>JAESUZ010003679.1:1200000-1928590 GCA_017311185.1 Proteles cristata cristata | reverse complement strand
TTGAGCCAAAGTCGGAGGCTTAACCAGCTGAACCACTCAGGTGACCCAAAGTCTAATGTGACATAGATCCATATATCTGAAAGCCAAACAACTCATTTAACACTCAGTACAAAAGGGAGCAAACTAGTATTTTTCTAAGATCTTTCTCCTATGCATGGTAATTGAGCTTTTATTTTATAGGTAACAAAGATGTGCCATGTTTATTTCAAGCTGGATGACAAATAGCTGAGTGTTAAAATCTACCTTTGGTCAAAGATGAGAACAAATAACACAACACAATAAAACAAACCTTTCTTCTAGAATATAAAATAAATTTATAATGTTATCAAAGAAAAATTTGTGAAATTGCTACTTTATTAATAAAAATAGTCAAATTTTTTAAAGTTGTAATTATTGGGGCAGCTGGGTGTTTCCATTGGTTGAGTGTCCGACTCTTGGTTTCAGCTCAGGTCATGATCCTGGAGTTGTAGGATTAAGGCCTATATCAGGCTCCATGCTGAGTGTGAAGCATGCTTAAGATTCTCTCTCTCTCTCTCACCCACTACTCCTAGCCCCCACACTCTTACAATATAAATAAAAGTAACTATTTAAAAAAATTAGACACTATTAGGTTCTGGCTTCCTCTTATAATAACTGTATGAAAATTTTGTGATATTAAATATATGCACACTTTTAGTGAGGTCAGTGAAAAACAGGGCAGTTGGAGTTTTCTTTAGTAAATGTAGTACATTACAGGCATTTCCCTCACTTCCTAATGGGAACCAGTGGAACCAAAGTTTTGTTCCTCTAGTTTTTAAGATAGATACATATGGTTGATTTTTGTAAATTCCTGGGTTTCTTTGGGGTGGGTTAATTAGTTTGGTTATAAGAATTTTCTATGCTTGAAGAGAATGCTTTCTTATTATTTTCAGAAGCAGACTTAACTTTGTTTCCCTCACCTGTTATTTCTAATATTTCTGCACATGGCAGCAAACAGGCAGAGTCAGCTAAGTCTCCTATTATATTTTAGAGTGACATGGAATTGCATCCCATTTCATTGGCAAATACTAGAGTAGCAGGTGTGCCTCAGGTTAGGAGCTCTAAGGCCAAATAATTACAACTACCTATAAAGAAAGAGAGAAAACTGGAATAAATACTCTATCAAAAGCACAAGTGTAAGACTTCCCACAGATATAACATAGGCAAGATACCAGCAGTATGAAATAACAAAACAGTAAAATGAACCAAGTAGACATATTATGACAAAGATAATAGTTGAAGTGAAAACACAATATAGTAAAATAAGCAGTTGGATAAACCCAGGTAGAATATAAATTTTTGACCTGAAGAAATTGTTCACAAAAGTCCTAGAAAAGGATAAAGAGGTAGGAGAAAAGAGTTAACAGATACAGAAGATAAATAGATAAGTGTCCAACCAGTTATGAGACTTCTGGAGAAAAAAAAATGGAAAAGATAACCTATGTTATCTCCACGAATTCTAGCAAATTAATCCAATAGCACATTAAGAGGATTTACATCTTGATCAAGTGAGATTTATTCCTGAATGGAAGGACAGTTCAACACATAAATGTCAATCAATGTTAAACACCACAGAATAAAGGGGTGAGGGTATAACATGAATACCTCAGTGGATATAAAAAAATCATTTGACAGAATTTTACAAACTTTCATGATAAAACCAGTCAATAAACTAGGAATAGAAGGAAATGATCTCAATGCAATAAAGACCTTATATAAAAATCCAACATGGAACATCATACTCAATGGCGAAAGAATAAAGATTCTTCTCTAAGATTATGAACAATATAGGAATGCTCACTCACAACTACATACCTTCAAAATAGTCTTGAAATCTTAGACCTATTAGTCAAGAAAAATAAATAAAATACTTCCAAATTGGAAAAAAATGAGTAAAATTATCCGTGTAGATAACATGAGCTTATATGAAAAACAAACAAATCAATATACTTTTAATGTTTTTATTTAAATTTCAGTTAACATATAGTGTAATATTAGTTTCAGGTGTACAATATAACCATTCAACACTCCATACAACACCTGGTGCTCACCACAAGTGCTCTCCTTAATACCCATCACCTACTTAATCCATGTCACATCTACTACTTCATAGCTCACTATATAGAAGAAACTGGTAGTTTATTAAAACTGGTAATTCTGAGAGTCTAGAAATAATCCCAAACATCTACAAGGATGTCAAGACTGCTCAATAGCGGAAAGATAAACTCTTCCAACAAATAGTGCTGGGAAAACTAAATAACCACATGCAAAAAAATGCAGTTGGGCCCTCAAATTACACCACACACAAAAATTAATTCAAAATAAATTAAAGACTTAAATGAAAGACCAAAAATGATAAAAATCCTAGAAGAAAACACAAGGAAGTCTTCGTGATATTCCATTTGACAACAACATGATGAATGTGACACCAAAACTGTAAGCAAAATAAGGAAAATAGATAAATGGAGTATATATAAACTTATACCTTTTTTGCCTCCAAGACACAATGAACCAAGTGAGAAGGCAACCTACTTAAAGGGAGATAGTATCGGATCTGACAGATATATTTAGAACTCTACATTCTGAGGCCAGGGAATTCACTTTCTTCTCAAGTGCGCATGGCACAAGTCCAAGATAGAACACATACTGGGGCATAAAGCAGCCCTCAATAAATATAAAAGAATCGAGATCATACCACGCACACTCTCAGATCATAATGCTTTGAAACTTGAAATCAATCACAGAAAGAAGACTGGAAAAACCCCCAAAAACATGGAGGTTAAAGACCACCCTACTAAAGAATGGATGGGCCAATCAGGCAATTAGGGATGAAATTAAAAAATATATGGAAACAAACGAAAATGAAAACACAACAATCCAAAATCTATGGGATGCGGCAAAGGCAGTCCTAACAGGAAAGTACATTGCACTCCAGGCCTATTTCAAGAAACTAGAAAAGCGCAAGTCCAAAATCTAACAGCTCACCGAAAGGAACTAGAGGCAGAGCAACAAGAATGCCCTAAACCCAGTAGAAGAAGAGAAATAGTAAAGATCAGAGCAGAAATAAACAACATACAGACTAAAGAAATAATTGAACAAATCAATGAAACCAAGAGTTGTTTTTTATAAATCAACAAAATTGACAAGCCTCTAGCTAGACTTATCAAAAAGAAAAGAGAGAGAACTCAAATAGACAAAATCATGAATGAAAATGGAATTATTCCAACCAACCTCTCAGAAATACAAGCAATTATCAGAGAATACTATGAAAAATTATACGCCAAAAATTGGACAACTTAGAAGAAATGGACAAATTCCTAAACACTACCAAAATTCGCAAGGGAAGAGATAGGAAATCTGAACAGACACATAACTAGTGAGGAAATCAATCAGTGATCAAAAATCTCCCAAAAAATGAGTCCAGGAGCAGATGGATTTCCCGGGGAATTCTACCAGACATTTAAAACAGAAATAATACCAATTCTTCTCAAGCTATTCCAAAAAATAGAAAGCGAGGGAAAACTCCCAGACTCATTTCATGAAGCGAGCATCACTCTGCTTACCAAGCCAGAAAGAGATCCAGCTAAAAAAGAGAACTACAGGCCAATATCCTTGATGAATACGGATGCAAATACCCTCAACAAGATACTTGCAAATCGAATCCAACAGCACGTTAAAAGTATTATCCACCAAGATCAAGTGGGATTCATTCCTGGGTTACAGGGCTGGTTCAACATTCGCAAATCAATCAATGTGATACATCACATCAACAAAAGAAAAGATAAAAACTATATGATCCTGTCGATAGATGCAGAAAAACATTTGAAAAATTACAGTATCCCTTCTTAATAGAGACTCTAGAGAAGGTTGGGATAGAAGGAAGCTACTTAAACATCATTGAAGTCATCTATGAGAAGCCTTCAGCTAACATCATCCTCAATAGGGAAAAACTGAGAGCTTTCCCCCTGAGGTCAGGAACAAGACAGGGATGTCCACTCTCACCACTGTTGTTAAACATAGTGCTGGAAGTCCTAGCATCAGCTATCAGACAACAAGTGGAAATCAAAGGCATCAGAATTGGCAAAGAGGAGGTCAAACTTTCACTTTTTGCAGACAACATTATACTCTACATAGAAAACCCGACAGACTCCACCAGAAGCCTACTGGAACTGACTCAAGAATTCAGCCAAGTTGCAGGGTACAAAATCAACGTACAGAAATCGGTTGCATTTTTATACACCAATAATGAAGCATAAGAAAGAAAAATCGAGAAGCTGCTCCCATTCACAATTGCACACACACACAAAAAAAACATAAAATGCCTAGGAATAAACCTAACCAAGGATACAACAGATCTGCATGATGAAAACTATAGAAAACTTATTAAAGAAATTGAAGAAGACATAAGGAAATGGAAAAACATTCCATGCTCATGGTTAGGAAGAATAATTATAGTTAAGATGTCACTACTACCCAAAACAATCTACACATTCAATGCAATTCTAATCAAAATTGCACCAGCATACTTCTCAAAGCTAGAGCAAACTATCCTAAAATTTTATGGAACCACAAAAGACCCCAAATAGCCAAAGTCATACTGAAGAAGAAAACCAAAACGGGAGGTATCACCATTCCAGACTTTAACCTCTACTAAAAAGCTGTCATCATCAAGACAGTATGGTATTGGCAGAAAAACAGACACATTGACCAATGGAACAGAACTGAGAACTCAGAAGTGGACCCAAAAGTATACAGCCAACTAATCTTTGACAAAGCAGGAAAGAGTATCCAATGGAAAAAAGACAGCCTTCTTAACAGATGATGTTGGGAGAACTGGAAAGCAACATGCAGAAGAATGAAACTAGATCATTTTCTCACACCATACACAAAAATAAATTCAAAATGGATAAAAGACTTGAATGTGAGCCAGAAAACCATCAAAACCCTAGAGGAGAAAGCAGGAAACAACCTTTTTGACCTCCACCACAGCAGCCTCTTACTTTACACATTCCCCAAAGCAAGGGAATCAAGAGCAAAAATAAACAATTTGGACCTCATCAAGATTAAAAACTTCTGCACGGCAAAGGAAACAACCCACAAAAATAATAGGCAATCAACGGAATGGGAAAAGATAGTTGCAAATGACATATCAGATAAAGGGTTGATATCCAGAATCTATAAGGAACTCACCAAACTACACGCCCGAAAAACAAACAACCCACTAAAATGGGCAGAAGATATGAACAGACACTTCTCCAAAGAGGAGGTCCAGATGGCCTACAGACACATGAAACGATGCTCAGCATCCCTCCTCATCAGGGAAATACAATACAAAACCACACTGAGATACCACCTCACGCCTGTCAGAGTGGCTAAAATGAGCCAATCAGAGAACTCTAGATGCTGGCGAGGATGTGGAGAAACGGGCACCCTCCTACACTGTTGGTGGGAATTTAAACTGGTACAGCCCCTCTGGAAAACAGTGTGGAGGTTCCTCAAGAAATTAACAATAGAACTCTCCTATGACCCAGCAATAGCACTGCTAGGAATTTACCCAAGGGATACAGAAATGCTGAGGCATAGGAGCACATGTATCCCAATGTTCATAGCAGCACTCTCAACAATAGCCAAAACATGGAAAGAGGCTAAGTGTCCATCAACAGACAAATGGATCAAGAAGATGTGGTTTATCTATACCATGGAATACTACATGGCAATGAGAAAAAATGAAATCTGGCCTTGTGTGACAACATGGATGGGCCTTGAGGGTGTTATGCTGAGCAAAATAAGTCAGACAGGGAAGGACAAATATATGTTTGCATGTTAAGGAGGATTAGGAGAAACTTAAAGGAGGATCATGGGGGAGAAGAAGGGGAGAAATAGTGGGGGAAAGGGGGAGAGGCAAACCATGAGAGACTCTTGAATGCTGACAAATACTGAGGACTGTTGGATGTGAGGGGGGGAAAGTGGTATGGGTACGGAGAGGGGCACTTGTGAGGATGAGCACTGGGTGTTATATGGAAATGAATTTGACAATAAACTATTTGTAAAAATAATAATAATAATAATAATAATAATAATAATAATAAATAATAATAATAGTGTAAAATTACCTAATTAAAATTAATACAAAGCTTAAATAGGCCATTAGCCAAGATGATACACAAATGACCAATGGGACTATGAAAAGATGATCAGCTTATCATTAAAGAAATGAAAATCAAAGCCACAGTGATGCGTCACTTCACATCATTTTAAATTATACTCTTAAAAACAACTTGAAAATAACATGTGTTGTTGAGGATGTGAAGAAATTGGAAATTTTCTTCACTGTTGTGGAATTGTAAAAAGGTGCAACTGCTATGGAAAATACTATTGTGAGATATATATATATATATCTTATTTTATATATATATTTATATTTATTTATATATTTATATATAATATATAAATATATTTATATAATATATATTTATATATAATATATAAATATATTTATATAATATATATATTTATATATAATATTATATATATATTTATATATTATATATTTATATATAATATGTTATATATTATATATATATTTGTATAATATATATATATAACTAAAATGACAAAACGAAAAAGCTCTCCCTAAAAGAAACTCCTAGCAGAATTGACAGCTAAGGACCTGCTCAAAACAGATATAAACAGCATATATGAACAAGATTTTAGATTAATAATCATAAATTTTTTGAATGTTTTATTTATTTCTAGGAGAGAGAGAGAGAGACAGCGTGAGCAGGGGAGGGTCAGAGAGAGGGAGTCACAGACTGAAACAGGCTCCAGGCTCTGAGCTGGTAGTCAGCAGAGAGCCCAACGCGGGTCTCGAACCCACGAACCGCGAGATCGTGACCTAAGAGAACGTCGGACGCTCAACCGACTAAGCCACCCAGGCGCCCCAACAATCATAAAATTAATAGCTGGGCTTGAGAAAAACATAAGGGACGTCAAAGAAACTATGGCTACAAACAAAATGGAGAATATAAAAAGGCATGAAGAATTAAAAAATGTGATAAATGAGATACATTTATATATTCATATATTGTGATATATATTACAATAGTATTTTATTTATAGATAGATAGATATAGATATAGATATATAGATATAGATATATAGATATAGATATAGATAGATATAGATACATAGATATAGATATATAGATATAGATATAGATAGATATCTACACACACACTAGATGCTCCACCAGTCCCACTTCTGAGTTTGTACTCAAAAGAACTGAAGAATGATGTCACCAAAATGGCTTCCTACTTTATCTTCCCCCATGGACACACTGAATATACATCTATGCATTGATCAATTTCCTATGAGAGATGTCCAATAGCTCGTTGATTGACTACTATACATCGTGTAAAAATACCCAAATCAAAACAGGTAGTAAAAGTTGAAACCATTCCATTAACCCCACACAAGGAACATTGCCTTACAATCAGGAGGGAACCTTCAACATCAAGATTCTTTCTTGATTGGTTTGGAGCACACATTTAGTACTCAAATTTTTGAAACTGCCACCTAGGGATGGAAATAACTTAGCTGTAAGATTCAGGGGACTTGCGATCACAAATCTCACAAAACAATACCAAACATAGAAAAAGTCGTTAAATGAGCATGCTATTACTCTCCATGCACATAACTGCAGGTAAATGGAGAGGAGCTGCCAAAAATGTTCATCTCCCAGTTTATACCTAGAAAGTCTTTGTATACTTTCAAAGGTACTTTCTGAAGGTAGAGCTTCTAGAAGAGCAAAGGACCAATAGGAATCCTCCTGGGAACCCCCCCCCCCGAAAAGCCATTGGCAACTCCCTTGAATTTCCTCTCTGGCTCACCTCAGCGATCAAACCTATTCTCTAGCTTCTATCTGGAAGGAACTTGTCTGCACACCTAGCATCCCGAATTTTGCTGTTGCCAAAGAAGGAAAAGCCCTCAAATCATGTAGGTTTGGGAGTTGTGATGACTTGGAATTCACAAGTCCTCCAGAACTACACAAAACAAAGAGGCAATTTTATTTGAGTGAACACCATTCCTGGAGACTATTTTTTCTGACTCAGCTCATATTTGGTAGGCAAACAACAACAAGAACAAACAGAAAACAACCACGGGGGAGGAGGAGTCAAAGAAAAACACAAAACACAAACAAACAAAACAGCTCAGTTTCTCACTGAGAGGGTCAATACAATGTATCTAATGTTCTCAAATTCCCAGGGCTTTCTGAATGCGAGAAGTCTAAATCAACTGTGTTAGGGAGCTGAAGGGCCAGGTAATTAGTAGTCCCTTGAGAGTCTAAATAGGCATTGGTATTTTCCATGTGTTTGGGACAACCAAATGGTATCTTGGTACAATCTCCTCCACTGGGAGCCACTAATAACAAATATGGCAAATTTAAAAATCACAAAGTTTTGTCCAAAGACCCCTCTAGAAAGAATTACAGACCAATCTCCCCAATGAACCTGGATGAAAAGATTTTCAACAAGATACTAGAAAAATGGATCAAGCAATATATTAAAATAATTATTCACCAGGATTTATTCCTGGGATACAGTGGTGGTTCAATATCCAAAATCAATTAAGCACATTAATAAAAGAAAAGACAAGAAATTTGTTGTCCTCTCAATAGATGCAAAAAGAAAGAATATGACAATATACAGCATCTATTCTTGATAAAAATCTTCAAGAAAGTAGGGATAGAAGGATCATACCTCAAGATTGTAAAAGCCACATATTAAAAACCTACAGCTAGTATCATACTCAGTGGGGAAAAAACTTGAGAACTTTCCTTGTAAGGTCAGAAACACGACAGGGATGTCCACTCTCACCACTGTTTTTCAAATAGTAGTGGAAGTCCTGTCCTCAGCAATCAGACAACAAAAAGACAGAGAAGGCATCCAAATCACCAAGGAGGAAGTCAGACTTTCAGTCTTTGCAGATGACAGGATTCTATAGGTGAAAAATCTAAAAAACTCCAACAAAAAAAAGATAAAACTTATAATTAATTCAGCAAAGTCAACATACAGAAATCAGTTGCATTTCTATACACCAATAATGAAGCAGTAGAATTAGAAATCAGAGAATCAATCCCATTTACAATTGCACAAAAAACCCATGAACCTAACCCTAGGAATAAACCTAACCAAAGAGATGAATTTATACATTGAACACTATAGAAAGCTATAAAAGAAATTGTTTTGTTTTATTCTCCACTAAAATAGTCACCCATAAAATTTCTTGCAAGGCAGGTTTAGTGATCAAAATTTCTTTTAGTGTTGTAGACTCTGGCTCTGGAGTTGTCTCTTGTCCATCAAGAGAGCAGACACAGAATGAAAATGCAAGAGAGGCTAATGTCCGGGAGGAGACAAGAGCCCCGACTAAGAGTCCTTGCTCCATTTTTATTAGGATCATAAGGCTTACAAGCATGACGGACATGCACAAAGAGATAATGAAACATGAACATTAACTCATGTGTGTGAGAGAAAGGGGGTTTCAAAGACATGCGTTGTTAGGGGTTTGGCTCAATAAAAAACAAAATCCTGGCACTGGGCAGAGGGTTGCTTATGGCAGGGACAAGGTGCCATGTCTGTTTATCTCAGCTTGCCTAAGAGTAAGACAAATAGAGCATGCTACCTCAGTGTCAAGGAGACACCTTTATTTTGATAATTAGCTCCCCTCCAGGCAACTTCATCCTGCTGTGGTCTATAGCCCTGTTTATCTGTTTAGCTATTCTGGTCCTTCCCTCCCATGAAAGCCACGTTCTGCTATTGTACTATGATGGGACACTTCCACCCTAACTAATCTTGGATGCTTTCAATCTGTGGCTTCCTATTCCTCTATGCCTTTGTTCTATACTGGGAGGACTTTCACCCTGTTTACCTAAACTTGGATGATTTCATCCTAAACTTTGTTACCCCATTGGTGCAAGCTCAGCAAACTCTTTTTCTTTTTAATTTTCTAATGTTTTATTTTCAGAGATAGAGACAGAGAGTGAGTGGGGGAGGGGCAGAGAGAGAGGGAGACACAGAATCTGAAGCAGGCTCCAGGCTCTGAGTTCTCAGCACAGAGCCCAACTCGGGGCTCGAACCCACAACCCGTGAGATCATGACAAGAGCCGGAGTCGGATGCCCAAACGACTGAGCCACCCAAGCGCCCAAGCTCAGCAAATTCTTTTTTTTATTTTAACAAATAGTTTATTGTCAAATTAGTTTCCACATAACACCCAGTGCTCATCCCCACAAGTGTCCTCCTCCATGCCCATCCCTCCTCCGCCCCACATCCATCAGTCCTCAGTTTTTGTCAGCATTCAAGAGTCTCTCATGGTTTGCCTCTCCCCCTTTCCCCCACTATTTCTCCCCTTCTTCTCCCCCATGATCCTCCTTTAAGTTTCTCCTAATCCTCCTTAACATGCAAACATATATTTGTCCTTCCCTGTCTGACTTATTTTGCTCAGCATAACACCCTCAAGGCCCATCCATGTTGTCACACAAGGCCAGATTTCATTTTTTCTCATTGCCATGTAGTATTCCATGGTATAGATAAACCACATCTTCTTGATCCATTCATCTGTTGATGGACACTTAGCCTCTTTCCATGTTTTAGCTATTGTGGAGAGTGCTGCTATGAACATTGGGGTACATGTGCTCCTATGCCTCAGCATTTCTGTATCCCTTGGGTAAATTCCTAGCAGTGCTATTGCTGGGTCCTAGGGGAGTTCTATTGTTAGTTTCTGAGGAACCTCCACACTGCTTTCCAGAGGGGCTGTACCAGTTTACAGTCCCACCAACAGTGTAGGAGGGTGCCCGTTTCTCCACATCCTCGCCAGCATCTAGAGTTCTCTGATTGGCTCATTTTAGCCACTCTGACAGGCGTGAGGTGGTATCTCAGTGTGGTTTTGATTTGTATTTCCCTGATGAGAAGCGATGCTGAGCATCGCTTCATGTGTCTGTTGGCCATCTGGATGTCCTCTTTGGAGAAGTGTCTGTTCATATCTTCTGCCCATTTCTTCACTGGGTTGTTTGTTTTTCGGGCATGTAGTTTGGTGAGTTCCTTGTAGATTCTGGATATGTCATCTATCTGATATGTCATTTGCAACTATCTTTTCCCATTCCGTTGGTTGCCTATTAATTTTCTGGGTTGTTTCCTTTGCTGTACAGAAGCTTTTAATCTTGATGAGGTCCAAACAGTTTATGTTTGCTCTTGATTCCCTTGCTTTTGGGGATGTGTCAACTAAGAAGTTGCTGCGGTGGAGGTCAAGGAGGTTGTTTCCTGCTTTCTCTAGGGTGTTGATAGTTTCCTGTCTCACGTTCAGGTCCTTTATCCATTTGGAGTTTATTTTTGTGCATGGTGTGAGAAAATGATCTAGTTTCATTCTTCTACATGTTGATGTCCAGTTCTCCCGACACCATCTATTAAAAAGGCTGTCTTTTTTCCATTGGATATTCTTTCCTACATTGTCAAAGATTAGTTGGCTGTCTACTTTTGGGGTCACTTCTGAGTTCTCCATTCTGTTCCATTGGTCTATGTGTCTGTTTTTGTGCCAATACCATACTGTCTTGATGATGACAGCTTTGTAGTAGCAGCTAAAGTCTGGGATGGTGATCCCTCTCATTTTCGTTTTATTTTTCAGGATCACTTTGGCTATTCGGGGTCTTTTGTGGTTCCATACAAATTTGAGGATAGTTTGTTCCAGTTTTGAGAAGTATGCTGGTGCAATTTTGATGGGAATTGCATTGAATGTGTAGAGTGCCTTAGGAAGTAATGACATCTTAACTATATTTATTCTTCCTATCCATGCGTATGGAATGTTTTTCCATTTCTTTGTGTCTTCTTCAATTTCCTTCATAAGGTTTCTATAGTTTTCCTCATACAGATCTCTTGTATCCTTGGCTAGGTTTATTCCGAGGTATTTTATGGTTTTTCGTGCAATTGTGAATGGGATCAGTTTCTTGATTTCTCTTTCTGTTGCTTCATTGTTGGTGTATAAAAATGCAACCGATTTCTGTACGTTGATTTTGTACCCTGCAACTTGGCTGAATTCTTGGATCAGTTCCAGTAGGCTTCTGGTGGAATCTGTCGGGTTTTCTATGTAGAGTATCATGTCATCTGCGAAGAGTGAAAATTTGAGTTCCTCTTTGCCAATTCTGATGCCTTTGATTTCTTTTTGGTGACTGATGGCTGATGCTAGGACTTCCAACACTATGTTAAACAACAGTGGTGAGAGTGGGCATCCTTGTCGTGTTCCTGATCTCAGGGGGAAAGCTCTCCGTTTTTCCCCGTTGAGGATGATGTTAGCTGAAGGCCTCTCATAGATGGCTTTGATGATGTTTAAGTAGGTTCCTTCTATCCCAACTTTCTCGAGAGTCTTTATTAAGAAGGGATGCTGTATTTTGTCAAATGCTTTTTCTGCATCTATTGACAGGATCATATGGTTTATATCGTTTCTTTTATTGATATGGTGTATCACATTGATTGATTTGTGAATGTTGAACCAGCCCTGTAACCCAGGAATGAATCCCACTTGATCTTGGTGGATGATTCTTTTTATATGCTGCTGGATTCGATTTGCAAGGATCTTGTTGAGAATTTTTGCATCCGTATTCATCAAGGATATTGGCCTGTAGTTTTCTTTCTTTGCTGGATCTCTGTCTGGCTTGGGAATCAGAGTGATGCTGGCTTCATAAAATGAGTCCGGGAGTTTACCTTCGATTTCTATTTTTTGGAATAGCTTGAGAAGAATTGGGATTAATTCTGTTTCAAATGTCTGGTAGAATTCCCCAGGGAAGCCATCAGGTTCAGGGCTCTTATTTGTTGGGAGATTTTTGATCACTGAATCAATTTCTTCACTTGTTATGGGTCTCTTCAGGTTTTCTATTTCTTCCCATGTGAATTTTGGTAGTGAGTGTGTGTTTAGGAATTTGTCCATTTCTTCTAAGTTGTCCAATTTGTTGGCATATAATTTTTCATAGTATTCCCTGATAATTGCCTGTATTTCTGAGGGGTTGGTTGTAATAATTCCATTTTCATTCATGATTTTGTCTATTTGGGTGCTCTCTTCTTTTTGAGAGGCCTGGCTAGAGCTTTGTCAATTTTGTTTACTTTTTCAAAAAACCAGCTCTTGGTTTCATTGATCTGTTTACTTATTTCTTTGGTCTCTATGTTGTTTATTTCTGCTCTGATTTTTACTATTTCTCTTCTTCTACTGGGTTTAGGGTGTTCTTGTTGCTCTGTCTCTAGTTCTTTTAGGCGAGCTGTTAGATTTTGGACTTGCGCTTTTTCTAATCTCTTGAAATAGGCCTGGAGAGCAATGTACTTTCCTCTTAGCACTGCCTTTGCCACATCCCATAGATTTTGGATTGTTGTGTTTTCATTTTCATTTGTTTCCATATGTTTTTTAATTTCGTCTCTAATTGCCTGATTGGCCCATTCATTCTTTAGTAGGGTGGTCTTTAACCTCCATGTTTTTGGGGATTTTCCAGACTTCTTCCTGTGATTTATTTCAAGTTTCAAAGCATTGTGATCTGACAGTGTGCATGGTATGATCTTAATTCTTTTATATTTATTTAGGGCTGCTTTATGTCCCAGTATGTGATCTATCTTGGAGAATGTGCCATGAGCACTTGAGAAGAAAGTAAATTCCCTGGCCTCAGGATGTAGAGTTCTAAATATATCCATCAGATCCATCTGGTCCAAAGTGTCTTTCAAGTCCATTATTACTTTAGTGATTTTCTGTCTGGTTGACCTATCCATTGCTGTAAGTGGAGTATTGAAGTTCCCCGCTATCAGCTCATTCTTATCTATGAGTCTGTTTCTCTTTGTGATTAATTGTTTTAGATATTTAGGTGCTCCCATATTTGGTGCATAAACATTTATGATTGTTAGTTCTTCCTGATGGGTAGACCCTTTAACTATTATGTAATGCCTTTCTTCATCTCTTATTATTGTCTTTAATTTAGAGTCCAGTTTGTCTGATTCAAGTAATGCTACTCCGGCTTTCTTTTGATTTCCTGTAGCATGCTATATATTTCTCTATCCCCTTACTTTTTTTTTTTTTTTTAATTTCATTTATTTCTAGGAGAGAGAGAGAGAGACAGCGCGTGAGTAGGGGAGCGTCAGAGAGAGAGGGAGTCACAGACTGAAACAGGCTCCAGGCTCTGAGCTGGCAGTCAGCCCAGAGCCCGACGCGGGGCTCGAACCCACGAACCGCGAGACCATGACCTAAGTGAAAGTTGGACGCTTAACCGACTAAGCCACCCAGGCGCCCCTCTATCCCCTTACTTTTAGTCTGAAGGTATCTTCCAGTATAAAATGAGTTTCTTGCACACAGCCTATAGATGGATTTTGTTTTTTTATCCAATCTGCTACCCTCTGTCTTTTGATTGGAGCATTCAGCCCATTTACATTCAGTGTTATTATTGAGATATGTGGGTTTAGAGTCTTTGTGTCCTTTGTGGAGTTCATGCTTGTGGTGATGTCTCTGGTATCTTTTTTCCTGCAACCTTTCCTTCAGAGCATCCCTCTCAGGATTTCTTGTAGGGGTGGCTTAGTGGTGACACATTCTCTCAATTTCTGCTTATTTGGAAAGATTTTTACCTCTCCTATTTTGAATGACAGGCTTGCTGGGTAGAGGATTTTTGGGTGCATATTTTTTCTGTTCATCACATTGAAGATCTCCTGCCATTCCTTTCTGACCTGCCATGTTTCAGTAGATAGGTCTGTCACCACTCTGATAGGTTTGCCTTTGTATGTTAGGGCCCTTTTCTCCCTAGGTGCTTTCAAAATTCTCTCCTTGTCCTTATATTTTTGCCATTTTTACTATGATATGCCTTGCAGAAGGTCAATTCAGATTACATCTGAGGGGTGTCCTCTGAGCCTCTTGTATTTCAACATTTACTTCTTTTCCCAGGTCGGGGAAGTTCTCTGCTATAATTTGTTCCAGGACTCCTTCAGCACCTTTCCCCCTCTCTTCCTTTTCTGGGATTCCTATGATATGGATATTGTTGTGTTTGACTGTGTTGCTGTGCTCTCGAACTCTTCTTTCCTGTTCCTGGATCAGTTTGTCTCTTTTTTTGTCAGCTTCTTGTTTTTCTATAATGGTGTCTTCTAAATCACTTATTCTCCTTTCTGCCTCTTCAATCCGTGCATTGGAGGCCTCTAATTTATTATGTATCTCATTTATCGCTTTTTTTAATTCTTCATGCCTATTTATGTTCTCCATTTTGTCTGTAGCCACAGTTTCTTTGATGTCCCTTATGTTTTTTTCAAGCCCAGCTATTAATTTTATGATTATTAATCTAAAATCTTTTTCATTTATGCTGCTTATATCTGTTTTGAGCAGTTCATTAGCTGTCAATTCTTCTGGGAGTTTCTTTGGGGGAGAGCTTTTTTGTTTCATCATTTTAGTTAGTTTTCTGGCTCTTGTTAGTTTTTAAGACCTGTTATGCTCTCTGCTCCTGTGAGTGCTGCTGTATCCAGGAATACTCTTTGTCCAGGGCCTATCCTTTCAGAGAGTGTTTTTTGAATGGTATCTCTTTGTCTGTCTTGTTGAGACTTTGGTTATTTTATTTTCCTGCTCGTAGTGATATCTGGGCTTCTCCACCATGTGTATTTGGCTTTTTTCTTGAGGTAGCCGTTAGAAGGCTTTCTCAGTGGATTCTGCGTCCTTTTTCTCCCAATCTTTGGGTTTGGTACGGTTTCCTATGGCTTCAGATCTTTTCCGTGTCATGCATGGGCGCGAGTGCAGGTACGTAGCTCCCTTCTTCTCCGCCATCTTGCCTCTCCCCCTGATATTTTTTAACTATTATTGAATATGTAGAAACGTACTCAGTTTTTATATGTGAACCATATACCCAGCAGTCCTTGTTTCCAAACTCAAAGGAAAAGACCTTTAATTTTTCACCTTTCACTATTGTTTTTGGTAGTTTTTTCAATTAAAGAAATAAGTTTACTTCTACTCTTGCTTTATGAGGTATTTTTAAAAAATCATAAATGTATAATGCTTTTTCTGTATCTTTTAAGATAAACATAATTTTTTTGCCTGTATTCCATTAAGGTGATGGATTAGATTGATTCATTTAAAAATTTTGAACATCATTGCATTTCTGGTAGAGTTTCAACTTAGGTTGTGATATACTATTCCTCAGATTTAGTTTGTTAATGTTTTTGGAATTCTACCAATTTTTTAATGCAGAAAATGGTTTTAGAATGCTTCTGTCTTCTTTCTCAGGAAACTTTTGTCAGGTTTTAATATCAAAATTAATCCACCTTTATATGTATAAATTATTTTTATGTAACTCTTTTTTCCCTTAGAAATAATTGCTGGGAATTGCTGGTATTTATTCCATAAGTGTAGGATTTGATGAGGAAGCAGTTCAGACCTGGAGTTTTCTTTTGGGGAAGATTGTAAATGAATTGAATTTTTTAAACCTAGAATTTTGAGATTTTTAATTTTTTGTGTATGTTTTTCTAGAATTTTATCTAAAGTTTTGAATTCATAGCCCTAAGATTATTCATCGGATCATCTTATTCTTTAAATTTCAGATTGAGATACCCCATTTCTTTCAAGGTATTAAGTTACTCTTTTCCTCTAGTTTTCTCAATTGTTCCTACTAGCTGTTTGTATGTTTTATTATTATCATTCTTTTCAAAGCATGAAACTTTGGCTTTGGTGATCTTCCCTTTAATGCTTTTCCCCACTTTATTAATTTCTCTTTATGCTTATTTCTTTCTCCTTTTGTTTTAATTTATGGCTTTTATGTGGTAGTTTTATTTCACTGAGTTTTAAAAAGCTATTCTCAAGTATTTTTAGCTCTAATTACTTTCTAGGCATGGCCTTAACGTTATTTCACACATTCTGATAACGCCCCATTTTTATCATTTGGGTCAGTATAGTATTAGTATGATGTGGCCAATACAGCAATGGCACAGCTCCACGTAGTCCTGTTAGAGAAGGGCCTCACCAGGCTCCCTGACCGCGTTAAACTTGTTGCATGTAGTCCATGAGGCCCGGCTCAGCCGCAGCTTATCTCAGTCTTGCAGAACTTCCTGTGGTCTTTCTGGAACAGGAGGATTTGTGAGGAACCGCTACAGGACTATTTCTTACTGGCCTCACTCTTCCTGGGATGTCTGGCGCGAGCCTGTTTCCTCCTGCCTCCTGGGTTCTGATGAGTGCAGCTTTCTGCCTCGGTTCCCTTGGAGTCGGGCTGCAGGCCGTAAGCACCTCGGCCGCGGCGGGGCCATGCTGTCTGCACCGCCGTCTTCTGGCCCCTCTGTGTCAGTGGCACCCTGCAAGGGAGCCTGGGAGCTGCCCCCTTTGGCTTCTATTGCTTTTGCTTTTAATATAAGTAATAATGTGTCTGAATCTAAAAACGGCTTATTATTTCCTTATTGAGCAAATCTGTCAGCAGTGCTTATCTTGAAAGGTTCAGTAATAGCTGAGGTTGAATGGTAGTCAGAGGCAGGCTCCTTACCTGTATTAGGACGTCAGCAAAGGCTCTTGGAGGAGGCAGTGTTAGATTTTCAGAGATGATTGGGCTGATCGATGTCATGGGCATTCTAGACATGGGATGCTTGACCAGCTTGTATCCATAACTTCCTATTTCTTTTCTTCTTCTTCTTTTTTTTTTTGGAAAGCACTTGTCAGTATTTAATGAACCTCCCTCCACGTGGCTTCAAGCTACCAGGATGCAAGCTCCCTGCTCACCCTTCATCTCCTCCTCAGCTCTTCTGCTGAAGAACTTGGCCTCACGCTGACAGGCTATTTGGGGACCTTACCCTTTCCCCGAACTTCACAGCAGCCTGATCGTACCACATGTGTTGGGGGCAGCTCCGGTCTTGTTCGGGGCAGCATTTACCCGTGTCTGCTCGCTGACCCACGTCCACAGTTTATCGGGGTTGACGTGGGCCAGAGGCTCTGGTTCCTCTTGCAGTGGTGATGCCTTGTTCCAGCTGAATGCTTGTGGACGCTGATGCTGTGGCAGTGCCACCAGCATTCTCCCGCCTCCGGGCACCTCCGGTGCCTGCTGATGCCACTGTGGTCCCGGCTCACGTGGCCCCAGCGTTTCTGGGTCTCCCCCAGTCTGCGTGGCCTGTCGCGGGCCCAGACGACAGAGCTCCCGTTCCCCTTTATGCTGTGTGCTCACACCTGCAGGCACGCCGAGGCCCTTCTCCCAGATTAGCCTTTCAACCCAGAGCTCTTTATCATAAAGGAGTTTTGTAATCTTGCATTTTGAATCTTACATCAGTTTTATTTTTTTCCCACATCTCTGAAGTTTTAGTTTTGTTTGGCTCATTTCACTAAATAAAACTTAAAAAGTCTATTTCTTCATATAATTTCTTCTCTTTTTTGGATGGCAATCTGTGTGTAGAGTTTAAGATCTCACTTATTCATTTATCTTCCTTTAGGAAGTCTTTTCTTTAAAAAAAATTTTTTTAATGTTTATTATTTTTAAGAGAGTGAGAGAGAGACAGAGAGCAAGCAGGGAAGGGGCAGAGAGAGAGGGAGACACAGAATCTGAAGCAGTCTCCAGGCTCCGAGCTGTCAGCACAGAGCCCAATGTGGGGCTCGAACATATCAACTGCAAGATCATGACCTAAGCTGAAGTAGGCCACCCAAACAACTAAGTCACCCAGGCGCCACAGGAAATCTTTTCTTTGAAACATACACACTCAGGGAAGAACGACTGACTGGTCTCTTCCTAGATTGTATACCTGTAGCAGTTTATATATACCATTATTATGGTGCTTAAGACCTTGTATTTCTGTTTTGTTTTATGCATTCATCTATTGTTACACTGTAAGCTTGTGAGAATCATCTTTGGATCTTTTCCACTAACCCATAGCTCCTCATTATCCTAACAGTGATTTGCACATATGGTTGAAATAATGACTAATTTAAGTTATATGTATCTTATATGTGATTTTTAAATTAGAATACAGTTGAAATAATATTAAAAATGTGACATAATATAAATGATGTGTGTTTAATTTTTGTGCTTTCATCATTAAATCATGCTTTAGGTGATGTTTGTATATTGAGCTGTAAACCATGCTTCAGATGATGTTACCTAGAACTTTTCCCAAAAGTACATCTTGTTTTGTTAAAGAAATTTCAAAATCCTAAATACTCTTAGCTCTACTATAAAATTTAATATGAATTTGAATGTAGCTGTTTTAATCAAATAAACTTTTTTTCTGGGATAATTATAAAAACTGAAAAAGTGTGCGTTGTCAGTATATTAATTAGTTATTCCACCTTTCAAGTTGTCCATATCACAGAATTTGTATATTCATACAGAAATGTGTGAATTTTTAGAACACTTATGTTAGCTTAAAGACCTTACTGTAATATTTTTTAAAAAGCCAGATCCTCTAATGTGTTTAAAATATAATTCAATATACAAGTACTTTATAGCATTATGTGTAATGTGATATGTATATACTCCATTTATAAACCTTTTGGAACTCATCTTGTCTGATGAGTTCACTATGAAGTGACTTATCTGTTTTAGATCAGGGATATGTGAGGGTCGACTACAGTGGAAGAAGTTAGGTGTTAACATTGTATTTGGAAACTATTGGGAGTGCTTTTGTTTTTAAAATTGTGTAGGAGGAGAGGCTTCAGATCACAGGTTGTGTTTCAAATACCAGAAATTAAAAAGAGCCTCCTACGGTATTGGAGAACAAAAGGACTTCTTAGTTCTAGCTGAGAAATTGAGGTAAAAAGGCAGTGCCATTGTAAGTTCGGTTGTCTTTCAGCACAATGTATAGCTCAGGAGTAGATAAAAAAAAAGTACAATCCTGTTTTAGAATGTTTCCCAGTTAAGAAAACCTTGGTTAACAAATCTTGACGTGGTATAAACAGCAGAGTATACTTCATGTTCTACGCGTCCTGGGAGAAAATCTCTTCGTCTTCACATTAAGTGACAGGAAAATAATATGAAGAAATCTGTCACTGTTGTTAGACATTGTGGCAGAGTCCGATTAAATCTTACTTGGGGCCTTTTGCATAGTTACATAATTAGTAAACATTTAGATTTATTTATTTTACTACTGAAGAATCAAGTAAGGCTTATTATGTGAATAGACATCGAAACAAAGTCACTGTTGGTCCACGATTGATTTGCTTTATAGTTTCTCACTGAAGTGGCTCCTTGTCAGAAGGGAGCTGTATTTCTAATACAGGTATTTTGTTTTGCATAGTGAAATTAGAATGGGAATATTTGTTTTTCATGGTTTTGACATGAGGCTTTTAAACTAAGCATGATACATTATGATAGGTAAATAAACTGTGATAATTAAATCCTTAAAACCAGGCAGATGGAGTCTAAATCCACAGATCTGACCAAAAGATCAGATTGAAAGGAAATAATCCCAAAGTCCTTGGCTTTCCCTTGTTGGCTGGGCATGAAACCATCACACTACAGCTGTGTCCAGTGACTTCGCAGAGGATAAGAAGGACTCGATCATTCAAGTGTCTTCTTCCTAAGATAGTCCCTTATAGCTTTAAACTTTATATTATGAAAACTTTCAAACATACACACATGAGGAGGGAATAGGAGAGCAGAGCCTGTCGCCTATCGTTTCAGCTCCTGGACCGTCTCAGGTTATTTCTCAGACATAATATATAGTTATTGGTTTATGAAAATTCTAATATAGCATACAAATCCCAAATTATCTATGAGTAAACTACTCTTGTTAAATAAGCTGTACCTAACATGATTTATGATTTGTGGCATCTTTAAAAATAATCTGCTGCCTTAGCTGAAAAACATCCAAACTAAAAAGTAGTCTCTATTTTAAGACAAAATGGCTTACTTTAAGGGATTCTGTGATGAATAAAAGCATCCAGAGTCCTTGGATGAATGAACTGAAATACTTGATGTTGTATTGGGCAGATAATAAGTAGTTTCGATTATTTTGACTCAAAACAGATTTTTCCTTTGTAGAGTATTGGCACCTAAATATAGTTAGCATTCCTTTTTTTACTAAAATGTGAATTGTAAGTGATCTTTTGTCACTTTGAATATTTGTCTTAAATGTTTATTTATTTATTTATTTTTGAGAGAGAGAGAGAGAGAGAGAACATGCATGAGCATGAACATGAGCAGGGGAGGGGCAGACAGAGCGTGAGGGAGACAGTGAATCTGAAGCAGGCTCCGTGCTTCACACAGCACAGAGACTGACCCGGGGCTCGAACCCACAAATTGTGAGATCATGATCTGAGCCGAAATCAAGAGTCAGGCACTTAACCGACTGAACCACCCAGGTGCCCCCTAAGTATATTTTTTAAATAAAATGTTTATAAACTCTCCTACTTTAAGGATACTGTAACATTTGAAAAATGTATGAGCGTATTTTAAATCACAAAAGTCTTCTAAGAGGATACTACACACCTTTGTACAAGTTCCAAAGGGAGAAAATTTTAAAGTAAGAATATTTGTTTTAATTGTGGTAACACATAACCTGGAGTATACCATTGTAACCATTTTTAAATGTACACACTAAGAATGTTGTATATATTTTATGGGGTTAAGATTCAAATCAGACAAGTTAGTAGAAAGATATGTATGTATTTTTATGTACCACTCAGAGCAAAGTCACCATAATATTGTTTATGCTTGGTTTTCAGGTCATTACTTCTTTTTACGTGGAGCGTGGAGGAAATGCCATGTCCTTTATGGGAAAAGGGGTCACGAAGAGCACAATTCTTTGCTTGCTCCACTTATCCCATGAGATGATGGCCCAGACCCAGAGCTCGGTGAGGGCCTCGAACGCTGCATGTCTTCTGAGCAGTTTCTAGACAAGGAATGTGCCGTGTCTCACACATTTCAAGCCTATATGAAAATATCTCATTTGATTTTTCTTCTTAGGAGACAGAAATGACTTTAGAAGTTGTGTATTACACAAATCTGAATTTTATTTGAAATACATGTTGATTGAAATCTGGCTCTAGAGAACTACATTTTGTCTAAATCACGAGGGAAGTAGTTGTTTTGAAGAAAACTTGTTTAACTTTTTAAGAAGAAGCTGAGATTTTTGTTTGCCTTGCTTTGGTTAAATTCTAAATTAAAGCCAAGTCTTAAGTACATTTTAACTTTGTTTTGATTTCCAAAACTTTCAAACTTAAAAGTTATTTTTAAGTTTTTCTGTTGTATTCTTTCTCTATTGATTTCTCAGAGCCTTGCCTAATGTGCCTCTGTTCCCTTTTGTTCGTTCTAGGAGTGGATGTCACTTTGGTTCTTGCCTCTGGGTCGTCACAGCGAAGACCAGTCTCCTACTCAACAAGGACTGGCTTGGTTGATTCCATTATGGGTTGATCGAGACCCAGAAGTCAGTGTGCAGGAAACTTGAGTCTATTATGTGTAGATTAAAAACAGATGAAACAAAATATATATATGCATATATGTATTCGTGTTTTCCAAAATGAGATTATTTTAGTGCCTGTGCCTTATGCTGCTTACCTGTCCTTGTCAGTTTGGGCTGCCATAACAGTAGCGTAAACGAGGTGGCTCAGAAAACGAATTGAGCTTCTCACAGTTCTGGAGGCTGGAAATCTGAGATAAGGCATCAACGTGGTTGGGTTCTGGTGAGGACTCTCCTTTCTGGCCTTCAGACAGCTGCCTTCTCACTGTGTGCTCATGTGACCTTTCCTCTCTTCCTTCTCTTCCAAGGCCACCAGTCCTATCAGATTGGGGCCCCACCGTTAGGACCTCATGTGACTTTAATTACCTCCTGAAAGTTCTGTCGTCAGATTTAGGTATATTAGGGGTTAGGGCTTCAGCATAGGAGTTTAGAGGGGATACGGTTCAGTTCATAGCAGACCTTCTTCAGCCAAACTCATTAGAGCACAGATTAAGAATAGAAAAAAAAAAGGGTTATATAAAGTTTCATTTCTAGAAAGAACAGTGAAAAAGTATTGGAGAAGTCCAGCCATTTTCAAAGAATTTGAAAGAATTTTCAATTTCAAAGAATAGCTGCCCAGTGACATTTGTGTCATTTAATAGAATAATACAATTATGGTGTAAAATTTTAGGTTATTAATAAATTTTCCAGTTGTAGCCATTTGTCCACTTTTTTTATAAAACCACTTTATTGAGGTATGATTGACATAGAAAAAGCTGTACATTTTTAATCTGTATAAATTCATGAATTTGGAGATAAGTGTATATCCCTGAAATCATTACCATAATCGTGCTCTAAACCGATCCTTCACCTACAAAAGTTTCCTCTTGTCCTCTATCTTAATTATTTATTTTTGTGATTAGAACTCTGAACATGAGATCTACCCTCTTAGGAAATTTTTAAGTATATAATACAGTAGTATTAATTGTGGACACATGCATTAACTTCAAACAAGAATTGATTATATTCTATAACAATAAAAACCTTGATTTTAGAAACATTTGATCTGAACATAGAGGTTCTATTCTATATACACATTGGGCTTGTTTGCTTGACCATGTTATGGCCACACTGTTTTTTGCTATCTTATTACTATCAGTGAAGCTATTTTAGAATCAAGTTCAGAAGTTAACCAAAATGCATAGCGTGCACAGCTGTGGTGCTGTGGCAGACATAGCATACCACATTAGTATCAGCTGAAACATTTTTCTTTTACAATAACTTGGGGGGATATACTAAATGTCTTAGAGAAAGATAGTTCAGTTATTTCTTTTTGAAAAGAAGTTTCAAAAAGGTTAAAGCCATTTATTTGGAAGAAGTACTAATAAGGATAGAGAACAAAATAATAGGTAACCTCTTTTAAAATGAGGAGTAAGCAGGAATCTTGTTCACAGAAAGTGTGTAAGCACCCTGTTCTCTCCTTAGAGGCTTGTGAGCTATAATTTTTGTTCTTATTTATACCTGGTTTTGACTTTCTGTGAGATTTGCTTTTACTGAACTTTTCTGTATTGCTTGTTTGAATGATGGAGTAAGATTTTTCATTCATAAATTTATAGGACACTATTTTCTATAAGTATCTTATAATTTAGGGTCATCAAGACAGTGTCATAAAAGTATGATATTTTATGTACCAGAGAAATTAAGAGTTCATGTTAAGGAATTGGATTTGTTGGTTTGACAGCTTTTCTTTAATCTGAGCAGGTGAGGTTCACTTCACTGGGCTTAGGATCAGCACTGACCACCCTTGAAGCCGGCTGTGTGGCCTTGGCAAACAGCTGTCAGAACATTTCTGGTGGCCTCTGGGGGACCGTGGTGAGCATTCTTCTGGACCCATCGGAATGCAGTGTGGTGCGCAGGGAGGTATGCCTTCTGTTAGCCCCTCCTCCCTGTTCAGCCTTAGAAATTCGTGGTGACAGTCTTTGTAAACATGCTCTCTGTGGAATGACTGAGTGGGGGTATGCTCTATGTGGTGGATTGACCACTGGCCATTATCTTTTCTATCTGCAGCAAAACCCAAATAAAATACTGGTAGAGAATAAAGAAGATACTAATTCACAGTAAATACTGCAGTGCTTTATTTTGAGAAGACCAAAGTAGAATTTGATATATTTTTATATATTGATATATTTTTATATAAACTCTTCTATATTATTATACATTGAAAAGTAGTTCATGGAAAAAAAGTTACTTTCATATTACCACAGTGCATATGAATCTCTAATATCTATAGAGCTTTATTTAGGATGATTGGCTGTCAGATGCCTCTGTGGTAGTTATCATAAATAAGAGGAAAAGTAAACCCTATTTTAATTCTTTCTAAATAATTTGTGGTTTCATTTTATTGCTCCTTTTGCTGAAATGATGATTGATGCAAATATTTTTTTAATGTTTATTTTGAGAAAGAGAGAGAGAGTGCGCGCAAAGGAAGCATGAGTGGGGGAGGAACAGAGGTTAGAGGGAAAGAGAATCCCAAGCAGGTTCCAAGCTGTCAATGCAGAGCCCAGTGTGGGGCTTAGTTTCCTAAACTGCAAGATTATGACCTGAGCTGAAATCAAGAGTCAGATGCTCAATCAACTGAACCACCCATGCACCCCTTGATGCAAATATTTTTGAGAGCAGTGATGAAAGAGTGATCTGAGGCTTGTGAAGGATGCGGCAGCTTCAGGGCCCACCATTAGCCAGTGCCCAGTTCCAGTACCCAAATGCTGTCATGTTCTTACTATTTGTTTTTAAATACTAATTCTTAATCTTGTAGCTTTCTCATGATTACCAACTTTAAAGATAATCTACTGACTTCAAGTTAAGTTGGTTGCACATTTCACTCTCTTTGGTTCCCCTCTGTGACCCCTGTTTCTCACCCATCATATCACAACCTTTCGTTATATAGATAATCAGTGTTCATATCAGTGTGATTATTTAACTTGATCATGTTACAGACCTAGAAGGTAAAGTTGGACATTTGTGGTTTGTGTTTCTTGTTTGAACTTTCCTATTGAGAATAGCTTGTATGAGAGGGAGAGTCCGGGGGAGAGAGAGAGAGAGAAGGTTATGTGTATGCGTGTGTCTGTGTGTGTATCTGTGTGTGTAAGGAAATTATAGAAATGTGAAAGTGTATTTCTTAACTGCTACCAGAACAGAACAGTTTATATTTTATGGATAATTTTTTTGGAAAAATAAAATTCTGAAATAGAAAAAAGTATATTTCCTAATGAAATAATTTTCTCCACTGTTAGGTCATCATATAACAAGAAACGAGCTTGACAATTCTCATAATGATGTCTCAGTACATGCAGTTGCCCAGTGACATGTTTTTTATTATTAAATTCCGATATATTGGTTATTTCAGAGATGACAACAAGATGGCAGTATTTACATTTTCTTTTTCTTATTTTAGGCTGCATTTATTCTTCAGAATCTCCTTGTAATTCCAATGCCTTCAGTAATTTTAAAGGATTATACTTGGCAGGTAGGTGACTTCAAAACAGTTATCAAGCTAGTAGATATTTGAGCTTAATTGATGATTAAATTTCAGCATATATATACACATATACATGTATGTTATCACTGATGAATCTTTACGACAACAGGATCTCTTTCTTTTTTTTTTTATGTCTTTATTTTTTATTTTGAGAAACAGAGATGGAGAGTGAGCTGGGGCAAAGAGAGAGGAAGACACAGAATCTGAAGCAGCTCCAGGCTCTGAGCTGTCAGCACAGAGCCCGACGCTAGGCTCGAACCCATGGACTGTGAGATCATGACCTGAGCCGAAGTTGGATGCTTAACCAGCTGAGCCACCCAGGCGCCCCATGGAACAGGATCTCTTAAAAGAGAATGTAGAATTGGCAGCTGGGTGGCTTAGTCAGTTGAGTGTCTGACTCTTGATTTCGGCTCAGGTTATGGTCTCACAGTTTGTGAGATCGAGCCTCATGTGGAGTGTGGAGCCTGCTTAGGATTCTCTCTCTCCCTCTCTCTCTGCCCTTCCCCTGCTAATGCTCTCTTTCTCAAAAAGATAAACTTAACAAAAAACAATGTAGAAATTTTTTCATGATTGATTGTATTTACAAATCCTTTTCTGTAACACTAAAAATAATTTTGAGCAGAAATAATAGCTAACAGTGTTTACTGTGTACAAAAATAATAATAGCAAATATAGAGTTTATTGTGCACTTTTCTAGGAGCTTAACATTAACTTAATATTTAACTTGCGTAATTGAGGCGTGGACTGCTTTTATCCTCATTTTGTAAAGTAAGAAACATTAACACAGAAAGTTTAAATAGTTTGCCTTGAATCAGCCTTTGCTAGTATCTCTTACCCTCCCAGTATGCGCTTATTTAATAATAATACACAGAATTGTTTATAGTTAAGTGTATATTAATGTTAACATCTTTTTTTACCTATTCTAGGTTAGTGCAGTTAAGGTCGTAATTTGCCTTTCCTTGGTTTTAACTGGATTAATTTTTTGTTTCACGTTCTGAATATCGAGTCTGGTGGTACCTAGCTTTTTTACAGCCTACTGCTTTTCAGACGGTTTAGAGGACAGAAAAATGCTTTCCCTGGGCAGGCAAGATATGCTGTTTCTCCATGTGTGTTTATTAATCACACGATTGCATCTCACTTCCCAGGATCCTAGAGAAATCTGAGGTTTCCTTCTTTTTGTTTTTAATTTTATTTATTTTTGAGAGAGAGATAGAGACAGCATGAGCAGGGGAGGGTCAGAGAGAGAGGGAGACACAGAATCTGAAGCAGCTCCAGGCTCTGAGCTGGCTGTCAGCACAGAGCGGGGCTCGAACCCATGAACTGTGAGATCATGACCTGAGCTGAAGTCGGACGCTTAACCGACTGAGCCACCCAGGCGCCCCCTGAGGTTTCTTTTCAAACTTTCATTAGGATATATCTTTGGAGGAACTGCTGAACCCACATGAGCCTGCGTGAGGGAGGCTCCTCAGGCAGTGGCGTGAAGCGTGGCCCCGGCTGCTCTCTAAGGCCCGCATCTCATTAAACTCTTGGAAGGTTCACTTCTCCACACTTGACACACCCCGCTGAGCTCTGCCGGTTATGGAGGGTCCCAGGCCACTTTTCCCTGCGCCCCTTCGGTTTGTTTCACCTGCCTTCTGGTGAGGGTCGCTCCTTCACCATCTGCCCTGTAATAACCACAGGGGAAAAGAGTGGAAAGAATACGCGGGATTAACACTTAGGTTAATGGTGCAGTCGTTGTGATGTTTGGGATCCAATAGTAGGTTTTAAGATGTGTTGTTTTTGGCTCAAATACGAAACATCTCTAGTCTCATTGTCAGACTGGTGACACTTACGTATTATAAGCTTGGTAATGTAATGCCATTGAATTTTTTATTCTTGAACTAGCCGTGATGTGAAAGCAAGAGTAATACGACTTCTGGGTGCTTTGGGGCTCATGGGGCAGTGTGGACAGCACGGACGCAGGCGGGGGTGTTCACACGGCTCCTGCGCGGTGTGCAGTGTACGGCTCCATCCTGCCGTACATCCTGCTGCTTGCTGCAGCTTGTGGGTTTTTGTCACTCTCCACTTTTTTTATCACACAAGTAATTTTCTATTACAGAGTTGAAAATAGTGCTTAAAATGAGCTTGCGGGCTCTTCTGCCTTGCTTATTTTGGCCAGAATCCAAAACTCTGACTGCTGCTCCAGTCCCAAATAGTATTTGATGATGAAACTTTTGCTGGTCTTAACCAAAATTATAAAAATAAGTCTAATTGTTTTTTGTGTTTTTAATAAACTCAGGTTTTCTGCCTGTTCTCGGTTATTAATTTTTTTTTATTTTAAATGTTTTATTTATTTCTAGGAGAGAGAGAGAGACAGCGTGAGCACGGGAGGGTCAGAGAGAGAGGGAGTCACAGACTGAAACAGGCTCCAGGCTCTGAGCTGGCAGTCAGCACAGAGCCCGACGCGGGGCTCGAACCCACGAACCGCGAGATCATGACCTAAGAGAAAGTCGGATGCTTAACTGACTAAGCCACCCAGGCGCCCCATTAATTTTGTTTTTTAAGTGTCCTCATTTAACACTATGAATAGTTGGTAGCCTCATATTTGTTCCCAGTATTTTAAAAGTTTTGTGGTACTTTATTTATTAAAAAAAAATTTTTTTTAACGTTTATTTTTGAGAGAGAGAGAGAGTGGGGGAATGGCAGAGAAAGAGGGAGACACTGAATTGGAACTAGGCTCCAGGGGAGGGAGAGAGAGAGAGAACGAGAGAGAGAGAGAGAAGCACAGAGAAAGAGGGAGACACAGAATCGGAACTAGGCTCCAGGCTCTGAGCTGTCAGCATAGAGTCCCAGGTGGGGTTCAAACTCACAAACCCGTGAGATTATGACCTGAGTGGAAGTCAGACCCTTAAGCTACTGAGACACCCAGGTGCCCTGGTGGTACTTTAAATCCCACCATGAAAACAGCTGTTCCAAAAAGGGATAAAAATAGTCTTCAGATACTTCAGTGGAATTTTATAATCTCCAAGAGGCCTTTGCCAGTTTATTACATCCAGAAAGCAAGTGCTACATATCTAGTATTCTGAAATTAAAACTGCCTTTGGTAGAATGATCAATAATGATCTTGTTCCCAAAAAATGCGTCATTTACTTGTCTTGATATACATTTCACAGTACTTTAGGGAGAGAGCAAGAAGTAGCACCAGTATCTAGAAGCTTCCAAATACATTATTTTGGTTGAGATAGATATTTGATTAATTATGTTGTACAAAGAGAATTCCTTTTGCCGCTTTGCACTTTGTTCTGATGCCTGAGGCCTAAGCTGGTGGCCTCTGTACCGTTGTTCCACTGTGCCTTCTACACTGTTCTTTTTGTGATTACTACCCATTTCCAGATTCTTTCCCTGCACCCTGGGATAAATTCCCATTTCATGTCACTATCTGGGATTGTTGTACTTCTGAGTAGTGATAATTCACATACACAATTTACGTAACAGGTTGGCTTTTATTGTTTCCTGCTGGAGAGTTTAGAGCCTTCCTATCAAATGTGCTTTTCTGGTACATACATTTTTTTTTTTTACTTTATTCTTGGTTCTGTTATTTTCATACCTTTGTTTTTCTTTCTTTCATCCTTGCTATACTTTCACTGTCACGTTATAATTTATCTTTCCCTGTAATAGGCTTTAAATCTTTTTTCTGGAACAAGGGGAGGCATAAATCACTTAAAACATTTTAATTTTAAAAAGTATTAAAAATACACTTAGTAACCCATATAATCACTTTTATTTTATTTTTTTATAAGTTTTTTTTAATGTTTATTTTTGACAGAGAAAGACAGAGTCCAAGTGGGGGAGGGGCAGAGAGAGAGGGAGACACAGAATCCAAAGCAGTCTTCAGGCTCTGAGCTGTCAGCACAGAGCCTGATGTGGGGCTCGAACTCATGAACCATGAGATCATGACCTGAGCTGAAGTCGATGCTCAACATTCTGAGCCACCCAAGCACCCCATTATAATCCATTTTAATCTTCTTTTAAACAGAAAGACACTAGCATTTAATACCTATGTCAGTAATTTAGGTTCTTTTTCATGTATTTCCTTTACTGTTTTACCAATTTCTTGCTTTATTTCTATGTAGAATGTATGTGACTGTATTTTTAATGTATTTTTAAATGTTTCTCTCAGCCCCCACCACAGACATGAGAGTGCTTCATCAGACTATGCTAGTGCATAGTGATATTGCCAAGTAAATAAAGTTAAAAATCAGGTCTGTCTTTTCGTAGCCTGACTCCTCACTTTCTTGTGCCTGGGTATAGAAACGGAGTGGGTGTGGGCGGTCACCAGGGCCAGGGGGAGGCAAGGAGCTGGGCTCTTGCTGTGGCGTTCCCTCAGCACCTCCCTTAGGGCCTGAAACCCGGGCTCCTGCTGCAGTGAGAACCCAGGTTTACACACGTCACTCCTGCTGTGTCACAGATCTTTTCTCTTCAAGGCACTTTCGTAAGAGTGATGCTTGTAAATATTTGTCTTTCCTTCTTCAAGGCTACAGGCTTTTCAGGCAGAGGGGACAGTCATTGTGCCCAAGGTCCTAGACTGTCACGCTCCTGCTCTGCGGTGTCTTGTAAACTCTGTGGTCTGCTTGGTGTTAGTGCTTGTGGAAAATTGTGTTTCTTGGTTTAGTGTGAGGGCCATTGTCACAAATCCATATCCCTGCAGCACTAACAACTTGAATGGAACTCGAGTGTTACTAATAACGTGTTTATTGGTTATATAGCGATCACCTGTGCAGTTTGAGTTCATGTCTACAGCCATTTGTTGAGTACCTACGTTTTGGAGATTCACAGGTGATCAGATTTAAATCTCTGGGACTTGTGCACGTGGGAGAAGACAAGCACATATCCAGGGAACATTGCTAGAATATTTTATGTAGGATCATGGTAGCGTATGTATAATTTTTGTAATATTAAACTTGTTCTTTTCACTTGAAAATGGTATCACACATTTAAACATAAAGGTAATTTCATGTGCTTACCTATAGTGAATTGTCAGTTTGTGATGTAAGTACACTTGTTTATGCTTTAGTTCCTTTCTACGTTTGTGATAGGACTTCTAACTGTCCACATATATTTTATTTTTTAACTTTATTTTGAAAAAAAAAATCTTCTCTAAAAGTTACAGTAACGGTACCTTGTACCCAGATTCGCCATCTTATAATTATACCAGATTTGCCTTACCTCTATCTGCTAGTAGTTTTTTCTGAACTGTTAAGAGGTGCAAGCATAATGCTACTTTTTCTCCTAAATATTTAAGTGTGAATTTCCTAAAAATGAAGATATTCTCTTATACAATCATAATAATTATCAAAATTAGGTAATTATTACATTTTTCCTGTTGCCCCACTGTTGTCCTTCACAACACCCCAGTCAGGATCTGGGACCTGGGACCTGGGTTTGGAATACGTGTTGCATATAGTTGTCATGTCTACTTTTTTTGAAGAGTTCAGGCTATTTAGTTTTTATAATATTCTTTAGTTAAGTTTATCTGTCCTCAGGATTCAATTCAGGTTATACATTTTTTTGATAGAAAAGCCACAGAAGTGATGTGTTCTTGCTAGTACATTGTCTCAGGAGACAAGATAATCTCTGCCCTGTTACCAGGGATACTGACTGACTTTGCTTACTTGGTTAAGGTAGAGTCTGCTGGTTTTCTTCTGTGGAGTTACAGCTTGTGCTTGTGCGTGTGTGTGTGTGTGTGTGTGTGTGTGTGTGTGTGTGTGTTTTGAAGGGAGATACGCTGAGATCGTTTCAGTATGTGATTCTCATCAACTTTTCTCCTACTGGTTTTAACTTGTTTGTGAATCTCATCTAAAGCAGTTATTACAGCATGGTTGCCGAATGGTGACCTTGTAATTCTGTCCTTCTACACTCGTTACATTTTAATGTAAGAAGAGCTTTCCTTTCTGCCCACTTATTTATTTATTTATACCAGCACGGACCCCAAGATTCTTAGCTTGTTTTATGAATTATAGTCTGTTTCTTTCATTACTTATTTAAATATTCAAATGGTTCCAGATTTGACGAGGAGGAGACCCTTCATGAAGAAGGTTTTGTCCTTCTAATGTGTTTTCATCCGTCTTTGAGCACTTCCTTTTGGGATAGCATGGTGTTCCAGAATTTCCCAGCCCCAGCCTGGAATCAGACGTTTGACCAGAGAGCCCTGCTTTATTTTAATGGAGAATGGTGTTTGGAAATGAGATCTGGGTTCCGCGTTCCTTCCCAGTTCCTGGACAGTGGAAGAGGAAGGAGTCTTAGCTCCCGTGTGCTCACGGTGGACATGGCAGGAAACTGTCTGCACGTGTGTGTGTGTGTGTGTTCCAGATAGTCGGCTCATTTATACTCTCAGTTCTTATCATTTTCATATTTGATGTGATAATTACCCATGTGTATTTTTCATCTCTTAATGTGTTCATCATGAGTCATCATGAAGTACTGATTTTGCAAAACAGTAAATACTTGATGTCAGAGAAGCAGTATCATTTTATTTATACTCCTAATTTATTTGTAGTTAAGGATTTTGTAGGTAATTACAGCCAATCTCTGAGTTACATTATGGCAGTTTCTTTTAATTGTTACATCTCAAAATGATTCGTCATCTTGAAAATATTCTCTATTCTTTTTTTTCTTAAAGATTTTATTTTAAGTAATCTCTACACCCAATTTGGGTCCTGAACTCACAACTCCCATATTAATAAGAGTTGCATGCTCCAACGACTGAGCCAACCAGGTGCCCCTTTTCTCTGCTCTTCTTAAATGTAATTTTCATTTTGTTTCTAGTTCCTTTTGAATCACAGATAAATGGGTATATTAGCACTGTGACTCTAGGAGTAAAATATATGTTTTTAAATTAATATTCTAGCTTATTGCCTCCTTGAGAACAATGTTTTCAAATTAACTGGTATGTTCTATGATATAATTAATTTGTTGTTTCCTTTGCAAACTTATTTATAATGGCACCTGGTGATTGCAGAGTTTTCTTTCTTTGCATACTGTCTTTCTCCGCTCTTCCTGGCGGTTTTACAGATGATCTGGCAGCCCCCAGCACTCACCTGAGGGCAGGTCTGGTACGGATATAGACATCCTGAGACACAGCAATTAGACTGTGCTGATTTCCCCACCATGCCGGAAGACAGCCCCATCAGTTACTGATGGGTCTGGGGAGCAGCCTTGGTGTATGCATGAAAAGCTTCATTGTTCTGGGCCTTGTACCATTAGTCATCGGTGGAAAGCCTGAGTCAGACCATCTTTTGTGCATATGCTGGACATGGCTTTAGCATCCCACGCTCAGTTCTGTTGCTAATGGGCCGTTACCCCTAGGAAGCTCTGGCCTGTGGAGAAGGGGGGTTCAGGCTTTGTGCTTGGTTAAAATAAATCAAATTTAAAAAATAATGGTACAACATGTACATATTCCAGATCATTTGGTCTTCTTTGAGAACCTAAAAATATTTTGAATGAATTGTTTGAATTTTCAGAAAAAAATTTTTAAAGTAATAAATACATACACCTAAGACACCTAATAGAGCTTGTAATCAGCTTTACTGCCTCTTTTCATTCACAGAGACAGCTTTCCCTCCTACTGATTTTAATACCTTCGTATCTCTAAATAGTAGTTCGCAATAATGTTTGTTCCTTGACTGTTGTTACATAGGATTTAGCTCATTTAAACAGGGTCCTGCCAGTGTAGTTCATTACCATTCTTAGTTTCTCCACGCCCGTTTCTGTGGATCATCTCTCTCTCCATCCATTTAGAAGGTGAGGAAGATGTGGGTAAGGTGCTCCCAATTCTTTCACCTCTGCTAATCATTGTCGGCTTTAGCTTTACTGTGATTCTGCGAATGTTGATTACATTTACATTCTCTTCTGCAGCCTTCTTTTATCTAGAAGTTGATTCCAACAATTGTAAACTGGTAATTTACTACAGAGCCATTTACTGGGCTGCCACGACTCCTCTGATGCTCAGAAGAAACATTTTATGATATTTATATATAGTGTGTTTATACATATATAGGTTTGTGTGTGTGTATAATTTAAAAAATTGATTTGGGTGATTGTTTTTTTCCCCCTGTGAGTTTCTATTTAATTTTTTTTTTCTTGGATTGTGAGCCTAAATCATATCTCATGTTTTTCTAAACTCTTAATCATCTTTTCTCTTCAGTTAGGATCTTTTTCCAAGAAATCATTTTCAAAAATAATTATACTCCCACCTAAAAACAAGTGCATGAGCAATAAACTTAATGAGTTCTTGCATATTTGAAAATGTATTTAAATTGCACTTGATAGTTTGGGTAGTTACCATGTATTAGGTTGAAATCATTCCTCCTGAGAATTTTGCTTCACTGTCTTCTAACATCCCCTCCGCTGATGTGAAGTTCCATCTCCATGTGGTTCTTGTACTTCCTTATGGCAAGTTTTCCTTTTACCATCTTCTCCAACGTTGATGCCTTAGGATCTTATGGTTATGTCTCTTTTCCATCACTCTTGCTTTGGCACTCATTAAACTCCTTAATTTGAAGATATAGATGTTTTATATATTTTGGTTCTGACAATTTTTTCATGTTTATTTCTTTAAAAGTGACTTTCCTTTTTTTCTTCAGCCTTTCCACATACCATATGAGTCCCATATTAGGTCTCTTTTCATCTTTTATATTTTTATCTCTTAGTCTTTATTTTCTGGGATATTAATTCTTCCATTTATATCAGAATTAATTTAACTTCTGTAATCTTGGTAAGTTGAAGAAAAAATCAAGTTCTGAAACCTTGTTAAGTAGATGGAATTTTAAATTATGTCTTATTATGACTTCTTTTGTAATCATTACTTTCTAAATATATACTTTTTATATTTGTAGGGACTAGAGAAAAAGCACATTTTACAAATAAAGACCTTCTTGGCTTACAATGGGGTTATGTCCTGATAAACTCATTGTTCAATTAAAAACATTGGAAACTGAGGGCACTTGTGGGGATGAGCACTGGGTGTTATATGGAAACCAACTTGACAATAAACTATTTAAAAAATAAATAAAATAAAATTTAAAAATATTGGGAGCTGAAAATGCATTTATAAACATCACAGCTTAGCCTGGTCTACCTTAAATGTGCTCAGAACACTTACATTGGCCTGCAGTTGGGCAAAACTCATTTAACTCAAAGCCCATTTGATAATCAGGTGTTGAATATCTCATGTAATTTATTGAATAGTATACTGAATGTGAAAAACAGAATGGTTGTATGGGTACAGGGTGGTCGTATCCATTATTTACCCTGTGACCACTAGCTGACTAGGAGCTTCTGTACAGTTTTGATTGAGTACATAGCGTTTTGGCACCATTGTAAAGTTGAACAATCATAGGTTGAACCATTGTAAGTTGGAAACTGTACTAATTGAAGGGTAAATCATTATGATAATGATTCTTTATCACTCTAGTAATTATACATATTTATACAATAACTACTACAGTTCTACATCACTTATGTATAATTTCCCACTTTGAAAATACTTGTAACTGAAGAAATGGTGGATTTTAAAAAGACAGCAGGTTTGTAACACCTTTCCTTCTAGCAGATGGTATAACCATCAGCCTCTGTAGACCCTTACAGAGTAAAGATTCAGTAGATATAGTAAGAGTTCTTCAAGGGCTTGTTTTTGAGATTTATATGGTTTATATTCCTTCACCTGTTTCTGTTAAATCTTTATGAATTTTGGACTGTGGTAGAACTCATCCAGGAAGCAATTATCTAGGTATGATTTTGCAAAAGTAAAAATTTTATATAATTGTGTAATAATAGTAAAAATTGTTCTGAGCATCATTATGAAATATATTTGAAAAATAGTATTTGTCCTACTTTGTTTACTAATTTTATTTTATTGATTTATTAAGGTTTGTTAAGTAGTTGGAGCAAAGCTACTAAACTTAGCTGAATTACTTATAATCCTCATCTTGGTTGTTTATTCCTTCTGAATTATTATAATGAGGGTTTTAATTTGTGATATTAATCAACTGTTGCAAATCTCTTGTGTATTTGACATGTACATTTAAGAATGTTATAAGTTGGGGGCTCCTGGGTGGCTCAGTCGGTTAAGCATCCAACTCTTGATTTCAGGTCAGGTCATGATCTCACAGTTTGTGAGATTAAGCCCCATGTTGGACTGTATGGTAGCAGGAACCTACTGGAGATTCTCTGTCTCTCCCTGCTTCTGCTTCTCCCCTGCTTGTATGCACATGAGCAGTCCCTCCCTCTCCCCTTCTCTCTCTCTCTCTCTCTCTCTCTCAAAATAAATAAGTAAACTTTAAAAAATGTTAAAGTTGCTGGGGCGCCTGGGTGGCTTAGTCGGTTAAGCGTCCGACTTTTGCTTAGGTCATGATCTCGTGGTTCATGGGTTCGAGCCCCGCGTCAGGCTCTGTGCTGACTGCCAGCTCGGAGCCTGGAGCCTGTTTCAGTCTGTGACTCCCTCTCTCTCTGACCCTCCCGTGCTCACGCTGTCTCTCTCTCTCTCCTAGAAATAAATAAAAAATATTTTTAAAAAAATGTTAAAGTTGCTTAAAAGGGAAGAGTTTGAGGCTGTGGATGTTAGGATTGGCTTTGTGGTTTTAGATGAATTATATCATTCTAGATTAAATAAGAGAATGCATGAAAAGACCACATTGCCTGAAATGTATACTGTGGTTGATAAACAGCCACATGACCCTTGTTCTTGCACTTTTCTCTGTTTTACCTGCTTCTTCTAGACCTCAAAATTTAAAGTTACGCTGGGACCACCATGTGCTAGTTGCTCATTATAGTTGCTATGTATATAATCTTTTATATATATATAAATATAAGATATTTATATATATTTATAAATTTTTATTTATATATTTATATAAATTATATTTATATACATTTACATATAAATTTATATATTTATATAAATTATATTTATGTATAAATTTATATATTTATGTATTATATAAATATATAAAAAGTATATATATAAATATATATATATAGTTGCTCATATATAATCTTTTCTTTTTGTTTTGTGTTTTGAAAGAGCCTGAGTAGAGGAGGGGCAGAGGGAGAGGGAGAGAGAGAACTTTAAGTAGGTTCCACCCTCACTTTGGAACCTCATGCAGGGCTGGATCTCACAGTGATGAGATCATGACCTGAGCCGAAATCGAGAGTTGGATGTTTAATGGACTGAGCCACCCACGCACCCCTAAATAGTCTTATTTCTTATTAAACATGTAAATTGCTCTATTAATTAAGAATAAGCACGTGGTATTAGGTAGGTTTATTAGAATACAGCAATAACAAATTCATGACTGTAAAAGATATTTAATAATGATGTAAGAGGTTTTATTATAATGATAATAGCCTGAAAAAGAAAGGTTGATGGAAATGATCTTATTGATGTAATTATGCCTTTAACTTGTGAATTATTTGATCTTCCTCGATAGTTAGTTTTAGCATCCATTTTTCCTTGGTAATAAGGAGGCATGAAAAAAGGGACCCAAACACAAGTTTCACAGTCAATGATAAACTTTGAATATGTTTTGAGTGTACCTTTCCTGGTGGCACTTAGATTTCTGTTTTCTGTCTTTTATTTTTCTTTCTCTTACGGCCTGTTTTAAAAATCATAACTTTATTATCATTTTCTAAAAATAGAAATATTTATAAGCTAGTGATAGGATTATTTGCAAACTTAAGCAAATCCTGCTTGATTTTTGCCATTGGATATTCCAGGAAAGTAGTGATGGGAGTGCGAAAAACTATTTGGATATAAGTGCAGAGAGATTAAAATTGTATAATGGCAGATTCTCCTCAGCCTCCTGATGGAAAGTGTGTGTGTGCGCGCACACGCGTGCGTGTGTGTGCCTGTGAGTTCCCCTTGGGGGTAAATTCAATGAGAAGTAATGTGGCAGACAAGTTTTATCATGGGTAGTGATGAGTCATTTTCATTTTTCTTTGGCATATAGATAGATGTGAAAAATAATCTGGAATATAATTATTGGACCACATTATTTCAGATATTTGCACACTGATTTTATTCTGTGTAGGCTGAAAAATACCAGTTTTATCATATTTGTGGCTCCAGTATGTAATTACTTGATTAAAACAACCATTTCATAGAAACGTATTAAACTATATGTTTATCTCTTAGGAGGCAGAATAGATCAGATTTCTGCCTTCAGAGGATTTGGGGGCAGCAAAATCTTAAGAGTACTATGCAGTATTTTGCCCTAGGTCACTCTGTTTTGAGTGCAGAATGACAGAGGCAGGTGTAAGGCTTTTGGTAGCACCTGGGACCCATGTGATTCGTTGAGGAGAATGTGGGGCAGGTCTTTCTGAAGAAACTGTGTTATAAATCAGTGTCTCCTTTTCTCTCCCTTTTCGTCCAGGGCCCCTGTGTCCACGATGAGGATTCCGGCCTGTCGCTCGTAGGAAAGCCTGCCCTTCAGGCTCTGTTATATCACTGCCGTTTCTATGAACATGTGAATCAGATGGTAAAACATTGTTACCTGGGACGGTATATATGTGACTTGAAATTTTCTGCTCTTGATGGAACTTTAGAAGGCAGTGATTTAAATGGTAAGTACATTATATTTTTATTTTTATAAAAGCTACCTTTTTAAGAACTGTTGAAAACCTGTGTGTTTCATAAATAATATTGAAAATATGTGAAAAATAAGAGTACACATTGACCTCTGGTCCCACTGTGCAAAGATTACCTTTGTTAACATTAGGGTATGTTTTCTTCTAGTCTTCTCTCTCCCTCTAGCTTTTGTTTGTTTTACATGATTGTGTTCATATCTTATGTACATTTTTGTGTCCCCTCCTTTCACTAGACATTGCGTAAGCATTTTCCTATGTCATAAATTCTTCATGGAAACCATTTTTGATATCTTATTAATGTTTTATAAGTTATTTCATGCCCTTCAGTAAAGCTTCACAGGTTTTTTTCTCTGTTAGATGTTTTAAACTTTTTGGAAGGTGGTTCTTCCTAGGCAATCAGACCTTTTCCTACTAAATTTTCTTACTTGTTTTGCTAATATATCAAAAAATTACTTGTTTTTTGTTTGGTACTCATTTATCAAAATATCTTACTGAAACCTTTTTATCTCTATTTGTAGCTTCTTTTGGATTTCCTAAGATCTTAGCACATGTAAATAATTTTCTCTCATAATAGTAAATTATTTAATGATTTTTTAAGTAAGTTGTAAGTTAAAATTAATTTGTAATAGTAATTGTTGAAAATCTTGACATAATTTCACATTTACAGAAAAGATGCAAGAATCGTACAAGCATTCCCAAATATTAACATTTTGCTATCTCTGTTCCCCTATACCAAGTGTATATATATGCATATGTGTGTGTAAATAAAATCTATTTAGTTATATGCGTGTATTACATGTATAGATATAATTTTTTTCTGAGCTCTTTAAGAGTGAATTTCAGAAATAGTTCCTTTACCCCCAGATACTTAAGTATGAATTTCTAGTTCACTTTTCTGCTCAATTCTTGTAGAAATTCTGAGGAAAATGATATTTAATGAAGTTTTTGAACATTTTAAATAAATGTCCCTATTCGGAAAGTGACACGTTTCATTGTTTGGATTTTTCTGGATCACTGTTTCTCAAAGCTTGGTCCTTGAACCAATGTCATGATGGTCTTTTGTGAACTTGTTAGATGTGCAGAATTAGGGCTCCCACCCCGAATTGGGGGGATGGAATCTCTGGCAATAGGAAATTACTGTAACAGTAGCTCTTTAGGATTCTTAGGCACATTAAAATTTAGGAGCTGGTGCTCTTGCTCAATTGTATTAGATTAAGCTAAGCAAAGTCCACTAATGGTCAGTAAAATTTTCGTGAAACAAAGTTTTGATATAAATTAAGAATAACAAAAATTAAGCAAACTCTTTTTCTTGGTTCTTGATTGGCTTCCTGCAACAAGTATTCTTTCTGTTAATTGCTCCAGTAAGGAGGAGACTGTATTCATGTTGATAGTTTTCTTGTTCCAGGTGTAGATGATTCATTCAAGTTTTGGAGAGCTCCATCTAGGTTGTCCAGTCAAGATCAAGATCCAAGTTCTCTCTCCACCGTGGAAACAATGGTACTTTGAAAGAATGCATTAGTGCTTCAAACTATTTTTTTAAATCTTTATTTATTTTTGAGCAGGGGGAGAGGGCCAGAGTGAGGGTAAGGGAGAGGGAGAAAATCTGAAGTAGGCTCCATGCAGTCAGCACAGAGCCTAATGTGGGGCTTGATTCCATGAACCATGAGATTATGGCCTGAGCTGAAATCAAGAGTCAGATGCCCAACTGATTGAGCCCCCCATGCCCTGCAAGAATGCATTAGTGCTTCATTTTGAATCTCTGGAAGTTTGAATTTACATAGTAGATGGACAGGGTAAGCTGTGATTTACTTGAACTGCTGTCTATGCAGAGTTAGGGTCTGATGCACTCATATAGCTGCACTGAGTGTCATTTTAGATGAGTTTACAACCTTTTTTATACCTTATTTAAAAGAACCAGGAGTGTAAAAGTTTAGGTGTTTATCAATAGTAATATAATAGATCCTATATAATCATAAAGCTTGATTACTCTGCAGTTTTGCTTAAGGGCAAAGCAATTTGGAGAAAGTGGACCCATTCAAATGATTCTAGTTTGGTACTAGAGATTTTATTTTATTTTATTTTTTATTATTTTTAAATGTTTATGGGGGCGGGGGGCACATCTGTGTGTGAGTGGGGAAGGGGCAGAGTGAAAGGGAGAGAGAATCTCAAACAGGTTCCATGCTGTCGGTGCAGAGCCTGATGCAGATTTTGATCTAATGAACTAGCCTGATGCAGATTTTGATCTAATGAACTGCAAGATCGTGACTTTGAGTCTAAATCGAGAGTTGGATGCTTAACCTACTGAGCCACCCACACACCCTCATACTGGAGATTTTAAACAAATTTCTAAATACCTGCTAGAAGCTTGTTTTGATTATCTGAAATACCTGAAATTTATGCCTTCTTGCCTTCTTTTTTCTTTTCATTTGTAAGTTGCTTTGTTCTAAAAAGTTTGAGACACACTAAGTATTCCTAATATGATTGAAACTATGTTTCACTTGTTTAGAAGCATACAAAACCATGTACTGTCAAGTGGAAAACGTTATATTAAATCACAAAGTATTTTTGGAACAATTACTGTGTCATAAACCCTATTCGGAAGGCAAAACCTTGACTTTCCTGCTTGCGTGAGCAAAAATAATATGAGGGTGATAAGCATTTACCAGGCAATAATAAAGTTCATCTCAAAATAAGACCCACCTCCCATAGTTTCCCAGTGTTGCTACTTTTTGCTACAGTTTTAGGAGTCCTCTTTGCCCCTCTACCCAGAACCCAGAAGAGTTTGTGGTTCCTGCTGAGCTCAATCTTTATTTGGAAAAGTGGAGTAATTACCCCAGTTCCACTAGATGTCATGCTTTCCTTTCCATGCTAGAAATAGTATGTGTTTTTATCTCAGCAAGGGAAATAATATGATTAAATGGAAAAAGGAGCTGTATTGATTAGTTATTTAGTTCACAGAAGGACAGCATTAATGTGTGCTCAAAAGTAATTCCTAGGTCACTGTGTTTATTAAAAGGGCTATCGGAAATTTGTACACTGTTCAGTTCTTTGCTTATAGTAAGTACTCAATAAATAGTAATTGCTCTCATTAACTCTGAGAAGTTGTATTTATACAATGCAAGAGGATTTAAGGACTTTCAACATTTCTCTATTTTGTGAGATAGTAATAATATATGGTAATAAATAAAATATGTAATAAAAATATGTGTGTATAATATATACTAAATATTTTAATAATAACAAATCTTATAGATCAGGATACTAGATTTCCTGAGAAAATTTTTGGAAATATATTTATTGCAATCATTATTTAAATAGAAGCATCTCTAGTAACATAAAATTGTCTTTAACTTGCTTGTTACATATTCTTTTAGAAAAAATACCAATGAAATCTGTTTTTTTTTTTAAAGAATTCTTATTATAGTTTTATGTAAGACATATTGTATAGTTTCTCTAAAGTTAATTATCTGTTGGAGTTTTTACAGTTAACTCTTTTTTTCTTCTTTTGGATTCCAAATAGAAGAGCTTTGGTATTGGTGACTTTTACTCACAGAAATAGTCTCATTACCCCAATTCTGCTACTTGTCATGTTTCTCTTGCCACGCCAGAGATACTATGTCTTTGTTCCAACAGGAAAAAAAAAAAATCTAGGGAGTTTATTCACTATGCCAGTATTACTTTAAACCTAAGCTGTCATACCCAGACCAACTAATACTTTCTCAAGTATAAGAATATGGTGAGGCGTATCAGTTCAGGGGATTTAACTCTTGCCAGTAACTGTATCTGGTTGTTCATATCATTTTTTTGTCTGCTTCCCAGATAGAACAAAAGATGCAATTTGTTTATTGGTTGGTGTTTTCACTTTGTCTTTCTGAGGAAAGCACTGTCTTTTGATTTGGGTCATATCATTTTGTGTGCTGTTGCTGGGTCATTATCCATTCTGTGCAGCTAATGCCACGTTAAGGACCTTGATGGTATCATCTAATGAATATTAGTTGTTTGGCAAACTTTGTAGGGATTGGGACATGTATGTTCGTAAATCATAGAGCGATAAGGAGTGTCATTGTCACCTTGGGGGCATTGCCCTTGGAAGTGAGTACCTCTTCGGAGATGGCTTCCATCCAGCTCAGTGTCTCCCCCCTCAGGTAGGAGGGTCAGGCATTGGTTGTGCTCCTGAAATCACAGTGCCACTTCTTAGAAATACCCCTATTCAGTGGGTATTTATACCTAGGAAACAGCTGTGTGCAGCAACAGTCTTAGGACCAAATGTGGTCTTTTCTACTGCTTTTGGGCAGAATTATGTCTGTGTTTTTTAAAATTTGTTTTCTCAGTTGTCAAAATGAAGGAGATGTGATTTCTTTCCTTTTGAGCTTTTCTTTGTGAAATATGTGATTCTTCCAGACTTTTGGGAGCACCAGTTTAAGTAAGATTGATTTTAGTTTAGTCTAAGTTTATTTAAACATTTAAAGAGAAATTTTACTCATGGGTCTTCATAGTTTTAAAAGTATTGAAAGTCGGGGCTCCTGGGTGGTTCAGTCAGTTGTGTCTAACTATTGGTTTCAGCTCAGGTCATGATCTCACAGTTAGTGGGTTCGAGCCCTGCATCAGGCTCTGAGCTGACAGCATGCAGATCTTGCTTGGGATCTGTCTCCCTCTCTCTCTCTGCCCTTTCCCCCACTCACTCTCTATCCCTGTCTTTCAAAAATAATAAACCAGCATTTAAAAGTATTGAAGGTCATTCTTACAATTGCTATTTTACAAAAGGAGAGATTAAGGCATACAATGAATAAGCGTCTTATTCAAGGTTCCAATGCTGGTAACTGACAGAATTATTTGAATCCAGAAGTATGTATAGCTCTAGAGCCCAGGTTGTTGGCCGTGATGTTATACTCCTCAGGACAAAGCCACATGTGCTCGGTGCCATAATAGATGTTGTAGTCAGGGTGCCAGTGAGGTTATGTTAGAGGGATTGCTGAAATACAAAGTGATTCTGTATAAGAAGTGGCAGTTGAAATGAGCTTTAAAGGATTAGTCTCTTTTTTTAATTTTTAAATAGTTTATTGTCAAGTTGGTTTCCATATAACACTCAGTGCTCATCCCCACAAGTGCCCTCCTCCATGCCCATCACCCCCCTTCCCCTCCCCCCCCACCCTCATCAGCCCTCAGTTTGTTCTCGGCACTCAAGAGTCTCTCATGGTTTGCCTCCCTCCTTCTCCCTCACCATTTTCCCCCTTCTCCTCCCCCACGGTCCTCCATTAGTCTCTTTTAGATGTATGCACACATTTGCAGGGAGCTGAGACGATATTCAACTATGTCTTAAGATTCAGTACCCAGGTACAGGGGTTGAAAGTCTAGTTGAGAACATGAAGCCTACTGAGAAAACCACAAGCCACGTTGTATCGTACTGAAAGCATTAGATCCCCAGCAGATGCATGGTTTGATTGGATGTGGGACAAGGGCCAAAGTTTAATCACCAGATAGGGGTTAGCTAGGAGAGGAAAATCTGTTTTTGGATTGAAGAGGTAAGATATAATAACTACAAAGCTCTTTCAGCTGAGTAAAATGCATGAAACATTACAGTTAACATAAGAGAGAGATGTATTGGCGTTTGTGTGATGCAGTTACAGGTTTGTTTGTTTGTTTTTATAGAATGAAGAGTAGACTAAGGACAGTTAAAACAGAGATGAATCAAAGAGGCCTTTTAGAAGAAAAATAGTTTTGATGTAGGAATAGTGATAGAGTAAGGGCACACCTCCAGTGTGGTGACCCCAGGAAAACCTGGGGAAACTGCAGTGTGCGTGATTGTAGACAGAAAGAGAATGATATACTTTGTTTAAATAAATTCAACCAGCTGTGGATCTAAGAACCCATATAGTTTAGTTAGAAAATATAAGTGAGATTCTAGTTCCTCAAGTATTGGTAATACAGGCCACTGGGCTGTAATATAATGAAAATGAACAAGTTTGTTTTTTGGTATAAAAATTTAATATTGATTCTTTAAATAAAACTTAGGTATTGATCGTTAAAAAGCAAATCCCTCCATATTAGTTGTTCCTACTGTGATTATTTTGTATGTGACATTAGCATGAATACAGTGGCTGATGAAAAATATATCCCATTATGTGTGCCTAGTGTGTACTAGCTTATAAATAACTATTCTTTAAAAAATCATTAGAAAGAGCAAATAATATTTTATGTCTTTTTCTGTATTTTGTATTCACTTTGGTATGTTTGAAGTTATCCAAACTAAGTTACTATAGAGGTATAGTCATTAAGATCAAGTGCAAATATTTAAAGAAATTCGCAAAAACATTTTGAGATAGATTTCAACAATTTTTTAAGCAGATAACTGTAACTGAAATAAGTAAAATAGGTTAGAGTCTTATTTTATATTTGTACTAAAATATATTTTCTTAATTTTGGTAAAACTGATTATTATAATAAGATTTGATGTAAGTAGAGAGTCAGCTGTTGGCCTGTAGAGCTCAGAAACAACGCCCTCCAGTTTGCTGTTTGCCGAGGTGCTACAAACGGTGTTAAATGTACACCATTAGAAGGTGTTAAATCTACACCATTTGAGAGCGGTACCCTTTCATGAGTGAAGCAGGAGTGTCTTCGAGAAGTTGAGTATTTGGCGTAGGGTCACAAAGCTAATGGAGAGTAGAATATGACAAGCTCTAGGAAACTTGTTCTCTTGAATGATATACAGTGGGGCGTAGGGCCTAGGTCCTGGGGCTAAATCTCTGCGTGTGAGTGCTCTTCTAGTTACACAGAGAGGAATCTTACATCCTCTTATGCTCACTCCTTCAGGGGTATTTTTCTGAGCTTTCTTTTTTTATGTTGTACACGTTCCATTTGAATCAACGGATCTATGTAGTCAAAGTGATTTAAACTTCTGGTTATAATTTGTTTTGAATTAATGATTACAAACTGCGAAGCATGCCACAGCGGTCCTGCTCTCACGCGTAAGGAGGAAGGTATCACTTATAAAAGTGAACACATGAAGTCTAGTGTTCCTTAGGAACCTTTCATTGTTTATATTTTACCACATTTGAAAAATGTGAGTAGATTTGTGCCCTGAGTTTTTCATCTCCCAAATCCTCATTTTCTTCCTTTGTTCTCTTTTCATTTTTTAAAAATCAAATAACTTATTTAAACACCAATACTACATTTGATGAAAGAAGATGGAAAGTATTATAAAATCACTTGGCAAATAAAATATTCAAGTCCTAAAGTAGCTTTCAAAAAACTTTGAAGTATCCAGTGAACTCTTTGATTTCTGAAAGGCAGAATACAAAGAAAACAGTTTCAATGATTGATACATTTTGTTTATATGACAGAAATTGTGTTTTTTTTAAAAAACCCAAATTCTACTTTGATATGGTAAATGACTTTGCTATTTTCTGCTACTTGAAAGAGACTCTTAAAATTCTAACTGCCTATTTTACAATGAGGCATGATTTAGAAAACTTCTTTAGCTATCAAATCTGTTTCTAAACACATCGAAGAAAAGGCTATTATCTTTAGTTTTTATAAGAAAAATTTGATTCTGTTTTAGGACAGTGGCTTTGAGTAACACCAATTTATCTGCACTAACAGGCTATTATTGCCCCGTATAATTCCAGTAAGGTAATAAAGCTTGAAGTATATATACTTCAGTTCAAGGAAAACCCAGTTTTATTTGTCTTATCAAGGGAATGTAAATTGAAAATCTCAGGATGTGTCCTGTGGCAGACGAGAAAGAGGAAAATGTCTGGATTGTGATTTTGTACCGAAGCCATTTTAATGAACAGAGCAAGTGACAGAAGAATTAAACAGACTTAGTGTTATAAGGACAGCCCTGGGCTCCCACTTGGGGCTTTCTGGCTACGAAGGGGTAGAGAGCAAATGAGAATGTGAGTTCCCTGCTGTGGGGGCAAGGAGTGGCTAAGCCTGCTCAGTTTGCCAGAAAAGTAAGCCCACCCCTCCTCCCTCCTCCATGGAAACAGGAGTGGGGAGAAAGAAGTGTTTCCTCTCAAACAAGATGGGCCAGCATTTTGGAGGTTGGTCTGAGGGCTTCTTCTGACTTGAATGTATTTGTGATGTCATGGATATAGTGCTCAACTGAGAATCCTGATTAGAGTGTGGCCTTGGGCCCTTGCTTGTGGTCCTTATCTCTAAATGAGGACCTGGACTAGATGAGGCCTTTTCTACCTTGTAGCATTATGGGCTCATGTGAATCTACTCCACCTTCCAGAAGCTAATACTTGAATTTTAAAATTGACTGGTTGTTACTTTTCAAGATAACAAGTAAGGTATTTACATATTATTACGTATGATCAAATAAGCATCCATTGGAGATTATTTTCAGACGGGCAAGGATTTGAGTATAGAAGCAGAGCAATTCAGTTTAATACCTTTTTGTCCTTACTTGTTAAAATAGTAATGTGCTAATATAACAAATTTAAAAAATATAGATGTTAGTAGAAAATAAAATCGCCCACAATCCATTGTTAAAGCACACTTTATTACTATGTAAAGAAGTCCTCGCGTCTTCTCAGCCGTACAGGGTGAGTTATGATACAGCTATGAGGGAGGTGCGTTCTAAACTCATGTTTTCTAAATTCGTAGATCACTTCCTTGGACTGAACTGAGGAAAATCACAACTTTTATTAATGTCTGACCTCTGGTCACAAGCCAGCTATCTCATGGGCCCTTAGAAACCTCCTTTTCCTGCACCAAGGGCTCCCTCTGTATTCATCCGTAGCGAGGGCTGCTTGAGTGTCAGCTGGAAGGAGTGAATTGAAAAGATAAAGGATTCGAGCAGCCTTGTCCTCTTAAATCGTATCATATAAACAAAGGAGCTTGTGGTGGGTGCCGTCTAGGATTAGCTCCTGCGCTCTGTGACACGGTCTCAGGTATGATGTCCCCACGGGCTGTGTCCTGCGCTCTGTGACACGGTCTCAGGTATGATGTCCCCACGGGCTGTGGCGCTCTGTGACACTGTCTCAGGTATGATTGTTGTTCCCACGGGCTGTGTCCTGCACTCTGTGACACTGTCTCAGGTATGATTGTTGTTCCCACGGGCTGTGTCCTGCGCTCTGTGACACGGTCTCAGGTATGATTGTTGTCCCCACGGGCTGTGTCCTGCGCTTCTTGTGACACGGTCTCAGGGTATGATGTCCCCACGGGGCTGTGTCCTGTGCTCTGTGACACTGTCTCAGGTATGATTGTTGTTCCCACGGTTGTGTCCTGCGCTCTGTGACACTGTCTCGTGTATGATTGTTGTCCCCACGGGCTGTGTCCTGCGCTCTGTGACACAGTCTCAGGTATGATGTCCCCACGGGCTGTGTCCTGCGCCTCTGTGACACGGTCTCAGGTATAATGTCCCCACGGGCTGTGTCCTGCGCCTGTGACACGGTCTCAGGTATGATTGTTGTCCCCATGGGCTGTGTCCTGCGCTTCTTGACACGGTCTCAGGTATGATTGTTTTCCCCACGGGCTGTGTCCTGTGCTCTCTGGACACGGTCTCAGGTATGATTGTTGTTCCTACAGGCTGTGTCCTGCGCCTGTGACACGGTCTCAGGTATGATTGCTGTTCCCACGGGCTGTGTCCTGCGCTCTGTGACACGGTCTCAGGTATGATTGTTGTCCCCATGGGCTGTGTCCTGTGCTCTGTGACACTGTCTCAGGTATGATGTCCCCACGGGCTGTGTCCTGCGCCTGTGACACGGTCTCAGGTAGTTGCTGTCCCCAATGGGCTGTGTCCTATGCCTCTATGACACTGTCTCAGGTATGATTGTTGTCCCCATGGGCTGTGTCCCACCTCTGTGACACACGGTCTCAGGTATGATTGTTGTCCCCACGGGCTGTGTCCTGCGCTCTGTGACATAGGTTCTCAGTTATGAGATTGTTGTCCCCATCGGGCTGTGTCCAGCGCCTGTGACATGGTCTCCGTTCAGGACCATCGTCCCCACGGGCTGTGTCCTATGCTCTGTGACATGGTCTCCAGACTGTTGTCCCCATGGGCTGTGTCCTGCAATCTGTGACATGGTGTCCATCAGGACCATTGTCCCCACGGGCTGTGTTCTGTGCTCTAGACATGGTCTCCATCAGGACATTATCCCCACGGGCTGTGTCCTGCACTCTGTGACATGGTGTCCATCAGACGTTGCCCCACGGGCTGTGTCCTGCGCCTGGTGGTGTCCATCAGACCATCATCCCCACGGGCTGTGTCCTGTGCTCTGTGACATGGTCTCCATCAGGACGTTGTCCCCACAGGCTGTGTCCTGCGCTCTGTGACATGGTGTCTATCAGGACTGTTGTCCCCATGGGCTGTGTCCTGCGCTGTGTGACATAGTCTCAGTTATGATTGTTGTCCCCACGGGCTGTGTCCTGCACTCTGTGACACGGTCTCCATTCAGGACCATCGTCCTCATCGACAGTCCTGTGCTTCCAGACATGGTCTCCGTTCAGGACCATCGGCCCCACGGGCTGTGTCCTGTGCTCTGTGTGACATGGTCCCATCAGGGACATTGTCCCCACGGGCTGTGTCCTGCACTCTGTGACATGGTCTCCATCAGGACGTTGTCCCACCGGCTGTGTCCTGCACTTCTGTGACACGGTCTCCGTTCAGGACCATCGTCCCCATGGGCTGTGTCCTGTGCTCTGTGACATGGTCTCCATCAGGACGTTGTCTCCACGGGCTGTTCCTGCGCTCTGTGACATGGTGTCCATCAGGACTGTTGTCCCCACGGGCTGTGTCCTGCGCTCTGTGACATAGTCTCAGTTATGATTGTTGTCCCCACGGGCTGTGTCCTGCGCTCTGTGACACGGTCTCCGTTCAGGACCATCGTCCCCACGGGCTTTGTCCTGTGCTCTGTGACATGGTGTCCATCAGGATGTTGTCTTCACGGGCTGTAAAAGTTATTTTGGATGTTTGTTGGCAGGATTTTTTTTTTTTTTTTGCACATTTCCTAGAGCCTGTTGTAGGTAAATACCATTTTTAGAAAAATACATTTTAGGTGTTTTCCTCTTATCTGTATCTAATATTACGTAAAATAAGATATTTAATACATGATCATATATGAGTGATTTATTTAGACTGAAATTTGTCTGGATTTCTTTTTTAGATGACTTTATATGCTTGGCTTACATTTATTGGCTGTAGCTCTCTGGTGTTATTGTAATGTCATACTTGAAGTGAGGAGTGATGATTGAAGTCTTAAGTTGAAAGGGGGATTTTAAAAACTGTATAGAAGTTCCATCGATTATTTTCTTCAAATTTATCCTCTCTTTACTAACAGAAACTGAAAATAAGAATAATCTTGGTTTATTTCTGTTATTAAATTTTTTTTATTAAAAGTAACCCTGGTATATTTTATTATTAAAATAAAAAACCTTGGGTCAGGGGGTGCCTGGGTGGCTTAGTCGGTTAAACGTCCAATTCTTGATCTCAGCTCAGGTCATGATCTCGTGGTTCATGGGTTCAAGCCCTGAGTCAGGCTCTGTGCTTTCCTTGTGGAGCCTGCTTGGGATTCTCTCTATTTCCCTCTCTCTCTGCCCCTCTCCTACTTGCTCTCTCAAAATACATAAACTTAAAAAAAAAAAAAACTTTGGTTTTTGCTTTGACTCTATCATGGAAGTCTGAGTACTTGTATACTGACTGCATAACTAACATGCAAAGTTAGATATGCAGTCAGTATACAAGTACTCAGGCGTGTGGGATCTGAGTTTGAGGCGAGGTTGATTCATAAGATCTGTTGACATTCTCCTGACATGCCTGCTGCACATATGCACTGACCTGGGGCTTATCCAGGTGTGCGAAGGTCACACCATCTCAGAGAAGATACATTGGTGGTAAGAAAAAGGATAATCTGACCTCTCCAGGTAAGATATTTTTCACATAGAAGGTGCCAAATACATCAGTTTGAGCTTTTTCAGTTCTAGGAGGCCACACAGTCTGCTCGTCTGTAAACCTGTAGATGAAATTGTGTTTGTCTTCTACACAATTTATGTTATGTTTAATGTTTTAAAAAAATACTGTATTCTGGGTGCCTGGGTAGCTCAGTCAATCAGTTGAACATCCAACTCTTGATTTTGGCTCAGGTCATGATTTCATGGTTCATGAGTTTAAGCCCCACATCAGGCTATGGGGCTCCAGAGCCTGCTTGGGATTCTCTCTCTCTCCCTCTCTCCCTCTCTCCCTCTCCCTCTCTCTCTCTCTCTCTCTCTCTTGTTCTCTGCTCCTCTTCCACTCAGGTGCATGCTCTCATGCACTTTCTCTCTCTCTCTCAAAATAAATAAACTTAAAAAAATAAAAAAATATTGTGTATCCTGAAATACAGTGTCTACATACTGCCTAAAACAGTTCTTTTGTGAAATGGGGAAAGGTAGAGAAGAATCTTTTAGTATTTCTGCTGGTTTTTTCATAGGCACTATTAAAATTTGTGTGTGCCATTTGAAACTTGTAAAAAAAAATCCCTTTTATTATGAATCAAGGAGAACAGAATATCTCAAGGACACAATGAATTATGCAAAAGTTAAGGAAAGGAGTATGGTTTAGCCTTTTAACATTTGGGTGATAAGAGGAAGTAGGCCTTATCCAGACCTCAAAATCCTAAATGGGCTTCACATCAGAACTCTGCTTATATGAGTTACTAATTTACATAAATTCCAGCCAGGTCCTAAAAGCAATAGAAAGTGCCATTCAAAAAACCTACGACTCTCAAAATATGAAATGTTTTCCAATTATATTTAGTACAGTTTTGGTATAAACCTTCTCATTTCAGGATATTTTATGTCCATACTTGGTTCTGTTTCACTTCCCATGTGGTAACATTAATGCGTGAGTGTTAGAGTAAAATCCTTCTCTTTGCTGCACTATAGGTGGCGTCCTCGTTGGGAAGTGAACCTGTGCTGTTTGGGCCTTCGGCAGTGCCTGTCCCTGAAGCCTCACACGACCAGTTTGTGGCTCAAGGTACCCTTTTAGGAAGACATTTTACTTTCAAGAAAAATGACAAGTTAGTCCAGATATTTTGAAAGCAGATGTCTACATAAAAACAAAATTAGGAGCACCTGGGTGGCCCAGTCAGTTAAGCATCTGACTCTGGCTCAAGATCATGGTCTGTGAGTTCGAGCCCAGCATCAGGTTCTGTGCTGATGGCTCAGAACTTGGAGCCTGGAGCTGCTTCGGATCCTGTCTGTCTGTCTGTCTGTCTCTCTTTCTCTCTCTGCCCCTCCCCTGCTCATGCTCTCTTTACAGAGTGAATCAAGTTTAAAATTTAAAAAAAAAAAAAAATTTTAAATAAAAGAACAAAATTAATTAACATCACAGAACACAATGTCTAGATACGAACAAAATGAAATGGCTCAGAACATGGTAGAATAAATAGATCTGAAATTAACAAAACAAATACCCTTAACACTAATTTAGTCATCAAATAGTCTGATTGCCATATGGTTCCTTATTAGTTAGGCACAGGTATTTCAGGGTTGAATTTGGGAATTCACAAATATTAGTTAACTTCGTTTGTCTCCCTCTTTAGGGAAAACATCTCAATTTACCCCAGTAGTTCACTTGCAAGTGGAGAGAATCTGGTCATAAGTATTTTCAAAGGGTGTGCTTCCACATTAAAGCACGCATGTTGAGTCTATTAGAAATGCTTGATGAGTAGCCTGGGACTTATTTTTATTAATGGCAATATATAAATTCTCTTCTTTGTATTAGGGACTGCTTCCAACTCTATTATGCTTTATAAACTTTGTATATTTGGGAGATTATAGCTTAGCTTTTGTTTATTCTGGAGAATGTACATGCCTTTATTGTAGCATTAAATTCTTCACCTGGAAGGAATATCCTACCTAAAAAGAAGATACTTTACACACTGAAGTATAAGCATCCACAGGGAAAAGGCTTTAGAAAACTTGAGAAATAATTGCTTAATTAAGACTTGACTCAGAATTTTTGTTATACTGTGTGTTCCCTGACTTCCTAAACAGTGTCCCATTTTGTTTTTTTTTTTTTTTTTATTTCTAGAGAGAGAGAGAGATAGCGTGAGCAGGGGAGGGTCAGAGTGAGAGGGAGTCACAGACTGAAACAGGCTCCAGGCTCCGAGCTGGCAGTCAAGCACAGAGCCCGACGCGGGGCTCGAACCCACGAACCGCGAGATCATGACCTAAGCGAAAGTCGGACGCTTAACCGACTAAGCCACCCAGGCGCCCCTCCCATTTTGTTTTTTAATAATTATGTTAACAATATAAAAAAGTATCTAATTGTAGAAAGTACTCATTTGATCTTAAGAATAAAAGTAGCAAACTCACATTTTTTAAATTGATATGAACTCACAGCATGAAATGAAATTTGAGAATAATTCAAATAATCATACACTCACCCATTTAATAAGTGTGGAATTTATTGGTTTTTAGCATATTCACAGAGTTGTGCAAGCATCACCACAATCAATTTTAGGACATTTTCATCACCCCAAAATAGCCTAGAGTAGGTATGTTATTGTTGTAAGATGTTGTCCTGAATCCCATCTCCTGAAAGTAGTGTTAAGATAAAGATAAAATGTGATTTTTTTTTTATGTTTTTATTTATTTCTAGGAGAGAGAGAGACAGCGTGAGCAGGGGAGGGTCAGAGAAAGAGGGAGTCACAGACTGAAACAGGCTCCAGGCTCTGAGCTGGCAGTCAGCACAGAGCCTGACGCGGGGCCCGAACCCACGAACCGCGAGATCATGACCTCAGCGAAAGTCGGATGCTTAACCGACTAAGCCACCCAGGCGCCCCAAAATGTGATTTATTTTTAAATTTTTTTTCGTTTCTGGTGATAATGCTACTTCCGTCACCTTAGCAGGAATATCCAGCAGGACTCACCAGTAAAGCCGCTTAGTTTTTTCGTTTGTTGTTTTGCTGCTGCTCAGTTAACCAGGGAATGAATATGTCTTGAAGTGATTTAGGACGGGATGAAAAGAATTTTCTGTAAATGTACATTAGGGCCACTTCAGACATGTGACTTTTCACTTTTAAATTTAGTTTCTAAACTTTTGTAAAAAAAAAAAAATGTAAAAAAACTTAAGGTCTCCTATGATCAGTAAGCCTACATTTGATACATGAAAGTGAAAGGAATCAATAAAAATGCTAGTGTACTTGACTACTATTAATGTAAGTAAGTAGGATAATTTTCTCTAGATAAAATAGAAAAGTTTTATTTATTTATTTATTTATTAATGTTTTATCTATTTCTGAGAGAGAGAGACAGCCTAAGTAGGGGAGGGTCAGAGAGAGAGGGAGGTACAGAATCCAAAACAGGCTCCAGGCTCTGAGCTGGCTGTCAGCACAGAGTCCGACACGAGGCTCGAACCCACGAACCATGAGATCATGACCTGATCCGAAGTCGGACACTTAACTGACTGAGCCACCCAGGGGCTCCTAGAAAAGTTTTATTTAAATACATTGGATGAGTTTGAATTTCTGACCTGCTTTGCCCTTCCCCTTTATTGGTATTCTTTTCTTCTGTAAACTTGACCTACAAAAGCTGAAAACATGTAATACATATCTTGTGAACATTTAAATTTTTCCCTTAAAACCAATTGAATGGTTTCTGTAGAATTACCTACATCTAATTTTCCCAATTTTATTTTGTTTAAAGTGTCAAATCTTTCTTGATGTTCCATTGTGTCAAAGTTCTGTAGTCCTAATTCTGCCCCGAAGGAATTAGGTAATTACATGGGAAAATGAAACTTTACAGTGGCGAAACCTGGTAGGTAGATACCAGTTGATCAAATCATTAAACTTAACACTACCAATAATGGCACAGATAGAAATCATGGTTTTCTGATAGGATGCTCTGAAGATCTAATCATGAGGAACCATCAAACATCAGACATTCTACAGAGTAAGTGGCCTGTGCTCTTTGTGTAATGTCAGAGCCCCAAAAGACAGCGCAAGTCAGGAAATCTTCCAGTTTTGAACCCAAAGAGACATGACAGCTAAATGCCAAGTGTGATCCTGACTTAGATCCAAACAAGAACTCTTGAGCTGTAAAGGACATTAGTGAAACACTATGCAGGATTTGGAGAAGGTCTGTAGTTTAGAGAATATCACTGCATCAGTGTTAATTTCCTGGTTAACTGTACTATGATCATAAAAGGCAAAGTCTTTCTTTAGGAAATGAATTAAGAGCTGAGAGGGCATCTGCAACTTACAAACAGTTCATAATAAGATAGGTATGTAGGTAGATAAAATGTGGTAAAATATTAATGTGTAGGGATGTGGGCGAAGGTATATGGGAATTCTTTTACTCTTGTACTTTCTGTAAGTCTGAATTCATCCAAAATACAATGTTTCTTTACAAAAGAAATAAAAAGTGAGGGTCATGAGGGAAAGTCTTGATGCAGGTTAGCAAAGATAGCATTCTTGTTAACAATCCCTTGCTGAGTTTTCTGGGAAAGGTCCAGTCTCATATCTTCAGTTCTAAAGTCCAGAATCTCTGAAAACTTAAATATTCTCAGAACTCATTTGGTATAAAACTTGCCCATACCTGACGACAGCTGCTGCAAAACCTGGCCAGTGCTGGTTTGAGGTTCTATTTCCTCCTTTCTTCATCCTGCTTCCTGTGGTAATACAAGTGGTATGCTTGTTATTTCATTATGGGGTGTTGCCCAAGACCCCATTGGAGGTGTTGGTTAATGTATGCTACATGCGTCTTACAGTTTTCCTAACATCTAAAGTATTTTGAATTCTGAAGCCTTCTCACTCCTAGACTTTTAGAAAGAAGGTCATGGACCATCTGTTTGTTCCTCAGGGTCTGAGTGCTTGAGGGCACAAGGGCACAAAACCATGGTCTGCCCATCTGGTCTTGGCTCTTACACAGTCACCCAAGGCACCTACACACTGTATACATGTATATACACACTCGCCATGTGTCCCTGTGTGCACGCACACACCGTGTGTACACATATATACACGTGTACACACTTGCCATGTGTCCGTGTGCGCATGCGCACACTGCGCGTACATGTATACACACACTCGCCGTGTGTCCATGTGGGCATGCACACACCGTGTGTACATGTGACACACTTGCCGTGTGTCCATGTGTGCACACACGCACCGTTTGTACACGTATATACACACACACTCGCCGTGTGTCCATATGTGCACACACACCGTGGAGGGTTGGATGTCTACTTCCTTGACCTTAGGGTTGAGGTGCGTCGGGCCCAGAGGGAGTCCCCCAGCCATCTCTCTCTGGCACTCTTAGGGATGTCCCTCTGATGATCAGAGCCTTTGAATGTCGTACATAAACACAGAGTAAACAAAACAGTGCTGATTTTCATGCTTGTTTTCAGTGATAGGTCCACACGAAACCGCGTCATCACGGCTTCCTCGTGAGGCATCCCCACCTGCTCCTCTGCCTAGGCAGTGTGTGGTCACACCGCCTCTCCTCTCAGCCGTGTGCAGCCTCCTGGACGGCCTTCTGGCCACTGCACCAGGGGACACTGCCTGCGCTTTCCGGCAAGCACGTCTCTTGGAGCTTCTCTGTAGGTGAGAGAGGCCGGGCAGCGGAGGTGACTGGTGTGGGCTCTGTTCATAACCTGGTATAAGACTTCTGGGTACTGGGAATATATCTTGGTCTTCTTTTGGGCTCATTAGACCACAGGTTTCTGCTTTTGCCAGAATTGTCCTGACAGTTTCAGCTTAGATCATTAAAGTACTCACTTGTGTGGTTGTGTGTTGACTGTTAATAACTCACCCCCACTGTCCTGATCTTTCCTATCCTTCAGCAGCTCTAACCCGCACCTGTCCTCCCCCTTGCTCCGCGCCCAAGCACTACAGTGCAGCCCCTGGGTCGTGCTACACGCAAGTGAAGGGGTTTGGGGACTCCTCTCTGTAGGGTTGTGTCAGAATACTGACCCTGGGCTGAAAATTATTTAAATTCATTAGAAGTTTTTTCATTATTGGGGATTAAACACTTTATTAGGTAATTCTCTAATAAAATTCAGAAAATCATGATCTCATTTTTTCATTTGCTAATGTGAACGAGTTTCTGGCAGGGCCTTTGGGTTATCATATTGGTTATATGTACAGTGAGGAAGGCCGTAGGTACTGAATCAGTCCCACGTAAGGTCTAATCACTGGTCGTTCATTCCCTAATGTTGCAGTCTTGGGAAAGTTCTATTAATCTCCGAGTGCCATTAGTAACATCTGGTATTGGGGTTAGTATGTGGATTAAGTGATGATGTCTAGGATACTCTCTTTGTAGTCACTGTCTCTTTGCTTTCTTCCCGCATCCAGACTGTTACAGCCAGTGTACCTGCCTCCTGTTGACCACCTGGTCATTTGCGTTACTCTGCTTGAGAACTTCCGCTGTCTGAAATATCTTCCTCCTCTGCCAAATTGCAGTACTTTGTTTTTCTTTTTGGGATATTAAAAAAAGTCCAGAAAGTTTTAGGATATTAAGAAAACTCCAAAAAGAAAAAAGTATCCCATGTTTCACTTCACTTGTCATTACTTGTTTACCAGTCATACTAAGCTGAGGTGTGAGTTTGTTCACATTTATTCGTCACCTTTCCCCTGTGATACCTACTAGAATTGGAAAAGGAACCTGCTAGTCGATTGACTTTCCTTTTTCAATGTTTTTCTGCCTCAAGATTGATCAAAACAGAGCTTTAGGAATACTCCTCCTTCTCGAAAAGAAGAGTGTATTGTGAGATTGAGGCCACAGAGCTATTAAAGGATCTTTTATGGCAAAGGCTTAACCATATTCTTTACCTGTTCTTTACTCCGGACTTAAAAATTTTTTCCTGTTTGTTTTGCATTATTTTGTGTTTTTCTTTGTAAATCACAACTTATATCCTAGCAAATATTTTTCCTATTTTATTTTATTTTTTATTATTATTTTTTTAATATTTTTTATTTATTTCTAGGAGAGAGAGAGAGAGAGCATGAGCAGGGGAGGGTCAGAGAGAGGGAGTCATAGACTGAAACAGGCTCCAGGCTCCGAGCTGGCAGTCAGCACAGAGCCCGACGCGGGGCTCGAACCCATGAACCGCGAGATCATGACCTAAGCGAAAGTCGGACGCTTAACCGACTAAGCCACCCAGGCGCCCCTGTTTTTCCTATTTTATTTATTTTTTTTTTAATTTTTTTTTTTTAAAGAATAGGCTTTTCTTTTTTTTTTTCTTTTTTCTTTTTTTTCTTTTTTTTTTTTTTTTTTTATTTATTTCTAGATAGAGACAGCGTGAGCAGGGGGAGGGTCAGAGAGAGGGAGAAACAGACTCTGAACAGGCTCCAGGCTCTGAGCTGGCAGTCAGCACAGAGCCCGACGCGGGGCTCGAACCCACGAACCGCAAGATCATGACCTAAGTGAAAGTCGGACGCTTAACCGACTAAGCCACCCAGGTGCCCCTGTTTTTCCTATTTTAAACAGGAAACTAACCACCAAGTTTTTTCTCTTATCTGCTTTTCTTCTAAAAGGGCTTCTTTATATTTTATTCTGCTTTTCATTAGATTTTTTTTTCAGAATTCTTTGTTTCCCTTGTTTATTAGATAAGATCTATTCCTGTGTTCTAAAATAATTATGGGATACCTTTTTATATATATTTATTGTCTTTATGAAAACCTGTTCTCTTGTTTTTACTTTTGTTTTTATTTGAGTAGACGCACAACGTTACCTTGGTTATTATGTAACAAGTTTGTGCATTATGCTGTGTTTGGCACAGGCGTAGCTGCCCTCTGTCGTGTCCATCGCTGTCACAGTGTCGTTCACTGCGCTCCCTGAGCCAGGGCTCTTACTCCCGTGACGTTCTCATTCCATAACCCGTGCTCCTGTCCCTGTCATCCATTTTGCCCAACCCCCCACACACCTTCCCTCTGGCGGCCGTCAGTTCTCGGTAAAAATCCTTTCTCTTGAATTCTACTCAAGGTTATATTCACACTTCAAATACTGATGGATGAATTTTTCATACGCAGCACGCTACTCATCTTGTCTGCTCTTCGCAGTGTTGTGGATGCCGCCCTCCTAGAGAGATGTGTCCAGGAGCTCAAGGCTCCACTGCCTCTGTCCCCTCCCGCTGAACACACACAGGCCCAGGTAAGTGTCTTACATCTCCCTCTCGCCTCATGGCTGTTTGTGCATTAAAGTGCCAGAAACGTAAATTCTGCTAAGGATATACTGTCCATAGGAGAGAGATGAAGGTCTCTCAGGATATACATGGTGTGGTGAGCGTCTTTGAAATAGGTTGCTTAACATTTTAATCTGAGACATCTTTGGGTAGTGCAGAAGGGAAGTGGGGTTTAAAGATCTAGATCCTCTTCCTAATTCCATTAGTAACTAGCTGTGGATGTTTATTCACAGATCTGGATATCTTTGAGCACCATATAAAAAAAGAAGGCATTATATAAAAACTACCTTCCCATTCTGTGATTTTAAGTTATCTCTATCATTTGCACCTAAATTAAGTTGTTAAAATAGATAGTGACTAAATTCTGTGTATTTTCAAAACCCAACCTAATAAAAATACATTTATTTTTTCTTTTTTACAGATGTTTACTGTTTTTAAGTTCTTGATTGTAGCTAGAGTCTGTATATAAAGTGTGCTTAACAGTTCCTTGTGGAGTTGTGGCTAAGAGAAATGTTACCTTGAGTCCGTTTAAGAAGGGCTATAGGATTTGCTTTGTGGTGTTGTCTTTGGGGTTTCTGACCATGGCAGAGCCCCTCGTATAAGACCCCCTTTTATTACACATCGTCTTCAAAGCACTTGTCTCACTGTGGTCAGAGCCTTTGCATTAGGCCTTCTCCTCCATCCCACTGTCTGTCCATCAGATCTTTATGGAGGGCCTGCCATGTACCAGGATCTTACCTGTGCAAATAAAATAACAACTCTTCCTCTCAAGTTGCGAGAGCAGATCATGAGCAAATCCACGTGTCCATCTGAGAGGAACAACTGAAACGGGACAGGCAGTGCTCTCACAGCTGGGAGGGTAGGGCTTTTCCACTTAGGGTGGTGGGGGAGGCCTTTCAGGCAGTGACGTGTAACCTGAGGTAAGGGAGGAAGCTAGTCTTGTGGGACACTGCCCGGCCCCTGAGACTGGGGTCTGGCTGGTCTCTCCTGCAGATAGCATGGAGGCCAGAGCGGCTGCAGCAAGTCAGGGCGTGAGGAGGTCAGAGGCTGCAGTGCCCTCCGCAAGGGCAGGACGTGGCCTGCTCTTGGGTGTCAGGTGTGTGCCTGTCCCATGGAAGGTTCTCATTCGGTACTCGTGTCGGCCCAGTGCGGCTTGGCTCTTTGTCCTCACAGAGCATTCCTCATTCATTCCAGAAAAGTCCTGGAACCTCTTCTCTGCCAGATCGTGTTCTAGGTGCCAGGGACAGATGTGTGAACAAAGCGAACACGCACGCCTGCCCATATGAATTCTGTCCTCGATGCAGGAGACAGTGAGCAATAAATAAAATGTGAACTATTTTTTTCAGCTGGTGACAAACGGTATGGTGGTGCCTGGGTGGCTCAGTCGGTGGAGCTTGATTTCAGCTCAGGTCATGATCTCAGGTCCTGGGATTGGGCCCTGCATCTGGCTCTGCCCTGAGTGTGAAGCCTGCTTGGGATTTCCTCTCTCTCTCCCTCTCCTCCTCTTGCCCTCTACCCCTTGCTTTCCTGCTCTCTCTCTCTAGCATTCTCTCTCTTTAAAACAAAACAACCTCCACCCCCCCACCCCCCCAACACACACAAATGGTATGGGAAAAGGGAGTGTGAGGAAAGGGTGTGTGGCAGAGAGAGGGCGCTGTTTGGCAGGGTGGTCAGAAGAGGCGTCCCAGGGGTGAGATCTGAGCTGAGAGCGGAGGCGCTGAGGAAGCGGGCCAGTGTGTGGGCTCAGAAGAGGCCTCAGTGTTCCGTGGTTCACTCTGATGTTTCTCATTGGCTCTCACCTTCCATGGCGTATCCTGTGGCGTGTCTGTTAATGGTAACACTTTACATATCAGATGTCAGACTTGTTATAACTGCAATCAGTAGTGATGAAGGCATCAAAAAAGACTTCACAGCAATAAGGAAATGAAACGTTACACACTTGCATTTTCCCTGATAGGAGATGTGTTGAAGAATATTTTGTAATCTTTCTTTCTTGATGCAATCATAGGCTTTAAGGCTTTGGAATGCCCCTTCCTACTTCCAGAATATTGATTCCACCATTTAGCTACTTAAAAACTATAAAGGCTTGCTTTCTTTCAGTGGAGTTTGAAATTTGGCTTTGAAAATACTGCTTTGTTGGTATAATAATACCAATACTTGACAATGTTAATGTGGTCATTAGTGGTGTGTTTATATATGTGAAAATAATGCTGTCTGCTATGTATTCACTTTAGATCTTTAAAAATTATTAATATTTTATTAGTTTTTTATTAACTTACATTACAAAGAAAGTGACTTATAATGCATAGAAAACAGAAATATCACTGAGCTAGGCTTTTCATCTGATACGTTTTGTTTTCCTCTCTCTCCTTTCACACAGGTGTCCTTTCTCCTCGAGTACCTGTCGTCTCTGTCCCGGCTTCTGCAGTCGTGTTTACTGGTAGATCCTGGCCTTGTGACTCCGGACGAGCTTCTGAAACCTCTCATCACAAACATCGTTGGGGTCCTCACCATATGCATCAGAGATGTGTTAGGTGAGCTTTATTTTTTTAAAGTTTAGGATGGAAGTAAATAATATTGAGGGAAAAAAAAATCTTACTTTGCACCAGATACTCACTTCAAGGTTAAATTTTATGTTGTGCTTTGCCAATATTTTGGAAGGCTTTTTTTAATGTGTTTTGTAGTTTGGATGTCTTAAGTGGTTCCAGGAGGCCATTTGAGGCAAGTACGTAGTATAATGAAGGTCCGTCCCCTGTGCTCTCAGTTTAAATGAGGGCAAGTTTTTTATGTAATATTAGCAAGTACGGTGAGCTTTAGATATTAATTATTCTTATAACCTATGGGTACAGCCAAATGACCTACTTATAACTTATTTGCATAATATTAAAATTTTTGATAAAGTCCTAAATTATTGAAAAATAACTCTGATGAAAAGTTGGATATAGTGCTTAATAGAAGGAAAAATTAAAACAGTGTAGGACTTTATTAGAAATAAAATACAGTAATTACTTAAAAGGTTTTATAATGAAGTAATTGGTAATTTGGCTATTGCCAGATGGCTCTTTGCCTATTAATTCATTCTTATTTAGTTTTTTGAATTTTATGGATTTGTTTGGTTTTAGGTAAGTGGAATGTTAGGACGCCAGCAAATCTAGTCCTCAGTGTCCAATTAGTGTTAAAATAACCTAGTGCCAGAGGAATAATGATTCCTCGCTTGAAAATTTTACAAGGGACTGTGGTACCCTAACTAAGCCAATCAGGGTAGACTGTGCAATCTCTGCAATCGGGGTAGACTATGCTTCTCCATGAGGGTGATAACGCCCTCCAAGAAGCAAAAGGGGTGGGGGAAATCTTAATTACAATGGTTTGGGGCCCTTTAGAGCTCAGTTGGTTCTCCCAATAGAGTCGTATTCCTTAGTATTTAATTTCTCCTATTGGGTGTTGTTGGGTATCACTTGTGAAGCATTGATAATTAGCGCATGGCAGATGAACAGGAAGTATGCAGTATCAGTGCTAAAAACTGTAGTGTATAGATGGTTGTGACTGGAGGACTTTTGATTCAACACTTGATCCCAAAGTCATGTGGTGAGATATCCCATGTCATGTGTCAAGATGTCGCAGAGTCATGTGGCGAGATGTCCCATGTCATGTGGCAAGATGTCCCATGTCACGTGGTGAGATGTCCCAGAGTCATGTGGAGAGATGTCCCAGAGTCATGTGGCAAGATGTCCCATGTCACGTGGAGAGATGTCCCAGAGTCATGTGGAGAGATGTCCCAGAGTCATGTGGCAAGATGTCCCATGTCACGTGGTGAGATGTCCCAGAGTCACATGGAGAGATGTCCCGTGTCATGTGGCGAGATGTCCCATGACGTGTGGAGAGATGTGCGGTGTCACATGGCAGAATGTCCCAGAGTCACGGGGAGAGATGTCATGTGGCAAGATGTCCCGTGTCACATGAAGAGATGTCCCCAGAGTCACATGGGGAGATGTCCTGTGTCACATGAAGAGATGTCCCAGAATCACATGAAGAGATATCCCAGAGTCACGTGACGAGATGTCCCAGAGTCATGTGGAGGGATGTCCCATGTCATGTGGAGAGATGTCCCTTGTCACATGGCAAGATGTCTGAGAGTCACGTGGAGAGAAGTCCCGTGTCACATGGCAAGATGTCCCAGAGTCACGTGGAGAGATGTCCCGTGTCACATGGAGAGATGTCCCAGAGTCATGTCATGAGATGTCCTGTGTCACGTGGCGAGATGTCCCAGAGTCATGTGGAGAAATGTCCTTTGTCACATGGAGAGATGTCCCATGTCACATGGAGAGATGTCCCGTGTCACGTGGAGAGATGTCTCGTGTCATATGGAGAGATGTCCCGTGTCACGTGGCAGATTGTCCCAGAGTCCTGTCATGTCTTGGTTGTCATTGGCTGACTGGTGGATATTTTTTATTGTTTCTCTTACTTTTGTGTGTAACTTGGGCTTGAGAATTAAATAAAAATAGTATATGTTTATTATTTTGTAAGTGATTTGGCGCATCATCAACGCTGTAAAGTGCTGAAAACAAAAAAGTCAGTGATACCTGAATGTATATCTCGTAGCTGGTTAAGTTAAAAGTCATTTTCCCATATCTGAAAGAAGGCAGAAGTTCAGTAAAAATAACTTTCAGGAAATTAATTAATTTTTTTCTGGAAAAATAATGATTTTATAAATTATTGATTATATTTTTAGTATATATTTTATATTATTTATTCATTTTCATACATAATTTGATACCTTTTAATTTATATAAGCAGATAAATTATATTAAAGGTTTTCAGCAAGAGAAGTTATGAACTTAAATGTTAATTGTTTTTTAATTTTTTTAACTTTTCCTTTTTTTAGATAAAAATAAAAATTCTTTTTCATTTTTAATCTTAACTTTCAACTTAAATGCTTTAAAAAAAATTTTTTTTAATGTTTTATTTATTTTTGAGAAAGAGAAAGAGACAGCATGAGCAAGGAAGGATCAGAGAGAGGGAGACACAGAATCTGAAGCAGGCTCCAGGCTCTGAGCTGTCAGCATAGAGCCCAACATGGGGCTCGAACCCATGAACCATGAGATCATGACCTGAGCCAAAGTTGGACGCTTAACCGACTGAGCCACCCAGGCACCCCATCAACTTAAATGTTTTGTTTGTCCATGTTGAATAAAATCAGTAAGCTTTATACTTATTTTTTTATGTGTAAAGTACAGATAGACTGATAGTACATAAACAGACATATAGAATGTGTGGAACTGAAGTTTCATGGGGATGGTAAAGAGAAAACATTGGTCTAAAAAGACTCTGTACAGGTGAGAATGACAAAAGGTTGAGACACACGCCACGTACTGCTCTAGTCCAAACTGCCTGGAATATACCATTTCCAGAAGAACCTTGAGAAGGAAGTTCTGTTTGCTTGGTGGTGGAGTTTGACAAAAGCTGGCAGATACCGCCGGTGGTGTGGTCCGAGAAGACAGTCCTCAGATGGCCACTGCTCTGTAGCCTCCGTTTGCCACATGGCGGGAAGGGAAGTGTCTGTCCTCATGACAGGAGCACACTGCTGCATTCTCAGCCATAGGGAGAGCTGCAGAACCCTGTCCCCTGGCGTGTTTTCTCGGAGGGCCGGTGCTCTTGGTTCTTCAGGGACATTCTCTGGCTTCTCTGCCATGACCTTGGTACGCTGTGCTTTCTTCTTTCACTCCTGCACAAAGGTGCAGGGGCAACAGGAGAAACTTGAGCTCTGTAAAAGCAGCGGACAATGCCATGCTTTTACAGTATGCACAGTATGTGGTTCTGAATTTAAGGCCTGCTATTCAGTTTCTCATGCCTTCTGATTTGTTGTTGAATATGCATTAAGGAGGGGAGGATACGTGAGTGTGTATTTATTTGTCTTTATGTAGAGCGTAGGTGAGAGAGCTCTTTAGGAAGCAGTGAAAAAGTAAATGGAAATAAATGCTGGCTCATGCTGAGTTACATTTGTCTTCATCTGACAGGCGCGTGACTCTTGCCTGAAGTGTAATGAAGTATCTGGTGAGCTTTGTACTTTCTATTCTTTGTGTTAATAGCTTGAAATGTTTTCATTAATATCATAGACGCAGAGTTGATATCGGCTTTTTATCACACGTGGACACAGTTGTTTAACCTTCTGGCCACACTCCTGAGGAAAGCAGCTCTTGCCTCCGTCCCAGCTGTGATGACGGTTCTGGCCAAGCGCTGGGCACCGGTGATCGGTAAGAAGACGTGCACACTAGGCGGGGGGTCTTTCCGCTAGCACAGCTAAGGTGGCTCTTAGTTACAGCCTCTGCGTGGGTATTCCCTACAATTAGGTGATCGTGCCGTCGTATTCGAAAGGGAAACCAGGTGTTTACTTTGAGAAATTTGCAGTGTTCTTGAGGAGCCTTCAAAATGCAGTGTCGAAAAGGTGAAACCCAGTTGAAAAAACTATAAAAACAAGTTAGAAAAAGCCTGTGGTGTTATGAAGAGACGTGTGATGCGACATGACTGGAAAACAGTGAGATAGATTCTCAGGGGTTGGGGTAGAAACCAGTCTCTTTCCTGACATATATACACTGTAAGTGGGTAAATCTACACCTAAAATTCTCTATACATGATACCATGGAACTTTATAATAAGAATAATGCCTTGTCTGAAGATGTAAGGATTTTCATACAGTACAGAAATGCTACAAGTGTAGTTATAGATAATTATTTTTATAAGATGTTTTTCATATAATTGTTGCCTACTAGCATAGATAAATTATTTTTAATTCATTAGTTAATTATTTAAAAATTTTTTTACTTATTTTTTTTTTGAGAGAGCTCAAGTAGGGGAGGGACGGGGGGGGGAGGGGACAGAGGATCTGAAGGAGGCTCTGGACTGACAGCAGACAGCCTGATGTGGGGCTTGAACTCATGAACCTTGAGATCATGACCTGAGCCAAAATCTGTTGCTCAACCAACTGAATCACCCACATGCCCCAAACAGATTAGTTACTAAGGTTTGTTTATATTTTGAGACAGAGAGAGGAAAAAGTAGGGGAGGATCAGAGAGAATCTCAAGCAAGCTTCATACAGAGCCTAATGTAGGGCTTAATCTCACAAACCATGAGATCATGACCAGTGCTGAAATAAAAAATTGGACACTTAACTGACTGAGCCATCTAGATGCTCCAACAAATTATTCTTTTTTTAAAAAAATTTTTTAATGTTTTATTTATTTCTGAGAGAGAGAGAGACAGCGTGAGCAAGGGAGGGTCAGAGAGAGAGGAAGACACAGAATCTAAAGCAGGCTCCAGGTTCTGAGCTAGCTGTCAGCATAGAGCCCAACACGGGGCTCAAACCCACAAACCGTGGGATCATGACCTGAGCTGAAGTCGGATGCTTAACTGACTGAGCCACCCAGACACCCCACAAATTATTATTTTAAATAACTACTGTCTATTTTTTGATACAGTCTCATTTAAAGCAAGAAGTCTTTTTTTAAAACATAAATGCTTATAAATGACATGTTACTTTTTAAAAATAGTTTAAATATATTCAAAATGGAGTTCTGTTTTAACTCTCCAAGTTATCACCAATTCAATTGACTTGTGTTTCTTCATATTTTACTTCCTCATTTGGTACTTATAAATTTAGATGGATGGTAACATTTTGTGACCAGAGTGGTAGTTTTAAAGTAACATTTATAGGGAACTACATGTTCAGTAAGAAACAGAATTGTTAGTTGTTTGGACCAGAAGTTCCGAGTTTACCCTAATAGGAATAGCATCCATTTAGAAATCATTATTTTGCTAAAAGAGATGAAAACTGAAAGAGATTGTGTAATTGAGATTTTCCTACATCTGTACTGGGGCGGGTAGTTTACCACCCGATCCACTCATAATACAAAGCAAGGCCCTACTCACATAGGACCTGTGCCCAGTGGTCAGGTCTGGGCCGCGCTTGCTTTGATAAAGGAGAATTTACTGGAGCACAGTCATACTTTCTCATCGCCTGGGGCTGCTTTCCTGCTACAGCGGTAGTGTTGAAGAGCTGTGACAAAGGCCAACGACGTGTAAAGCCTAAAATACTTCTTCACCAGCCCTTTGCAGAACACGTTTGCTGCCCTCTGCTTCAGCACTGTTCACCTGACACTGTTTTCCTGGTGATAAAATAAGGGCATATTCAATCCAAAATCTTTCTACAAAACATACACAGGTTTATGTAATATGGGGCCAATCAGAAACACCAACTGCATAAACAGCCAGCTTTGATAATAGCAATGTTTATGGAAACTTAACTAATAAAAATGATCATTGCTGTTCCTTGCCATGGTGTTTTTGTTTGTTTTTAGTTTCCATCCCATGTGCTCATAAATATTTAAAATATCTCATGATCACTTTGTAACTTCTGTTATCTATAACAGTCGTTTCTCAAACTCAAATAATATTTAGACATCATTTAAGTGAACATAATTCTCATGAAATGCCACTCTCACTAAAACATTTTTCTTATGTTACTTAAGAAAATAAGAATTTCTTTAAGCCTAAATTTAGGTGGAAATTCTTATGGTTATAAGTTCCAAATAATATAAAAGTAAAACATAACAAAATTATAAACCAGTGATACTCAGATTAATAAAATTAATGTAACACATCAGATGTTCCTTTGATTAAATCAGTGCTTCCAGCAGGAAATTAATGGCTGATTCGGTGTAGATTGTTTTGAGGTGGCTTGCCTATCTTTTCTAATCTGTGTTACATTTGCAAGTTTGTTCATAACCACCCTTGTTCTGTATTCTCAACTACCAGAAACCTTTGTTTCTACATCATGTCAATACCACATACTCTTGTTTTAAGTGCTGTTTAGCACTAACTTGTTTGAAAACAGAAACACACTTACACAGTAATGACGTAGACATTTCAGAGTACAGTTAACACTAAATTTTTTTAAATTTATTTTTTTAATTTTTTTTTAAATTTCAGGGTAGCACTGAAATAAAAATTAAAAAGTTAAAAACTCTAGAAACATTGTGGATCTCAATAGACATCAGAGGGATCAATACTCATATACATGTAATTCTCTTATCTTGGGACTTAGCAAATACTGTGTATATGTGCATTTGTGCATACACACACGTGTACACACACTCCTTCGTACAAAAAAGAACCCGTGTAAAAAGAATGAAATGAAAATTAAATAGATTCCTTGATTATGTTGTAAGGTTGACTGTTCATTTTTAAACACTTGAGTTATTCTTGTGGTACTTATAACTACTGAGAGCTTCATTTCATTAGAAATAAAAAGGCAATAAACTTAATTACTCAGATCGATCTGATTCACTTCCTTAATTTTGAAGTTGTTTTCAAACACTGACACATCTCTCTCAGACGCGCTATGCGCCTGTGTGGCTGCGTCCCCCGCCTGCCCCGCCCTGGGCACCGCCAGCCTGCAGTTCCTTTCTGTCCTCCTGACTGAAGAGGCAAAGAGGCGGCTGCAGAATCAGGGCAGAGCAGATCTGTGCCCCGGTCCGTCACTGGCTGCACTCCTTGATGAGACTCCGGAAAATCAGAACTCTCTAGAACGACTTAATGAAGTCATCCTTCAGGTATGTGACCTCTCGATCTTTCAGAACTTTTAGTGTTTCAGTATCTTGACTTGCAGTGTTGAGTCTGGTACAATTTTTTTTTCTATTGTTTGGATTAAAAAGTAATTAATATTCGTTTTGACCATTTAAATAAAATAAAGGCATATAGAGTTAAATTAATGATATCCTCTCTGGTCCCGGCCCTCTGATGTTGATGTCTAGTTTCTTTAATGAGTATGGTATAAAAATTCAAAATGAAATACTAGAAATCTAAATCTAACAGTTCACCAAAATAGTGTGCCACGCCATGACCAAAACGGTTATATTTCAGGATTGCAGGTGTAATTCACAATGTCTTGCCATTTTAAAGACAAAATGTTTTACATCTCTGAAAATATGTCCACTTAGATGACATTTGATTTATATACGTGAACTACATATATTTAAGGTGGTTTGTATATAGAGGTGGGTGGACTTAATTGGCACATTTGTGAGAAAATGCCCCCTTTCTAAACCATGCTGCCTTTGTTATAAACTTACTTTCCGTAGTCTAATATATGAACCAAGAGTTTTGTTCATTGGAAGACACTCTAAAATCAGTAAAGTATGATTTTATAAATAGACTAACAAAAAAAATTTTGAAGTGTTTCCTAAGTTGCATAGTTGTTTTTACAAATAGGAAATTGCTAGATTTATCAATATTAAAAATCCCTCTTTTTAATAATCATACGGTTTCATGATTTTCATCTTTTCGCTGAAAGGTAGAAAAGAAATAGACTTTCCTCTTGAGGGCTTAGCTTCCATTTCCCAGTCAGCCTACCACATTGTATAAAGACAGAAGGTTGTTCTAGTCTGCCAACTTGTTGCTGTTCCTTTGCTGCTTCGAACTGGGGGGCTTTGCCCCTTTTCTGCATGTGGGGGTTACAGATGGACAGATCTTGCTGGCATGGCCACTGTGCATTTTGGGCAGCGGCTTCAATCCCTTCGAGCCCTGGAGACCAAGCCGATAGGGGCAAGGACGCGCCCGGTCCAGCTCGAAGCTGCCCAGGAGTAGGGCTGCCGGCAGACTTTTGTCTCCGTCTCCTTTGCCCCGCAGACTCCAGTTACCTTCAGAGCACAGATAAGGAGCCTGATTAAGGTCCCCCCATGTTTTCTCCTGTGTCCAGCAGCTCCTTGGGAAGCTGAGACTGTGGGGGACAGATCCCACAGCTGCTCGAAGTCACTCTTAGGAGACCGCAGCTTCTCTGTGGCTGCCGCCTCCCTCGCTGCACTCAGCTCTTCTTGGCTTAACACCGAAGCCGGACAGTGTGCCAGTTACCTTGTTCCCCATCAGAGCAGCAGCTTTATCTGGTTTTGCGTTTTGAAGACTATTGTAAGAGGAGACTGAAATTCACCCTTTGTGAGCGGTCCCCAAGCCCCAGTTCAAAAGCGTGGTTAGTCTCCTAACTTTGGCTTCGGTGGTGCACCTTTCTCCTTCCCTCTTCTGGACACGCTCTCCCCTTCAGGGAATGTAAGGACCTGTGGGGCCCAGCACCCTTCTCCTCCCCTCGGTGAGGGCGGCGCACCTACCCCTCCCCCTGCCCGGGCCGGGAATGCCCAGGATCTCTGGGAGCCCTGACCGCAGCCATGACCATGGATCCTGCAGCCAGTCCCCCTGGACCAGGTGAAATGTGAAGACCTCCAGCTAGGCCAGAACAGACGTATTTTATTTCCCAGCTGTTCCTCCTGCTTGTTGCTGGTGCTGCTTCAAGAAACCATGATTAGGCTTGTGATAAACATGGGTCCATGTAGGTTGATGAACCAGATTAAAATAAATGTACGTAGTAAAAATTCTGTGCCACAGGAATTTTCTAAATTTACCTTTCCCTTATTTTTCCTTAATATTTTACAATACTGTTCATTACAAAAGTTATCATTGATAATCTTTTGCTGTTACCTTCTTGGCCAAAGAAAATGAGGTACCCTAGAGCCACAGGGCATCTCAATGATTTTCCTAATGACTAGCCAATTTTCCTCTCCATTTCTTCCAAATTACTAAAGATACAAAATAGTCTATGTGGATATGGATACTTTAACCAGTTATAATAACCTTTTTTCCTAATAAACCATACTCTTCCTGTTCACATAAACAGTAGAATCTGAATACATGACATTTGTCAGAAGAACACAAACAAGTTCAAGACAAAGAAAGTAAAGAAAGGAAGTCCCCAACGTGAGAGAGGACATTTATTCATGAGCTTTATTAAACTACAAGCACAGTGTTTTCTTTGCTCCGCCCTGTGTAAAGATATGTGAATTAAAATGCTATTAAAATGTGGGGCGCCTGGGTGGCTTAGTCGGTTAAGCGTCCGACTTTCGCTTAGGTCCTGATCTCGCGGTTCGTGGGTTCTGGCCCCGCGTCGGGCTCTGTGCTGACTGCCAGCTCGGAGCCTGGAGCCTGTTTCAGTCTGTGACTCCCTCTCTCTCTCACCCTCCCCTACTCACGCTGTCTCTCTCTCTCTCTATCCTAGAAATAAATAAAACATTTAAAAAAATAAAAATAAATAAAATAAATAAAATGCTATTAAAATGTGAATTATGAAACAGCCATAATGATAAATTACAATAAATTTTTTAATATACAGGCTGTGGGTTGTGCTAGGTGTTATACAAAGGAAAGTAAACTACACTCCTTAAATTATCAGAAGAAATAGTATACTAAAATCATGACCTTCAAAAGTTTATTTCAATTCTCTGTAAAATCTTACTCAGAAATATTAGGTGTGTGACCTTAAGCACATCACTTAACCTCTTCTGATTCAGTTCTTAAAATGCAAACGCAGAAGGAGAGGATTGTGTTAAGTTTGAGCTGGTACTAAAACTCTCTGTCCTCCTTATACGTAATGTTGTAATTTCAATTAAAATGCTTTGGCAGAGAATCTTTTAAATGGCTGTTTCACCACACTCTCCCATAGTGGATATGTGTTGAAAGCTTGCATTGGTATTTATATCTTAAATAATGTGCAAGTTTATTTTTTCATAATTCCATTTGGAGGAGGTTTGAAGGTTTGAATATACTCTTAGAAACTATTATGTCTTTTGATATATATGTCTTACAATACAAATCTTTTGACCATGGAGACCATATTATCTTTTGATCATAACGTATTGAACAAATATGACATAACAGATTTTGCCTTCCCTAGTGAGATACTCAGAATGTTTCTTTTGCAAATACATATGAATAACATGATTAATAAAAATGCTATAATAATAGGTTTTGCTCATAATTGAGATGTTGAATTAATTTTATTATTTACATTTGGTCTGATATCTAAGAATAGTAATGGAAGGAAACAACTCTTATTTCACTTTTTAGGAGATATATTTTGCACTAGTGTTTAGTGAATGGTGAAGTTCAAGAGTAAATCTGTTGGAGGGAAGAGCTTATCTACTTGAGATACTGCTGTGTCAGTCAATGAAGGTTCACTGTAATTTTTAAAACCTGTTCTTTGTATCAGTGCCTTCTGGAAAGAAAGCAAAAAGTCTTGACCTAGAATACCTAGATCACTTAATGTACAGAAGGAATTAGATCTAAAAAGAGCATAATAGTAAAAAAATTTTAATGTTTATTTCTGAGAAAGACAGAGACAGAGTGTGAGTTGAGGAAGGGCAGAGAGAGAAGCAGACACAGAATCCGAAGCAGGTTCCAGGCTCCATGCTGTCAGCACAGAGCCTGACGCGGGGCTCGAACCCATGACCCGTGACCTGAGCCAAAGTTGTGCGCTTAACTAACTGAGCCACCCAGGCACTGCAAAAGAGCATAGAATTTACGTAAATTACATTGAGTCCTGATTTTTTCCCTCTCTGTGGTTGATAGAAAGACGTACTGTCCCTCCCGTTGTGTGTCCGCACCGCCCAGCAGCTGGCTGTCGGTCACTTCAGCCCTCTGGCGTGCAGTCTCAGCCTCCAGGGCTCCTCGTGCTTTGAGCCACGCACTCCTGCTCTGTGCGTGGATGCTCAGAAGGGCTTCTCAGTCTGAAATAAGTGCTACGTGGAAAATTACAGAAATTAAATCCTCTACTCTGACCTTCGGTGTATGTTGAAAAGTGTGTGGATTTACTATTATAGATTAGTCCTGTTGCTTTTTTGTTTGTTGTTAGTTTTTGGCTTTCATATCTGTTTTTCTGTGTATACGTTTTTGAGTACCAAACAGGTTTATAAGTTTAAATCCAAAGTAAAATACTTCTTCCTTCATTTCCCTCTTCTTAGAGGCAACTATTCAGACCTCGTTTAGCTGATTGTTTTATAGCTTCCCTTCCGTGTCTCTAAATAACATGCTTGTATTTGTCTGTCTTGGTTATTCCATTGTGGAAATGTCTGTTGACTTCTTGCTTTGGAAAGTGGGACTTGAGTCCCCTTTCCAGGCCCCACCCACCTACCCGGCGTCAGTGGGCTCCCTTCTCATTTCCTGCTATCCTGACCTTCATGGCGGCTAGAGATGAGGCAACCTGGGGTGGTGAGTCGGTGAAAATGCTGTGCACGGCCGAACTGTGTTGCAGACAACGTCGCCCTTTCTTGGCCTGCACAGCTTCCTTTTTCCTTAGAGGTAAGTGCTATTATTTTTAAATTTGCTGAGTTTCCTGTTCTCACTGATTAGCCATGCTGTTTGCCAGCAATCGAATGTCCTCTCAGTACATTCAGAAATGTCAGAACTTCCGCCGGCTTCATGTTCTGGAAGAGGTCACTCCCAGCTCCTCTGACCTGCCTGGTGTGCAGTGTGACCCCGGATCTCCATTTCCCTTCTTCCCGGGGAATTCCTGTGATCTTCTGTCTCCCACATTCTCCTTTCCTGCTTCGCTCCTTCTTTGGGTAGTCTGTTCTCTAGTCGTTTCCAGAATAAAGGTGCGTAAGCAGTTTTCTTGAAATCTGGACATCTGCCTCTTTTCCGACCCTTACATTAAATTTATACTTTAGTGAGAATTTTTGACTGGAAGTCCTTCACTTCAAATTTGAGAAGGCCTGTCTCTTCCCTTTAACTTCTCATGTTACTGTAGAAAAGTCTGAAGTCAGTATGATTTCTGGTTTCTCTCTCCAGGGAGTTTTAAGAATCTCTTTTTTGTCTCCAGCATTCTACATTTTCCCGAAGAAGTTTCTACAGGGGGCTGGATCTGTTTAATTTAATCTCATTGTGCTGGACTCTTGATGGTTCTTCCCATCTAACATCTCATCTACTTTATGTCTTCTCTGTGTTTGGGACTCCTAAGTTTTCTTCTTCCCACATGATCTCTTTTCTTCTCTTTTTTACTCTTTATTTTGGTTTCTGGTTTCTGGTATGGGGGCTTTTCCCTGGTGTGGTAATGTTGGTTGTCTCATGCATTTGAAACTGGGAGACGTAAAAAAAAATAAATAAAAAATAAAAAAATAAAACTGGGAGACGTAAAGTAGACAGGAAGCCCTGAGCATCTAAGTGGAGCCTGTCACCTTCAGGCTACAGTGTAAGGGGATCGGGCCAGGGCCCTTCGTGGCCTGCCTTCTCGAACTTGTCAGACTCCCTAAGAATCGCTCATCTCCTGCCTGGAGCTGAAAAGCCAGCCACCGAGTGTTTTGCAACAAAGTGGGAGGAAGAGAGCTGGGGGGTCTTCAAAATGACTTTGCATGTAGCACGTAATCCTTCCTGTTTTCAGTGTAGTGCCCTCATGGAAATATGCCTCATTTCTGTCAGCTTAGAGTCCTTCGAATTCATCCTCTCCAGAGACGAAACCCCCAGTTTCTTGCAAGGGGTGGGGAGGAAGAGTGGCTTGGCTGTGCAGAGATTGGTGGCTGGTGGGCAGAATCTGGTCATTGAGCTGCTTCTCAGAGATTTTCTAGATAGTTGTCCTGCTCGCACTTCCTGGAGTACCTGCTGCTGCATTTCCTCAGCTGTGGCCGTTCGCCGGACGGCGGTGGCAGTCCGTGTCCTCAGGCCACCGGTCCATATGCTGTTTGTCCTTCTGCTTGCCAGTTTCCAGACTTGTCCTATGAGTGAGTGAGCAAGTGTGTGCGTGCGTGTGCGTGTGCGTGTGTGTGTCTGGGGGTTTACTCCCACTTCTATCATTTTGATGAGATTTCATGAGGGAATAAAAGACACATTTATGTGAACAACTGTTTCCCTGGAACTCTGACCTCCTTTTTCTCCCTCGATGCTGCAGAGAGTGGATGAATTATGTGTTTCAATGAGACCAGTCTGGTTTTGCTCAAAACATTCATACAAGCTCAATAAGGGCATGTACATGAGAGCAGCTTTCTTATTAATGGTAAAGATTAAGTGTATAGACAAATTAGGATTCTCATCTTTAGCTATAATGATTATATTCCAAACACATTCATTATCCTAAATAATTCGCTGCCGTTTTCCTCACCTTCTCCATGACAATGAAGTGTGATCTTTCTCAAGTGTCCCTGGGCCTGAGCATTTAGTATCTAACTCACTGGCCTAGTAGGAACCCGCCTGGTTGGAGGCAGGAGCCTACATGCCGGAACCACTGCCGACGAGGGAATCGGCTGCCCGTGGTGGGGGGCCTGTAGGGGCCCCCCATCCACAGGCTTCTCCAGGGTCACGTTGCCACGTACAGGTCAGTCAGGAATAGTGAAGCTGTTTCTGTGTGTCTTCTGTATTTTATGTAAGATTATATCATTTTCAGTTTAATTTTAATAATGGTATATAACTGCACCATTGAAAATTACTGGTAGAAGGGAAAATTATGAATTTGAATTATGTCTAGCATATACAAATCATATGAGGAACTTCTAGATTCTTCAACTGGAATTTATCAACTCTTTGAACTGTAATTAAAATTTATGTGCATATCCACATGAGAATCTTACCACAGAAGATCTCACCTGAAGGTCCTCAACCTTTAGAGCTGCAGCACCCAGCAAATGGGAAATGCAGAGCAGAGAAGACGAGCTCACATCGTCACGTGGAAGCAAGCAGACAGACCCAGGGCGCGGCGCGTTCGGGGGGGACAACTGACCTAGTTTACCCACACTCTCCGCAACATGCGGGGGATGGAACAGAGCACCCGGTGGGTGGGCCGGGAGGGGCGAGAAAGGAGTGCTCTAGATTAAGGAGATTCGCAGATGTGGTGTGAGGGCTTTATTCAGTGCTGATTCTAGCAAACCAACTGTGAGGAGACATTTTGAGACAAAAGAGAAAATGTAAATTTGGACTGGATATTAGATTGCTACCAAGAAATATAGGCATGATAATGGCTTTCTGGTTATGTATACTGGAATATGACAGTACGTGATATTTAGTATTTACTTGAAATTGTTCAGCCAAAAATTTTCAAAAAGAGAGAATATGAGAGGTTGGTATTTTGTTTCCTTTACTCTTGTACGTATTTGACATTTTTGTTAATGGAAAACCATTTTTTTTTGAGAGAGAAAGAGTATCAGTCAGGGAGGGACAGAGGGAGAGAGTGAGAGGAAGGGAGGAAATGCCAAGTAGGCTCCACATTCAGCACAGAGCCCCAACACGGGGCTCGATTCCCACCACTGGGAGATCATGACCTGAGCTGAAATCAAGAGTCGAATGCTCGCACGACTGAGCCACTCAGGCACCCAATAATGAAAAAATGTTTAGTACATAAATACCCAATGTATAAAGGAGATACATCAAAATATTTGTATTTTCAAAATTACAAGTGATTTTTAAAATTTATGTAAGTCAAAAAATTTAAGAAAAACAGGTACTGTGACAGATAAATGTTACTGTAGAGATGAACGGTGGCAAGAAGCCTTTCGCCTGCAGTGCAGGGTATGATGGGACATTGAAGGAGGGGAATGGGTCTCAGGAAGAAAGGAGGAATTTGATGGCAGTTCTGGTCAGCAGGTTTCTGAGGGCCGTTTCTAATAAGTTAACATGGATGTACACGCACTCCTTGATGAATTTGAGGAAGTGCATGAACACGCTGTGTGTTAATACTAAGTACAATTTTTCCTTTACATCATGGTCTTTTCCATATTGTAAATTTCATCTACAGTCTTTTTCACACAGAGCATTTGCAATCTCAAATCTTAATGATTTCTCAAGTTCCAGGGAATTTCACGGAGTAGTTGAAACCTAGCAACACCTTTTAACTAGACCACAGCTTTTATTCACAGCAGTTTTGCTCCAGATTAAGTTTTTCTTCAAGGTGGTTTGATATATATTCTTCGCAGTGCTATGAAGGAAAACCCTTCAAGGCTGTCCCGAAAAGAGTTGCTGTGAATGCGCTGATGTCACTCCTGGCTGTCAGTAGAAGAGCACAGACACAGGCTTTGAGAGGTGAGCCCCACAGCATGTCAGCCTCTATGACATAGTGTCTCTTCATTTATTTTACTCCTTGTTTAATTTTCTTCGGATTCAGAATGTAAAGAATTTATAATCTCAGTCTTACTTAAAAGAGGTTTTTTTCCCCCAGACAGAAATACAGTGACCATGGATTACTTTTAAAATAAAAAGATTATATATGTAGATTATTCTTTGAGTGATGATTCTTCTAGAGAATATTAAATATTAGAGGAGCTTTAAAAGTAACACATCACTCAGCTTCACAATAATTAGATGTTAGTAACCACAAGCACATATTGCATGCTTAAAAAAAAAAATAAAGACATAGTCTTTGAGAGTAATAACAGCAGTGTTAGACGATTGTGTATTTTCACATAAATTTCCCGTGTAGAGTTTTGTGATTTCTTGTCTGTAATCAGGGAACACAGTTCTTAGAGTTAAAGAGAATAACAGCAACATCAAGTTCAGTAATTTCAGTTGTGATTTGCTATTAAAGCAAATTATGCATACCTCAGCACATAAAGTAGATTTAGGAGTATTGTACTAAATTGAAAACATTGAAATTGTTCAACATTTTAGTTCTCTTTCACTTCCTCTGACTTATTAATCCCTCACTGAAAATACAAAAGTGAAATTGGTCAGAAATATAAAATGTTATATTTTGGAGAATTTGTTATATGTGCTTTCAACTTACTTGGAAATGGAATATCTTCTTGATGGTCTCGGATTTTATCTCTCAGCTGATCTAATAGACAGCTGTGTGGAGCGGATGAAGCATGTCACTGCGCAGCTGAACCTCGACTCTCTCAGGCCCGGGAAAGCGGCCCTGAAGAAGCAGGTGACTGTGAGTTCCGGACATCTGGGAAGCGTGAAGGAGTGGCATAGCCACCGTCACTCCGGTGTCCTGTGCTTACCCCTAACACCGATACGTGGTGCAAATGGGTATCTGATGTGGAAGAAGGGCGTAGTTAGATAAACTAATGGCATTTCTACATTAGCAACTTTGGGCTTGTGTGTGTGTGTGTGTGTGTGTGTGTGTGTGTGTGAATGTGTAACTTAATTTTCAATTGAAGATCTTAAAATAAGTTTAGATATGACATGTTTTTGTTACTATAAACATTTTGGAATGTGCATATTTTACCAGATAAATTTTTTATACTACAAATGAAGGTATTTCTCTCAAAGCAAGCCTAGGTTCACTAGGAAAGAGATATAACTTACTAAGCTTTCTATATGCCAGGCCCTGTTCTAAGCATGTCGTATTTGTTATCTCATGAATACTCAGGCCAACACAGTCATATAATTAGGAACTCATAAAACCAATAGTTGTTCTATGTATCTGGGCGGTTTTGAAGCTGGTATTCTTAATCTCTATTTCCTCCCATGGCTTTTGAATGTCTCTTTCTAGCATTGAGTCTGTTGGACTCAGATTCAAACTGCATGTCATGTAAGCTCAAAATAATTTGGTTTTTATATAATAGTGATGACAATAGTAAATGATTAATAACTAATAAAATAAATAAAAGTATCTTCCATAAGGCTTATTGAGAAGATGAATGCAAGTGTATTTATAAGCTTATAAATACAAATATGTATGTGTTTGGCTAAGACCATTATAGGAGCGATCTGTGTAATAACTGCTTTCTGTTGCATTTTGTAGGAAGCCAAGAAAAAGTCTTATTTACTAATTGTATTGATGCAGGGGGCTACATGTTTGTCAGTTTCTTGCCTCTTCTTCCTCTCCAGGCAAAGGTTCTTTACTTTATCATTGGGAAAGTCAGCCAACACCTGATATGATTGAAAACCAGTCAGTACCCGCTTCACTTTATTGAGATGAAACATGGAGCCTATTATATATCTCAGTTCCTCCATGCTTGATAGAACAGAAATAGCTTTTTCGTGGCGGTTGCGCTTCTTGAGATATGGTCATCTTTCAGAGATCATTAGCTTGTCAGTCCCCTCGAAGTGATGGTGGTCAGGTGCAGTGAGAGCACACCTGCATTATAATGTGGCCCAAAGGGGAAGGCATTACTCTGTATAAGAAAGTGGAATATGCCATGTGTTCCCATTTTTAAACTGCTTTTTGTTTTTAAACAGGAGGACGGTTTTATTAAAGAGCTAAGCGTTGCCATGCAGCTTCTAAGAAACTGTCTTTACCAAAATGAAGAATGTAAAGTAAGTAGAGCGATGTTTCAACATTTCATAGTGATGCTGGTATTAAAAGTTTCACTTTTATATGAGATAGGAAGAAACCTGAAAAAAAACTCTTCAAATGTTTTCAGATGTAGTTGATTGGTCCTGAAACTCCTTGTTAATTCTCAGAAATAGATGCACCTTATTCTTCAACACTGATGGCATTTCGTTTTCATATCAGTATTTGAACTTCATCACTGAAAACTTCAGGCAGGAAAAGCAGACTCGAGCACCTTTCTCTATGGTGGCACATTTCAGCTAGGTTTTTACTGAGAGGTGAGGAAAGGTTGTGTACTTCCAATAAGGCAGAGTTCTTTCTAAGAAAATTTTTAAGTGTATTTATTTTGAGAGAGACAGAGAGAGTGAGCAGGGGAGAGGCAGAGAGAGAGGGGGACAGAGGATCCGAAACGGGCTGTGTGCTGACAGCTAACAGCAGAGAGCCCGATGCGGGGCTCGAACTCACGAGCTGCAAGATGGTGAACTGAGCTGAAGTCAGACACTCAACCGACTGAGCCCCCCCAGGGGCCCTGAGGCAGAGTTCTTTCAAAGGCTGCTCGCTGTCAGGCAGCTCTCCAGGAAACAAGCGGGGGTGTCTGTTCCACAAGGAGAGAGGATGAGTATGTCTCCCGTTTGGGTAGAGAATGCTGGCTGCTGTTCACCAGGGGGGAGGTTCTCCACCTCCAGCTCTGCTGGCTCCTGGTGTGCAGTGACCCCGCCCCTCGGCCTGGGCGCCACTGAGGTGTGCTGCTGTGGCTGTGAGCATCGGTGCTGCCACTGAGGACGCTGTGTTTGGAGCTGATAGGCAGGCCAGTGCCTTGGATGCTTCGATTTGCTATATCATAGTGATACAGCCCCTGTGACTGCACCAGCTTTCACTGAGACATACTGTGGAAAGTGAGTAAGAGAGAAAGAGAAATTACAGGAGTTCCACTTAAAAAAAAGTTTTTGCCTTTTTTGCTTTTACTTATGATAAAGCTGGAAAAAAAAACTTATCTGGAAAATGAATGTCTTAAACATATTCCTTAAAACTGTGTTCATTTGTTAAAGACACATTGCTAGCAATTTACATTTCAGAACAATTCGATGAGAATCATTTATACATTTCACTAAAATTCTCAGTGTGTGAACTTTTTACTCAAAATGGAGGTGTCATTTACTAAATTTGTGATCCTTATGCTAAATGATGTGCTTGCAACTGGATGTAGTTGACATTAATCCATGAGCCCTTACACTGGGAATACTCTAGAACCCCTTCGAGGTCAGATCACTGCTTATATAGACTTAAGAGGTGCTAGCTGGGTACTAGTTTTAAATACAGCATTCACGTTTGTATCACATTAGCCATCTATGAAAAGTATGATCTCTCAGTAACTCAAAGCATTTTTACATTCCTAAGCTATTTAATAAGGCATAAATCCAAAGAAGAGTATTTAGATTACTCTTGAGTACAAATACAGTCCTGTGAGGCAAAGATTCTTAATTTCTTTTCCTCGTCCCAGCTTCCCGAGAAGTATCCCATGCTCCCAGTCCTAATCTCTGGGTGTGCTGTGGTAATTCACCAAGCCACCCATGCCTGCCTCACCCCATGTCTGTATACGTGGCACATTAAGGGGTTTCCCTACTGAGAAGGTCATGGTGGCTGGAAGGTAAATGAACGGTGGGCAGGGTTAGAGGTCAAGGACTGTAGTAGTCAGGCAGGAGGTGATGAGACCCTAATGGAGGCAGATGAAGAAGGGAAGGAGGGGAGATACCGAGGAGAAACGTAGAATGGTTTCCAGGCTCTACTTTCATGCCAGTGTGCATAATCGAGCAGAGTGTAGAGCATGAGAGAGCATGAGAGATCGTAATGTTCAGGTTCACACGCATTAGTGTAAAGTGTCTTTGGGACATCCAGGTGGAAAATGGCTGGTAGTCAGTAGATTACAAGGGTCTGGGGCTCTGAGTGGGATATAGGCAGGGGATATTAGGAGTTATCAGTGTAAACTGTTGACATTTCCCACGAAAGTATATATGAAAGCCTCGGTCATATCTGTAGAAACTATTTAAGAAAAACCAGAAAACACCTGGGACAGGAGTGCTGGAGAGAGTTTGGAGATATTCCAGGATAGAGAGGTTACATGGAAATGAAGAAAAAATAGACCTTTAATAGATGCCATAGTGCTGAGGGTAGCACCATCAGGACAGAAAGTAAATTGGACCAAGCTGAAGATTAAATAAGAGATGGGAAGTGACAACACTAAGAAGCTTGGTCATGAAAAGCAGCATTAAGACATTAGGACCTATAGCATCAAAGGAAGTTAGTCTGTGTGTTTGTTTCTCCTAACATGTAAGCTGCTTGAGTATACATAGAAATGAGGAAACTGGGGACTAGCTCTTAAAGAGACAGGAAGAAAAGAACTAATTGATGGATGGAGATTCCTGAGGAGGTGGGGAGGCTGTTTCAGAGCAGAGATGGACTCCTTGACCCCCAACAAGGGAACACCTATTCCTCACTTCCGGGCGGGAGGGATGAATAGATGGGAACATGGGTAAACTAGGTGGACAGAAGGACAGAGTAGAGACGGAGCTTATACATAATTGTTTCTGTCTTTGTAGTTGTGGGGCCGTGTTCCAAGCTTATGGAGAGTGGGGTGAATAACTTTGGGAATAACACTGGGAATGACTTCAAAGCTTATGGAGAGGGTTGAACACTGGGAGTAACTTCCCACTCTCTTGATGCTGCGTAAAACTGTATAGGGTGTGTGTATTTAATATAAATACCTACATGTGCACACATAGGTCTATTCATTGCCTAGTAATTCCCACTGCATTGTTGCAAACAGATTTTATACATAATACTGTCCCAGAGGTAGCTGATCTTTGTGATCAAGACTGCGAATTACTTAAGAATTTATTGATTTAGGGGCGCCTGGGTGGCTCAGTCAGTTAAGCGTCCAACTTCAGCTCAGGTCATTATCTCACGGCTTGTGGGTTCGAGCCCCGCATCGGGCTCTGTGCTGACAGCTCAGAGCCTGGAGCCTGCTTCAGATTCTGTGTCTCCCTCTCTCTCTGACCCTCCTCTGCTCATGCTGTCTCTCTCTCTCTCTCTCTCAGAAATAAATAAAATATTTTTTAAAAAAAGAATTTATTGATTTAACATAGTATTTTGACTGAATTTTACTATATTAATCTACTTCTGATCTATCCACATTTACCAGATGTAGATACACACACATATGCACAGAGGACAGAGAAGGCACAGGGGAGAACTCAAAACTGATCAGAGTGTTTTCTTAATCAGAAAATCCCATTTCTTAATCATTTTAGAGTATTTATGAGAGTTGATTCAATGTAGTGAAATATTACTGTCCTGTTTCATTTACATGTTTGGGAGCTGTTTTGTTGTTGTTATTTGTTGGCTTGTGTCTAACACTTCTCCCTAACTTGTGTAATGAGGCCACCACAGTGTTGAAGGGGCTTCCTGAGACTGGTCAGGCTTATGGTCAGGGCAGTCCTGGGCAGGGTGCTGGAGCCGTCTGCAGGATTCCCAGGCCACCTGGCCCTAATTGGAACAAAGATAAATTCAGTCTTTGTCTCCTTGTATTGGTAACATTTATTTTATTTGGTTTTGATTTTACGCTGTCATATGTGCAGAGTAATACAGTCTGTGTTTCTTTCTCACGACAGGAAGCAGCTCTTGAAGCTCATCTGGTTCCTGTCTTGCACTCATTGTGGCCTTGGCTTTTGATGGATGATTCGCTGATGCAAATTGCCCTGCAGCTACTTTGTGTCTACACTGCAAATTTTCCAAATGGTAAATACATCCCAATTCTGCCTTTCCGGAATATGCTAAAATATTAATTTTGTGTCGTGCTGTTAAAATGGACTGAAAAACAAATACACATTTTGAAGTGTTTCTCCTGCTTATGGGGGGCATGTTGGTTAGAGGGAAGCTTTCGTAGAGGTGTCATAAGCTATTGTAGTACGTGCTTGTTGAGCTAGGCAGCTCAGGGAACAGAGGGGTTGACCTGGCCTGGGTGTGTGGCAGTGAGACATTGAATGTAATAGGGAAATTAGGAGAGTGAAAATTACTGATGTAAGACCTTAAGAACCAGGTATAGGTTAAAACTCTTACAGACTCTAGAGTAGGAGCTGGTGCGCTGAGAGGTGGCTCTAGATACCGTTGCCTTGTAACAGCTGACGCCATCGGGACGCCTCTTGTCACTCCTTGGATAGATGTTGCACTGAGAGGCTGCTGAGGGCCCGGCACTGTTAGAGGCCAGCGGCTACGAGTGAGCGAAGGCAAGGGTGGAGGTGATGGAGAAGAGAGGAAAAGGCGTGAAGTTAACTGCTGGGGCTGAGGGAAAGCAGGCCCGCTCGGGAGGTGGAGTGGGACTGCTGGCGGCAGTCACGTCCCCTTGAAAAGTCAGGGTCATGCACTTGAGGTCTAGTCAGTTCGCGTGTGTGCTTTCCTCCAGCCAACTTCCAGCAGTCAGCAGCTGGGTCCCCCGAGTGCTGAAAGATGTGCAGAGAAAGGACAGGAACTTTCAGGGTCCATCTAGTCCCTGCCATGTGCTTAGAGTGGCTTATTCCTGGACAGTGGGACATGGGCCCCCGCGGCTCGTCTCTGGCCAGCAGGGCCCATGACATCAACAGACCTTCAGGGTCTTCCCTCCTGAACGCTGGCCATGAGGTACGGAGCGCACCACGGCACAGGCTGTTATGTTCTCAGTCTGCCGCTAGCTTCCCAGTCCTTTCTTCTGTGTGGACGGAGTCCTCGCTGAGTCCTGCGGCCACCACCACTGGCGCCGCGGCCCAGGCAGCAGAGCTGTCCGCCAGTGCCCATCGGCACCTTGTCCTTCTCTGCCCACCTTCCCCACTTAGTTTAGGGTTTGGGGAAGGAAGGAGGGGAAACAGCGAATTGCTAAATATTGAGTAAAGGAGATATATTTTAAATATTTTGAAGCTATATGTTACTTTATACTTAAAATTGTTATAAATATGAGATTGTGGTTAGGTTACTAAATCGAAGAAGAAACTTTTTATTTTCCTATCTAGTGTGTTTTCAAGCAAAACTCCATCATTTAGTGGATCTAATGGGAACCTTGCTATTTGGATACTGCTATTTGGTGTGAATACAGGCAAGATCACGATATTTATTTATGTTTACTTGCCTTTTATGACTTTATTTTACAGACTGTATTTGATTCTGATCTAGTTACACTTAAGCTGGCCTCCTTGCATGGGCTTTCATAAGTTAACTACACTTAGATTTATGTTACAGTGCAGTAAAATGAATTTCTAATTCTTACATGGTTAGTTTCCTCCCTTGATAAATCCTATATGGTTGTTTAATTTACTGAGAAAACACTGGACTCTGCTGCCTCTGAGCTTTGTGGCCCTGAGCAAGTCACTGGCTTCTCTGAGCTCTGTGCATGTTATGTAGTGCACACGGCTGGCACCATATGTCCTGTGGCCGCACCCGAGGGTTACTGTGTTCCTTTTCTTTCTCCTCGTGTAGAATGAAGGCGTTAGACCAACTTACCCCCATTCCTAAAATTCTCTTCTTCTGCACAAGTCTTTATTTATACGGCTTTTTAAGGAACTGTTTAAAAACCTCTTATGCATATTTATTCTTAGAAAATAAACCTAGGCACACCTGGGTGGCTCAGTCTCGGTTGTGTCTGACTCTTGGTTTCACCTCAGGTCATGATGTCACAGTTCATGAGATCAAGCAAGCCCTGCGTCAGGCTCTGCACTGACAGTACAAAGCCTGCTTGGGATTCCCTCTTCTCTCTCTCTCAAAATAAATAAATAAATAAACACTAAAAAAATAGACCTAGTGTTTTAAAATGCCATACTGAGAGGCACCTGGGTGGCTTAGTCAGTTAAGCCTCCCACTTCAGCTCAGGTCATGATCTCACAGCTTGTGGGTTCGAGCCCCACATCAGGCTCTGTGCTGATAGCTCAGGACCTGGAGCCTGCTTTGGATTCTGTGTCTCCGTCTCTTTCTCTCTCTGCCCCTCCCTGACTCGCACTCTGTCTTTCTGTCTCTCGAAAATAAACAAACATTAAAAAAAATAAACCGTCTTTCTTATAAAAAATAAATTAATTAAATAAAATGCCCTATTGAGGTGCCTGGGTGGCTCAGTCAGTTGAGTGTTCGACTTTGGATCAGGTCATGGTCTCACGGTCTGTGGGCCTGAGTCCCACCTCGGGCTCTGTGCTGACAGCTCAGAGCCTGGAGCCTGCTTCCAATTCTGTGTCTCCGTCTCTCTTTGCCCTTCCCCTACTCATATTCTGTCTCTGTCTCTCAAAAATGAATAAATGTTAAAAAAAAATTTAGATCATTAAACCCTCAGTGAGGACGGCAAATCCATTAGGCTGTATGTAGACATCAATTCTAGCCTTCACTGGTGATTTGCAGTTCATAGGTTCATGGGTAAGTCATTAGATAGGCGCATATGCTTCACTACTTAGGTGTTTCGTTTTTAAGTTTGTTTATTTTGTGAGTGAGAGTGCATGCATGCAAGCAGGGGAAGGTCAGAGAGAGTGGGGAGAGAGAGAATCCCAAGTAGGCTTCATGCTGTTAGTGTGGAGCCTGACCCGGGGCTCAAACTCATGAGCCATGAGATATGACCTGAGCCGAAATCAAGAAGTCAGATGCTTAACTTACTGAGCCATCCAGGTGCCCCAGGTTTTTCAACTGCATAGTAAAACTAAGGAGACATTATGATAGGCTGTGTTTTTTAAGGTTGCAGTTCTCTTTGTTGGTCAAGTTGTGGACCAGTTCATGCTGCATATCGAGGAGCTCCCGGCGCCTCTCTGATGGGGTGCATCCTGAGGTTGGCCTCCCAGACGCCTCTTGAGAACACTGCGGTTCAGCAGATGGTTTTTATGTTTCTTTCGAACCTGGCTTTGTCTCATGACTGTAAAGGTGTAATTCAGAAAGTAAGTACTTCATGTCTTTTTCATATCTTAAGAGTAGAATAATCCTTCTAATCAAGAATATGTATGAAAAATCTACAACTCAGTTTCTAGGATTAAATTATTATGATTCCAACACATTGTATTTTAAAAGACTATAAAAGGATTAAGGAGGGGCGCCTGGGTGGCTTAGTCGGTTAAGCGTCCGACTTTCGCGGTTCATGGGTTCGTGGGTTCGAGCCCCGCGTCAGGCTCTGTGCTGACTGCCAGCTCAGAGCCTGGAGCCTGTTTCAGTCTATGACTCCCTCTCTCTCTGACCCTCCCCTGCTCACGCTGTCTCTCTCTCTCTCTCCTAGAAATAAAAAAATAAAAATAAAAATAAATAAAAGGATTAAGGAGCTCACTTGTTAAAGCCAGCTGATAGATGACACATGAAAAGTGACGGGCTGGAGGGTGATCATTACACATTTAGTTTATCTTCTTATTTTTGGATTATATTTTATCTCTTTCAAAAGTGAGAGGTTTAGAAAGACAGCTGTCTTATATTTATCTGAGATCATGAAGGTAATGTACGGTCTTTATGTAGACCCATTGAGCAGTAGCAACTTCAGTTGACATTGTCAGAATGGTGTGTGAAATCACAGCCACCTTGCCCCACTTCCACCTATATGTTATCAGTCCTCTGAGACTCCAGAGCCAAAACCTGACTTCTTATCACTGATTTTAACCTCGGGTACTTTACAAAGGATTGAATGAGTTAAACAAATTCTAATACGCATGTTCATTGAGCTTGTGTTTAGATATATAGGACCAGAATCTCTAATTTGGAAGACGCTTTACAATGTGAATATGACCATGTGTATTATTATGAGTAGTACTTTGAGTGTTTTGTTTCCTTTACATGGAGGTCAAGACACATTACGAAAGTTGACAGCATTCATGAGAATGAGTCTCCCTTTCCTCTCCTGTCAGCCCCCCACCCCCAACCCCACCAGAAAAAACCCACATTGACTGCAACCTCTAACTAAATAGCAGTTTTACTAAGGAGCAGTCTTCTCAGTGGTGTGTTGGAGCTAACTCAGGCGGGCTCATGAGTGTCATTGCTGATTTTCAGGGATTCTGTGACCCAGTTGACAGTCTTGAAATCCACCTTGGCGGGAGGGCTCACACTTGTGTAAACTGGCAAAAGGTGCAAATCGGGCCTGCTCCTCCCACCAGAACCACAGGCGGGTGCGTATACCTCTAGCGTAGGGCCCACGGAGCCACAGAGCCACGCTGCCCTGGGTGTCTGTGGTCCCATCCCTGCACAGGTGCGAGAGCACAGGCTGGGGCAGTGCTCCCCCCACCTCCCTGTGGAGCACACGGGCGAGGCAGAATAGGAGCTCCCAAGCAGTGCTCTCTCGGGTTTGACATGTGACTGAGCAAGAGACCTTCTCTTTGTAAGCTGCAGTCACTTCATCTGTAAACTTCCGGGGTTCAAAAACATGGTCTCTAAGGTGTCCTCCACTCTCACCTGTGGTTCTGGTCCTGTCCCCGTCCCCAAGTGTACGATGGTATATATTTCATCAGACTCTGCTTCAGGTGCGGCTCAGTCAAGCTGCTTTTTCTTTGCTCTAATTAGGAACCCCCCGGGCCCTCCTCTGCTGCTCTGTTGCAATGACCCTGGCTACTTACACTTCTGCCTCTGCCTTCCTCCTCTATGGGCATTAGGAAATGTAACCGGCACCTTTGTACTAAGATTCTAAAATGTCTGCTTTGTCTCCAGCATGTTTCTGTACATTCCACATGGTATAGGAAATTGTCTAAAAGCGTCTTTAGCTCCAGCAAAAAGAAGGCATGCCCATAGTATATTTATACTTGAAAGCGCTGCCATATGTTTTATCACTAGAGTCTGCTCCAAATCTGCAGTATCACAGCAGAAAGTAGCGGAGCAGAGGCCAGGGGTGAATCTAAAGAGCATCAGTGTGGACTGAGCACTGAGAAGTAGGTGTGAGTGATGGCAGGTGCAAGGTGGGCCTGTGGTTTTACGCTGATTCGTTGCCTGGGTAACGCTGCTAACATTTCTGTAGCTGATTTCATTTATTTTTTTTTTTTTAGATTTTTACTTAAACTCCAGTTAGTGAACACACACAATGTAATAATATTAGTTTCAGGTACACCACATAATGATTCAGCATTTCTGTATCCTTTCATTTTTAGACTCAGAGTCCTTTTATGTAAAAGTATTAAATTTCTTTAATAGATTCAAGCCAACATCTTGATTTAGGTGCAGGAAAACTAAGAATACATCAGAATAGATTAATAAGCAAGAGAGAGATGAGGGATATCTTGGTATTCTGGACAGTTAAGAAAGTTAAGTGATCACACTTCTGTCTCCTTTCAAAATATCTAACTGATATATTTTTTTTGTGATGTTTTATTTATTTTTGAGAGAGAGAGAGACCGCATGAGCAGGGGAAGATCAGAGAGAAAGGGAGACACAGAATCCGAAGCAGGCTCCAGGCTCCAAGCTGTCTGCACAGAGCCCGATGTGGGGCTCAAACCACTAACCGTGAAATCATGACCTGAGCCAAAGCCAGACTGAGCCACCCAGGCCCCCCTCTAACTGATATTTTTGATATTCATCTATAAGTTTCCTAGGGTGGCATGTGGCCATGAGAAATCATTTGTAATGATAAGCAGCTGAAGTGAAATGAATATATGATATACATATAGATTATTTTATTTTTTAGGTAGTGTGAGCAGGGGCAAGTCAGAGGGTGAGAGAGAGAGGGAGGGAGTGTCAGGGAAAGTAGGCTCCGTGGTCAGTGCGGAGATCGATGCGGGGCTTGATCCCGTGACCCTGGGATTATGACCTGAGTTGATATCAAGAGTTAGATGCTCAGTTTTGCTTTTTAAATTGTTTTTTAAGTGTGTATTAATTTTAAGAGAGAGAGCAGATGTGAGCAAGGGAGGGACAGAGAGAGAGGGAGAGAGAGAATCCCAAGCAGGCCCTGTGCTGTCAGTGCAGAGGCCAGCGTGGGGCTCAGTCCCATGAACTGCGAGATCGTGACCTGAGCTGAAATCAAGAGTTGGATGCTTAACCTGCTGAGCCCCCCAAGTGCCCCGAGATATTTTTTATTTTTAAGCACATGTGTAGCTATAAAGACTCCGGTCTGCTCAGTACTACTAGACTTGTTAACTGGTACCCAAGACCGACTTGGGTTTTGTTTCTTTTTCCTCCCCATAGAGAAGCAAAACTGCCAGAAGGCAGGCGGAAAGAGAAAACTCAGGAGGCCTGAAATAATCCCCAACCAGAATTATCCCTCCTAAGTCATTAAGAGTTGACTGTATGTAGTTTCTTTATCCATCATCAGGAAAGAATTAGTAAGAATTAAAACTTGGGCACGATTTTGTTCTTAACTTTTTCACTGATACCTGGAAACGGTAGAGGTGGAGTATTTGGAAGGTGTTAGGAGGAAGGAGAAATTAAAGTTGGGAAAAGAAGGGCTGAATGCTAGTTAATTGGTCTCCAAGGGACAAGGAAAATAATGAAAAGAGTCAAGAAGAAAATAATATTCTCTCTATTTACCCACAGAGTAACTTCTTACAGAACTTTCTATCTCTGACATTGCCCAAAGGAGGAAATAAGCACCTCAGTAATCTGAGCATTCTTTGGTTGAAGCTACTGCTGAACATATCGTTTGGAGAAGATGGCCAGCAGATGATCCTGAGGCTACACGGCGGCTTGGACTTACTTACGGAGATGAGCAAATACAAGCAGAAGGGCAGCCCTGATCTGCCTCTTCTTATTTTTCATAATATGTGCTTCAGTCCTGCAAACAAGCCCAGGATCCTGGCTGATGGTGGGTGTTCACGTGACGCACGCACATCCATGTATACACGTGGTCATTCCTGGAGTGTTCCATTTACAGTAAAATACAACATTCTTTTATAAGGGATTTGCCTAATATTTATCAAGCACCACTGTGTTCAAGGCACTGTGGGTGCAGAGGCTGTTGGAACAAATCAGGTGTGAGTCCTGTCCTGGGGTGAACTGGACTTGGCCCCAGTCCTCCAGGAAGCTTCCCAGGGTCCCCCGGCTTGCCGCTGCCATCTTGCCGCTGCCATCTGACCCGGGAGGCATCAGGGAGGCAGAGCCCGGCCTGGCATGGACCCCCTCGGGCCTCACCCCGACTTCTCCCATCTCTCCTCCCCTGGCTCCCCAGGGTATCTGAGCAGATGCTGTGGTGTCAGTGAAGCCTCTCCAGACGACCTGCCATCGTGGTATCCCCATACCCTCCTTCCGCTCCCCTCCTTCCCTCTCCCCCACTCCTCCTCCTCCTCCTCCCTCCTTCTCTTCTCTTTCACTATCTCCTCTCCCTCCCTGTAGAGACGACCACGGGTTGAGAGACTGTATGTCTGGCGTAGACCCGATCACTCCTGCTCTGCCCACACTAGAACATTAGCTCTTAGGAGGTCAGGAGGCTTTTGTCTCTCTTCTTCGCGTGGCATCTAGAATTGTGCCTGTGGCTCGTGAGCACATTGTGAATATTTGATGACTGAGAGAGCTCTTGAGCAGGCAGGAGAGTCAGGACCCAAGACCCAATGGTGAAATTAGCCTTACAGAGACCCGATTCTCAGATGTAGGACCAGTGGAGGCCAGGCTTCAGAATAATTTTGAAACAGAAAGAGAAATGAAAAGGTCTTTCTGCAGCCATGTGCTGTTTCTGTGAGGATGGTATGACATGTATAGGGAGGGAGTTTTATAAGGAGACATTGCATTGTTTTGGGGAAATAAAAACTGGTAGGCTCTAGACCTCCCCCCCCACCCCACCCCCACCGCCATCTGGTGTTGGATGCCAACCCTTACGCGTGCACTCCACCACCCGGGGCCGCTGCTTGGAGTCCAGTGTCCCCATCTGTAGAATAGTCCTTCCTTTCTCGGCTCTGGTGGAAATCAGTTTATAAACACACGTAATGTGCCTGGTATCATTTTTTGAACATGGTAGTTGCTCCGGCTAGATGAATTTGTTTTCCTTGCATGTTTTTAACCTCAGTCTTTTTTCAGACATGTTTTCCTGTGACACATGGAGCTTTCTAAGTAAGTGACTGTAATTCTGCTTATGTTCTCCCGTGTGTGTAGTGGTGATTTTCTTTTTCTGATAATTATTGAATAGCTGGAAACATAGGGAAAGATCTTAGAAGCTCAGTCAGCTTTTAACTTATGAAATGAGCTGTGGATCTGAGCTCTGCTTTTCCGTAACTCCTCCACTGACGCCGTGCTCACAGCTGCAGAGATGAGCCTTAGCCTTCCATTTGGTAAAGAGGGATAACGATAGGCCCTACTTCCCAGGGCAGTGAGTGTGCTACATGAGGGCTCCGCCTCCATGCCTGCTCTCATCTATTAGTTATTCTTTCTGCAAGGAAGGTTTTTCTTTGGGGACCACTCACTACGATGTTATTACTAAGAGAGTTGGAAAAAGTACGGCATAAGGGAACTCAAGGAGAAGTCTGTATTTTCCCTCTGGATTGATTTTTAGCATGTCTTTGTCACAGTGATGCTCTCTCTTCTTCCTTAGCTTAAAGCAGATGGACAAACTTATGGTAAAAAGGAACTTCCTCAGTCCCACAGACCTGAGATCGGGGCCTCCGAGGCAGGAATAGGAGGTGGCAACTGTGCAGTTTGTTTATGGCCCTTTGAAGGCATGTCACAGGCCCAGCCCCCCATTTCCACTTAGGGATCCAGGGGGAGGGCTTAGCAGAGTCCCCTTGCTTAAAAATCTCCCACGTAAGACTGCAGAATTCTGATCATTAGTGCCCAAACCTGTGGTGTGATGGCCAGGAGTAGAGTGGGTGGTGGGGCTTGGAAAAATAGATCCAGAGTATTCTTTGTTTCTATAAATGTCAGGCAAGGTCTCCTCTGAAAACAACAAAAATATGCTAGATAAAATATATCAAAATTGACCTTAAAGAAACCAAAGTACTGAAAAAACAGTGGGAAACTCCCAGGCCAATTTTGATTGAAAGTCTATGCCTAGAGAAACACAAAAAATGTATATGAAGTGTATATTTTTTTGTCTCGGGGACATTTGCCAACATTGTATGTTTGGCTTTTGTTTACGCATGTCAAGGAGTCAGGGAAATACATTCAGCAGTATCCACGATGTATCCACGGTTTTGGGCCATCTTGTCTGTATTAAGGTGGAACTCCAAAGAACTAACCTCTTAGGAGAAAGATGAATCAAAATTAAATTGGTCCCCCACCCACACCCAGGTGATTATAGAGAAAAGAAAGCGATCTGCCACTCCGATGGGTGCAGGACAAGTGCACGCTGAGCCTCAGAGAACCTCCACAAATAACTTCTCTGAAGTATTAACTAGCGTACAGGGAAATGAGACCAGTCACATCAGGACACATGGCAACATGTGGAAGAAGCAGCAGGGAGAAATATACCACCTTTATTAGAATTATAAAACACAGAGTTAAAGATACATTTACTCATACCATACTTAGAAAAATAAGTGACAAGCTTGGAAATGTTTGCAGGAGATAGGAAAGTGAAAACTTAAAATATTCGAACTAATAGCCAAATTCTATGAATATTTATGCGTCCAACATGGGAGCACCCGGATACATAAAGTGCCTACTACCAAACATAAGGAAATAATCGACAGTAATATACGTATAGTAGGGGCTTTAACACCCCACTTACATGTATGGACAGATCATCCAAGCAGGACTTCAGCGAGGAGACGGTGGCTCTGGATGACACAGCAGCTCAGATGGATCTAACAGATAAATTCAGAACATTCCATCCTAAAACAGCAGAATACACATTCCTCTCCAGGGTCCATGGAACGTTCTCCTGAATAGATCACACATTAGGCCACAAAATAAGTCTCAACAGATTGAGAAAGTCTGAAGTCATACCATACATCATTTTCAACCACAACATTATTAAACTAGAAATCAGCCACAAGAAAAATTCTGGAGGTTTATCAGAAGGTAAATCATATGCTACTAAACAATGGCTGGATCAACAAGGAAATCAAAGAGGAAAGCAGAAAGTACCTGGAGACAAATGAAAATGAAAACACAATAGTCCAACATCTTTCAGAGACAGGGAAAGCTGTCCTTTATAAAAGGGACAATTAGAGCAATGCAAGCAATGCAAGCCTGCCTCGAGGAGAATCTCATGTAAACAACCTAACCTTACAGCTAAAGGAGCTGGAAAAAGAACAAACAAAACCCAAAACCAGTAGAAGGAAGGAAATTATAAAGATCAGAGCAGAAATAAATGAAATAGAAACCAAAACAGCAGTAGAACAGAACAATGAAGCCAAGAGCTGATTCTTTGAAAAGATCTACAAAAATGATAAACCTTGAGCCAAACTCATTTAAAAAATAAAAGAGAATTCAAGCAAAATCAAAAACAGAAGAAATAACAACTACACAGAAACACGAAGAATTATAATATTATGGAAAATTATATGGCCACAAATTGGACAACCTGTAAGAAATGGATAGATTCTTAGAAACACGTAACCTCCCCAAATTGAACCAGTTAGAAATAGAAAATTGGAATAGACTGATTACCAGTAGTGAAATCGAATCAGTAATGAAAGAAAAACTCCCAGTAAACAATAGTCCAGGACCAGATGACTTCAAAGGTGAAGTCTGCCAAACATTTAAAGGAGAGTTATACCTATTCTCAAAGCGTTCTATGAGGCCACCATTACCTTGATACCAAAACCAGATAGATACTACAAATAAAGAAAATTATAGGCCAATATCTTTGATGAATATAGATGCAAAAGTCCTCAACACAATATTAGCAAACCGTATCCAAGAATACATTAAAAAAATCATTCACCAAGGTCAAGTAGGATTTATTCTATTCCCATGATTCAATGATGAATCCATATTTGCAAATCAATCAATGTGATCTCACAGCAGCAAAAGAAAACGATAAATGCCACACAGTCATCTCAACGGATAAAGAAAAGGTATTTGACAAAGTACAACATCCATTCATGATAAAAGCCCTCAACAAAGTAGGTTTAGAGGGAACGTATTTCAACATGATAAAGGGCACATACGAAGAACCCACAGATAACATCATACTCAGTGGTGAAAAACAGGGCTTTTCCCCTAAGATTAGGAACAAGACAAAGATGCGCACTCTCTACCACTTTTATTCAACACAGCCCTAGAATCCCTAGCCACAGACCAGAAAGAGAAGAAGCATCCAGATTGGAAAGGAAGTAAGACTGTCAGTGTCTGCAGTTGACATTATGGTGTATATAGAAAACCCAAAAGACTCCACCAAAAAGCTACTAGAACTGATAAATGAATTCAGTAAGGTCGCAGGATACAAAGTCAATATACAGAGATGGTAGTGTTTCTATACGCTAATAATGAAGTAGCAGAAAGAGAAATTAAGAAAACAGTCTCACGTACAGTTGCGCCAAAAAAGAATACAATGCCTGGGAATAAACTTAACCAAGGAGGTGAAAGTCCTATACTCTGAAAACTATAAAGATGACGTCCCTAAATATGTAATTAAATCAAGAAGAAAAGTAGTAAGTAAAACTCATTTCCTACTTACGTAGCTACGTTTTACTGTTATCTTTTCTCTTGAGGTTATTTATAAGTGTATGTGGGTGCTCACTCCATAGCTATTAAAAGTGTTTAATGTGCCTTTTTTGTATGCATGGTATATTTCACAATGAAACATATTTTTTAAAATTTATCCAGCTGCATCACCTCGTGGGGGCACCACACTAATCTGTGTATGTACTTTATTAAAAATGCTTGACGGACAGTAACTGGGAGAAGGAGTTATTATAAACTTATTTAGATCATGAGTTATATGCTGTGTTTAGTGCACTGTATAAAAACACCACTGGGTGAATCTCAGAAAGACACATGGGAACCACCGTTTCATTTGATGATGTGCCACCTCCAACCTCACAGAATGAGTTCATCAGGTAACTAATTATGTAGGCGAGTCATGGGGAAGCCGTGGGAGAAGCCAGGGAACGCGCAGGGGCTGGGTGAAAGAGCAGGGGCTAGTTGGCAGAAAGGTGAGCATTGTGTGCACCTTCCGCACTGTCCCTCGAGTGTACAGAATTCACTTATGGAATTCTTTTTTTCTTTTCTTTTCTCAAATAAAATAATTTATAAACAAAAACTAATAGAATCACCTAAACAGCATTTTTGTTGCTTTAGTTATGGAATCTTTCTTTTAAAAACTTTTTTTTAATGTTTTATTTTTCAGAGGCAGAGAGAGAGAACATGAGGGAGGTGGAGGGGCACAGAGAGAGAGAGGGAGACACAGAATCTGAAACAGGCTCCAGGCTCTGAGCGAGCTGTCAGCACAGAGCCCGACATGGGGCTTGAGCTCGTGAACCGGGAGATCACGACCTGAGCCAAAGTTGGACCCTTAACTGACTGAGCCACCCTGGCGCCCCTTGTTATGGAATCTTTCATCCAACTAGTATTTATTGAACCTCTAAAATGCATTGGCACTGTGGTTGGAATGTTTATCAGTGAGCAGATAGACTTTGCCCTCAACCAGGCTACAGTTTAATCAGATGCATCCAGTAGAGTGGGAATGGTTAGAGAGACAGAGAGAGCCCAGTAACAGCCCTTAAGAGTGGAACGTGCTTTTAAAAACACATTTTAGAGGAAAAAACACTTTGATACTATATAATGATATATAAAAATAAGTAAGAAGATAGGTTCATATACTCTTTGGAAACACCCTGACAAATCTCCTAGGGACTGGACTTCACTGTGTCTTCCCTTAACATGAGTAGGATGCTGCAGATGATTTGTAAGTCTTGATTTCACACTCTGCCTAGCTGTGCAAGAAGGGGACAGATCTTGTGTGGATATGCCTTTAAATCACATTTTCCTCTGACACATAAATACACAAAAACATTTCTCTAAAATGTTTAGTCCTTTTTTAAAAGGCTTAATTAATTTGGTATTTCTTGCTTATTGTTTTATATAGTAACCCATGCTGTTGATGTTTGTATGATGATCTTGATAATTTATCATAAGAGCAGATCTGTTTTCCTGCACACCAAAATGTGAGCTATAATTGGACAGCTCATTTACACAACACTTTGTGTAATTACTTACTTCTGCACTATTGTTGTTGAGTTGCATGTGTATTTGCTGAATTAGGGCCAAAAGAACGAAGTGGCCACGGCCTTGCTGAATGTTGTGTCATGAGGATAATTTGCTGTGAGGTTGTCCGTCCTCCTACACATAGTACATAGGACGGTTGCAGTCTAGTGATACCAACTTTGTGTGTGTTCTGAAGAGGGCAAAGGGACTGTCTGACTAGTCCAAGATCAGATGCATTGTGATGTCTGGGACTGAACTTTTGTTTTTCCCCTAATGTGTTTATTATTAGAAAAAGTCATTAGTGTGCTAGCTGCCTGTCTGGAAAGCGAGAATCCACATGCTCAGAGGATTGGAGCAGCTGCGCTTTGGGCTCTGATTCACAATTATCAAAAGGTCAGTTTTTAAAGTTATTGTTCTAGCCAGGGGCAAATACAAGCCTCTGAGAGTGCAGCCAGGGACGCCCGGGGAGGAGCAGCAAGATTACAAAAACAAAACAAAACAAAAAAAAACGAACTCAGGGACCTTATCGCCGTGTGCATTTATAGTTAGTGAGCCATCAGTTAGTGAGCCATCAGTTGAAATCATTGTCATTTAATTAACAGGATGTCTCAATTCAGAAGGGTGTCTCTGTTAGGTGAGTTCTCCTTTTGGCATAGCCTGATTTGGCATATTGGCATGACGTTAGTGTAGACCATTTCTGCTGAAAGACATATTAAGGAAAAAAATATATCCTGAAATAAAACCAGGTAGGAAAGCTTTATCCAGCTGTGTGGCTCCTCCTCGTCTTGCCCTGATCCTCGGACGGCAGCAGCCCAGGGCCGGCCGCAGGGGAGCGAGAGCAGGCGCAGCCACGCACTTGCCCACTCTGGCCTTTGGTCTGGTCTTTCACTGCAGACATCCCGCCCCTGAGACAAATGCCCTTGTGTATCTAGCGACTAAATAGTGACAGAGAGCGTTAGGTTAGGCAGCATCCCCGAGGGGTGCCCTCTCTGTGCTCCCGGCCCCTCCCACCAGCGGGCGAGGGGACCCGGGGCAAGAGGCGGGGCTTTTGCCTTGTATCCCCAGGCTTCGCACGGGACTTGGCACTTCACGGTCACTTAGTAAATATTTGTTGACCGACTGTCACTGTTTGATATATTTTATCTGAAATCTGGAGTTGGAGGGAATACGAAATATTGAAACCAAGACTGAGCCTTCCTCTAAGACTGGAGATTAGGAGAGGGGGGTAAGGGAAGCGCGGAGGTAAAGACCATGCAGCAGCAGAGAGAGCGTCCCGTTAGGGAGGGAAGGATATGGGAGACTTCTGGTGGTCTGTGTGCCTGTGTGGTCCCGGGACCACCTTCCTGTGTGCCTGTGGTCAGCTGCGGCGCGGTAGCATTGTAGTGTCCTGACCCTTAGCCTGTGGGAACAGGCCTGATTCGTGGGCTGCTCTGTTTTCTCCAGGCAAAAACAACTTTGAAAAATCCATCAATAAAAAGAAGAGTGGATGAAGCATATTCCTTAGCAAAGAAAAGTAAGTTTTATTATGAAAGACATTACAATTAAACTTGGAAGCTATTAAGTGAATTATTTGATTAATGAAATATTTGGATAGTTCACGGCAAAAAGACAGTTTTCAACACTGGTCCATGCTTTTCATTACGTCACTTTTTAAATAATAAAATGTTATAATAGATGAAGGTTTGAGAGAGTAATTTCTTAAAATGTGTCTGTGATCTTTCTCCAACTCCTTTTTTTTTTTCTTGCACTAAACATCCTTTGCCAGTGGCTACCACCATGCTTTAGTGTGTTCTTAGGTGATAAGAATTGGGCCCAATTAGAATTGACCTTGAACAGAAAACTTTGATCTAACATCAGGGAGTTGAATTATAGTCTCCAAGAATAGATCCCCTGCCCTTGTCTCCTCTCAACCTGTGGTGTGATCATGATATGAGGCAGGGTTTTCTTTTCACAGTTCATTTTTCATTTTAAGTGACACAGGTTTTCAATGAGCATTCTTCTTTGAACACTTTTTTATGCTAAGGCACGGTACTGTGTCCTTGTGCGAAGTCTTTTAGTTATTAGTTTGTGTTAACTAGTTACTAATTTTGTTACTAATTACTTAGTAACTAATTTTTTTATAGTCTGATTCTTTATAAGTGGCTTATAGTTTTTTTGGTTTCTTGCTGTGACCATGAGTTTCTAGAGGTACTGAATCTAGAGGCTTAAGTTTAAATAAAAAATAAATATGACTTCTGGCTGCTCTTAAGTGCAGTGCTGAATTTAATAAACTTACTGTTCCATGTTCTTTATTTTTCTCTTTCAGCTTTCTCGAACTCAGAAGAAAACCCTCTAAATGCCTATTATTTGAAATGTCTTGAAAACCTTGTTCAGCTTCTTAATTCTTCCTGAGCCCCCGCAAGGGGCTCCTCCTGGAGACCGACAGCCGCCACAGGTGAGCCCACCTCCAAGCAGGCTCCGTGTAGCACCTGTTACCTGGAGACATGCTGAGTCTCTGCAGAGCACGTGCCCTTCCTCTTCTATGGGAAGCAGAATGGGTGACACCCTCGTTGCGTCCCTTCGCACTGGCCCCATGAGAAAGAGCAGCTGACGAGAAGAGGGTGAAAAAAATCACATAGAAACTTTGGGGAACATAAGCATTTTTACCTTTTTCTATGCTTTGTAAAAATCCTATTTAACAGTTATTTAATAAAATACTTTTCGAAACTGAAAATTGACTAATAATTGCTGCTTGCAGATTTTTATCGGTGTCATGAATATAAATTTTAGTAACTGGAAGATGACACTGTGTTCTGATTTCCTTTTCTCCTTAATTTATTATATGGAATTTGGCTCTTGTCAGTACAAATCCTTACTTCACAAACCTTTATTTTGCCCAGGGCATATCCATTAGAGAAGAGATATTTGCATGTAAATGTCTAGGATTTTGTGAGTAGCTTCTTTATGCAATTTTTAGTGATATTAACTCATTTGCCTATGATTTGTTAACCTGTTACATTTTATTATTTTCACCTCTCAAATTCTGAAATGCTGTGTAATAATAAAGGAGGAAATAGAATTTATGATCAGATAGGGCCTAGGTTCAAATTCTCGCTTAGGGCCAAGACATCATGAAGAATAAGACTTAATAAAATCTCGCAGGGGGAACAAGTTCTGTCAGGTGTGATGTAACCTCAACTGGCACGTAGTTCTGAACTGAGAACTTAAATTAGAACCAATTCAAGTACTGATTACTTTTGGCAGTTTTCCCAACACTTTTGAAAGTAAGAAAATTGTGTCCAAGAGAAGAAAAACAAATATTTGTGTGTGTGTGTGTGTGTATACATGCACACACATAGTTACATACACACATTATTTACAGAAAAGTTTTAATTGAATTGTTAACAAAAAAAATAACATTTTTTTAAAATTTTAGAGAAAAAGAGCAAGCAGGGGAGAGGAGCAGAGGAAGAGTAAGAATCTTTAGCAGGCTCCATGCTCCGCAAAGAGCCCAGCACAGGGTTCGATCCCATGACCTTGGGATCATGACCTGAGCCAAAATCAAGAATCAGACACTCAACATGCTGAGCCACATAGGCACCCCCAAAAATTACATTTTTAAAGTGCTTTAGCAAATTGCCGTCACTAAAATAAGCCAGAAGATGTTAGCTAGAAGCATGAGCATGGAATGGATGTTTAAACAGTGAGATAGAAGCAGAAAAATTTGTAGTGTCTGAAAATTATTGATTAGAACAATGGATCTAGGAAGTTCAGAAGTTTCTGGGCTGCCTAAGGTAACTCAAAGAAATGGACATGCCAATATTCTGAAAAATTCACCCGATTCTGAGAGCAGGAATCAGGAATTATTTCTACCTTTCCTCCTGGTTTCTTATATTCTGTGCTGTTTTCTTGGTATTACCTTGTAAGCCCTCACTGATGAATAATGAGATGGATTTCTTCGTAACTTCCATTTAAAGGGCTCTTTCTGTGTCACAGGTGCTATTCTTAGAATGTTTATTACTTAATCTATCTTCCTCTAAATGACTGTTTTCCCTGTGTTGGAGGTGAATACATGGAGGCTGAGCATGGCTAGGGAGTTTGTCTGTGGCTGCCTGCCTGTCTATCCTGTGCTGCCTCCTTGTTTTTCCTCACTGCAATTCCTGTCTTTGTATTTGGATCTTAAAGCTAACAGCCATTTTTTTTCCTACAAAAAATCAGATCTCTCCAAGGAAATAACTATTTCCTTTATGGTTCTTGATTGATTGATTGACATATCAGGTATCCTTTGCCTCACATCTTTAAATCAGGAAGAGTGGTGATTGATTATTTTCTCTAGCAGTTCAGGGTAGTACTGTGGGGGGATGTGTAGCCCAGTAGCTCAAACCAGGCGGGGATGTTACCTGCTGAAGCCCGGGAGGTCTGTCACCCAGAAGAGGGACTGAGGCCATGGCTTCAGGAGGAGTTGGGCTACCATCTGTAGGTGTCCAGGGACACGAGCCTCAGAGTCATGGAGCGTCCTGGTGCTGATGGCAGCCCTTCCTCTCTCTGTCTCTTCAGAGTGTGTCTAGCCAGCCAGTGGAGAAGCTGGGAAGCAGGAGGTTCCGCAGGCCACCGGCTCAGTGTGTCAGCAGCTGGAGCATCGCAAGCCCCTAAGCTTGTTGAAATGCAGCTTCCTGGACCCACTGAAACAGTCTTAGGCCCAAACCAGGAGAATTGTTAGTGAGCTCCCCAGGTGGTCTTTACACTCACCACAGCTTGAGAGCCGACAGTTCATTCCCCTGCTTTTACAGAATACTGCCTGGAACTTGAAAACAATTTAACATTACTCAACTACTTACTAATGAAATAGGACTTGAATCTGGGTGTCTTGAATGCTAGTCAAGTGTTTTTTCTATTACACATCCCTAGTTTAGGCAAAGATTCAGAAAATAGGTGTCGGGGACCAGTTGATGCCTCATGCTCTCCAAATTTCCCATCTCCTGGCCTGTTTGGTTAGTATTACTGGTGTGCTGGGAATGCACACCAAGCCTGTACTATTTTAACCAGAATGTGCAGACATTGATCCAGAGACTTCTGAATTTAAGACCTTGAGCAGTTTGTGGGAGGAGGTAGTCCTTTGTTTCGAAAACAGAGGAAAAAGTAGACTGCTTAGGAGACCTATCTGGAGCCTTTACTGCTCTTCCTAAAATCACTTTCAAAAATGAGTAACTGGCTGTATTTTTCTTTGGTGTTCTGTAAAGAAAGGAGTGAAAAATAGAATTTGTCCAGTTAACTGCAGGTCATCAATTTCCCTTTGTAGTATTAAATATACTCATCTTCTGTAGTAATCTTACATCATTCATCTTTTGGCACTTTGTCTATCCCCATTTCCTGAGATCTGCTTCTTGACTCATGATGTTCCTTGAATTTGGCAGATTGATGGATAGGAATAATGATCCGCATTCCTACTGTTGCCGTAGACACCAGGTATGCATACGGTTCTCTTATGGAATGAGAGAGCGTAACCGAGTGGTTACAGAAGTTGGCCTCTGGAGCCACATGGACCTGGTGTCAACCCTCGCTTCATCCGTGCACAGCAGGGGCTACCTTGCAACAGCCTCGAGGCCATTTCTGCCACTGTAACGGGGGAGGAGGCACTTGCCTTGTCAAGTTGGGGACAGGTTCGAGTGCCCAGCATAGTATACCTGGTACATAGTCAATTGTCCCTTGGCTGTTATTAGTGATGAATTATTCTTATGTAGTTATCACAAACGTGTCTCTTTCTCATTAAAACACTAAATCCTTTGTGCCATTGCAACCCTTCTGTCTCTGGGGGTGGGATAGGCTGGGAAATGAGTTCTGTTGTCAAAACTGAGGTTTCAGCATTCCAAAAGGATTGTCAGTTTCTAGTGGGGATGTGCTCACTGTCTTGAGGTCACTGAGCTCATTGAGTCATCACCGAGAGCCTAAGTCTTACACAGCCCCGTATGGAGGTGTTCAGTGCAGCTAGGTAGGCTTGGTACATTTTATTCTGCTTGTCAGATTGACTGTGACTTGGTGAAATAGTGCTCTTCCCCAATTTGGCTGAGAAACACAAGAAATAAAAACATAGCCTCCAAAAGAAAAGCTCAGCTTAAAGAATCTGTCAGTGTGAGGGTGGCCATTTCCCTCTGTCCATCTGTTGCTGACCTCTTGTGGTCCAGAGAGTCAAGGGGATTGGATGATTAAATGCTATTGTTGTGAACTGGCAACTTAAGAGTTTATTCTTCCTAAGTTGAAAATTATTCCTCATGGGAAGTTCCTTCTAAAATTTAAATAGTAAGTCACTAGGACTCAGTGAGAGGAGGCTGGGTCCCAAGGCTCAGGATGCATGAAAGACTACACCAAGCCCCCAGGATGCTGATGTTTGGCGACATGATGAGCTCAGCATGATCCCGTTTTCCATGTGCCTAAGAACGTCCATCTCTGTGCTTCATTTGCTCCTTCTGCGTTTGAGAAATCTGCTTCAGGAGAAAATATGCTCTTTAAAAATAATGTTTCACAAAAGATCTATAACGTAGCATTCGATAAATTTCTCTTAAACTAATTTGGCATGAAAGTCAAGAGGAAAATACGTGTCTTGGTGTAGACTGCATGGAATGAATTCTTGCACGCATTCTCCTTTGTCAGTAATGTCTTTCCCTGTGGTTTTTCCTCGGCCCACGGCTGTGCCTTGGGAACATCTGCATCCCATTTGGTTCACTTGGGCAGTGATCCTGAGTATTCTGGAGGCGAGCAGATTGGTTCCAGTTCTGGACAAATTCTGAGAACATGCTTTCCTCAGATACTCTATTAGAACATTCTTCCCTTGGCTTGCCGTGGAGAGAGATTCTAAAAACACAGGTTATAAAGCAGAGAACTACTTTTAATCATTTTCTGGTGATATTTATCATAAAAATTGCATTGCAACATATCCACTTAGATAAGATACCTGGTTTATAGTGTCTACCTGTTAGGAAAAGTCACAGTTGCGCAGAGTGGAAAATCGAAAATAACTATGGCTTTAGTTAAAAGAGGAGTTTCTTTTTTTTTTATGTTTTAGTGGGTGTTTTTTCCACATGTAGGAAGCCCCCCAAGAGGCCATTCCTTTGCTAACAGTGTCGTCAGGGGCTCGAGTGTCTGTCCTTCTGCTCTCCGGTCTTTGATAGCACGTCTTGGAAAGCACGCCTCGTTTAGCAGGTTATCTCGTGGATGTCAGGAAGGAAAAGGGCAGGAAAAGGTTTCCCCACTGTCTGCTGCCCTTTTAAGGATCCTTCCTGTAAGACCTCTCCCAACAACTTGGCTCACATCTTCTTGGACAGAACACAGTCACACTCACGGTCACTCAGCTGCAAAGGAGGTGACAGTAGAGTCCTCTAGCTGGGCTCACCACCATATGTAGTGACGCAGTCCTCTGCTGGTTGGGTTGGGCAGCCCCACAGGTCAATGTTCTAGTTTTTAAGAGAAAATGTGACATGATTAGGGGTAAGAGTATTAGCCTCCCAGTGAAAAATTGTAAAGCTTATTAGATGCTTATTGAATGCATTCAGTCTTTCTTTGGACTTTATGATTATTTCCAGTTGTGTTCAGAACCAGAAATATTAATGTCAGAGAACAAAAGTAAGATGATTTTCGGGTGTGAAACCAGACGTCCTATGTAGAGTTTACCCCCATGACCCGGAAGCCTTAGCTGTCAGAGCCCACCCACTTACGGAGAGCTATGGAGTAGTTGGGCTGAACGGACTCTGACACTCGCAAAGATAGGAACTAAAAACTGGTTAATGGAAAAAATCTATATATTTTATTTCAAAAATGAGAATATGTACTTTCCAATTTTCATTAAGGACTGAGGCCTTTTTTGAGGGTGCGTCCTTCATTGATGTTAACACAATTTTTTTTTTGGCATTTATCACGTTGAATGTACTGGACAGTTTCCAGTTTTGGTTTTTATAAACAGCAAGAACTAAGACACTTATCAAGCAATCTAAACCCCAGCTTCTTCCTGATTTTTTTAAAACCATTTTATCTGGGAATTCTGGATTTTTACTTATTTTTGCTAATTATTACTATTGGCTTTTTTTTTTTTTTTTTTTTTGCAATTACCTCACCACACTAGATTCAATAGCCCTTTGTAAGGGACTACTTGTTACCAATTCTTTGCAAAACATTCAACTTAGTCCTTACAGAAATGCTCATTTTTCATCTCACCTCTGTCATTAGCCAAATTCTGTAATTCCAGTAACTAGTCTAAGTGGATCAAATTTTTAGGAGCAAGGAGAGCCAGATCTCAGTCAGCATGAAATTTGCCTAATGGAAGTCAGAGCTGTGCTGGAGGGGCCTGCTGGCAGCCTCTGTGTGCATGGGCTGCACTGTCAGCCACTGTGTTTATTGGGAGAATGGAGAGAATTGTTAAACCTTAGCAAATCTGGTCAGTGGGGGGCCGATTAAGAGAGACTGTCTTACGCTATTAAGCTTGTAAACTTTCTTGAAACTTTGAACTCCCTCTTGTTTGTTTACTGGTTAATCCTTGCCAGGCTCCCTGTATTCAGAAAAAGATTGAACAGGTTAGAGGAAATAGGTACTTTCTCAACTTACTCTCTACTCAGCTTTTACCCCCTTACATTCTCTAGCTTGCTTACCCTTTCTCTCCTACCTCCGTGACTTAAATCTTCAACTTCCCTCCATCAGGTGCCTCCACCCACCCTCACACTTCATTTCTGCTTTTTGAAAGGTCAAGATCAAATGTCACCTCTCCTGCAAAGCTGCATCAGATTCCCTAGCTGGGAGGAAATTCTTTACTCTTTGAGTTTCCATACTGGTTTTGGTTTTTTTTCTTTCTTTTTTTTTTGAGCTTTTATATCACTTAGTTTTTCCTTCTTGTATTATGCTGATTTGCATACAGTCGTTCCCACCATCTGCTTAGATATGGCTTCAAGATTGAGCATTAACTTTCTGCTTCTCACAATGCCTTGCACGAAGGAGATGTACATTTTATATTTATTTGAATGACTGAATGTGGAAAATACTTCAGTAGTAAAAGCTTCAGAATTTCACAGTGTAAATTAGGGTGAAAATTCTGTTGACTATCAAAATAGGCACAACCGTGTTTCTTTTATGAGAATAGGTTTTTGAGTTCTAAAAATGAATGAAAGAAAAAGCGCTGTTTACAATTACTGTAAACTCAGAATATTTTTTTTTAGTTCGGTAGAAAAAGAGAAAAAACTCTAGTATTTTAAATATGATTTGAAAATATACCCAGCACCCACATGGATCAGACACTAATCTAAACTTTCAAGTTCCATTGCTTCCTAGGAATCTTGGGATATTCTTTTTGGGCAACAGAGTGTAGGTTTCAGCTTTGTGAATACAGAACCGTGAATTGTGAGAATTCTATAAGCTGCAACCCGAGCAGTGTGGGAGAGCCAGAGAAGCCAGTTTGCGTCACCCATGCTGTGTCCGAAGCGTAAACCAACAGGTCACCTGTCAGCTTCTTTCCAGTTCTTGGTTTAGTCCCCACGTTCGGCAGCCACAGGCACTGAGGAATCTGACTTCGACTGAAATAAGCAAGACCCTGCTTTGCACCGAAGGAAAGCAGGGGCCAGTGGTAGAGGCTCAAAGGAAACTTAATAGTTTGCCTTCATGAGAAATCGGGGGAAATGTTCATTCTACTAGGGAATGAAGTCTGTAACCGCACCACTTTAAATCTCTTATGCCTCTGTCCCTTGCGCAGCTGCACACCTCCGTCTGCAAGGGGAGGACGCAACAGCTCCCGTGCAGTGTTTCGAGTTTTGAACCAAATGGGGAAACTGGAAGTGTACAGACTGTGAAACAAAACTGGCAGATCCAATGTGTATAGCATTTGCTCTGTATGATTTAAAGATTTGAACTTGTTTAGAATATGGGGGCTGGGACTAGCCGACATGCTGAACAGACAGGTCGGCTGATCCTCCCCCGAGATTGACTCCTGGGAGGGGAGAGAGAGTGGTGGGAGAGCCCTGCCATCACGGGAAGCTCCTGGAACTCTCGTGGGTAGTGGTGGGGGTTCTGTGGTCAGTGGCAGGAGACAGTCAGCAAGGCTTGTGAGGGAAAGCAGCAGACCTTGGGGATTTGCTCTCCTTTCTCCAAGGTGCGCCTTGGGCACAGTAGTTCCCACCCTTGCTTGTTCAGGGTGGCCCCGGAGGGCTCCCTGGCAGACTCTAGGCATCCGAAGAGCCGCATACTTGTGAGCGCCTGGGAAAACGGGTGAGGGCGCCGACCCCCATCAGGCCCTTCTGCTCTCTGCCACTTCAGCCCCCCAGGCCAATGCTCTGAGGTCTCAAAATGTCTCTTCCTAACACTGCCTCTCACTGACCAGGGCTTGTTTTTTCAGTGGGGAGTGAGTGACTATGATCACTCCTTGCTGCAAAATTTAGGAATATTAAAGGCAAAAAGGACCCAAGAGAAATGGGCTTGAAACAGCCCAAAATGCCCAACAATAAGAAAGGAGGTTAAAAAATTGTGGTTTATTTAGGCAATGAAATGTTGCTAAGCAATAAAAAATAACAAAATGCTGATAAGCACAACATCATGAATAAATGTCAAAAACACTAAACTGATATATCGGATGATTCTACTTATATGAAGTTCAGGCAAAACTCATCTCTGGTGACAGAAATTCATAATATTAATCTTTTAGAGTGTGTTGACTGGCTTCATCTAGGCTGTGGTAACAGGTGTATGCACATGGAAAAAGTCTTAAAAATTATCTTATATGTATATCATATAAAACATGTTTAGATAATATCAATATGATGGACATTAGAGGAGGAAAACATAATGTAAAAAAATGATATATTGTTATTGAGGTGGGGAATGCAGATGTCTTTTTCTTTTGGGTAAGAAAGGATAAAAAAGAAACAGAAAAAGGGGACAAATTGAAAGAATAAGATGACAGAAATGTATCCAAATATATCAATAAAAGTTAATTGACTTAAACTCACAAGTAAAGGATAAACTTGAAAGATTGAATTTAAAAGTCTAATATATGTGGTTTAAAGTTTTAAATGAAAGGATGAAAAAATAAATATGATTAAAATAAAACAGATTAATGTAGAATAAAATCGATTTTAAGAAAAAATAATTTAGGGACGAAATAGGTCACCATAGTGATATAGGATTAAACGCATCCAGATGTGGTAATTTTAAACATCCATGCATCTAATAAGATATGCTCGCAATGTCTGAAGTCCAAAGTGGCACAAGTACAGGGAGATAAAACTGACATTTCGGGAGGAGCTTTCAAGGCGTGCTCTTGATTTTTTTTTCTAAATGTTTTATTTATTTTTGAGAGAGAGAGAGAGAGCAGGGGAGGGTCAGAGCGAGAGGGAGACACAGAATCTGAAGCAGCTCCAGGCTCTGAGCTGTCAGCACAGAGCCCGACGCGGGGCTCGAACCCACGAACCCTGAGATCATGACCTGAGCCGAAGTCCGACGCTTAACCAACTGAGCCCCCCAGGCGCCCCAACTCTTGATTTTTAATAGGTTAAGCAATCAACTCAAAAAAAGATATAGAAAAACTGAATAACGATTGATAAGCTTCAACTAGGATATATACTGAATTCTGCAATCAAGAATTAGAGAAGGTCCACCTGGGTGGCTCAGCTGGTTAAGCGTCTGGCACTTGGTTTCAGCTCAGGTCATGATCTCGCGGTTTCGTGAGTTCAAGTCACGCATCAGGCTCTATGCCTGCTTGGAATTCTCTCTCCCTCCCTCCCTCTGCCCCGTCCGCACTCGGGCTGTCTCTGTCTCTCTAAAAATAAATCAATAAACTTTAAAAATAATAAAGAATTAGAGAAAACACATTTCCCCCTCAATCCACACGAAGCATTCATGGTTTGTCAAGTATTGGGCAACTAAGAAAGCTTCCGGAAATTTCGAAGATGAGTCCATGTAGACCAAGAACTCTTACTGCTCTATAATGAAATTAAAATTTAAAAACAAAAAGATATCTTTGTGTATTAAAAGACACTTGTGAAAAATCCACAAGTTAAAGTGGGAACCACAGTGGAAATTTGCTGAATGATAATGAAAGCTCTACACATAAAGACTGGTGGGCTGCAGCAAAAGTGAAAGTTTTCTCACTTTTTTATCCTTGGGAGAATTTTTTAGCTTTAAATCTGTCCAAAAGAGGAAGACTTCAGAATTAATGAGTTGTGCCTATCTTTTAAGAAGTTAGAAAAATAATGACAGAATAAACCTAAGTTAAGTAAAAGAGAAAATAAAAAAGAGCAGGAGTCAATGAAATAGAATCAAAGGTATTACAATATAGAACATCAACAAAGCAAAAATTGTGGGTTTAAAAAAAAATGGCAGCAAATTTCTGCCAAAAATGATGAACTGAAAATGTAAAAGGACAGAAATGCTACAATGAATGTAGATAGGGGACATAAGTAGATATAAAATAGATATTAAAGAGATACTACTAAATACAATCAACCATTCTAGACTAGCAAATTTGAAAGCATAAATGAAATGGACAAATTCTTGGAAAAATATAATTTATTAGAATTGACCTCAAAATTATTGCAGTAATTGACTTCAATAGCCCTGTAGCTAGTAAAGAAATTGAAGAAGTTATTGTAACCTTCCCACAGATGATTTTATAAGCAGGTTCTAACAGACTTGCTTATAAAAGACAAGGACAATCCCAGTTTTATTCAAACTCTTGTAATTATATCAAAAGAGAGAAAAATACCAATTCGTTCTATGGAACAAATATAACTATGGTACCAAAACCCATTTCTCTGATGAACATAGGCAAAAATTCTAAATGATATTATTAACATATCAGTATATGTATAAAAAAACTATGCTTAGTAGATATAGAAAAAGCCCTTAAAGCATTCTATTACAATTATGTTAAAATCTCTTGGTGAATTACAAATAGAAGGGAACTCCTTAACCAGTAAGGCATATGTATAAAAAACATCTAGCACCATCATTCTAAATGGACAAACAGGAGTATCTATTTCCTTACAATTAAGGAATGTTCCCAGGGAAGCCTGCTATTGCCACTTTTATTCCAGTTTTATTAAAGATCCTATATAGGGACGCCTGAGTGGCTCAGTCGGTTGAGTGTCTGACTCTTGATTTTAGCTCAGGTCATCAGCTCACAGTTTGTGAGTTCAACCCATCATCTGGCTGTGCACTGACAGTGCGGGGCCTGCTTAGGATTCTCTCCCTCTCTTTCTGCCCCTCTGCTGCTCTCTCTCTCTCTCTCTCTCTAAAAAATAAATAAAGTTAAAAATATATATTAAAAATATATGTTAAAAAGAAGATCCTTAATAGTGTAGGGGTACCTGGGTTAAGCGTCTGACTCTTGATTTCAGCACAGGTCATGATCCTGGGGTTGTGGGATTGAGCCCTATGTCAGGCTCCATGCTGAGTGTGGAGCCTGCTTATGATTCTCTCTCTCTCCCTCTGCCCCCCTTCCCTGCTCGGTCACTTGTTCGCTCCCTCTCTCTCCAAACAAACAAACAAACAAACAAACAAAAACCCACAGAAAAACCCCAAAACCATCCTTTGTAGTGCAATAAGAAAAATATACTGGAATCCTAGATTAGAAAGGAGGAGTAAAAGTATTATTTGCAGTGTTTAGCAAGGTGACTGGGTTCAAAATCAGTTGCATTTCTTTACGTTACAAGCACCAAAAGACATATTTAAAGAGAAGACCTAATTGATGAGAGTGATGGAGAATATAATGTAGAGTCATAAATCTAATTAAAAACCTATACTATCTCCACATGGAAAATTAAAAAATGTTTATTATTAAGGCATATTTTTAAAGACATAAAAGTGTAGACTGATATAGTGTGAATAGGCAAGGAGACTTAGTGGCAGATGGTATTTTTCAAAGGTAACCACAGCAGTGTCTCCTAGATGACTTTTTCCCCTTAAAAAGTGACTTTGACATTCCTCCCCTGTGGACCTGGGTCTATGATTCTGTGGTAGAAGTTATACAATATATTGTAACTTCCAAGATTAGTGTCAGTTCTTTTCAAATTGATGGATGTATTTAATAAATAATTCCAGGTGAAATTTCAACAGGGTAATTCTGATAGGATTTGATGAAGTTATTTGGGAGTCTCTATGGAATAAATATCTAAGGTAGCCAGAACATTTCTGAAGAGGAATAGCAGGAGGAGAGGATTTATTTTACTCCAGGCATCAGAACTTAATATGAAATTATGATAATTAAAACTGCTGGACATAGGTTCAGGGATAATCAAAGCATATTTGTGGATGTTTGATATCTGACTAATGTGACATGAGTTGATAATGGCAAAAGGAGAGACAGTTTGACTACAGGACTAAGAAAAGTCATCCATATGGGAAAAAATGAAGTTGGATTTTTCACAATTCCTTCTTCACAATATATGTAGACATAAGTTCCAAATGATTAGAGACTGATATGCCAACGACAAAATGTTAACACTCTTAGTAGAAAATACTGATGTATCTTAGACCCTGGGCTAGGAAAGATTTCTTCTACAAGATTTTTTTTTAAAACATTGAATGTAAGAGACAAGATAGACAAATTTTAGTACATTAAAAATTAAGAAATTTGTTAACTCAAAAAAACATAAATTGAAAAGATAACTTATAAACTGGGAGGAAATATTTGCATCATATGATACTGATAGTGGATTAATATCAATCATATATATGTATGTGTGTGTATATATGTGCATATATATATAAAGAGCTTTTACAATTCAATAAATAAAACAATCCATTGGAAAAATAGGCAAGATTCATGAGCAGCCATTTCAAAGAAAAGGAAACTCGTATGGCCAATCAATACACATATAAAAAGGCTTTCAATATCATTTTCATCTAGGGAGATAAAAATCAAGACCACAATCAGACTGATGAAAAGTAAAAGTACTGACAAAAACAAATTTGAAGAGGCTATGAATCCACAGGAGGGTTTTGTACATTGCTGGGGAAGTGTAATTAATCACAGTCACTTTGCAAAAATAACTTGGCATTGCTTCCTAGAGTTGGACATTAACAAATAAAAACCTAGCAGTTTTACTCCAAGGTATGTACCCAAGAAATACTCTTGCATATGGGCATTAAGAGGTATGTAGAGAGTGTTAATAGCAGTGTTCTTTACAATAATAAACACCTGGAAACCTTCCAGGGTCCATCAGCAGGACAGTCAATGAATAAACAGAAAATTCCATTTACACAATGGACTGATGTGCAGCAGTGGAAATGAATGAATAATAATATCCAACAATCTGGATGGGTCTGAGCAATAGAATTTTTTTCAATTGTGGTAAAAAAGCACATAATATGAGATCTATCCTAACAAATTTTTAAATATAAAATACAGTTAAGCACCATGTTGTACAGCATATCTCCAGAACCATTTCATCTTGAAACTTCATACCCATTAAACAGCAATTCCCCTTTGCCTTCTTCCCCTAGACCCTGGCAGCCACCATTCTGCTCCCTGCTTCTGCGTGTTTGACCACTCTAGATACTTCAGATAAGTGAATCGTGCAGTATCTGTTCTGTGACTGGCTTATTTTACTTAGAATAGTGTTCTCAAGGTCATCCATGTTGTCTCATAGTGCCGATCTAAGAAGTGGGAGGTGATATCTCATTGTGGTTTTGATTTATATTTTCCTGGTAATGAGTGATGTTGAGCATCTTTTCATGTAATTGTTGGCCATCTGTATGTCTTCTGAAGAAATACCTATTTGTGTCCTCTGCCCATTTTATAATCAGATTGTGATTTTGCTATTGAGTTGGATGCATTCCTTGGATGTTTTGGATATAGACCCCTTATCAGTTATATGTTTACAAATATTTTTCTCCTTTTAGGTAAGTTGTGTTTTCATCTTGCTGAATGTTTATTTTGCTGTGCAGAAACTTTTTACTTTGATGTAGTCCCACTTACTGAATTTTGCTTTTGTTGCTAGTACTTGTGATTTCCAAAAAATTGCCTGTCATTTCCAAAAAATTGCCAGGATCAAGGTCAAGGAGCTTTCTCTAGGAATTTTATGGTTTCAGGTCTTACATTTAAGTCTTTAGCCCATTTTGAGTTAGTTTTGTGAATGGTACAAAGTGGGAGACCAACATCATTCTTTCCCATGTGGTTATCCAGTCTTTCCATTACCTTGTATTAAAATCATATTAATTCTAGTAGCTACGGTGGGCATAACCCAAACTTTGCTGATCAGGCACCCCTCCCCTTGTCCATAGAGGCTGACCAGGGGTTTTGGGTGAGATTTAATATTTGATATGTGCATTGAGAGTAGAAGTTTCTCCTTTCCTTTTGAACTGCAAACCTAATCACTTGGAGTGTTTTATTTCATTGACTCTGTGCCATCAGGTCTTGTAGTTTACCTTTTAAGTTGTATAATGTTGTGTGATGGGTTTTAAGGAAGTTCACATGGTGCAAACTCACAGAATGAAACTTGGTAATAAATATTCATATGGTTTGCAAGCTTCTGATATACTTAATACGCAACTGAAGACCAGCCTCACTCCATTCTCCTGAGTAGCATAGGAGAAAGCATTATTTAATGTAAGACTTGGAAACAAACTGAGAAATAATTTGGTAGAAGAAGAAAGATGGAAATTGTGTGCTTCTAAAAAAAAAAAAAAAAAAAGCCTTTGACCTGCTGTCATAATTTAGAAAGAACCTCTCAAATTCCATTGTTATTTGAGCATAGCTGAAATCCCGAGCGTCATTGCCTCAAATCTCAATAAAACAACTGCCGTGTACTAGGCTGCTGTGCATTTCCCCAGGCTTAGGTGTTTATCAGTGCAACACACATTCATGAAACACTGAGTTCTGGGCCTGGGCCATCAAGGTGTGAAACACCAAGCTCCTGGATAAGCAGCTCACAGCCCTCAGGGCACAGACAAACACATACACACCTAAATTGCCAGTTGACATGGCAAATACAGCAGCTGTGTGCTCTTAGAATCCGGTGGAAGAAGCAATGAACTTCACCTGGCTCTCGACCTCTAATGCTGAAAATGGCACTTACTGTAATGGTTAATGTTGACTCCTGCGGGCATCTTAAGGCTAGCTCAGCTCACAACTGCAGCTGGGTTATTTCTGAAATGAGAAAAGTGGTACTATTCTTTTTTTAAAATATTTTCTTTTTTTTTTTTTTTACAAATAGTTTATTGTCAAGTTGGTTTCCATATATTTGAACTTATATTCAGATGAGGCCACGGGAGATAGACAATACCTAAATATCAAAGGAGAGGAGTAGAAAAGACAGAGGTTTGGTCTGGATGGACTTGGAATTATGTGGATTCGGACCCTAGTGTCCTCTAGAGTAGGAGAAAGTGGATCCCCCCCACCCCACACAAAACACACACACATCATGAGTATATGTGTGTATACACACACACACACACGCACACACACGCACACACACAAGTTTAGAGGTGATGCCTAGAGACAGAGAAGGAATGATTCCAAGCCACATTCACCTGATCACTTACCACCCTGTTTGGGTTCCACCATGCTTGGGCTCTGATACCCTGTGCTGGGCCAGACGGTGCTTTTGTACACAAACATGCCACATGACTCAGCCTTCAGGGTCACATGCAGATGCCCTTACCTGGACCCCATCACCTTGCCCTGGGCCATGATACCCACCCCAGACTGAAAGGATATTTGTGATTATGCAGGGATCCTCAAACTAGTTTTATCATTGGATGCCAGACATTCAGTCACAACCTCACTCTCTGAGAAGTTTGAATTGTGTGTTAGCATTCTATGGCCCTAGTGAAAGTTAAAGATCTGTTGCCACTCTTCAGAGAGCTGGTAAAAGCACAGATCAAGTTAATGTGACTATGGTCTTAAACAGAAAATGACTATCAATCTATTTTTATTCCATATTCAGAGAACTGTAGATCTCAACGACTTAGACAACAGTCACTCAGTTCCTTCATTCTGCTTGATTTATTGAGTGAGACATTTCATATATTTGAATTCGGTATGCGTTTGTATGTGTGTGTGTTTCTTGGAGGCTTCATATATTCCAGCATTTTAGGATGGCTAAGTGTTTATTATTTAGTCTCCAGATCTTTTTCAGCATACCTTGTTGGTACTTTCTAGAAGAGAATAAATAAAGAATAAATAATATTTCTTGCCTGGATACCATTCTAGAATAGAAAACATTTGTGACAAGGGTTTCACTTTTACTTCCACTCACTGATGAGCTACTTCTCATTTCTGAGAATTTGAACCCACCTTAAGATCTGTCTTCTGAACTTTCAAGGACCCTTAAGAATTTGGGGTTTACCTTTTGATTTGGTGTTACATTTGGTTTAGTTTTGGCATAAACATTCTTCAGTCTTTTTTCCTCTGTGTACTTTCCCCAAGATGTTGTATCACCTCCCCTGACTTCACTTATTACCTCTAGTGGGAAGACCCGAGTCTGCTTGTAAACCGGGGTCTCATTCCTATTCTTTCTCCTGCCATTCATCTGCCTCTCTCAAGGCCTGATTTCTTACATCCTTTTTTTTAAGTTTATTTATTTATTGATGGGGAAGAGGGGAGCAGAGAGAGAAGGAGAGAGAATCCCAAGCAGGATCTGACCTGTCAGCATGGATCCCAACATGCGGCTTGATTCCATGAACCATGAGACTGTGACCTGAGGGGAAATCAAGAGCCGGACATCAAGAGCTGGACACTTAACTGACTGAGCCACCCAGGCATCCCGCACATCCTTTTAAAGCTAAGTAGCTGCCTCTCCCAGATGCACTATTCCTCCATATTCCACGGCATCCTGTACCTGCGGATTGCTAAAGTTGACAGCCTCAGTCACTGACAAATAGTCACGGCAGGACATGCAGAGACTGTAGAGAATCACTCAATGGAATTTAGAGAATTTTTAGATCATCTTATCCACAGATTACTTTACAGAAAGTTATATGAATTGAAAACTAATGAACAGAAAAAGAGATGGAGTTGGAAAAGGAATAAAATACGCTACTAGAAGTTCATGTTTGTCTCCTCTTCTAAAATGTTTCTGCATCTTCAGGAGGCAGCAATTTTGCGCTCTCATACCCACCAACCTTGTCAAAATCGCAGCATCACTGAGTGTGTTTTGTAACAGCTAGCTCCCAGAATACTCTCTGGAATGGGTCCTTCTTCAATGTCCATGTCCACTTCTTTAAGCGCCTCAGATCATTAGATTCAGAAAGCTAACCTGACCTCATTCTGTGGGTCACCAAAGTAAAAGTGCCTCAGTCCCTGGTTATATAATCAAATATATGATGATGCTAAGTAGTTCAAGGTCTCCAAAGTAAGGATAAAACTGTATTACATAGCTCACATAAAAATGGTGAAAGCCCTTTTCTTTCATCTAGTGATAATGCACGGGGGAAGGAATTAACATCGTATCTAATGCCAGATTTACCTGAAGAGTGAGGCTGGATCACTTAAATCCCGTTCGTCTTCAGCTGATCCGCTAAACACAGATGAGTGTGCGAAATGAACATTTTACCCAGCCCGAAGCCCGGGTGCCTTTGGTCACTCTACAGAGGATCTGCGGTGGGCTGTGTGGGTGCTGCCGTGATTCCTGCTCATCAGCAGAGGCTCCTCGCATCCCAGCGGTGGGACGTGACTACAGAGTGTTTTCAGGGGGAGTCAAGAGCTCGGTGCTTCACCGAGAGGACATTGTGGTCCAGAAAAGAGGATTTTCCACATTTGAGAAAGGACAGGGTGGCCCTTGGTGAAACACGTGGTTCAAGAAAGGAATAATCAGCACTTTCATTGTCATGATGATGTCAATACTGATGGTCAGTTTTTCAAGACTTATTATTACAGTTGGATAGGAGGCGGAAGTGAATATGGATGGATGTGTGTGAAGGAAAGCAGCATCCACTGTAGATTGTTAACCAAATATTTTCTGAGCAACGTCAACTTACATTCCCTCCGGAGTGTCAGATGAGAGTCAAATAGATTTATGAGAAAATGCTTTCGCATTTCAAAAAACTCAAGCAGTTGTCATTCTGTTTTCCTCTGAGTTTGAATAAATTTTTTCCTCACATGTACAAGACAGAGAGCATGCTGTAGAAAGGTAAGAAATAATGTCTAAAATAGGCAACTCCAGAAGTAACAGAATAGGCATATTATTTAGGAAGATGGCTTCAGAAAAACAGCCAGAAGACTTGAGAATGCTTGTGTCTGGGGGCCAGCGAAGCCAGGGGAGCACGCACGGGGTAGAGGAAGCTTCTGAAAGGCCATCCCGGCCGTGGTGTGTAACTATGAGGAAAGGTCTAGAGATGCGTTCCATCATCCACAGAGGTGCCTGCGCACATATGCCTCCGGGACGCTCTAGCTCCCTTGGGGGTGGGGGGGTGCCGAGAGCCTTCCCTCCCACGAGACGAGGCCTCCAGTGCAGCGGGGGGACCCGAGACCCCGCGGTGGCCGGTGACCGGCAGGGCACTGCAAGCACAGATGTTAGCAGGGCCTGACTCTGGGGATTTAACTTGTGTCGGGGAAGCGGGCCTTTGCCCTGGACTGGGTGCTGGAGGCGCCGTGACAGAACGAGAAGCTGAACTTGGTGCAGAAGCAGCCGTCGCCGGTGTTAGCTGGGAGAGTTCGGTGATCGCTGTGCTTCGGGCAGGGACGTGGCTTCGTCTGTGGCTGGAGAGGACTCCAGCGTGGCCTCGTAGCTCCGTGTCCCGGGCTGCTATTGGCCGTTGCTCAGGAGCCTGTGTTGCTTTATAGGGAATGAGATCCAGAAAGCAAGTCGTGGGGTGCATGGGTTTATGCACAGCTGTTGGCCTGTCCCTGCTTCCGACCCTTTTAGTGCTAGGGAACATTTTTATATTTTGTTTTATTTTATTTCCATTTATTTCATTTTATTTATTTTACTCTACTTTTTTACTTTTTATTTAAATTTCAGTTAACACACAATGCAATATCGTTTTCAAGAGTAGAATTCAGGGATTCACCCCTTATATCAGCACCTGATTCTCATCACAAGTGCCCTTCTTTTTTTTTTTAAACAGAAAATGTTTATTTATTTGGAAAGCAAAGAGAGAGCATGAGAGTGGAGGAAAGGCAGAGAGAGGGAGAGAATCCCAAACAGGCTCTGAGCTGTCAGCACAGAGCCAGACCCAGGGCTCAAACTCACAAACTGTGAGATCATGACCTGAACCATAACCCAGTTGAGGCTTAACCAACTGAGCTACCCAGGCACTCCACAAGTGCTGCCCTTAAAACCCGTCACCCATCTAGCCCATCCCCCCTCCGTCCATCAGCCCTCAGTTTGTTCTCTGTTTTTAAGGGTCTTTTGTGGTATTTTTCCCTCTCTCCTCACTGCCCCACCTCATCCTTTCCATATGTTCATCTGTTCTGTTTCTTAAATACTACATATGAACGAAATCATATGGTATTTTTCTTTCTCCGACTGACTTATTTCACTTAACGTAATACATTTGAACTCCATCTGTGTCACAGAATGGGAAATTTTCATTATTTTTGATGACTGAGTAGTATGTGTGTGTGTGTGTGTGTGTGTGTGTGTGTGCATGTGCACACGTACGTCTTTATCCATTTATCAGTCAACGGATACTTCTCTCTATAGTTTGGCTATTGTTGATAATGTTGGTAATGCTGCTGTAAACATCAGGGCACATGTACCCTTTTGAATGTGTATTTTTGTGTCCTTTGGGTAAATACCTGGTAGTACAATTGCTGGATTGTAAGGTAGTTCTATTTTTAGTTTTTGGAAGAAACTCCATACTATTCTCCAGAGTGGCTTCACCAGTTTGCATTTAGGGAACATAAATATTTTAAGTTCATGAGTGTACACTGATAACTTTACTATTAGCTTAGGAACATAGCATTCTTCTCTTTTCCGCATTCCTGATTTGTATTTCTCTTCCTCATAGTGAAAATCCTGGTTCCCTACAACATCAGAGTAAATATATGTACTTATTTCCTGTTTCTTACAACTTAAACAAAGTTTCAGAATCACATGAATGCCAATAAGTTGGTCCTACTTTACTGCTAAGTTTGATTTTTTTTTCAATTACTTTGGGGTTTATAATAACAGCCCTACTGCCAAAGTTTATAGTCAGATTATATATTTAATTACGCTTAGGTTACTTTTTTTGTTTGTAATTTTAGTTTGATGTTTTTCATCCTTGCATCTAATTTTTTCCTTTGAATATGTAAAAATACATACAACTCAAAAGTTATAATCATGGAAGTGGGAAGACTCAGAGAAGTCTCCCTCTTCTCCATTCATTGCCAAGAACTCAAACCCATGAGATCATGACTTGAGCCAAAGTTGGATGCTCAACTGACTGAGCCACTCAGGCACCCCCAGATTCATTTTTTAAAATTTCTCATTTATCAAATGAAAGCATACTTGTTATAGAGAAAAAAGAAAACACCACTCATGTTCTTCCACCAAACGGTCACTGTACTTGTTTCCATTGTTTCTATGCACATATTTAAACTTTTCTGTTGTAATCTACTGTTAATATTGTTTGAGTGACTGCATGATATTTCAAGTGCCTATGTAATAAATAAGTACTTGTGGAACGAGTTGATGAATAACATTCTCAAAATATAAAACTCAAATTTTTTTAAATGTTTATTTATTTTTGAGAGAGAAAGTGTGAGTGGGAAAGGAACAGAGAGAAGAAACAGAGACTCCAAAGCAGGCTCCTCACGGACAGCACAGAGCCCAACACGGGGTCCAAACTCATACACCACGAGATCACGACTTAAGCTGAAGTCTGCTGTTTAACAGACTGAGTCACCCACATGCCTACAAATACTAAAACTTTAAATTCTGAACAGATAAAGCATTACGAACTAACACCTCAGCTCATTGGCTGTGTATGGTACATTTTGTTAACAAAATATTCCTCACATAAAGAACAGTGTTGCAAAAGGTGTCAAAGGGGAGTAGGAAAACTCATGAAGTAGAAAAGTAGAAAACAATAGTAGTGCTTGCAGAGTAGGAGAAGAAAGAATTCCTTTTCTTAATTTTTTACAAATAGTTTATTGTCAAATTGGTTTCATATAACACCCAGTGCTCATCCCCACAAGTGTCCTCCTCCATGCCCATCTCCCCAATCCCACCCACACCCATGAGTCCTCAGTTTGTTTCTCAGCATTCAAGAGTCTCTCATGGTTTGCCTCTCTTCGTTTCACCCACCACTTCCGCCCTTCTTCTCCCCCTTGGTCCTCTGTTAAGTTCCTCCTAATCCTCCTATACGTGCAAACATATGATATTTGTCCTTCTCTGCCTGACTTATTTCGCCCAGCATAACACCCTCAAGGTCCATCCATGTTGCTACACATGGCCAGATTTCATTCCTTCTCATTGCCATGTAGTATTCCATGGTATAGATAAACCACATCTTCTTGATCCATTCATCTGTTGATGGACACTTAGGCTCTTTCCATGTTTTAGCTATTGTGGAGAGTGCTGCTATGAACATTGGGGTACATGTGCTCCTATGCATCAGCATTTCTGTATCCCTTGGGTAAATTCCTAGCAGTGCTATTGCTGGGTCATAGGGGAGTTCTATTGTTAGTTTCCTGAGGAACCTCCACACTGTTTTCCAGAGGGGCTGTACCAGTTTACATTCCCACCAACAGTAAAGGAGGGTGCCCGTTTCTCCACATCCTCGCCAGCATCTAGAGTTCTCTGATTGGCTCATTTTAGCCACTCTGACTGGCATGAGGTGGTATCTCAGTGTGGTTTTGATTTGTATTTCCCTGATGAGGAGGGATGCTGAGCATCGTTTCATGTGTCTGTTGGCCATCTGGATGTCCTCTTTGCAGAAGTGTCTGTTCATATCTTCCGCCCATTTCTTCAGTGGGTTGTTTTTCGAGTGTGGAGTTTGGTGAGTTCCTTATAGATTCTGGACATTAACCCTTTATCTGATATGTCATTTGCAACTATCTTTTCCCATTCCGTTGGTTGCCTATTAGTTTTCTGGGTTGTTTCCTTGGCTGTGCAGAAGCTTTTAATCTTGATGAGGTCCCAACAGTTTATTTTTGCTCTTGATTCCCTTGCTTTTGGGGATGTGTCAAGTAAGAAGTTGCTGCAGTGGAGGTCAAGGAGGTTGTTTCCTGCTTTCTCCTCTAGGGTGTTGATAGTTTCCTGTCTCACGTTCAGGTCCTTTATCCATTTTGAGTTTATTTTTGTGCATGGTGTGAGAAAATGATCTAGTTTCATTCTTCTGCATGTTGCTGTCCAATTCTCCCAATACCATCTGTTAAAAAGGCTGTCTGTTTTCCATTGGATATTCTTTCCTGGTTTGTCAAAGATCAGTTGGCTGTATACTTTTGGGTCCACTTCTGAGTTCTCAATTCTGTTCCATTGGTCTATGTGTCTCTTTTTGTGCCAATACCATACTGTCTTGATGATGACAGCTTTGCAGTAGAGGTTAAAATCTGTAATGGTGATACCTCCCGTTTTGCTTTTATTTTTCAGGATTACTTTGGCTATTCGGGGTCTTTTGTGGTTCCATATATATTTTAGGATAGTTTGTTCTAGTTTTGAGAAGTATGCTGGTGCAATTTTGATTGGAATTGCATTGAATGTGTAGATTGCTTTGGATAGTAATGACATTTAAACTATATTTATTCTTCCTATCGATGAGCATGGAATATTTTCCCATTTCTTTGTGTCTTCTTCAATTTCTTTCATAAGTTTTCTATAGTTTTCATCTACAGATCTCTTGTATCCTTGGTTAGGTTTATTCCGAGGTATTTTATGGTTGTTTGTGCAGTTGTGAATGGGATCAGTTTCTTGATTTCTCTTTCTGTTGCTTCATTGTTGGTGTATAAAAATGCAACCGATTTCTGTACGTTGATTTTGTACCCTGCAACTTGGCTGAATTCTTGGATCAGTTCTAGTAGGCTTCTGGTGGAGTCTGTCGGGTTTTCTACGTAGAGTATCATGTCATCTGCAAAGAGTGAAAGTTTTACTTCCCCTTTGCCAATTCTGATGCCTTTGATTTCCTTTTGTTGTCTGATGGCTGATGCTAGGACTTCCAGCACTATGTTAAACAGCAGTGGTGAGAGTGGACATCCCTGTCGTGTTCCTGATCTCAGGGGGAAAGCTCTGAGTTTTTCCCCGTTGAGGATGATGTTAGCTGAAGGCTTCTCATAGATGGCTTTGATGATGTTTAAGTAGGTTCCTTCTATCCCAACTTTCTCGAGAGTCTTTATTAAGAAGGGATGCTGTATTTTGTCAAATGCTTTTTCTGCATCTATTGACAGGATCATATGGTTTTTATCTTGTCTTTTATTGATGTGATGTATCACATTGATTGGTTTGCAAATGCTGAACCAGCCCTGTAACCCAGGAATGAATCCCACTTGATCTTGGTGGATGATTCTTTTTATGTGCTGTTGAATTCGATTTGCAAGGATCATGTTGAGGATTTTTGCATCCGTATTCATCAATGTTATTGGCCTGTAGTTCTCTTTTTTTGCTGGATCTCTGTCTGGCTTGGGAATCAGTGTGATGCTGGCTTCATAAAATGAGTCCGGGAGTTTTCCTTCGATTTCTATTTTTTGGAATAGCTTGAGAAGAATTGGGATTAATTCTGTTTTGAACGTCTGGTAGAATTCCCCAGGGAAGCCATCAGGTCCAGGGCTCTTATTTGTTGGGAGATTTTTGATCACTGATTCAATTTCTTCACTCGTTATGGGTCTGTTCAGGTTTTCTATTTCTTCCCGTGTGAATTTTGGTAGTGAGTGTGTGTTTAGGAATTTGTCCGTTTCTTCTAAGTTGTCCACTTTGTTGGCATATAATTTTTCATCGTATTCCCTGATAATTGCTTATATTTCTGAGGGGTTGGTTGTATTAAGTCCATTTTCATTCATAATTTTGTCTATTAGGATGCTCTCTCTTTTCTTTTGGATAAGTCTGGCTAGAGACTTGTCAATTTTGTTTATTTTTTCAAAAAACCAACTCTTGGTTTCATTGATCTGTTCAATTGTTTCTTTGGTTTTTATGTTGTTTATTTCTGCTCTAATTTTTACTATTTCTCTTCTTCTACTGTGTTTAGGGCATTCTCATTGCTCTGCCTCTAGTTCCTTGAGGCGAGCTGTTAGATTTTGGACTTGCGCTTTTTCTAATCTCTTGAAATAGGCCTGGAGAGCAATGTACTTTCCTCTTAGGACTGCCTTTTCCGCATCCCATAGATTTTGAATTGTTGTGTTTTCATTTTCATTTGTTTCCATATAATTTTTAATTTCATCCCTAATTGCCTGATTGGCCCATTCATTCTTTAGTAGGGTGTTTTTTAACCTCCATGCTTTTGGAAGTTTTTCAGACTTCTTCCTGTAATTGATTTCAAGTTTCAAAGCATTATGATCTGACAGTGTGCATGGTATGATCTCAATTCTTTTTTATTTATTGAGGGCTGCTTTATGTCCCAGTATGTGATCTACCTTGGAGAATGTGCCATGCACACTTGAGAAGAAAGTAAATTCCCTGGCATCAGGATGTAGAGTTCTAAATATATCCGTCAGATCCATCTGGTCCAATGTGTCTTTCAAGTCCATTATTTCTTTAGTGATTTTCTGTCTGGTTGACCTATCCATTGCTGTAAGTGGAGTATTAAAGTCCCCTGTTATTAGCACATTCTTATCTATAAGCTTGTTTCTGTTTGTGATTGTTTTAGATATTTAGGTGCTCCCATATTCGGTGCGTAGACATTTATGATTGTTAGTTCTTCCTGATGGATGGACCCTGTAATTATTATGTAGTGCCCTTCTTCATCTCTTGTGATTGTCTTTATTTTAAAGTCCAGTTTGTCTGATATAAGTATAGCTACTCCGGCTTTCTTTTGATATCCTGTAGCATGCTATATATTTCTCTATCCCCTTACTTTTAATCTGAAGGTATGTTCCAGTCTAAAATGAGTTTCTTGCATACAGCCTGTAGATAGATTTTGTTTTCTTATCCAATCTGCTACCCTATGTCTTTTGATTGGAGCATTACATTCAGTGTTATTATTGAAGTATGTGGGTTTAGAGTCTTTGTATCTTTTGTAGGGTTCATGTTTGTGGTGGTGTCTCTGGTATCTTTGTTCCTTGCAACCTTTCCTTCAGAGCATCCCCCTCAGGATTTCTTGTAGGGCTGGCTTAGTGGCGACAAATTCTTTCAATTTCTGTTTATTTGGAAAGGTTTTTATCTTTTCTTCTATTTTGAATGACAGGCTTGCTGTATAGAGAATTCTTGTCTACATATTTTTTTTTAAGACAGTTTTTTTTTAAATATTTTTATTTATTTCTAGGAGAGAGAGAGAGAGAGACAGCATGAGCAGGGGAGGATCAGAGAGAGAGGGAGACACAGACGGAAACAGGCTCCAGGCTCTGAGCTGGCAGTCAGCACAGAGCCCGACGCGGGGCTCGAACCCACGAACCGCGAGATCATGACCCAAGCGAAAGTCGGACGCTTAACCGACTAAGCCACCCAGGTGCCCCATCTTGTCTACATATTTTTACTGTTCATCACATTGAAGATCTCCTGCCATTCCTTTCTGGCCTGCCAAGTTTCAGTAGATAGGTCTGTCACCACTCTGATAGGTTTCCCTTTGTATGTGAGGGCCCTTTTCTTCCTAGCTGCTTTCAAAATTCTCTCCTTGTCCTTATATTTTGCCAGTTTCACTATGATATGCCGTGCAGAAGATTGATTCAAGTTACGTCTGAGGGGAGTCCTCTGAGCCATTTGTATTTCCACATTTACCTCCTTCCCCAGGTCAGGGAAGTTCTCTGCTATAATTTTTCCAGGACTCCTTCAGCACCTTTCCCTGTCTCTTCCTCTTCTGGGATTCCTATAATACGGATATTGTTGTGTTTGACCGTGCTGCTGAGTTCTCGAACCCTTCTTTCATGATCCTGGATCATTTTGTCTCTTTTTGTGTCAGCTTCTTGTTTTTCTATAATGGTGTCTTCTAAATCACTTATTCTCCTTTCTGCCTCTTCAATCCGTGCATTGGAGGACTCTAATTTATTATGTATCTCATTTATCGCATTTTTTAATTTTTCATGCCTATTTTTATTTTCCATTCTGTCTGTAGCCATAGTTTCTTCGATGTCCCTTATATTTTTTTCAAGCCCAGCTATTAATTTTACCATTATTATTCTAAAATCTTGTTCAGTTATGCTGCTGATATCTGTTTGGAGCAGTTCGTTAACTGTCATTTCTTCTTGGAGTTTCTTTGAAGGAGAGCTCTTTCGTTTCGTCATTTTAGTTAGCTTTCCAGGTCTTGTTGGCTTTAAAGACCGGTTAATGCTCTCTGTATCTATGAGCTCTGTAATCCAAGAAGACTGTTTGACTGTCCAGGGCCTATCCTTTCAAAGATTGTTTTTTGAATGGTCTCTCTTGTTGGGACCTTGGTTATTTTATTTTCCTATTTGTAGTGATATTTGGGACTGTCCACCTTGTGTACTCTGACTTGTGTCTTGAGGTAGCCCTGGAAAAGAAAACAGACAGACAAACACACAGGGAGCAGGAGCACACAAACGCACAGGCTGACTCAACTAACATGCAAAGCGAGTGGGTAAATGAAAAAGTTAAGAGAAAAGACGGAGGAGGGAGGGCAAATAATAGAGAGTATAGAATACATAAAAGGGTCTGAAAGGAGAGAAGAAAAGAAAAAAAGAAGAAAACCGATGGATAAAGAACGGGCTAAAGCACATAACTGTATTTTCCAGCTACAGTTAAATAGCCGTGTGTATGCAGTGCTGGTTGAAGAGCATAGAGAAAGAGAGAGAAGGCAGGGCGGGATGAGGCAAAATTGGAAATAGAATGAACAGGCAGAAGGGATAAGAAGCTTTTTTTCAAAGAGGTAAAGGGTAGAATATGGTTGGATAGGTGAGAGAAGGATGCTGGAATTATCCAGAGAGACTATATAGTCTAATTACTCCTGAGAGAAATAGCTGAAAATGTCGGTAGGTGTAGAATTTACATTTACAGAATGGACTCGTTGTGATTGTTTAAGCAAGCTGGCGACCAGAGTGAATCAGGTCAGTGTTCTGGGGGAAAAAGAGAGAAAAGAGAAAGAAGAAGAAAAAAAGAAAGAGAAAAAAATGGAAAAAAAAAAAAGAAAAAAAAAAGGGAGGAGGGCAGCTCTCAGGCAGGGATGGGCATGGAGGGACCCAGTGCCTCAGGCGGGAGCCCTGCCCTGGCGGTTGTGGGGAGGAGAGTGGCGGTGCTCAGTCCCTTCTTGAACCAAGCGCCGCACCTTGCTTTTCTGGGCGTGTAAACTCGCGGTGCCGGGGGCGCAGCCGAAGTGGGTTGCGCTCTTCATCCTAGGCCAGTCCCAGTCTCCAGATCCCAGTCCGCGCGCCCAGCTGAAAGTACCTTAGACACAGCGTCCCAGGCACCCGCCTCGGGGCAATTCCAGGCCCCCTGCCGAGCTCTGGGGGCGGAGTCAGAATCACTGCTTCCTTCTCTGGGTCGGGCTGGCGCGCATGCGCGGGGCTTGTGGGCCGGGTGCGCGTAGCCCGAGCCCGCTGGAGTGAGGAAAACCGGGTCCCTCTATGGCTCGTCACCCGACACACGAACTCACAGGCTAATGTCCCGGTGTTTAGCTCTCTGCCTTCCCTCCAGAGCCCCAGGCAGCCAGGAGCGCGGACGCCCGGGGTCCCCGCGCGTCTCTTTCAGTGGCCCCCGCCACTCGGGAGGACAATGGTGGCAGGCGCGCCGCTGCTCTGACGTCCAGCCGCCCGGAGAAGCACAAAGCAGCGGTCTGTGCGCTCAGCACCCCCGGGACCAGTTGGCGCGAGGGGACCTGGTGTGCAGGTATTTGGCAAGTACGGTATTTCTATGCCCCGAGCGGAGGTTTTTCTGTTTCGGACTCTCTCCTTTTCCCCTCTCACTCCCCTCAAAGGGCAGAAGGAGACCACCTCCCATCCTGGAGTCTCCGATCCCCGCCTGATTTTTTTTTTTAATGTTTTATTTATTTCTAGGAGAGAGAGAGACAGCGTGAGCAGGAGAGGGTCAGAGAGAGAGGGAGTCACAGACTGAAACAGGCTCCAGGCTCTGAGCTGGCAGTCAGCACAGAGCCCGACGCGGGGCCCGAACCCACAAACCGCGAGATCATGACCCAAGCAAAAGTCGGACGCTTAACCGACTAAGCCACCCAGGCGCCCGATCCCGGCCCGATTTTACCTTCCCCGGTTCGCACTCACATTAGAAGGCTTTCTCAGTGGATTCTGCGTCCTTTTTCTCCCAGTCTCTCAGGTTTTGTAAGGTTTCCAGTGGCTTCAGATCTTTTCCGTGTGAGGTATGGGCGCGAGTGCATGTACGGAGCTCCTTACTTCTCCGCCATCTTGCCTCCTTTCTCAAAAGAATTCTTAGAATACAAGTAAAGGAGCGAATTCATAGAGGAAATTATTTCTAGAATCCTTTCTTTAATGGGGCCGACAATGAATCAAAGTAGTTTTATATTTATTCCTCCAAAATTGTTCATGTGAAGGAAAGAGCAAACATAAACGATTGAATGTGTTGTCCTCTACCCTAAAAACCAGAATTTTGCAATGATGTTTAGTTTTATGCTTTTTAAGTCTGGCTCAAGAGCAGGACCGCTCTAGCACGTGACAAGTGTAAGTTTGCCAAGCATCGCATGTCTGTAGGATGACACTGGGTAAGAGGAAAGTCAGACTTTGAGCCCTGGGCAGTGAGGGGAAAAGACCAGACCCTCACCGCTCTTCCACAGCTGGGATGGCATTCGCTGCACTTCATCTCATCAGGCATTACCTACCCCCTGGGGCGCAGCCTGGGCAATTTTCCAGCTTTTCTTAATGTTGCGGAGAAGAGGGGATAGGAGTGTTCAGTAAATGCTGTGCTACTTTATAATGTTGTACCCAGATCGCAGTATCCTCAATGAACAGAGACCACCAGGGAGACTGAGTCACGCATGCAAAGGCAAAGGGCTTTATTACGGGCTTGAACTCGGGCTCACAGAGTTTATCAGTGCAGTGGATCCGTGCTGTGAGCCCCGAGCAAAGGCAGAGTAGGGTTTTTATGGGGTTTGTGACGGGGGAGTTACAGAAGTTGTTGACATGGTAACAGTGATCCAGTCATAATTATACAATATCATTGACAGCGGGTTTAACCATACACATTGTCTAGAGTATTTGTTACTTTTGGCAAGACCCAATTACAACATTTAGAGTACTTTTAAATTCAACCAATTACAGAGCGAGCCTAGGGTCTTGTTCGGCGCCTAACGGGTTAACTTTAACATTAGGTAACAGAGTTTTATCTATAGTTGCTGGCCTTTCTTGATTGGGTGTTGCCAAGGTAGTGTGGTGGATTGATGTGGTGGGCAGTTTCTTCGGCCTTGGGCAGAGTGTAGCTGCCTGATAGTTTCAGGGAAACTGAAACTTAGGCCTTCTAGTTTAGAGCGGAAACTTAAAGCCTGTTATGGAGTCAGTCCGGTTTAGACTTGTGTCCTTAAAATATCACATCTCTTTTCCGTGGCAGAATAACAGGCATTGCAGGAATTATAACTCTCAAAAGCCCTAGTTAAATACCCTTCTCAATGGTGACTAAAAGGTGAGTGAGGCCTTCATTCTGACTCCTGGCAGGCAGGAGATGGCTGGCAGGAGAAACCAAAGAGCGGTGAGAGTCACGGCATGTGATTGCCTTCTCTTTTTTGTTTTAACTCAAATTTTTATTGAGAAATTGTAGACTCAAATGCAGGTGTAGGAAATGGTACAGAGGGGCGCCTGGGTGGCTCAGTAGATTAAGCACCTGCCTTGGTTTCAGCTCAGGTCATGATCTCATTGATTGGTGAGTTCAAGCCCCACATTAGGCTCTGCACTGACAGCACAGAACCTGCTTGGGATTCTCTCTCTCAAAATAAATAAATAAACTTTCAAAAAATAAAAATAAAAGACTTAATACAGAGAGATTTCATATATTCTTTACCCAGTTTCCCCCATGGTAACATCTTACACAATATAGCACAGTATCACAACCAGGATATTGACATTGGTATAATTTACTACGGCATTCAGCTTTTCCCGGTGTTACTGGTGCTCATTTGTGTGTGTAGGGGTGCACATGGGTCTCGTTCTATTGTATGAGGTTGTATAAGATGCATACGTATATATTAATGCAAGAATATTGCATTATATTCTATACAATCTTATCATCTACGTAGGTTTTCATATCGGCCACAATAGTCAGCATATACTACACAGTTCGACACGATGAGGACCCTTCCTATTGCCTTTACAACCTACAGAGCCACTTTCTCCCACATCGCTCCCTATTTTTAACCCCTGCCAACCTCTAATCTATTTTAAAGTTTCTGAATTTCTTAAATTTTGTCATTTCGAGAATGTTATATAATTGGAATATATTCGTTATGTAACTTTTGGGATTGGATATTTTTACCTCAGCATGATTCCCTGGAAATTCACCCCACTTTTTATGTGTCATTTGTGCAGCTTGATCCTTTTTATTGCTGAGTCATGTCCCATGATAGGGACGTACCAGCTACCTAGGTCTTTCATTTTATTTGGACTGATTGTAAATTGTATGATGTGTTAAATTTTGGTTTCCCTATGTTATAGTTAACATATGGAAGTGCTGTTAGTTTTATAGTGTTGGTCTTGTTTATTGCAAACTTGCTAAACTCACTTATTCTAGAAAAATGGTAGATTTTTGGGGGGTTTGCTGTATAGACAATCATGTCATCTGCAATAAGCAATAGCTTTATTTCTTCCTTTCTAACCTCTATACCTCTTATTTTTTTTCTCTTGCCATATTGCAGTGGTTAGAACATCTAGTATTATGTTGCCTAGCAGCATAAGGAGCAGACTTTCTTGCATTTTCCCCAAGTTTAGGGGAAAACATTCAGTCCTGTCAGCTACAGGTTTTTTGCAGATGATCTTTATTACTGAGGTATTTACCTTTTTTAAAAAAATGTTTTTAATGTTTATTTACTTTTGAGAGGGAGAGACAGAGACAGAGCGAGAGCAGGCGGGGGTGGGGGGGGAGGACAGAGAGAGGGAGACACAGAATCCGAAGCAGGCTCCAGGCTCTTAGCTGTCAGCACAGAGCCCCATATAGGGCTCGAACCCACAAACTCTGAGATCCTGACCTGAACCAAAGTCAGACACTCAACTGATTCAGCCATCCAGGCACCCTTATTTCCCTTTACTCCTAACTTGCTAAGGATTTTTATTGTGAGTGTTAAATTTTATCAAATGCTTTTTCCATGTCAATTGTTATGGTCACATGAGTTTCTTCCTTTAACTTGTTGATATACTGAAATATATGGATTTGATTTTCAAATGAGAATTGACTTTGGACAGGTAAAGAAGGGGGTAGACTATGGAAGACTCAGCCAAGACTTATAAATGAAAGCCACGGGGTTTACATTTGAGTCTAGTTCGTAGGTAGTATTTTCCAAAGGATGTTCTGTGATGTATGGTAATTGAGGAGACATAGAAATGGAATTTCATGGCCCACACTGGTTTGAGAAACTAGGTTAAACTAAGTTTAACAGGCTTCTTTACTTTTAGACTTACCAAAGCCTTTAATATGCTGCATTGAGTGATTTCTGTATTTCAAAAAGGGGAATAAAGTGTGTAAAGCCTCCCAATCCAGTTTATCCACAAAATTCACATTTTTCATAATGTCTGTGGTTATTGCAGGATGCACTTTGGGAAACATTGCCATAGGAAAGAATTTTTCCAATGAAAGTTTCTGACCCAGGGAGTATCATAGAAGAAAGCCTATGTGCTGTGGTGGTTCTTACACATGGGATTTTAGGCAGGTTTCCTAGCAGCTGAAGGATCATGTCATTATCTCTTGAGTGAGGAAAAAAATCGGATTTCCACCTGGGAGTGGGGTGGGCAGTGAGTGTGGAGGTGAAGACTGTAGGCTCTATAGTCAAGTACCTTGGTTCAGATCCTGGTTTTGCTCACCTAGAAGGTGAGCATTGGACCAGTTACTTACCCACTTAGGTGAGAATAGTAACAATTCCCATTCTCTAGGATTTTAGAAAGGGTTAATGATGAAATACGTACTGTGTTAGAGAAGCAGCAGGGACATCGTAACCATCTAACAGTCACTGCCTATGATTTTTGTAGTTGAAGGGTTGAGATGATCAGAGAAGCGCCATTACTCGCAAAGAAGTTATGAGGAAGGTAGGCCCAAGGGCGGTTGTCAGATGAGTCAGAGGCAGGTGAGTCTGTGGTCCCACTGGATGCTTTGAGGACCAGCATGGTGAGAATGCCCGTGGAGAGGCTGCTCTTACAAATATTTTTTGGACTCTTTATTATTGGGTGGCTGGATACGAGGGGTTAAAAAAGAAGGCTCAAAGGAGACATCAACACTGAGCCTTGGTGATAGGGAAGTGCGTTTTGTAGCCTCCAGGAATGAAATGTGTCTTAGATATTAATGTGTAAGGCAGATGAGTTTGGCATTCTAGTTGAAAAATAATAGACATTTTAATATTTGGTTTTAACAAGTACAAGAAAATAAACAGTTGCATTCTGTTTATGGAAAAATCTAAAATCTGATCAATGCTGGCAAAGGAGCGATCTGATTACATAGTTACACTACAAGGAGAATTATGTCCATGATGCAACTTTGAACTTTGAGAACATCTCAGCTTTTTATTTAGGGCACTGAAGTGGTAGAATGGCTCCTCAGAGGAAATTAAGAGGGAGAAAGGCATGCTGGTGCACAAAATGAAGGAGAGAAACAATGCAAGAAGGAAGAATTGAAAAGGTCCTTAGAGAAATCAACAAGCATAACTTGAATGGGAGAAGAGGGAAATGTGGTTGTAATAGCAGAGAGTTAAGCAAATGGGCAGCTCGGTGAGATGACTTAAAATAAGCCAAATGTATAAGATTTAACACACTGTATGCATAATTATAGACTTGACTTTGAGTTAGAATAGAGCCCAATTTTATTTCCATTTTATTTCTCCTATTTTGGTATCATGGCTTAGATCCTAACCTTTGGAACCAAAGAGCCCAGAATACCATTACCAAAAGGTAGCAAGTCTAAAAACATTTGAACAGGAAATATTTTAATGAATTTGTATTTTATTTTATTTTATTTTATTTTAAATTTTTTAATATTTTATTTATTTCTGAGAGAGAGAGAGAGAGACAGCATGAGCAGGGGAGGATTCAGAGAGAGAGGGAGATACAGAATCTGAAGCAGGCTCCAGGCTCTGAGCTGGCAGTCAGCACAGAACCCAATGTGGGGCTCAAACCCACAAACCATGAGATCATGACCTGAGCCGAAGTCAGACGCTTAACTGACAGAGCCACCCAGGTGCCCCATGAATTCATATTTTAGTTAGTAAATTAAATGTATATGTATGCATTTGTGTATTGCTTAACCTTAATTTAAAATTTCCCTTCTTTCTATGCCTATTTTTTCATTCTCTTTTCCCCCAAATTATCTTTTCAATTAGCCCTCAGGATATCACAGCACTGGGCACCATGAGTGAATTTTCCAAAAGAATACTGTTTATTTTCTGTGCCAAGTACTAAGGCTTTGAATAAAGCAGAGTCACTGCCTTGGGGAAGAAAAAAGGAAATCAGTTAATTTGTATCTGGCTGTGGTGGTCAACAGAATAATGAGTCCTCAAAAATGTCCCCATCCTAACCCCTAGAACCTGTGAGTATGTTATTTTTTCATGGCCAAAGGGACTTGGCAGATATGATTAAAGTCAAGGACTTTGGGCTAGGGGGATTATCCTGGATTGTCCAGGTACTCCCAGTACAAGCCCTGGCCCCTTAAAAATGGAAGAGGGAAGCAGAGAGCTGAGTGAGAGGAGGCGAGACGAGGGAAGAAGGTCAGAGGTGGGGTTTTGCTGACTGTGAAGATAGAGCGGGGTTCCTGCTGGCCCATTCGCGGGTGCCTCCAGCACAGCTGTACGGGACTTCCAGACAGACTCTGGTAGACAGGCTGCTTCACACCTCCTGCCTGCGAAGCCCTCACACCTGCCCACCACTGCCGGAGGATAACAATAAAGATAAATTTAGAGACAGTGCAACGTCAGTCGGTAGATATGTAACCCTACTTCTCTCTTGAGTTCCAGATCTCATGCAAGTCCCTTTCATTGACGAAATTGAAATGGAATCCTGTTGGTAGGGGTCTGGTAGATGCATGTCTCGTGTTCCAGCCCCTGAAGGAGGGGGGAACACGGAAGAAGAATATGGTGCTGCTTGACCAGGAGATGAGCTGGCACATGTGGTCAGTCACAGCATCTTGTCTCCTCCCAGGTCAGAGTGAGAGCCCAGTGGGCAGAAAGCCTTAAACTTACCCTGTGAGCTGACACTCGTATTTATCAAGGTCCTGATGGCCATGCTGGCACTTCTTTTCTCTCTTTTAATTCTGAAAACAAACTTGCAGCAGAGTAAGAGTCGGTCTGATTACAGTTATGACTGTTGCTTATGGACACATGCTAGGTGTTGCCCTTAGACTGGGGGTACGGCTAGGCTGACTGGGACTGTCCTTGTTTTTGCACTGAGACTCTGGCATCCTGGGAAACTGCTTCGTCCTGGGCACTTTGGACACAACAGTGAACCAGGAAGTCTTTGCGCTCAAGGAATTCACATTCAAGCCGGAAGGTCCAAAGACAGACACAAAGCTGAAAAAAATAAACAAAAGGCACAATTTGACATACGGAGTGGCATCAATTTAGAAGGAACGTGAAGAATTTATTTATATACTAGTCCGTCTGCTCATTTTGTAAAAGGAGATGGCTCCTTCTTTATCTAGGGGATGAAAGAGAGGGATCATTTTGTTTCCAGAAGGATCACTGCTTACCTCCTCGTGGGTAGGTTCCCACTGCCCTGTGGTGAGAGAATGGAGGAGCTGTCATTCTGGCTTACCCAGCCTGCCCTTCACAGAACGGGTGGCCTTCGGGACAGGGTCTGCAAACTTTCAAAGAGGCCACATGGGCCAAGAAGAGAAGGAGGGCAACTCTGGCCCCGCCCCTCTGAGAGTCAGCAGGGGAGAAGCGTTCTGATGGGTGAGAGTAATCCTGACTGGGGTCTGGACAGAAAAGGCAGTGCAGCTTCCCAAGTGAGCTGCCCAGGAGCGACGGCGGGCAGGCCCAGCCCGGGACCCGGGAGCTCTCACATCCAGGTGGGCTCGGTCACTGCTGTTTCACTAGTAGCCAGACTGTCTTCATTGGTCCAGGATTGCAGGGTTCTGAGACATGAGCCTTTAAACCCACGGCTAACTAGGATGGCTTTCTGGATAAACATAGAGTCTATTCTTCAAACCAAGACACTCGGAAGTGACATGGAAGCCTGTCAGTAAGCGCCCCATTCAAACAGGTGTATGTTGGAGCTGTCCACGAGCCTGGGAGGTGCAGCCCCATCCAAATTAGACTATATATGTTCCTGGTTCAAACTCCAGAAACTGTGGTGCCTTGTGCAGCCGCGGCAGGAGACCTTCCCTTATCCAGGACCCCGCTACGGTGACAAGTTATGGGCACAATGACTGTGCTGTAAACTAAACAGCTCAAAAGTAAGCTACATCACCCAACTACAGACAAAACTGTCCTTGGGGTACCAGCAACGCAGGGCAACAGCCATCGTGACAAGAAAAGTTTAGAGATTTACAACAGAACGATCCAGCAAGTATCTGTGTTAAGTACATAGATGTTTTGTGCTGTTTGGGAAAGTAAAAATTCCATTAAATTACTTGGAATGTAGCTGGTATAAACAATGGCCAAATAAGCTTTTCAACACTTTGTGCCTTTGAGGGGCCCCAGTTGGGCCCCGCCAAGGGTGGGGTACCCTTGTCCCTGAAATGCGAGGTTGGTGTTTGCCAACCAGTTGGATGTCCCACTGAGGCTTGGCAGTCTGTGCCGCTATCAACGTACTTGTGACCGGGGGGCCCCTGCAGCTAGTCCAGGGTGGACTGGGGTTTGAACGCAAATCCTCTGCAAAGCCCATACTCTTGTTTAGGAGGGTAATGTTCACCCTCTCTCATTAACCATAATGCAGAGAGAACATTATCAAATAGGAAACAGAGGAGAAAGGAATGAGGTCTGTCCGGATGGCTGCAGGGAAGAGATTGATGTGTACAAGTCCTTGTCCATCCATGGAGCTGTCTGCCACTTCCTGGGGTCATTTAGAACAGATTCCCAAAAAGGAACTTAGTTGTTACCAGAGTCTAATACTGGAAGTCAGGAGTCCTGAAAATGTTTGTGTAAGTGCTTATTTCCTCGAAACCTTGAGACTGTCAACAGAGGGAAGGATATAAATGGAGCAAGAAGATAGAGGACGGTAGACAAAGGAGTCCTGAGTTCAGCCCGCTGAGCCCCTACCAATGCTAAAGCCCCCTGAGAAGCTCGCTGCACGCTCTTACTCCAGGTACTGTTTTTCAGAATGACTCAGTTATTGGCTTATTTCTATGGGCATATGTGTGTTGAAAAAAGTTCTCCACTTAGGATATTCTAGGTGTTTTCCGTGTCAGGATGTAGATGTGGATGACCACTGCAGAGCAGCCGCGTCCCATCCTATGGATTCACCACGGTCCATTAATTGAACTAGTCCCCTAGGGATGGAAATATTGATGATTCTCAATTTTCATTAAGAAAACCAATGCTACAATAAACATTTATACATTTAAAAGCCAGATCTTTGCTAAATTGGCCGAATTTATTCATCTTCAGGATAAATATCTTGAAGAAGCTTGGCTGAGTCAGAGGATTGAACAAGTCAAATTTTTTATAGACATCTCTGAACTCTTGACTATAGAAAATGTGTACCTGTTCACACTAACCCAACAGCAACTGGCTATCAATCTATCAATGTTTCCCCTCACTCTTGTTAACCATGGTCACTAGTGTTCTCTTCATGTATATATATTTGCATATTTCATGTGCAAAACTTAGTATGCCATTGTTTTATTGCTCATAACTGATGAGATTAAATACTTTTTTACATTTTTCTGTTTGTATTTGCTTATGTGCATTGACATTTAATGTCTATTTTCTGTTTTTCTATGAGTATTTGTGGGATTATTTTTTGTTTGGTCACTGATATTTAAGCACTTTACACTTAGAAAATATTACACTCGTGTCCTCATTAGTGTATAATGTTTGCCATGCCAGAGTTTTAAATTTTTATGTAGAAAAAGTCACATTTTCCCTGACTTTGCTATAAGATATATACTCCTAAATATATATGTATCTTAATGTATTTTATATATATGTATATAATGCCAAAATCAAAAATCCATCTCTGTCCTCAGGCTTATAAAAAACATATTCTCTAATTTTTAGAATACTTTTTTCTTAAATGTTTATTTGTTTATTTATTTGAGAGAGAGACAGAGAAAGCACAAGCGAGAGAGGTGCAGAGAGAGGGAAAGAGAATCTCAAGCAGGCTCTGTACTCTCAATGCAGAACCCGACATGGTGCTCAAACTCGCTAACCATGAGATCATGACTAAAATCAAGAGTCAGTCACCTAACTGAATGAGCCATCCAGTCTTCTATAAAAAAATATAAGAATATTTTTTAATTCAAATTATTAATAGATCTGAAATGTATTCTGCTGTAACGGGTGAGTGAATTGATCACGTTCTTAGCTGTAACTTCCCAAAGTATTTCCTTCTAAGTTGAGAAGGAAGCCACTTATTGAAAGGGTTCGGGACTCAGAGCAGGCTGCAGAATGAATGGGTGAGGAGAAGCTTGCTCAGTGCACCTGGGCCCACCACACTTCCTCCAGGGCCGCCCATAGGGCCCACCACACTTCCTCCATCCCCACAGCCAATGCTCGGTTGTGGAACCGTTCCCTGCTACGGTGCACACCAGGACACGGCTGCACTGTGCGGGCTGGCTCGGAGTTGGTGGGGCCCCAAGCCTGCAGACCTCTGGCCGGAATGGATCTCATAACCCTGATGCTTTCTTGCTTCAACTCCCCAGGCTTCAGATTTGAGGGAGAGGGAGAGAGGGAGAGGGAGAAGGGAGAGAGAGAGAGAGAGAGAGGGAGAGAGAGAGAGAGAATCCTAAGCAGACTTCATTCCCAGCCCTGAGCGAGTAGGGGAAAACCATGGGTCTCGAACCCATGAACTGTGAGATCATGACTTGAGCAGAAGTCAAGAATCCCATGCTTAACTGACTGAGCCATCCAGGCACCTCAGATTTGAATCCTTAGGGTATAAACGTAGTTGGCAGAGCCTTGATCCTACACTCAGATGCAAACTGTACGACTCTCAAGTGGGTTGTGCAGCCCAGGGAATGACCAAAGTCTACAAGGAGCTGACTTCAGCTTTCCCCACTGCTAAGTCAGTTTCTCTAATACCATCTGGTAGACAAGCCATTCTTTCTCTGCTGAACTGAAATGTCGTCTTTATCATATTCTGAAAATCTGTACTTCTTTTTTTAACCCGCAATTGATTCTGGGTTTATAAGCAAGAGGCTGACAGCATGACTTACAGAGCAACCATTCACTCTCTATTCATTACTGAAAAATCTTGTGCCATGTGACCTAATTATGCTTTACTTAATGCAACTTTAATTAATTATGAGAAAACATTTTACACATATGTGAAATATCTATACAATCCTCATCAGCTAAAACACTGGGTGCCATAGAAAATTAGATGTTAATGTTGAAAAGAAGGTCGGGCATTCACATGAGACAAAGCCATTTTATGGAAAAGAGTATTTTCTATTCCACAGTTATCTGAAGTATCCAGGAGAGGGAGGCTTCTTTTCTTCCATAAGTACGTATGGGCCTCTTCCTTTGTTGGCGACATTCTCGATACTCTTCCTGAATGAGGCTTACTCGGCTTCTTGGGCAAGCAGACCTCCTACCACAGATCTAATTACTTCTTTCACTAACTTAGTCTTTAGCAGGAGAGAATCCGGAGGAAAAAGTTTTGTATGTGGTGTTTGTATGAGTTACTGCTTCTTATTTCCAGCCTGATTGTAGTAGAATGGCAACGTGGTATCTGTGCAGTCAGTCTCACTATAATGTGATCAAACAAAGGAACGTAACAGATTCCCTCCTGTCCTGGTAGAGGTAAATTTGTTTTGAAATTATTGAAGGGATCCTGGTTTCCATTCAGAATGGCCATCTGGGCCACATACGGTCACTAAACCGTATTTATTCTTTAGGTCAGCAGCACCTTTAATTCTTAACATTTGTATAAATGCACGCACACTGTTTGTCCTAATCGAATAAATAACAACATTCTTCAGTGATAGGGCCTTTGGCTAGAGGTGCTCAATGCAATGCCTTAGAGAGTGTTGTGTTTCTGGGTTTCTGTTGCTGGTATCTACAGAATTCCCCAGGACCTATGCTGGTCATCACATTTTCCTTATTTTCCATTTTCTTATGGTTTCACATGGCTGCCATTTACAATCGTCATGGCAATAATGTCTTCTTGTTGGGGAAGTAAAAGTGGTTATATTTTTTAATGTATAGACCACATTGAACTCCCAGCTCACATGGGATTAATCCACTGGAGAAATACAGGGCATTAGAGGCGGGGGTGGAGGAGAGTATTGGCCCACCAAGGCCTCAAAAGGAAAATTCTCTCAGATTTTCTTAGCTCCCCGGAATTTGGCCCAGACTATGCATTCAGCCACCATTTCACACATGCATGTTCTTTCATCCAGCCATATTGGAACCTCTACCCCTGAAAATCTGTAATTCTTTGGGTCTGCATTTCACCTATCAGTTCTTATAGAATAAAACACTTTAACATTGTAAGCTTTATCATACACTTTAATACCTGGTGTCCAAATTGCCTTCATTTTTCTTATTGTTAAAAATTCAGTTTGCTCTTATGCATTTAAAGCTTTTGCTCATCAAGATCATCTTTATTCTGTGAAAGTGCATATACCTAGACCATGCTAAGTGCTGAGGAAAAGCATCTCACTGCTTCCCATGGCCTCCACCATCTCCTGTAGAGTGGGGTCAACAAGAGCCTCAGGAAGTCCTTCACAGCCCGACCTACTCAAAGATGTAGGAGGTTATAAAATTTCAGGTTAATTAAAATTGTTTTTCAATGTGTTTTCCCCAAATTGGATCTCATTATACAGGAACATATTATCTTTTATTCAAGACTTTTGTTACTTCATTTGATGCAATACATAGATTTTATATAATTGCTACAGATTCTTGAGGCACATTCATATGTACATGGATATATATGTCCACATATGTACATTAATGTGTCCTTTTTGCTGCTCCTTTGGATATGACAAAATAAAGCCGTTGAGTCTTTTTTTAAATATAGTTTATTATCAAGTTGCTTTCCAACAACACCCAGTGCTCATCCCAACAAGTGCCCTTTTCCTTGCCCATCTCCCCCCTCCCCCCCACACCCATCAGCCCTCAGTTTGTTCTCGGCATTCAAGAGTCTCTCATGGTTTGCCTCCCTCCCTCTCCCCCACTATTTCCCCCTTCTTCTCCCCCATGGTCTTCCATTAAGTTCCTCCTAATCCTCCTATACGTGCAAACATATGTATCTGTCCTTCTCTGCCTGACTTATTTTGCTCAAAGCTGTTGAATCTTATAAAACTATTTTGCTAGACCCTTTATTTATATTATCTGTTCTTTTTTATTTGACTCTTTTGTATTCTCTAGGTTGACCATCTACAGGTAATAATAAAGTCAAAATAATCCCACAATATTTACAATTCATATACTTTTTTTAACCTATAATGTCAGCTGAAATTTCCAGGGCAATGTTAGATATTGGCAGTGACAGTGGTCATTCTTGTCTTACTTAGGAATTGAACTGAGCTGCTGCTAGGGATTTACCTTGAGTCTCCCATTAGTTTCTAACCAGTTTTCCTTATTATGCTAATTAAATTCCAGAATTGCTCTGAGTTTTTGTCAGGAAAGGATATGTAAAGCTATCAAGTGCCTTTGGCATTTACTGGATTAAGTTATATTTTCTTATGTTAATCATAATTGCCATTTGCTTATTGAGAACCCAAGACATGGTTTTGTAGTTTTGCTTACTTCCTCATGACGCTTTTAACTCATTCTTCTCTTCCTTGTATTTTCTAGACACTACTAGCTCCTTCTAGAGTCTGGGCTGGATTCAGCTCCAGTTACTTTGGTAGGAGATCATTTTAGGTGGTGCTCTTTTCTTACTTTTATCACTGAATCCCCTGCTATCTGGCTATACCATCTTAGTGAGGTTAGGGTTGATCAGAGGGTTCAGGTATTATTAATCAGCAGTATATTTTATTATAAAAAGCTCCCATTAACCTTTCACCTAGTAGCTTTAGCATCTAGTAACAATGGTCTCAATCTATTATTTTAATAGGAGTGACAAAATAGCAATTAAAAATAATACCTATTATTGTTTTTTCCACTTAGTAGCTGAAATTTTTCTATAAAAAGAAACTTAGGTCACCCTGAAATGCAATTTGTACAGGAAAAGCAGGATAAATGCTTGCTTTTACTTTTCCTTACCATGTGCTAGGATAATGAGTTGGTGCCCTGATGACCTCAGAGAGGCAGGAGGTAGTTAATGTGATACTCCAACCAATGATGTGATGACTGTAGCTGCGTTTTCTATTTCTGTCAACAAATGGTAACGTTAAAGAGTATTTTTACTTTTAAACTGTTGAAAAGGCCCTTGATAAGGGTCACTAGAAAACACTGGAGGGAGGAATTTTGTTCATCTCTGTGAGTGGTAGATGACCCTCATCCTGTCCCCCCAATTTGCCTTGTCTTCACCTCCATTTGCTCTCCTGATTGGAGCACTTAGGATGCTGTTCTCTGGAGGTGGAAGGCAGTTTCATTTGTCCCAGGATGTTTTTATTGCTTGTTTTGGGAGTCATTACTGATCATGTGGTCTTTTCACATCTCCCCTAATTGCTCAGTAAGATTATGTAGCTTCACGTCAAGGACAGTGTTGCATTCCTGGGGCCCAGGTATTGGGATGCCAGTATCCCTCAGGAGCAGTTACAAAGCTAATTCTTAGGCTCTTTATATTACCAAATTTCAAGAGCCCCAAGAAGAATAAAGAAACGAGAAGTGATGGACCCTACAGAGAAACAACAAAAGCTGTCTCCATTTTTACTTTCTTAATAATAGCAATTGGGGCGTCTGGGTAGCTCAGTCCATTAAGCGTCCGACTTCTGGGTGGCTTAGTCTGTTAAGCATCTGACTTTGGTTCAGGTCATGGTCTCTTGGTTCGTGGGTTCGAGCTCCGCATCGGGTTCTGTGCTGACAGCTCAGAACCTGGAGCCTGTTTCCGATTCTGTGTCTCCCCCTCTCTCTGACCCTCCTTTGCTTGTACTCTGTCTCTCTCTGTCTCAAAAATAAACATTAAAAAAATAAAAAACATAATAGCAATAACTTTATAATGGGATATGGAAAATGAGGATGATGATGGTGATAATGATGGTGATGATGATTTTGTGTGTGTGTGTGTTTGCATGTGGGTAATGAATTAGGAAGTAATTATGAACGATAGAGAAATTTAAGTACCTAGCCTGTATACATCTGGATTTACAGTTCTGGGTGTAGGCAACACCAGTTTTGAAGCCCATAAATGTAAGTGGCATCTAACGTTGCAGTGGGCTCTGACATTCAGTGTGGTGTGAATCATTTGGGTCGACAGTGATTATTCTAGCTGATGTGTCTGAGGTTCAGTTCAGGGCCCACTGAATCATTCTGAGAAAGGGTTGGCCCCGATCAGGAACATTTATCTTTGAGTTTGTCCTGCAAACATCTATGTGCCTTTTGGATCAAGGCTTCTTTCTGTCTTATTCATTGGAGAAACAGAAAGATGACGGAAAAGAGAAGACCACACACTGGAAACAGGATGGCTTCCTGGATTGTGATCAGTGTAGGGACCACATACTGTGAAAGCTCGTAGGTAGAGTCCATTGTTTCATCTGCATTCAACAAATACTGATCTAACAGACACGTGTCAGGCACCATTTAAGGCTCGATGGGTAGAGCGGTCAACCACACCTTATCCTCAACTTGAAGGGGTTTATTAGGCTCAGAAGAAATGCAGCAAATAAATGGACAGTTATAAAGGATGTGAGGAGTGCCTCAGTAAGGATTATCTGGGGTTGTTAAGGAACTCACAGAAGGAACACTTAGCCCAGGAAAGGGGGGCTCCGGGAGTCTTCCCCATGAGGGATGTCTGAGCTGAGGCCTCCCTGTCGGACGGGTTAAGAGAAGTCAAAGCAAAGATACCCCATGTGCAAAGCCCGTGCTCTATCAGAAGGTGTTCCCTAAAATGTATAATACTAGGTGGGTCCAGAGAGGAGGATGGGGGTGAGTGAAGTGTAAGACATAAGGTTGGAACAATTTAGAGATCAATCTTATCCAGCCTTTAAGTCAGTAAGAAGTTTGGATATATTTTCAGGCTGGTGAGGTATCCAAGAGAGTGACACGGGTCATGTGTTTTAGAGGGATTCTGCTGTCCCGCAGAGCCTGCTCAACAAACATTTGTGCGATGACATGCAGCGTGTATTTTCTTCTTCCGCGCTTTCAGACATGCATGTGGTCCGCAGGAGAGGCCAGCCCTGCATGTATGACGCCCAGGGAGATGTGGGGGGGGCCGGCTGGCCCCGGGAGCGCCTTCTCCTCTGCAGGCGCTCACCTCCCTGCCCAGAATTCCTGGGAATCACACCAACTCCAGTTCAACCACAGGGCCTCGTGGTGGTTTAACCCACAGGGAATCTCTATCACTTAGCAAATCAGAAGAGCAAATAAAACTCACTCTGTTGCCCTCTGGAAAAACTTAGAACCAACTGCATTTTGAAGGCAGAGAAGCTGTTAAACTTGCAGGAGGAGTTCTTAGCAAGTGCCAACCTGTGCGGTTTCTGTGTCAGAGTGGGAGATTCAAACACAACCCCAGAAAGAGTATCTAGAAGGGAGGATGGAAACACACTTAGATAGGGGCAGCGATAAGAAGCCTCCTGCACTTCAGAGACTTCTGAATATGAAGTGCTTTGATTGGCAGGAAGACAAATGGGGAAGAAAAGGCAAAGGAACCAACCGAAAGTTTTCGTGTGTAGTTTCAGGTTAGTACAGAGAGTGAGAAGTACATTGTTCTCAACGGTAGAGTTTTAGGGGGGTGGGGAGGAGAAGGACAGAACACGATCTGAGTGTGCAGTGGGCCTGAGTGGCTACAGTGATAAAGATGCTTCCAGAAGCAGGTGCACTTCTTCACTAGGTTTAATCCTTCAAATAGCACCGCTTTGTGAGATAATTAATGCTTTGCTTCAGCCGCCACCCCAAGGAGCTGTGGTGGAGAGAAGAGGCCAAGAGCTAGGGGCCCGGGGACAGAGCCCCCCTGTTCCCCCAGCGCCCACCACGCGAGGACAGCAGCAGAGAGGCCACCAGTGGAGAGTTGGGGCGAGGCAAGGAGGGCACGACAAACAGGAAGCCCCTAACCAGAGACGCATCGGGAAAGGAGAGTTAGAGCGGGCAGAACTCACCTCAAGGTTAGTACCCTTCTAGAAAAAAAGAGTAGCTGTGACCTAGTTCACACTTTCAAGGTTAATGTTGCGAGCGGAGGGGAGGCTGTCGATGACATGGTGTAAGTGGCTTCGGCAGGAAAGGAGCTGTGGAGAAAGCTGTAATTGGCTGCGTGGCTGATGCTCTATGAACCTGTAAATTCACTGATGGGCACAGTACAGGACAAGAGTGTCATTGAGGGCCTTTTTCTCTTGGTGTGTTTCTAGAAGAATTATATTTGTAGTAAGTTCTGATAGCATGGTTCTTGAAAATCAGAAAATTGAGCTAATTTTACCAGTGTCTGTACCATTAGGCTTAACCTTCCTTCCTTCAAGCAAGACTAAGCAAGGATGCACTTAAATAAACAGTGCTCCCTATCTAAGTATCTACTACCCTCCGTAGGGGATGGTGAACTTGCTCTGTCAAGGGTCACATAGTTACTATTTTCAGCTTTGTAGGCCACCTGGTCTCTTTGCAGCTACTCCTCGGAACACAAAAACAGCCATGGACCATGTGTAACCGAGTGAGAGTGGCCAAGTCCAAACAGACTATTGACAAAGGTCAGACAGTAGACTGGACTCCGCCCATGAGCCAGAGTTAGCGAACGCTGTCCTGGAGGATCTCTACTAAAGGCAAGCTGAGCTCTCTGCCTCGAACGGAAGTGAGTCCTTAACAGATGGCCCCTCAACAGTGACTAACTCCGGGGGCGCCTCGGTGACTTGCCGAAGTCCTAAGGGCATGGCGGGCCGAGGGAAGCCACGTGGCCCTCGCTGGAAAGAGTCTCTTCCCTAGATGCTTCAAGGCAGGGAGCCGAGCCCTAGACTGTCACACTGCTTTCACACTCTTATCAGATCTCGGAGCCTCCCAACAGCAGGGACATTCCAGCCAGAGGCGCACAAACTCTCACATCTGGAACCAAAGGGAGGGAACGAAGGACCCCGCACACTCAAACCCTTCCGAGCCTCAGCGCCTTCTTCTCAAAGTCCAGCACAGGCTTTCTGCTCTGCAGCCCCCTTGCTTTCCAACATGGCAGTAGGCGTCCCAGCAAGTGTGGAAGGGAGGGAGCGGAGCGGCCTCCCCACCGCACACGCGGGGTGCTCCCGTGTGGGTAGCTGAGGAGAGGCTAGGACCCTCCCGATGATCAGAAAAGGCACAGACACTGGGGAGAGCAGAACATACTGCAGACAGAAGCAGTGAAGCTGAGGAGACCGAGAAGCATCAGTCTGTGTAGACAGTCCGGGAGAAGGAAACCACGTTATCTGAAGGTTGTCACCCCGCCCAGGTCACCCACGAGCATGCAGTGGACGGCGGACTTGTGAGCCGCATTCACACTTGTGTGGTTAGCTGGGACGTGTTTGATACGAGAGGAATCCAGTAATATTTTGATTAATGACTTTGTCGAGGACGAAGCTCTTTTATACAGACAGCTCTATTAGAAAAAAACCCTCAAGCCAAAATTCCTTCATAAATCATGCAAAAAAATGGCTCCCCACACAACAAAAATAGCTCGAGAGCAGTCTCTATCTGTCTTTGGTTAGATGCTGACGAATGGGGCTCGTCCTTAGCCCCGTAACGGCCGAACTTTATCTTCAGCCGCAGGTCTTTCTGCGCCTTTCATTTGGATCCTTAGCCTCCAGGCCCCCCAACTTTAGCCACTGCAGAAAGCAAGCGCACATCTGCCCTTTCCATCTCTTACCTAAGTTGGCTTTGGACACCTTGGGAATGAGGGTGTTACTGCAGGCTATTGCCAGTTCATTCCCTCTTTCTCATAATACTCCCTCAGCCCTGTTTCATTGCTGCCAAGGGAGAAAATTCACTGAGGGTCGATGATGCTGTGTTACATCTAATTTCTCGTAGGATCCACAGCCAGTATGCTGTTGCATGCTGGTTCTTTGTCGTTCTTACTTCTTTACCTGTGCCTTTACCAACCTTACCCAGCCCTGACCACATACACACACCACATAGATATAGCATTAACAGAAATATAGTGTTTTGACATTTGTTTAATAAGCACTTCATGATTCCTTACATCATAAATCATTTATCTGACACCCTGGACTGCCTTCCATATGATCTATTTCCAGCTGTTGCAAAGTTGTGGCAGGCGTGCACCAGGACTATTCTCAGCAGGTGCCGTGAGGCTCAGTGCGCGTTTGCAGACCAGAATGGTTGAGGGACCATGTGATATTGATAAATGCAAGGCCAACAGCAAAATGTGGTGGCTTCTGCAATTGGAAAGACCTGAGATGAATTTGGACTCTTGCCGTTCACTAGCATAATTTTTCTTATTGAAGTGAAATCCATACAACATAAAATTTAGTGTACAATTGAGTGGCATTTAGTATATTCACAGGGTTCTCCAAATACTGTCTGTATCAGGCTCTGAAACATTTTTATCATCCTCGAAGAAAATCCCATACCTTATGCGGTCACTTCCCATTTCCTTTTCCTTAAGCTCCCGACAACCATCAATCTGGTTTCTTTCTTTACAGATTGACCTATTCTGGATATTTTATATAAATGTAATCTTATAATTTGAGACCCTTTGCATCTGCCTTCTTTCACTTAGCATAGTGTTCTCAAGAATCATTCATGTTGTAGCAGGAATCAGTATTTCATTCCTTTTCATGATTGTATAATATTCCATCGTGTGGACATACCACAATTGGTTTATGCATTCTTCTGTTGATGGACATTTGGGTTGTTTCCACTTTCCGGCTCTTGTGAGTAGAGTTGCTACGAATATTGGTATGTAAGTATTTGAGTACCTGTTTTCAGTTCTTTGGGGAATGACATTGCTGGGTCATATGCTTATTCTGTTTAACCTTTTGAGGAACAGCCAAACTGTTTTCCACATCAGCTGCACCATTTTACATGCCCATCAGCTGTGCACAAGGGGTCTGATGGCTCTACTACTTTGTCTACACTAGTATTTTCCTTAGTTTTGATTCTAGCCTTCCTGGTGGGTGGAACGTGGTATCTCTGCAGTTTTCATCTGCATTTTTCTGATGACCAGTGATGTTGAGCATCAGTTCATATGTTTGTTGTCCACTTATGTATCCTCTTTGGAGAAATGCCTATTAAAGCTTTTGCCCATTTTTGAATTGGGTTCTTTGCCTTTTAGTTATTGAGTTGCAAGAGTCTTTTATATATTCTGGATCCTAGACCCTTATCAGAAGTATGATTTGCAGATATTTTTCTCCCATGCTTGAGCTTGTCTTTTCACTTTACTGATAGTAAAGGTTATTAAGTATTTTGAACTGTATTGATTATGCAGTGTCTGTCGCAAGGTCATCCCAGGTACTGGTGTGTGTCTGTGTGTGTCTGTGTGTGTGAAGGGATATAGGTTTGTGGCCACGTATGGTGAGTGCAAGGGGGGAGCATTTAGGAGAACACTTTCTTGAGGGCTTCAGGAATTCTCGGGACTGGGTCTAACTTAGGTTTTATAGCTTTATTTTCTGTCAGTACCTATCAAGAGGAAGTCCTGTAATTAATCTTTGATAGATAGAATTCATTTTCCTGACTCCGATATAAATCCTCAATGCCCTTGCCGTCTCAGTCCATTCTCTACAGGCATCCAGGCTATCTTTCAAAATGGCAAAACGGTCCACATCACTTCCCTCCGTGAGATATTTAGTGGCTCTGTGTTGCTGACACAGTTGTGATTATTTACGCCTGAGACATGTGTCCAAGGGACTGTGCTTGGTGCTGGTGTTTCAGATGTAAGCTGGATGCCACAGTTTCTGATGGCCAGCTTTGACTCCTCCATGGGTGTCCAAGATACTTTCAGTCTGGAGTTGACACAGTTTTTGCGTCTTTCCCACCCCCACAGTCACACCATTTCCTGAAAATATCTTGTGCTGTTATGCCTTTATCTCCTTCTCCTCCTACTCTACTTGTAAAGTCTTGGGTTGGAAAGCCCAGAACTGGTACATTTTTTCTATGACACCTTTCTCGAATCTATTTGAATGAATTGTTCCCTCTCTGGGCTGTCATAAAACTTGTTCAAATTTGACTTCTATAGGATTACCAGGTTTTATTATAATAGACGACCTCTGCAACCTGTCTGAGCCAATAGATTATTGCATGACTTAAGGGCAGAGACCAAGTCTTTCTCATACTTGCATTTCCAGGGCTTAAACGGGGTTCCCTGGCACAGCTCACTAATATTTTGGACAGATTGGTTTCTTTTTTTAATTACTTGCAAAACAGAGATACCACATCTGACTTTATCATACAGACAAATATCATATTATTTGTCACAGGTACAAATAATACTGTAGAGGTGAAAGGTTTTGGAAAATAGAATGCTATGCAAATATAAGGTGGCACTACCCGGTACTATATGTCTTCAGCCTAGTTTTGTACCATTGATTTCTTGCCTCTTGAAAAAGTCCCCACATGAGATACTGATGCTGAGCAGTGGGCACCTGCTGATAAGCTTTGGAACTGAATCCAGAGGTCCAGAGCTGGCCTTAGGCAACAGGTTTGCTAATGATTCATGCTCCGCCTCCCCTTCTTCCCAGATCTGACCCACCTTCTATTTTGACCTTCATCAGGGGACAAGTGCATTCATACAATTCCTCTCATTATAGAGGCAATAATTCATTTTTTTATATTGACATGGTGCTATGCTCCTAACAAGTTCTTAAGAAACTGAATTGATATTTTACATAAGATAGAAGGGAACAATGATGAACCTAAAAAATCAATCACATTTAGATATTGTACTAGAATTCCAGAAGATGTGACCCTTGGGGGAAGCTGGGTGAAGAGTACATGGACCCCTTCTGTGCTATCTTTGTAAATTACTGTGACTCTGTAACTATTTCAAAATAAAACTTTAGAAAAAAATCACCCATGATGGTAGATTTGTAACTATCCTGAGTCATGATACGTTTGTATCTGGAGGGTCTCCCGCGGTCCCTTCATCACCTCCAAAGCAAATGCCTGTGGTCAAAGAAGAGGCACAAGTAAAAGGAAGGCCATGCCGAGCAGAGCAAGAGTCCACACCATGGAGCCTTCTAGCCTCTGGAGCCCGAGGCCTCTCCCCCTGCCCTTCAGTCTCTGCTCCAATGTCATGTTCGCAGTGAAGACTTCCCGAGTCTTCCTGTCTAAAAGGGAAGCACTCCCACCCGCCTTGCCTTATCCGCACTTTCCTGCTTTGCTTTCCCTCATGCACTCACCACCTATAATTTGCTATGTATTTTATTTTTTTATTTCAGTTTCTGTCTTATTGCACTAGGATGTAAGTTCCATGATGACAAGGACTTTTTCTACAATTTTTTTTTTTTTACTGTTGCATCCTTATTGCCTAGAGCAGAATTTGGCAAAAAGAATGCACTCAGCCCTTCGCCAGTTTGTTCAATGAATGAATCTTTGTAGAAATTTAAAGCTTGAAAATAAGCGATTTCCCCGAGAGAGAAATGATTCAAATCTGCTCATCCCTTGTGCAAGAGCAAACCTGACTTTGAAGCTAAGACCTTTTTCCTGTGTTCATACTTCAGAGAAAGAAGACAATAGTGATAGTATCTGAGAGGAAGGAAGCAGTGCATCGTGCTGGGCCCCTGCATGTAACATTATAAAAATTATCTTTTTTTTTTTTTTTTATAGACCAGCCTCCCAAACAGTTTCCAGAGATGGATTATCTTGCTTTCTTCTTGGCTATTCTTCACATATACAGAGGTAAAGATGTCTTCATTTAAAAATTTACTTCTTTTTTGGTCTTATAGTAAGACATGTTTAGAATTTATAATGCTCTTTATTTGGCTCAGATAATTTGTCACTTGTCCAGGAAACCTACAAGTTACAAATACTTCTCATAAGTGGTGGAAACCTTTCTAGGCTAAGGGAGAAACTGTTAGCCTTTAGCATGATCTCTATTTGCTACCTTGCTAGGTCTTAGAAAGCTTAGAATAAGCTCTGGGTATCTATTTGGTGTTTCAATCATCAAGCCTCACTGAGTAAATGTGATGTTGTCTGTTTCAGCTCTATGTGAAGAAATGTTCTGGGACACGACTGTTAAACTGACTAAGAACATGAGTCTAGAATGTGTGTACTCATCACTGGACACCATAACCCAGATGGAGTGGCTCAAGGTCAATACCACGGACAGGGAGTCCATAGCCATATTCAGCCCTACTTACGGGGTGATTGTAAGAGCACCCTATGCTGATAGGGTTTACTTCTTAAACTCTACCATGGCTCCTAATGACATGACATTGACCTTTCATAATGCCTCTGAGGCTGATGTGGGCTTCTACTCGTGTTTTCTTCATACTTTCCCATATGGACATTGGGAAAAAGTGATCCAGGTAGTTGCATCAGGTAAGTAAACATTCTATTTACCCATTTACCCATCTTCAACATTTGTTTCTTAAAGCCCAAGTAGAAACTATGTAATGTTTGTCATATTTTTGTGGTATTTTCCAATTTCACTTCTAGATCTTTTTTTTTTCCTGAAAGAAATTTTATTTTATTTTGTTATTTTTTTTATGATACAGTCTATTGCCAAATTGGTTTCCGTACAACACCCAGTACTCATCACAAGTGCCTTCCTCAATGCCCAGCACCCTGTTTCCCCTCTGCCCCCCACCCACCATCAACCCTCAGTTTGTTCTCTGTATTTAAAAGTCTCTTATGGTTTGCCTCCCTCCCTCTCAACTATTTTTTCCCCTTCCCCTCCCCCATGGTCCTCTGTTAAGTTTCTCCTGATCCACATATGAGTGAAAACATATGGTATCTGTCTTTCTCTGCCTGACTTATTTCACTTCTAGATCTTATGATTATTGCTTTAAAGAAATAATTCTGTGAATTAATTTCATCTTTGTTAATGTGCTATCATTTCTGAGTAGAATAAGCATCTCACATTTGAGTGTATTAGGGGAAAGCACAGGTCTTACACTGTCTCAGTGATGACTTGAGCCTAGGCTGAACTCGTGCTGACCACGGTTGGGTTCAGAAGCTGGACAGGCCCCCTTCTGCACCTCTTCCCAGTGATGGGATGCTGCTTCCTTCTGCTAGGCACTCAGCACCAGCTTCAAACCCCTGATATAACCCCAAATCTAGACTTCTTAGTGAATCTGAGCAGAGCTCATACACTGGCTTCTGTTTTTGCCTCATCCAAATTCCACAAGAGTGGACCTGTCAGAAATTGTGAAATGTCATTTCCAAAAGAATCGAACGATTTATTGGGTATCTTCTGCTATGTCTGCGAGGTTCTGTGGTTTGGTGCATAGTGAGTACATCCTTTGAGTAATAGCCACACAGATTGTGTGTGCTGTATGAGAAATGCGTGGGTTTTATAGCCTTTACTTTCTATATAACATTAGGTTGGCTGTTCGATCCCTCAGAATCTCAGGCTTCTGAACAGTAAACTGAGTTAATAAAGCAATCTTTTTGTTGAATGTCAAAGGGATCATATGGTTAAAGAACTCGGCCTATGGTAGTCCGGGAATGATAGGTATTATTATTTTAACTATAATTATTTCCTATGGTTTTGATAACAAAATAACTAACAATGAAATTTTCAAATGTCAGCAATAGTCTAGGGAAGAAAATAGTCTGAAACTGTGTGTTTCTTGTCTGGAGTCTCTAAAATTATATCTCAAATGGACATTCAGCAGAACACATGATGTGACATCTGCTAAAGTGCTTTCTTTCTAAGGGATGCATATTATAAAAGAACAATTTACAATGTTGTGTAAGGGATATCAAATGGTCAGAAGGTAAGAGAATTTCCCATGTGACAGTGTTTTTTTCTCTGTAGCTGTAGCTAAGCTCAAAAATGGCTTTGTGTGCATGAGTGAAGCTTGCAGAGTGTCTATTAGCAAAGTCTCCTTAGTGAAAGACATTACAGCCCCCACCTTGCCCCTGAACTCCTCATTCATTTAGCAGTCAGCTGTTAGGTCCTGGCGGCCAGATTTTAGTGTATTGACCACTTTTGGTTGGCCATGCAAATGAAGAATTGGCAATAGCTCTACTCCTAAAGGTGAGTGAGCGATTGGGTGCCCAGCTTGAGCCACCAAAACCAGAGTGAGATGGGACCCCCAACCCCCCACCCTTCAGATGGCAAGCTTTTGCAGTTCAGGTTCCAGATCAGGAATTCCAATTTCTGTCAGGGAACAACCAACTCAAAACAGGTGGAATAGGGGCATGCGGGTGGCTCAGTCGGTTAAGCGTCTGACTTCAGCTCAGGTCATGATCTCAGGGTTTGTGGGTTCGAGCCCCACATCAGGCTCACTGCTGTCAGCATAGAGTCCACTTCGGATCCTCTGTCTCCCTCTCTCTCTGCCCCTCCCTTGCTTGCACACGCATGCTCTCTCTCTCTCTCTTTCAAAAATAAACAAACATTAAAAGCAAAAAAGAAAAAAGATAGAACAATGGTCACCAAGCACAGGGAGGTGGGGAAATAGGGAGCGGTTGTCAAAGGACACAAAGTTGCAGGGATGTAGGACAACTCCACCTAGAGACTTCCATTAATAATATTGGAGTGAACACTGGACATTTCCTGAGAGAGTAGACTTCAAGTGCTCTCACCAAAAGAAAGGCAACTGTGTGAGAAGCTATGTAGATTAATTTGATTATAGTAATTGTTTCACGGTGTTCATATATGTTTATCATATCATTGTGTTGCCTGCCTTAAATATATAGAATTTTAATTTGAAAAGAAAAAAACAACAACAGTCAGTTTGGCCTCTTCTGAAAGTTTAGGAGAGAGGATAGAGCTAAAATGTATAGAGAGAGAGAAAGAGGGAGACAGAGAGAGAGAGAGAAATCAAGCAGAGGAAGGGCAGACAGAGAGAGAGAATCCCAAGCAGGCTGTCAGTGTGGAGCCTGACGCAGGGCTTGAACTCATGAATCATGAGATCATGACCTGAGCTGAAATCAAGAGTCAGATGCTTAAATAACTGAACCACCCAGGTGTGCCTTCGTTTGGTTGTTGTTGTTGTTTTGTTTTTACTAAAAGTGATAGTGAGGTTAGAAAATATAGTAGCTGTAGTTCAAAGCTAACCTCATACATACTTAAAGTCTTCCGTCTGTGCTTTATTAACATCCCATCAGGACCTATTGTATTGTACGCATGTGTAATGTAGAGTTGACGATCTACTTAAGACTACAAGATTGCACTTGGAACCCAGAAGTCACAATTGGTATAAAAGGTTGTAAGAGCTTCCAAAGGATGAAGGAATTGAACTACACACTCTCTTTAAAACAATTTTTTTAAATGTTCATCTATTTTTGAGAAAGACAGACAGACTGAGCAGGGGAGGGGCAGAGAGAGAGGGAGACACAGAATCCGAAGCAGGCTTCAGGCTCTGAGCGGTCAGCACAGAGGCCGACGCGCAGCTCGAACTCACAAACTGAGATGATGACCTGAGCTGAAGTTGGACCTTAACCAAGAAAGCCACTGCTTTCTAAATACACTATTTTCTTCTCTTTGCTGATCGCTTACTACAAGGGAGGAATTTGACCCATATCTTCTCACTTAACCACACTGCACACTTGGATGTGGACATAACCTTGATTTTACAGGCAAGGATTTGAAGTGTGGTGAGGTCTAATATCTGTCTAAGTTCTCAGACTTTGTATGTGTCCCATTGGATAAAGTTGTAGTTTGAGGACAGAAAATGACAGTTTGGGGGTCATGGAGCCCTCTGGGGGCCCTCCAATGAGGAGACATCAAGCACGGTACATCCTTGCCACCACCACCCCCTTCCCCCACAGCTTTCAGCCCAGAGCTGAAGAGCAAATTGGGCATCTTATTCCGGATAAATGGCGCTGTTAATGCAAATTTATGTTAAAATGTGTGTTAACTTCACAAGTGTTTTTCAACTAGTAACCAATTTGGAGAATTTAATGGTAAGAATGGCTGTATTTATTTTACTGCTTTAAGGGAAAAGATGTTGAGGTGGCTGGGAAGGTAACCTTTCAAAAGGGATCCCTTTCGTGGTGGGAGTGGGGCCAAGCGGAAAATTACTGCAAGCCATGTGTCTCTCGCCTTACTAGCCCGTTAAAGCGAATGTAGTTACATTTATAGAAATGCCCCCCGCCCCTAAAAGGGTGGCTCACGCCCAATCCTCCACCACCTAACTTTCATCAGGTGCCTCCTGGGTATGAAACAAATGGCCTCTCCTTTAATACTTAGGAGACACCATGGCAGAGGTGGTGTGTTCCCACCATGCAGCTGAAGGAGTGTGGCTCCGAGTTATTAACCACCTCGAGGTTGCTGAGCACTAGGGTAAAAGCAGTCGATGTTTGTGAGGTGCCAGCAATGAGATGAGGAGGAATTTGACTGCAGCAAGGTGAATGAGGAGGCTCAAGAATCAAGTGCTGGGCTTTGACGACTTGGAAGGCTTTTTTTTAAGAGAGAGACAAGTGAGGGAAGGAGAAAAGATGGTGGAGGGGCAGTGTCTTAGGAGTCCGGACAGTGTGGAGAGGGCACGGGGGGAGTCTGGCGTCCACGCAGGAAGAGGGTGTGCACCTGTTTGACCACACACAAAGCTCCAGTGGGGGGGGGTTCCCGCCCTCAGCCGGCCGCCCCTCACTGCCACGAGAGGTGGGAACAGGGGTGCCCGCACCAGCAAAGGGGCTCAGTGTGTGATATGCCGGGGTCCCAAGTAAGGTTTTATGCCATAGATTCTAAGTTGAAAAAGAGAGCTGAAGGCCTCCAGAGCAGCAGAATGTCAGGAAAAGCCTGGGAAGTTAGGTCAGCCCGGATCTTGCTGTGCCTAATGGAGTCTGAACTTCATACTGTAACATAGACCATGGGAAGCTACTGAAAATTTTTCACAGGGAGACACATAATAAACCAATTCTTTTTTTTTTTTTTTTACCACCTGCAAGATTAAATTAGTTGTAGCTTCTAGGAGGGGGCGAGTGTAAGGTCAGGTGAACATGTAGTATTCTATGGGTTGAAATACTTATCCATTGCCAGTGGGAGGGTAAATTGGTATATCTGTTGTATTATTGGTGTTGGTAATATTCAGGTTCTCCTGAGAAACAGAACCGACAGGATGTATATGTAGATAGAGATTTTTTTTTACATGGAATTGGATCATGTGATTATGGAGCCCGGCAAGACCCAGTCCACAGTGTGGGCCAGTGGGCTGGGTCTCAGGAAAGGCAATGGTGTGGATGAAGTCAGAAGGCAGTCTGCTGGAGATTTAACTTACTTGGGGAAGCAGGTCTTTATGGTCTATGCAGGCCTTCAACTGATTGGACGATGCCCACCCACACTATAAAAGGCAATCTGTTTTCTCAGAATTCACCAATTTAAACGTTAATCTCATCCAAAAACACCCTACAGATTAACAGGTGAAATTTACTGTCACATCTACTTAAAAAAAATGATACAGCATTCACTAAGGAATCCCATATCCTATGATGTAATAGTTTCACTCTGTTAGATATCCTAGGGATTGCCCACAAATAGGTGGGACACCTGGCATTTTTTGTAGCAGCAGTGATTGTAATAGCAAAACAGGTGAATGACTGATCACTATGCTCACCAACAGAGATGAATCTTGGGAACATCTTGTTGAAAAAAAAAAAAGCAAGTAACAGCAACTAGCATACGATTTCTTTACTGTAAAGTAAAGAAACATGCAAATGAACAAAATGTTACTTACAGATATAAATGTGTGGTAACACTATAAGGAGCAGAATTCTATTTTTTTTTAATGTTTACTTCTTATTGAGACAGAGAGAGACAGAGCATGAGTGGGGAAGGGGCAGAGAGAGACGGAGACACAGAATCCCTGCCTGATGCAGGGCTGGAACTCACCAACTGTGAGATCATGACCTGAGTCAGAATCAAGAGTCAGACGACTAACCGACTGAGCCACCCAGATGCCCCAGTAGAATTCTAAAACATGGACAGCAAGGGTCAGGATTGGTAAGGGACACAAAGGTCTTCAAAATTTGGAGTTAAAAGGTTTTTCTTATACAGGTGTTTTATTTCCAACTTATCTCAAAAATTTTTTTGGAATTTCTTTAAAATCTATTGAATTTCTAATATAAACAGGAAGAAAGGATGTGACTGCAATTTTTGAACACTTCAAAGATAATTATCTAAGATACGGAGGGGATCCTCATTCTGATTTGGATGGGAGGTCAGGAAGAAGGAAAATAATGTTTCCAAATGTTTATGATTCAGGGACTGAAAAATAATCATTTCTTTTAAAAGATGGGAAATTAGGACACTGACTTGGCTTAGAAGAGGGGGAAAATGTCTGATTTCAGATGCACGGACTTGTAAAGTAGCCTGTGACCGGCTAACGGTTGAAATTATAGAATGGCAAACCAGAAGGAAGCTCAGGACTGAAAACACTAATTTTGGAGTCATTTGGATACTTAGCCAGCACATGTGAAGAAGATGGTTAACGAAGCAAGTACTAATGGTTGCCATGGCTTTAAGGGCTGACTGCATTGAAGGGAGGGGAAGCACAGATGCTAAGAATAGAGCAGCCATGGGGAGAGGAAGGAAAAGAGGGCCAGGGAGAAGGGCGATGCCAGATAGGTGAACTATTGTGTAAGCCCAGCACAGGCTTTACTGCCTTCGTTCCCATTTATAGTAAAGGGTTTATATTCTGGCGCTCCGTGTTGGCCATCTGCCATGGCTTTCTCACTCTCTGATCTTCCACGCCCCAGCCCCATATCTCAACCTGGGCTCAGACATGTGCCTTACTCTCTCCTTTTAAGGGTTTCATATTTTCCTGGGCTATGGAGGCTCCCAGTGTGCCATCCACACTGTCTTCAAAGGCTCTATCTCTACTCCCTTCAAGGCCAGGTCTCCACTCAGACCCTGGCAGCTGACCAGACAGCCACACTTGTCTTGCATTCTCACATGATGTTTCAGCCGGTGGCACTAGAGAGGAAAAGAGGTTCCTTTAATACTGGGGACCCCAGAATTCACAGCAGTACCAAGAAATTCCTAACGTGAGGGATTCTAAAGACCGTGCTGGCCTCTATCCTAATTGGCCTTAGGCCGACCCAGAATCTCATCGATATGTTTTTTTCTCTGGCTACTTGTCTGTTTTCTAACATTGGGGTGATGTCAGGATTTAAATTTTATTTAAAGCTAGAAAAGGGGAAGTGTCCCAGATCTAGCTTGTGTGAATGTGTGTGCTGATTTGTGGGGGCTGAATTCACTTACTCTTTAGCTTACTTATCAAGTCTTTACTGAGAACCTACTATGTTCATGATAATGTCTGTGGTTTGGAGGCTAGAAAGACACAGATCTTAGCTCTAAGTAGTATCCAGAGTACTAGGCGAGAGAAAGGCTATGTGTGGCAAACTAAATTAAAGAGTGAGGGCTGTTGTAGTTTAGAAGATAGAATTTGCCTTTCACCAGGAAATTCAGGATAGATTCCATGAAAAGGGGGCATTTGAAGTTAACCTTGAAGAATTTAAGTCAGAATATTTGGACATGGAGGTGGGTGGAGTAACATTTCAGGAAAATTGTTTTAAATATTATCTACAAAACAGATATCTTTGGCTCCACTTTGACTGCCTTACAAGGTAATTTTCATTTTCTAATAAAGACTCTAACAACAATACCAGCAACAGTAACAGTAACAGCCCAAACTTTCAGACTGAGCCAACATGACCAGCTCTGATCAACAGTTCATACAGTTTATTCTGGTTTACAGTTCATGGCTTGGTTTATTTCTACATGCTGACTTAATGCTTCAAAAGGCATAGGAACCTACGTACATGATGCAATTATATTTGAGTTAATCCTAAGATGTTTGCACACTGGGATTTCAGCTTTGGTTTTATCCCAAATTCAGAAGGCGAGAAGACAATGCATGAAAGTGGCACTGTCTTGTCTATTAGTGACAGGTGCAGAGTGGCGGAGGGAAGGCTTGGTCTGAAGGTTGCTTTTGTCTGTCAACAAAGGTTCCAGACAGGGCTGAGAAGGCCACAGAGGAGAGGCTTCTTGTTTTCCTGTGACAAGGGTCACCAATGCTTGCCAGCAAGTTTTGTCCTCGAGTGGACTGTGAATTCTTCCAGCTTTGCCCATCAAATGCATGTCTATCACTTTGAAGTTGCTGTTGTTTTTTTTAATGGGGTGGAGAAATTAAAAAAAAAAAGTTTCAAATCTACTCCTTAAAGAATGAAGACACGAACTCTCTCGTAAGGTCCATTCTTACAAACTCAATAATATGTCGTATAAGTTTTCTTGTACACACGTGTGTGCGCGCACGCACACACATACACACTCATATATAGGAATAAAAAATGTTTCTATAAAATGTTGCATTTCAGCAGTTTTCATTTAGGAAAGAAAAAAGTATATGAAATAGTACCTATAAGAAATAGTCAACTGATGAAACAGAAACATTTTAAAGGCTTAGAAATCTCCCTCCTTAATAAAATAAAATAGAACATAGAGAAACAGATGATAAAGAACATTTTAAGACTTGCGAAAGCAAGGTTATGATCGCTGAACTTCTCAAGGGTGAAATTAATGGGAATCTGAAAGTGGAACGGTTACCGAACCCCATGCCAAGGTTGTTTCTATTGACTTTCTTTCCATTTGTTAAGCCAGGGAAGACCATGCTTGGTAGCACACATCGCCATCTGATTCAACTCAGGCTTCTGGGGAAAAGCTCTGTAATCAGAAATCAGAAAGAGAGGAGAAAAAAAGGCGGGGCGGAGGAGAAAAACTGAACCCTGAAAACAAGACAATGCTGGGTTGAGAAACATAATGAGATTTGACAATTGAATGGCTGATAAAGTTTAAGACCGAGGCATAGGTGCATGTTTGGGGTTGTGAGAGCACCATCTTCTGTTGGTCCATCTCAACGCACACACGCCTCTCTCCACCTCTGCGCAGTCTTTTAACTCTATTTTTATTTTAGCGAGAGAGTGAGAGTATGCGAGAGAGCACACGAGCGAGGGAGAAGGGCAGAGACAGGGAAGAGAGAATCTCAAGCGAGGGCTGACACAGCTTGAACCCACGACCCTGGGATCATGACCTGAGCCAAAATCATGAGTCAGACGCTCCACCGACTGAGCCTTCTGGGCTCCGCTCTATGCCCAACCTTTGACACATGTCCACAAACATCCAGAAGAAAACTTTTACTTTAGGCTTATTGAAAAATATACTCGCGCAATCCAGAGCAGGGGGTGAAATTGGTTGTGATCTTTGCAGCCAGTTTGATCTGTTTAGTTTATTAGGCAAACTCTCCCCTTCTTTGAGTAGATATTTTTATTTCCAAGATGACCGCAGGGCAGGGGCGGGTATTTGGCTGACTTGCCTGGAGGGAAGGAGCTACCGTTGAAGTTTAGGAACAGCTTCGCCCGGTGGCTCTGCAAGACTTGACTAGTGCAGGTGGAGGTGTTTAGTGCTCAAGTTTTCCCTTCTTCCAGCGGTCAGGACAGCTCACACGTCTCTACCACCACTGCCGCCTCCGCAGCGCTCAAGGCGGTGCCGCACACAGTCAGGAACACGCTTCCTCTTCAGAGTGGGTGCTGGCGGGTGTGGGCGGGCACCGCGGTGCCCCTGTGAGTAAGTGGGGCGCGCTCAGCCCACACGTGGCGGCCCAGACTCCTCCCCGGCCCCGGACTATCTCAGCGTCTGTATTTTTTTTTTTTTTTTAATTCCTCTCATCTGAGGTTGAAAGCCATAGAAATCAAGCTTCGTTCTCCAGCACTTTCTCTCCGACACTTCTCAAGGATTAGCGGGTTCGTGTCAGCCAGACCCAGAACTTGCGGGAATCTGCCCACAGACGGACCACAGCACTTACCAACTGGGAGTGCAATGATACTTTTGCATTTCAGGAGATAAAAATGTTGGATTTTTAGATGGTTTTGCAAACAAAGAAGCGTGGGAAGAGAGGAGGAGGAGTAAAACTGAGCTGGCCCGGGGCTGGGGGCCCCTCCGCCTGGCCCTGTGAGTGAGTGCTGTGCTGTGCCAGCTCTCTGAGCGCTGGCAAAGAAGACTTGGTTTCCATGCTTTCTGTTGCAGGGGTTTGTTCTCATTTGGTTTTATAGACTGCGGAGGTTGCAGGCAGGGTGGCTTTTCCTTTCCTGTGAGAAAATCTGTGAAGACATTTAAGGTTTTGAAACCATTAAGAATTTTAAGACCACCAAGTCAATCCTTCAGAAATCAATGCAAAATTATTCCCCCCGGCAACGTCTCTTCCACTTACTCCGCCATAGTTTTAATTAAATAACTCAGCTGATGGGGCTGCTGGCACTTCCCAGGAGAGATTATTCACATCGCAATAAATCTCAATGTGAGAAAATTTCCCCTGACTTCAGCTATTTAACCAACTCACATTTTCAAGAAGTCTTCTTCACAGTCCTCCCAGAGAGAAAGGCTCCTGTTCTATTGAAGGTTCCTACGAAAAGCTTTCTAAGGACGGAGCTCTGATATGCAATATTCACATTTAATAGCACCATCAATAGCTTACATGCGTCATACCTGCTGATCTTAGTGGGGTGATGATTGTGGCCAATAAGAATGAAGTCCGGGCATGAATTCTGTGAGCAATTATGTGCGCTGTTTAACTAGCAGAATACTTAAGAAACGTAATGTTCTCATTTCAGCAGACCAGCTCTTAAGAACATATTTGTCCCCTTTCTTGGCAGGCTACGTGAAATGGTGTATGCTACCAACACTGACATTTCCAAAATAGTTTAGTGAACGAGTGTGTGCATGTGTATTCTCTGTGTGTAGGACAGATTCCTTCCTGACGTACAAAGAACCAGACCCTTCTTTAGGTCATCCACCTAATTCATTCCACTAATGGATAGAGTATATTTATTTCTTTTTAAACTAGATGCTACAATGAGAAGTATTTTTCATCTGAAGAATAGCCGAGGAATTCAACTGTTATCTCTGAGACAGAGCTTGGTAACATTAGACTATGTCCCCAAATGAGACCATTATGTCTGCCCCACTGGTGTATGACATTATATGTCTCAAAGTATCTCTTTATTATATTGTAAGAAACACAGTTGGTTATTTAAATAATAAATAAATAAATTTATTTAACAGTTAAATACTATGTTACTTCTTCTATTTTTCTTAAATCCTAGAAACAGTTCCTAAAAGAATAAACATTAAATAAGATGGAAAATTGGTAGTTGGTGGCATTGTGTTTCTTTGAGTTGATACAGTTTTTGAGCTTTTATTCTTATTATCCAATCTATTATGATTTCAGTAAAAATAGAGTTGAAGCAAAGGGCAAAATTATTAAAATTTGTTGCTCAAATGACACTTTGAGATATTAAAATCTCTATTATTGGATGAATATTTGATAATAGTAATTTTAAAAATTGTGTAAACCCTTTCTAAATCTATTAGAGATTTACTGTTTTCAATGAGAAGAAGTGAGTAAGGGCTTTGTTTCTGAGACGTTTATAATCTAGCAGGAGAATTATGTATATACATTATGGTGACCAAGCCACTATAATGCAATGTGGAACTTGTTAAGTGGCATAGAACAATGTTTAGGGAGTTGAGAGATGACAGAGATGACTTCCATTTTGGGGGAATGATGGAGAGCATCTGCACCAGGCTAGAAATCCAGGTATGATTCTAGAAGGATAGTGTGCCACGAAAATCATCACATAATGTAAATGGTCCTTGCATTTGGAGCATACAAAATATGCTTTTGATCATAGGCTTAAGGGAAGGACAGGTTAGGTTTTGGACTTCACTTGGTGGTTAGTAAACTTTTCAAGTAGTGGGAGTCATATGTCAGTCATGATTGCAGCCATGATTTGGAGCCATTACTCTAGTAACTGCATATGGGAGGATTTAGAGGCAGGAAAAAGCAAAATGGAAGACTAGCAAATAGGCAAGAGAAAGAGAAAGGGACCGGCAGCCCTGACATGAAGCAGGGGCTCCCCTGACAGTGTATGGCTGACCAACGAAATCTTCACAGTCTCTGTTCCTTCCTAAATTATAGACAACCCCCCCAACTCCACCCCCAATGCCTCAAGTTCCCTCTTCCCATTACCTTTCTATTTCATTCAGTAAATATTTATTGAATGTCCACTATGTGCTGGAGACTATGTGGGATTGAGGGTACACAGGGGGAATGTTCCAGTCTCTGATCTTAAGCTCCAGAATTGGCACTCATGGTTTTTCTATCATCTATGCCTGATAGTCTAATATTGAAGTGGCTCTATTTCTACCATCAGTTTCTTCTCCTGCTGCGTATTATCTATCTCATTCCTTTACATTCTTATGCTTTTGATTAGTTTTGAGAGAGTGCTGCTCATAGCTCTTTATACAGCATTTCTGGGAGTTCTCTGAGACTAGGATGAAGGGGTTTTCATTCACAGAGGAGGTGAGTCCTGGTGTTAGTATAGGCAGTTAGGTTCTAGCAGGGTACTTGGAGGTCAGCAACAAGGAAGGCATGGCCAGCTCTCTGGAAAGTCAGAGGCCTGTCCTGGCAGCATATCACAAGAAGTCAGATTAAACCAGACAGGCCCAAGGTGGCGGGTGGTCTGACAGGAACCCCCTCACCAAATCAGAACAAACTAGGAACTCTGCCTCTCACCCCAAGTAATAAATCTTCTGTCCCCTAGGTAACAACTGTCAATAAAAGATAGAAACCCAACCTCCAGGGCATGTAGTTCACTCTTTCTCCTGAGCTCACCTGCTCTCATATCTCACGAGTATACTTCTCACTTTAATAAGCTTCCTCTGCTTGTGTAACTCATCCACTGTGCTGCGTGTCTGTCCTTGAATTCCTTCTCATGACAAGACCAAAAACCTTCAGTGACTCCTTTGACTCTGGCGAGGTTAAGGCCCCAGGGTCCAGTGTCTCCCCAGTTCATCCGGAGATACTGGATTACTTTAAATTTAGGCTCTTTAGGGGCGCCTGGGTGGCTTAGTCGGTTAAGCGTCCGACTTTCGCTTGGGTCATGATCTCGCGGTTCGTGGGTTCGAGCCCCGCATCGGGCTCTGTGCTGACTGCCAGCTCAGAGCCTGGAGCCTGTTTCAGAGTCTGTATCTCCCCCTCTCTCTGACCCTCCCCTGCTCAAGGTGTCTCTCTCTCTCTCTCTCTCTCCTAGAAATAAATTTAAAAAAATTAAAAAAAAATAAATAAATTTAGGCTCTTTAGCACACCAGTGCTCTAGGAATCAAGACTAAAGATCCGCATGAGAACTGACATTGTTCACAGCTCTACTCAAGGATTTTCCTTCTTGCTCTTTGTCTCCCCGAGATGCAGGTGGGGGTCAGGTTTACTTCTAGTTCATTTTTGCTGTGGAGGTAAACCCCTCAGACATCTCAACAAGAAGAGGGTCTTCAGTCCCCACCTCAGGTAGACCCAGTGCTTCAACATCCATTTAATTGTGTTGTGTGAGGCTCAATATCAGAGTTGAAGTTTCCTTTAGATTGATCCAAGTATGCCCAGGGCAAAAGTGGCTCGCTTCCAGGTTCTTATTTCTCACTTAGATTTTTCCTATTGATTCCTTTGTTGTCAGATATTTGATGCTTTTAGTATTTTTTAAAATAATTTATCCTATATATTTAGTTGTTTTTAATATGAATTTTAGTGCTACTAATGGAGCCTGATATTTCACTAGAAATGGAAGTAACCACATTTCTAAAACATAAATCCATTCTTTCCTATCACCAAATCTGCCTCTCTTTTGAGTCAATAATCTCACTTCTCAAAAATATAAGTCATTCTTTATACTTTCTTTCTTCTCATTTTTCACATCTCAGTGGCTCAACTTTCAAAATAAGTGTATTATAAAGTACTATTACCTCTCATCTCTCTCTTGCTCTCTTTTTTTAATATTCATCATCTAGATGTTTTTACCTGAAAGTCTGATCTGAGTAACATAGCCCATCATCTTCCTAGAGATACAATATCTGTTGCCCTAGTTTTTTGGACTCTCTTATGGACCTGGTAGAACTATGCTTCCAGCTGTCTGGTGCTTTAAGTGAGAATAAGAGGTGCCTGACCTCCTTCCTTCCTACCTCCGGAGGCAGATGGAGTCTTCTCAGGCCACAGGTTCTGGAAATTAGCTCAGACAATAGATGATAGAGCAGGATTGTTGAGAAATGGATAGGATTTCATTATAGACTGAGCGTTGGGTGTGAAGTAGAAGGAGGATTCAAGAATGGTACCAGGTTTTGGGTGCTGAGTGGATAGTGATATCACTTACTGAATGGGGGAGAATGAGGTGAGAAAAAGGTCTGGAGTGAGGTGGAGAGGTTTGTTCCAAACATCCTAGGGGGCTTTCTAGTAAGCAGGAGGGTTTTTGAGTCAGAGCCCACGAGAGCAACTGTGTTGGAGATGTAAACATGGCGAGGTCGTGGGTGGGCGTGAGGGTACACGGGGAGTGTTGGCTAATGACCTTTCACATACATGTCTAGTGTTTATTGAATGCTCATTACTTGGCAGCTCTGGTCAGGGTTCTAAAGGCTTTACATGGATTCCATCATTTACTCCTCACAGGACCTCTATCAAGTACAGAGTGATATTAAGACAGAATCATAAAAATAAAACAGTACCGAGCCTGACACAGGGCTTGAACCCACAAACCGTTGAGATCATGACCTGATCTCACTGAGATCACTGAGTAAGGAGGCAAAGCACTTAGCACATAAGGGTGACTTGATAACACAGTGTTATGTGTACATGAGAAATGAGGATGGGCAGGGCATTATTGGACCCCAAGATGCCTCACTGTCCACAGCAGAGTTTGCAATTAGTGGTCCCTGAGACTTAGCCCATTTGACCAGGAGGTTTTCTGGAAATTGAAAACACTCTTAACCATCTGGCTGGACCACCAATATTGACTTGAATTTTCTGCTCAGGAGCATTTTCTAGGCTGAGTCACAGCTGGCTTTTTGCAGCTCACGCATTCTTGAGTTCCCCACAATCTCCACTATTCCCTACTGTTATACCTTCTGGCTTCAGAAATTTCTGTTATCTTCCTGGACCCTGCAAATTTGCAGCCTCATCTACTCCTTACTTTGATTAAAATGCTATTCAGGGACTTCTAAACTCGGATCCTTGCATACATTCCAAAGGTCCCTTTGTGTGCTCTTCTATCAGCCAAACTGGGTTAAGTGTTAATTCCCTCAGCATCTTCCGTATTCCTGAATTTGATGTCTTTGCCTGTGCCTTTTCTTCCATTAAATACTCTCTTCACTCCACACACTACTTACCCTTCAAGGAGCAGCTGAAGAAACCTTGCCCCATTCCTAAAATGAGGAACAAGGTCTCCTTCTCACTCCCCCAAATGTTGTTTGTGGCTACCTTTTAACTGAAGAGATGTTGTTTTTCTGGTATTCTGCCTGGTGGCTACCACGGTCGGTTTTTTCGCTGACCACGCCCCCTCCTCAGACCCCTCCACTGAAAGGGTCATATCCCATTACCCTCTCCATGATCCCAACAGTACTGGGCATGAAGTGCTCTGCATTAAGAGACTTGGCTCAATAAAAGAGCAAAAGAACAGGGATAAAGGGAGGGAAGTGATACTTTTATAAAAAATCATCAGCGTTAACTGCTAAACAGTAGTTGGAAAGCAACTGATTCCAGATACGATTAGGTGAAACAGAACAGCCTCTTACGAGTACCTTCCAGGAAGTGTAAAGTACTTTCCTGGGTGGTAACAGATGTACAGCCCATCATATGTAAAACATAGCTTGAAGTATTTTGGGGGGGGGATTTATTTCTCTAGATAGTTTAGTTATTTATATTTAACGTCACTCTAAAAAATAAGTATAGCAGGACTTTTCCCCCTAAATATACTCTTTCCATGGGGCATTAACTGAAACGCAGCTACCACCTTTCTCATATGCCATAGCTTCCTGGGATACCTTGGTAATTGATCCCACTCATTTGTTACTTCATCACCCAGGATGGCGTCCTGTGGTTTGGAAGGTTTTGTTGTGAATATCTGTTCACCCATTATTTGTGACTATAGCGAGTGTAGCACGCTCATGTTCATGGAAGCATTATTCACAAGACCCAAAGGTGGAAACAGCCCAGATTTCCACTGAAGGATGAATGGATCAACAAAATGTTGTTCAGAACACAGTGGACTACAGTCCAGCCTCACAAAAGGAAGGAAAGCTCCTACGCATGTGACAACATGGATGAGTCTTGAGGATATTATTCTACGTGAAATAAGCCAGTCACAGAAGTACAAATACTGCACGATTCCTTTTACGTGAGACACGGAGAGTCATCACATTCATAGAAACAGAAAGTAGAAGGGTGGTTATCAGGAAGTGGGGGCTGGGGTAATGGAGAGTTGTGTGATGGGCATAGAGTTTCCATTTCCCAAGATGAAAAGAGTTCTGGAGGTTGGTTGTACAATGAAATTCACAGACTTACCACTACTGAGGTCTACACTTAAAAACGGCCAGGAGGGTAAATTTTATGTTATGTATGTTTTGCCAAAATTAAACATTTGACATGCATATAAGTATGTATGAAACAGTGAGTTTAGTCACAGGCTTAATTCATGGGAGATTTCACTGTGAACAGTTTTCTATTTAGAGAAACTCCTGCCATCAATTTGTCTTCACGGCAGTAAGAAAAAGATGTTTTTGTTGACGGAGAACTTTGAGCTCTGGTTCTGCCCTTCTAACTGGTCCTGTACCATTTGGAAAGTCCCTTCACCTGTTTGAGCTTCCGTGTACTCATATGTAGAGTGGGAATAATAATATGCCCCTGATGGGCTTGAGCATGAAAGGGGTAATGTATGCAAGGGCCAATGTGGGTGCCTAGAACACAGCAGGGACTCAAGATGTGGTGTCCTATTGAGTTCCCTTTCCACCTTCCCTGAGGGATTAGACGTTCTCCCTCAGTGTGAAACTTCAGGAGAATTTCCACAAACACACACTAAGCAGCTTCCACTTGCCAGGCCCTCCTTTAGGAACTGGTGAGTGAGATGCTATGGCTCCTGCCCACGTCTCTCTTATAAACGAGTAGGGGAGAGAAGTAGATATTATATCACTGCATGAAAAATGCCCTGATGGGGAGACTTGCCCAAAGGAGGCTGTTAGAGCCCTTAGATGGCCATTGTCATTCCTCATTGTCCAACTTGGGGAGGGGTTGGGGGGTCCGACAGCTAAAGGAGGAACAGGAATTGGGCCCCGGAGCAGGGCAGGTCCTCGGCAGCGGGAACAGCATGTGCCTGGGTCCAGAGCAAAGAGAGTGCATGGGGCGTCTGAAATGGGAGCCCGTTATCCTGAAATGGAAAGTCCAATGGGCAAAAGTCGAGAGGTTAGCAGGGGCCAAACGCTGACTGGTTTTCTGCCAGGGACTGAGAAGGTTTGATAGGAGAGAGAGATCAGACTGATTGCGTGAGGAAAGTGGTGGGTATGCAGCAAGGCTGAGGGGGGCTGGGCCAGAGGTGATTTTACTAGCGCAGGCAGGAGCGAACCGTCCTTGGTCTAGGATAGGGCCCTGGGGACAGGTGGCACGTGTTTGGGGGATACTGAGAAGGTAGAATTAACAAGATCCAGCAACTGACTGGATGAGTGGGTAAGGGAGTGGGGAGAATGGGAAGGAGCCACGTTGGGGAAGGGAATATGGCCCTGGGGTATGTGTGACTGGGAAGTGAAGAAAAGGTATTGAACACCTGAATGAGTTGTGTCCATTTGTTCTCCTTTGCCGCAGGATGTATCCACTCAGGAAGTTCTAGGAGGGGAGTTCTTTTGCTTTGCACTGCCCATCCTAGTCTATACCTGGTTATTCACCGGGTGCTTGAATCGGCACTTGCCCCCAGTTTTCTGGACAGGAGCGAGTCTCAGTGGCTTTCGCTGCTTTACTTTCATCGCCAGGGCCCCGTTTTTGGCGATGCCATTGGACAGACACCCGTTCTGAAGGACAGCAGCCATTTGTAAATACCAGATGCACATTTTGTCAAACAAGTGGGCTTGTGGTCACCTGCGCAGTAACTTGAGCACAGCTTCCCTGTTCCCGATGAGGTGATTTTGTCCAGTTCCGGTGAAGCACTCATCATTTCTTTCAAGTCACATGTCTCTTCTAATAGAAACATTTGGAAATTCCCTTATAGTTTCCTTCCTAACACTAGAGCCAGATGATCACTCCTTAGGTGTCCCTGTCATTTTCTCTTTTTCTTCTCTGACACACTTTTGCTGTGGATGCTGTTTGCAAATGCTGTAAGTTTCTCTCCCTCGCTGTCTCTCTTTGATGTGTTTAAAAAAGTTTTCGGCATTTATTTTGGAGTCCTTTGCAAGATGTTTTTCAAATACTCTTCTGGCCTAGTTACTTGTTTGTACCTCTGGGCTTTCTCATTCTCCCCAGCTGAATGGTCTTTTGTTTTTTGGCGACACCTTCATCCTACATCCTAGGGTGGCTCTTTGACTTTGCCAGCATAGCCATGAGGGGTTTTATTTTAAGCACCTAGCCCCTTAGATCTGCAGCATATATTTTCCCTGGACTTTCAAAAAGGTATTTTTCAGAAGTCTTGTGTTTTCTTTTGGGAATTTTACCTTTTCAACTATATCTTTTATTTTTTAACCAGAATATTTGCATTTTATTATCGTTTCTATTAGTAATCATGCAAGGTTTTCCAGTGATTTTTTTTTTTGACATTGCCTTTCTAGTTAGAATTGCCTTTAGTTATTTTGATCATGAAAGGTGCCTCAAAGTGCATAACATATGTATATGCCATTCCACAAAGCAATAATTTCAACACAGCTTTATTTCTTGTGGATTCAAGAACCAGTTATACGTGCAATCCAAATGCAGTGGGTCCACAGCTTTTTTAGAGGGGGAATTCACCATTGAGAACAGACACATTTAAGGAGTACACCGGTTTAATTTTTCAGTCTGCTCCATTTTGCATAATGTTTCCCTCTTAGCTTCATAGTATTTGCTAGAAGGTCTCTAGAACAATCCAAGACACTAGTGTCCCTCTTACACAAATTTGAAATATCTGTAACAGTTGTGTCTTTGGACATAATTTCTGTGTTCGCCATCCTTTATAAATGATGGTGCATCTGTCCTCTAGAAATACATTTTTTTAGTCTGATGGCACAATACTCCATTGATTTTTATTGATTAATCTCTTTCCACCCTGAGTCAGATGTGTCACCGCTATCAAGCTTGTCTCTTTCTTGCGCCTTTTCCATCAATCTGCTTAATTTTTTAGGCCTCTGGGATTTGTGGAGATGCAGTTACAGATTTCTACTGGTCAGTTCCCAGATAAGGAACTGTGGAGTGTGAGAGAGACTTCGCTAGGAAACAGCAAATTTTTTAAAAGCCCAGAGCTGCTAGGGCAAGATGGCATAAAAGAGAAGCCTTTCTTTTTTTACGTTTATTTATTTTGAGAGAAACAGAGACAGCACAAGTGAGGGAGGGGCAGAGAGAGAATCCCAAGCAGGCTCCATGCTGTCAGCCCAAAGCCCAGTGTGGGGCTTGAACTCACGAAACTGTGAGATCATGACCTGAGCTGAAACCAAGATCAGACGCTTAAGCGACTGAACCACCCAGGCGTCCCAAAGGGAAGCACTTTTTAGCAGGTGCTGCGAAGAGACTTGCGCAGTCCTGTGTTGGGCGGGGCTCTAATCAGTCCAAAGGGCGCACCCCTGACTCACCCACCCTGCCTCCTCCAGCCTCATTTTCCGTAGCAGACCCTCCTCTCCAACACGATGCTGTGTTGTGCTCTCTCCCGACAGTGTTTCCTCCTCAGCGACAGTCCGACGCTGGCTCTCCCTACTTTAAACCTGTGCGGGGTGGACTTGAGGGGCCGGGAGGGGCTCTGTGCACGGGCACTTTTAGCACGGTGTGGCCTCAAAATGGCCTGGCTCTGTTTCCTGGCTCTATTCCTTGGATTAGTAGAGAGAGGACTCTAAGATTCTATTGAATCAAATCTTGGGCACTTCAACACGAACTGTTCCTTTTGCCCTAGTCTGGGTTTAGTACGGGCCTTCTTCTTGACACTGAAATTATTTTTTATCCCTTGTTATGTCTCTGTCCTGTAGTGAAAAATACAGTTTATCGTTCTTACTTAGAACAGACTAAACATTTTGCACTAGATTTGCCATCTCTCCAGTGCTCTTACAAAAACCTCTGAACATGTATTTCTCCAGCTTTGTATACACCTCTGTGCTCCAATTAGTAAGTAATAACTGGTCATTTACTATGGGGAATTTAAATTTAAAACATTAAATCCCATGTTTGATTTAATTGGTAATAACGGGTAATAAAAACTGAGGGTTCTCAGTACTCCCTTACATGTAGTTTTGCAAAGACGGAAATGAGATCTTTTTAATTTACACGCACTCACACACACACGCACACACACGCTCACACACACACGCTCTCTCTCTCACACACACACGCGCGCGCGCGCGCTCACACAGACATACCACCCAATCCAAACTAAAACAAAAAACCTGGAGAAGAGGAGTCTCTAGGATAATAAGGGAATAATCGGGAACACCACGGAAGCCGATTATGCCAAAAAGCACTGGATAAAGTTGGGAGCGTGAGGGCCCAATAACGTTCGTGTCTTTAACTCTGATTGACAGTTACTTAAACTGACTAATGAGCAGACCAGCCACATAAGGTCGTGTTCAAATGATAAGGTAAAGCGAGGAAGGCTTCATGAGCCTCCCCGCCAGGCACACGTTATATTTGATGGGTACACAGTGGCTCAGCCGGGAGGGGGGATTGGCGGCTCCCTGATGAAGTTGGGCTGCGAAGGTGAGAGGGTCAGTGTCCTCCTAGATCATAGGCTAAGAAGCCTCTCCTGCCCTGGAGATGCTCACAATCTAATGGCACAAGAAGCTGTGCGACTTCTCGCAGAGACGTCCAGAGTGGAGAATAAGGGGAAAACTACGTTTGAGGCCAAGTTGGAGAAGGCGTCCCAGAAGATCCCCTTCACGGAGGCCTCCAGGGTGAATGTGAGTGTCAGGGACCCCAGCAGACAGAGCAGTCTGCGTGGGCACACGGAGGCGGGGTGGGAGTGGCGAGGATGCAGATAACGGGCGTGGGCGGGCGCGGTGATGGGTGATGAGGGCGGAGAGAGGCTGCGACAGCTGTGGCTGCAGGAAGCCCCACGGAGCGGGACGGCTCAAGCACAGAGGGTCACGGTCAGGTTTACAGCGAAGTCCCGTCGTCCCCGCGTGAAAACCAAATGCACTTGCAGACAGCGGTGACTGGTGGCTGCCTTTGGAGAAAGGCAGGACACGCACACGCGGCTGGTTTTCACCACCAGCGGGATGAGGTTCTCACCTCAAGGCTCCACCATTGGCCGCAGGGAGCTGCAGGGCCGCGGCCGTGAGGGCTCCAGGGCGCACAGCTACTGCTCTGGGGCCCTTTGGCGCCTCGGTTCAGAAACTGGATCAAATTTCTGCGTTCAAATACTGACTCTACTTTCACTAACCGTGACCTCTGTTACCATATCTTTAAAATGAGAGGGGCGCCTGGGTGGCTGATTTGGCTAAGCATCTGACTCTTAGTTTCGCTTCAGGTCCTGGTCTCACGGTTTGTGAGTTTGAGCCCCACGTCCGGCTCTATGCGGACAGCACAGAGCCTGCTTGGGGTTTTCTCCCTTTCTCTCTCTGTCCCTCCCCCACTCATGCTGTCCCTTTCTCTAAATAAGTAAATAAACTTAAAACTAAATACATAAAATGAGAATAATAATAGTGCCTAAATGTAGGGTAGTTTTGTGATTCAGTGACACTTTTTTCTGGAAAGTGTTTGTCACATCTCATATCAAACTACAAATGCCTAGTATATTAAATATTATTATTAATCGGCCAATATAAGGAAGAATGCATCAACGTTGTTTTCTTTTGAAGAATTAGGAGTAATACTGTATGTATGTGTATATACATACATAGAAAGAGAGAGAGAGAGACAGAGAGAAATACGGATGGCATATCTTTCAAGAAAGTAAAAAGGAGAACACTGAAGATTTTTCAGATCTGAGAATGAAGAAAGGGATGCATCAGTGGGGACAGGAAGTGATTCTATGTTATTAAACTGGCGGGGCCTTCTTTTCTCTTGTGTCTGAATGAGCAGGTGAACATAACAGGAGGTATGTTTTCTCTGGAAAATTCCTGAGTTTCAAAACACTTCTACAGAACCAGTGCAGGGAGAGAAAGAAGTTCATTTGTAGCAGATCTTGTAAGGGAGGCAAAAGTCTTACAGTCACCTCAGTCCTGCCCATTTCCTGTTTAGGGTTAGAACCGATGCAGGGTGGGGAGGGGGCTGAGAACAAAAGTAGATGAAGGTAAGGGAGGAGTTCATGCTCCTCAAAGAAATGAATGGAGTCTTTTTCAGAAGAACTTTAATTTTCTAAATCCTCGCATAGTGTCTGGAACCCATTGACTTCTCACTGGTACTTACCTATCAGTCATGATAAACAATTCTTTTTGTTCGACTTAATAACCCTGCCCTGAATTGTTCAGTAAAATAAGACAAAAATATGCTTTGTCGACTGCCATTTATTTCACACAGAGATAATATGCTTTTGTCTCTTCGGCGTTTATTCTTAAAACTGAGATAATCTTCTTGCCTTCCGTTCTTTCAAGCAGTGGAGTCATTAGCTTTCTTTTGCTACCAGACATTGTGTGAAGGGTTTTATCTACCTTCCAGACGATCCTTTAAATATTGTGCTAAAAATGAAATGTTTTGTCTGATGTGATAAAATTCCCTGGCTCAAGGCTTCTTTTGCAGTATTTTGGATATTCTTTGTTGCCATATGAAAGGTCAGTTTTGTCTCCTGTGTCTGAAAAGAACCCCCAACAGCTCCTCTGGAATGTTTGAATTGCTCAGGTTTCGGCCACAATCTTCCTCACCTTGAGCATAATGGACACAGAGAGGCCTTGGCCGCTTCTTGGTCATCCAAGAGAACCGATGCGGCAGATTAGCTGAGACGGCATCCAACGTTCATTCAAGGCGGTGGTTGAAGCCTCTCCCGCCAAAACGTTTACCAGTGAAAGTTTTAACCTTTCTCTGTGTTTGACATTTTCTCTCGCTGTTGCTCTTTTCTCTGGTTTTGGATCCTCCGGCAGCAACATGACTTCTCAAAGGCACCTTCATTTTTCAGTTTCTAGACTCTGGGCAGACTTTCCGTTCCCTCCTGCCTACCCCGTCCCCCACCCCCCAATTGCTTGCGTGTCCATGCAGAGGACAGCATACAGCATCCAGTGGCCCAAACATCCAATCTACAAAACTGAGCATAAGCCAATGGGCTGACATTCCAGGCCTTCCTCTCCGCATTTCTGTCTCCAGGGAGCTCCCTGCTCCCATCGGGGGTCCTCAGGTTACTAGATGGTTGTGCTTGTCCGTGGCTTTGCTCCAAGTCCAGGTAAGACCTGGATTCTCTTTCTGGACGTAGCTCTTCACGCCGTGTCCTCTCTCAGAGCCCACAGCACCATGTACGTTGTAATGATCTGCCCCATCCATGGCTTCCTGGCTACTTCCTGAGCTCTGGGAGGAGAGGGACATGTCTGTCTTTTCCAGTCCCTCTCATAGACGAGACCCTTACTGTTTTTATGTGGAATTAGTGATCAGAGTAAGTGATTTTTTTGGTAAGTTCTTCAGGGCAGGGAATAGGTCTTTTTATTTATTCTTTTTATTTCTTGAGAAAGAAAGAGAGAGGGAGAGAGGAAGCAAAGGAGGGGTAGAGGGAGAGAGAGAATCTCAAGCAGGCTCTGCACCCAGCCCAGCTGATGCGGGGCTTGATCACATGACCCTTGGATCATGACCTGAGCCATGATCTGACATCAAGAGTCAGATGCTTAACCGACTGAGCCACCCAGGCGCCCCAGGGCAGGCATCGGTCTTGCTCCCATTTATATCCCATAAATATTGCTTCACAAATCTTTTTACAATAGACACGTAAGTGTTGGTTTGCTTAATTAACACACCTCAGTGTTAAAAACTGTCTTGGAAAGTTGTTTATGCATTATTGTTAAGTAGAAAAAAAGTAGTTTGTGAAAGAGACCAGTATCCCCTAAGAAGAAAAATGCCATTATGGTATGACTGAGTAGATAGAATTTAAAATATATACTGTGATTATTTTGAAGGTTGCAATTATGAGTCATTTTAATTTTTTTCCTTTGGCTTACCTGAATTTTCTACATTTTCCACACTGCAAAAAAAAAAAAAACAATCTGCAAATATTCAGTAATGTTTGGGACTTTCTTGGGGTGCCCTTCGTTCCCTGTGTGTGGTTTGGTCTGGTTCAATGTAGACCCCATCTAATGATGCCTGGGACAGTCAGGCTGAGTGAGGGGTTGATTCACTCTCAAGGTTTGAATGCAGGAACTCCTGGCAGTGATGACATTCATTTTCTTCTTTTCTGAGTGAATCCAAACTACCCATATTTTCCCTTGCCAAACTTTCCCCCTGTTATCTCAAAGCATAGAAATCAATGGTTTGATTGTGTGGAGCCCAAGTCTGATCCTTTTCAGTAACATTTCCCCCCCAACAAGTTGAATGAGGAATCAAAGCTATGTTTGTACACAAAACCCAGAGCATACTGGTATTCTGGATGATGAGAGATGAAAGTGACCGTTTGGGAAAGGGAACTCAAAACTACCAAGACAAATTTGGCAAGAAAACATGGAAATCCTTCTGCTATACTTTTTAAAGATCAAGAGCCGTATGATAGGTGTATCTTAGGAGTGGGACTATGAATGAAGAGAAAAATACAGGTAAAAAAATTGGAATAAAGTGAGGGGGGGGGTGTCTAACTTAGTCCAAGAAGGAGAAGTTCTCTGGAAAATCTTAGGAGAAGAATCCACACCTGACTCCGAAGGTCAGGGCGGTGGGCAGCATAGATGAAAGGAGGGCTGATGCTGAGAGAGAGGGTGGAGGGAAGAGAGAGAAACCCAGCCTAGAGCTCAGAGGCGAGTCCGAGAGTGCCCTGAGAGGAAGCTCAGGGGTGAGGTGAGCGGTGCACCAAAGTGGAAGCGTGCTGAAATTGAGAAGTTTGAGTTTTATCATGAGGGATTCGGGGGTCCATTCAAGAATTTTCAGCTGGGGACTTATAAGGCCAGATATATGTTTTACAGGCTGCTCTGGCTTTATGATAGGACTGAATAGAAGTGAGGTGGGCATGCGTGGGGAGAACTGTTACCAGGCTGTTGCTTCAACCCAGGGGAGAGGTGACGTAAGAACTTGCAGGAGATGAGTGCAGAGAAGGGGGCAGATGTGAGGCCATCCGGGGGAAAGGGCCACAGAACCTGGAGGTGAGCTGGATGAGGGGTGGGGGGGGCGGGAGAAGTGAAGCCTGGCATCTGGTTGCCATGGGAGAGCATGTGGGGTTGGGTTTAGCAGACAGACGTCTTTAGAAGGATTCCGCCTTGCAAAGGTTCAGCATTTACATGCAAAGTGATACTGTTATATTTCAGCATCTCTTCAAGCCAAATTGATGAGGATGTAGTGAATGCTCATTGGGTGGGCTATTGAGTAGAAAAATCTTCTCTGGTATTAAAAGTATGGTTCATGCCCTTGGGTAGGTTTAATCTTCAGCTGATGAACTCTACTCATTATAGAAGATGAAGCGAGGTCTCAGTAGAGAATATTATTTTGTCGTTTGATTCTTATCTAAAAATCAAGAAAATACACTCTAGTGTTACTCTATGAATGAAATATCATTGTTTCTAGTTGAGATGATAAATGTTTTGAGTTATAGGTTTCTGGGAAACATTTTATTTCATAGAGATTACTCTGACAGCCTATTTTTTTGCCTTTTATTTTTAATTTTTAAAGAAGATAGATTTCAGTTTCAGAGTTGAAATAATACTTGAGGAAAGGGGAAGTGGCAATGGGTGAATGGTCAATGTCATGTTAAATTTTTCTCTAGAGCTAAAGTATTCTTAAATTCTTTATTTATTTTATCAAATTTTTAAATGTTTTATTTTTGACAGAGAGAGAGAGAATCAGTGGGGGAGGAGCAGAGAGAGGGGAGACACATGATCTGAAGCAGGTTCCAGGCTCTGAGCTGTCAGCACAGAACCTGATGCGGGGCTTGAACCCACAAACCATTGAGATCATGACCGGAGCTGAAGTCAATGCTTAACCCAGTGAGCCATCCAGGTACCCCTTATTCATTTATTTTTGAAAGAGAGTGTGTGTACATGCAAAGGGGAGGGGCAGAGAGAGAGGGAGGCTGAGAATCCCAAGCGGGGATTCCCCACTGTGACAATCCCACTGTCAGCACAGAGCCCAACACAGGGCTCAAACTTATGAACCGTGAGATCACGACCTGAGCCAAAATCAAGAGTCAGATACTCAATGGACTGACCCACCCAGGTGCCCCTAGAGTATTCTTAGATTCCATTTAAAATTGGTTTTGTTTTATCTTATATGATTTTATAAGTAACTATGTACTAAATTAATGTTTTCCTGAAATATGCAGTGAGGTCTTTGGTTTTATTTGTGATGAGTCATAAGCAACTCCCCAATTACCATTTTGATGGTTCTCCGTGGTTGTTCAAACCCCCAGTGATTTATTTATATGCATCACTTAGATGCTTCATTTAAGCTTGTGAGTAAATTATTTTTGCTGTTGAATACAATGCAATCTATTGACAGGCAGAAAAGATGCTTTATTTTCCTACTCTCCACAATATACCTCTGAATTGAAATAGTTTAAGTGTGATAAACCTCCCCTTGATTGAAGCACATTAGGATATATTAGTAATCGCCACTACTGCCTCTGACACATCCTGTGATTAGACCCAGATCCCCAAATTTTATGGCTTTTTGTTTTGTTTTGCTTTTAAGAGGCAAAGCCATAAATGTGATAAATGTAATTCCAAGATAATGGAGTTAGGAAGCCATTACTGAAGGCAATTTTAGAGGAAAATGGAGAGTGTAAAATGATGACTTTAAAATATTTAAAATTATGGAGGTGGAAATTAAATTGCAGACTTTGGAGAGGAGTATGTGCCGTGCAGGGGAAATGGAAGTCATCCCTAATTTAGAGAAAGAATTTACAGCAAGATGAAAAGCCAGAGAGAATGGCAACTGTGAAGTTTAAATATTTTAAAAGTAACCATTTCAATTAGTCTCTGCATTTATAAAACGGCATGCAGCAATGGGGCATACAAATTCATAAGAGGCTTATTTATCTAAGCTCTTTCTGACCTTGCTCCAAACTGTGTATTTGAGAACTAAGTATAATCTGAAAGAGAATTTTGTTTCTTTTTTCTATTTCATCTCTGCTGTCAGTGTTTACATGCTTAATGTTGTCCTCAGATGAATTCTGGCCAATGGAGATCTCTAGCCCAATAGAGAGCACCTGAGGGTCTTTGGCCAGTGACATTAACATTGGACTCATTTGTTAGATCAAAATATATCATCAAAGCTCTTTGGCCCTTTCCTGAGATGCCTATACATTTCTGTATATTTATACTTACTCTACTACTAATAAATTAAAGCAAGTAGCAGTGATTCTAAATCCTATTAGATCCCATTTTCTCTTTCATAATAAGTACTTTATAAATATTTAATTTGAAATCATATTCATAGCTGAGGAAAACTACCTACCCAGACAATTTCAAAAAATAAATATAATGCTCTAAGTGTAATTTAAAGGAGAAATAGCAAGAAAGCGATCTACAATAAGGTACTCTGCATTTTAATTTATAAATGTTGAAGCGCTATTATGTGAGAGGACAAAATGAAGTGGTTAAATGTGTTCACCTCCATTTAGCGTCACCAGGAAGCATGAGTACACATCCCTTGAAGACTTGGTCACCCTGAGTAGCACTGTCAACACTGAAGCTATATTCAAAATGAACAACTACTAGTAAGGTTCTAATACTTCAAAGTGAAATCTTCCCTTGACTTAAACGGAACAAGAATAGAATTCCTAAAAAGGTCAGGGTAAGCTAAAATTGTTCAGAAATATTTTGTGTACATTTTCTTATACCGATCTACCTTCGGGTGAGGCAGAACCTCTTAAATTATTCATTGCAATTCCTTTGAGGATAATTAGGTTTTGGCCCAGGACTCAAAAAACATTGTCTTAAATATAGGAGGGCCTCAGTTGATAGTTATTTGTGTATCAGTTTCTTCAGAGCGTGAGCATTTCTATTGTACTGAGAGTAGCAGAGTGAGAGCTGGATGCGTCTGCAATGGCCTTGGGTGTCATTCTCTATTAGAAGAAGGGCCAAAAGTTGGATCTGTCTTGCCCTTCCTTCTTTTTCAAATTTCTTTCAGTAGAAATGCTTTTCTAAAAGAACAATCTACAGGAGCTGGCACAGACGCTGAAATCTGAAGCTCTTCAGTGAGAAAATCGGAGACGGAAAGAGCTCCTTGCCCGGAATTGCCAACCACAGGTTCAAATCAAAATTAGAAAAGAAATATTTCGCCCTGGGTCCATGAACACCAATATATTGATGGAGGGTGTACATTGTGAGCTTCATTTTTTGTAGTAATAATGAACTTGAATTAAGCTCCTCTGGTTCTCCCTGTCATTGACAATGGCATTAATGTGAGGTGGTTGAGTAGAAGCAAAGAAGAGTTCATCAGACTCCCCGGGGTTGGCTGGGAACCCAGTGGCTCTCAAGGCTTATTAGCAGGTGCGCACCAGCCACACTAAGAGTCACATAGCATGTGTTGGGTGGAATATATCGTAGGAAGACAGAATTTCAGAACCAGCGGACTCTCGCCTCCTGCCCTGATATTTACAAATCAAACTCTCAGACAGTATTATAAATAATGGACACTTTTGATTGTTGTTCTGAAATAATGCTAAGAAAGTATAAATCACAGTGAGGCTGCCTTCCCAATTTCGGAAGTGCATCAAATAGCAGTGATGTGTTTCCCCCAACTCACTTTGTTTCCAAAACTTCATTAAGAGCGATGGGAATTCATAGAGAAGGTACACGGTGCCAGTTTCTTCTTCCCGCACTTTGATAAGAGACCTCTTCCCTCTTCCCCTTCTCTTCCTATGCATCACCTGCCGGCTCTCTTAGCCTGTCTGAGATTTCTTTCCTCTCCCTTGGGCCAGTCCCTTATGTGACGACATGTAGGCTGAGCATTTGACTAGGACACCTGAGCGCTGGGAGAAGCGCTCCCTGCTCACCGCACCTCCCCCTGCCCGTGGGATCTGTGCTAGCAAAGGCACCAGGACCCTGTCTTTCTCAACTGCTGGTGGCACTTATCCCACGCTCGAAACTGAAAGGTGAAGGACAGATCACGCGTAGTAAGAGCTGGATACCGGTTTACCAATTTTGCTCTAAGCTGTTCCATATTTTTAAAACATATTTACACTATAATGCATAAACATAAATTAATGAGATTCTTCATTAATTGGTTTCTAAAGTTTTCTACTTCAGAAGATTAAAAGTTTGTTTCCTTTCTCGTTCTGGCCAAGCCAGTCCTTTTCCTATTTTGAGAAATGAGAAATTTAACACGGCAAAGTAATCCAATCTGTGACCCGTGACAATAATAAATCCTTTAAGCATATTTATCTCCTCAATTAAGGACTTGTTTGTTTTCAAAGCTCTGCCAATCTAGTCTCTAAAATGGTCCAAGTTCCTTTTTCTTTCTGCAATATCCTTGATATTGTCCAGATCTCTCTTTTTCCCCAGGGGGGCTTGGGTGGAGGGCCAGCTCTCCATCATAGGGTGCGGTCAGCTGGCTGGGTCCTGAACAGAGGACGATGCCCTGGGGCTGTTCTTCAGGGAGAGGCCCCAGGAACAGGTAGGGCAGTCTCCTGGGACACGGTCTAGACAGTCTGCAGCTGCGGGAGGAACAACCCAGGCTGGGTGCTGGAGCTGCGCCATCGGGTTGCTGCGACCTGGAGCTTGGCAGACGTTGACGGGGCTTCGGATTCCTTGCCGGAAGTGCCCACCGCTGCCCCGGGGGGGCCAGCTACAAGGTGCCCCACCGATGACTCCGAGAGGCGGGGTGTTCGCGGGGAGGGGGATTGGGCTATGCTTACTAGGTGGCTTGTGGCCTAAACCAGACTCCTTGACTACGAGTCTGGGACGATGGGCTCCCAGGATCCCGGGCAGCGGGGTGTTTCTCTCCCAGAGCTCCCTGCCCCCATAGCGCCCCTGCATCTGGCTCATGGCAGAGGCCACGGCAGCTGTGTCTGGGCATTACTCAGGTGTTCTCTGACCCACCCCGGATGCTGGGCGACTGCAAGTTCATCCCCGCCCCGCCCCGCCGTCAGGTCACACCTGTGCTCCCCACACACTGGAAGCCACCCAGCGCACCTTATGGGCACCAACTGCATCCTGCCGTCTTCCTGAGAAATTCCACACTGCGCGCGCGCGTGCGCGCACGCGCGCGCACACACACAGACACACACACACACACACACACACACACACACACACACACAGCATTTGGAAAGGTCCTGGGGTGGAGGCAGGGAAGGTGGCCTAGCAGACCCAGGTAAGACGTTGCCCTTGGACACTGGGCCAGCTACGATGCCACACCCCGGAGGCAGCAGTGCCACCAGCCGCGTGCTGGTGCTAAAGGTCTGTGCCCGTCAGACGTGAGTGTCACTGAGGTCTGGGAGTATCCTATTCCAGATATAAGAAATCAGTGAATTTACCTGTTAAAAAATCATTGTTTTCTGGGATTGATCTGTATTCATTTCCTCTGACTTAGGAAGAGCACACATTGGGGGCACCTGGGTGGCTCAGTTGGTAGAACGTCCAACTTCAGCTCAGGTCATGATCTCATAGCCTGTGAGTTGGAGCCCCGCGTTGTACTCTGTGCTGACAGCTCAGAGCCTGGAGGCTGCTTCGGATTCTGTGTTTCCCTCTCTGACCCTCCTCCACTCGTGTCCTGCCTCTTAAAAATAAATAAACAATAAATAAACATTTAAAAAAAATTTTTTAAAGTACCTATTGAATGCTGAATGAATACATTATTATCTCCTATTGCCATACCTATTTTTTATTTGTATATCCCAAATTTTCTTTTTTTTACTTAAAAAATGTTTATTTTGAGAGAGAGAGAGACAGTGGTGTGAACAGGGGAGGGGCAAGAGAGAGGCGGGGAGAGAATCCCAAGCAGGCTCCACACTGTCACTGCAGAGTGTGATGTGAGGCTTGAGCTAACAAACTGTGAGATCATGATCTGAATCAAAATCAAGAGTTGGACGCTCAACCGACTGAGCCACACAGGCACAGCCTCCACAAGTGCCTTTTAAATCCCAGTAAATTGCGGTGCCTGAGTGGCCCAATCAGTTAAGCATCCAACTTCAGCTCAGGTCATGATCTCATGGTTCATGGGTTTGAGCCCCGCATCCAGCTCTGTGCTGACAGCCTGGACCCTGGAGCCTGCTTTGGATTCTGTGTTTTTAAAAAGTCCCAGTAGATTGACATGGGCACTGTGTGTTTCCCTCATTCTACCAGCTCTTGGCAGCCCTGCTCTGGATGGCTTGCTTTTGTGGTAGATCCCACAATTATAGCTGTCTCTGTCAACAACCGTGTGCATGCTGGCTCTTCCATATTGTCACAGTTTGCACTTTAACTTCATCATAGTTTGAACTAAGTAATTTTAGCCTCTCCTACTTTAGACGTTGGGAGAAATACTGTTGCTCTTGCTATGGTGTGAAGAGCACCAGGGCCCTTTGGAGAGAAAGTATTAACACCATAAATACTGCCTTGCCAGCTGGGGCTCAGGGCTTGTGCCCTAGGAGCTGGTCCTTGTGGGTGGTTGTATTTGGCAAATGTGGGAAAAAAAGACCCAAACTCATGTAGGATCTGGATGACCTAAGTCTCCTGGAATCATCCACTGAACTTACAATATGGTGTCATCTTCAGAGATGAGTTCTCATGCATTTCTCCCACGATATTTATTGAGCAACGTAAGGCACCTGGCATTGTGCTGAGATCAGACGCATTGAAGACATGCCAACTTCAAGGCATCAAGAGCTTCCCGGGGCAGGGAGAAAAGACAGCAAATAAAAGACAACACAATAGAAGGTGTAGAAGTAAAACAGATGATGGAGTGGTTAGCCTGCCTTAGGTTGAGCCAGAAAATATTTCCTCCAAGGAGGTGGTGTCACAGTTGAGTTGTATGGGATGAGTCGTGATTTTCCTGGGCCGAAGTGAGAGGAGTATAGTAGGCAATCCAGAAGAAGAGATGGCCGATGTAAGATCATTAGTGTGGATACTGTTCTTGGGGACACGAGAGTATATAGTAGATTCTAGTAGGAGAGGAGACTGGAGGCAAAGGCAAGGGTAAAATCATAAAGGATTTAACTAAAGAATGTGGACTTTGTCCTATAGTAGCAGTGGGAAACCTCTGCTGAGACACGGCCTGATCAGATTTGAATTGTAGCTACAGAGTTTTGGATGCAGTGTGCATTGATGGGAAAAAGGAAAAGAATCAGACGTAGGCAGCTATTTTAATGGCCCAGATGAAGAACTACAGGGAAAAATTTAGTGAGTAAGTCTTGTGTTTACATTCTATTTGGTTTCAAAGTCATTGTGTTGTGCAGATTTCTCTGCTATCATGAGGAACCCCCTACAGATGAAAGGAATGAATCAGCAAGTATTTGTTGATCACCAACTATGTGCAAGATATAAGGTGTTTCCAGAGATTAAAATAAGTGCAGTTTGGGGCGCCTGGGTGGCTTAGTCGGTTAAGCGTCCAACTTTCGCTTGGGTCATGATCTCACGGTTAGTGGGTTCGGGCCCCGTGTCAGGCTCTGTGCTGACTGCCAGCTCAGAGCCTGGAGCCTGTTTCGGTCTGTGACTCCCTCTCTCTCTGACCCTCCCCTGCTCATGCTGTCTCTCTCGCTCTCCTAGAAATAAATTTTTAAAAAAAATTAAAAAAAAAATAAGTGCAGTTCACGACATGGGACAATTGCCTGTGAACTTTTGGAACATGGTGGAGTAACCAGCTACAAATGAATATTTTAAACATTATTTCTGCCTCTAAGAGCTGGGGATAATTGAGAGAAGAGAGATAGAAAAGACGGCAGTTCACATTTTGCGAGCGTAGTGATTTGTTATGCACAGTTAGGCATGGGAAAAGTAAGAGCTGTGGGACTCCATGGCCTAGGCTGCCGTGGGCAGGGGGGGCAGATGCTGTGGGACAAGGCAGGCCAGCCGGGCCTTGAAAGAAAGATGGAGTTGAGAGAGAGCACTGTTACCACAGATGTTCTGGACACCACCTCCAGGTGCTCTGGGGTAAGTTCAAATTCTAGGTTCCAAGTAACACTGGCAAAGTTCCAGAACTGTCTGCTTTAGGTTGCATTTCTCAGAAGGAGTCCCAGAGAGGAGGGTAAATGTGAGAGGGATCCGTTGGGAGGTGTTCCCAGGAAAGGCCAATAGGGGAGCCAGCGCTGAATGGAAAGGAGAGCAGGCAGAGTGCGGGATGGTAACTTGAGCCCATTTGGCAGAGGCCCTGAAGACCCCCGCTCCTGTCAGTCACTGGGCAAGGGTCCCTCGGGGTGCGTAGATCCCAGGCAGAGCAGCCTCCCTGAGCATAGCAGCGGGTGATGGCCCTTCAGGAGGAAACACAGGTGTGTCCCCAAAGCAGCAGGGTCCCAGGGGGTGTGCACGGAGCCCTGAAGGCATTTGCTCAGTGTCAGCGCCAAGTAGCCCGCCTTTTCAAGCTCCCAGAGTTCTCTCCATCGCAGGGCTGTTTGGGGCATATTGCTCAGATGGGCCCAAGCAAAGGATCTCATCTTTCTGTTCTTCCCATTCATCATTTGCCTTCATCCCTTAACAGAGGCACAAAAATACAAGGATTGCCTGAGAGGATAAGCCCCTCCCCCCCAAGAAATCCTAGCTTTTCTTTTCTTTCTTTTTTTTTTTTTTTAATATTTTTATTTATTTCTAGGGGAGAGAGACAGCATGAGCAGGGGAGGGTCAGAGAGAGGAGTCACAGACTCTGAAACAGGCTCCAGGCTCTGAGCTGACAGTCAGCACAGAGCCCGACACGGGGCTTGAACCCACGAACCACGAGATCATGACCCAAGTGAAAGTCGGACGCTTAACTGACTAAGCCACCCAGGCGCCCCATAGCTTTTCTTAACCATGGCCAGTACAGCAAGACATATTTTATTAAGTAAAATCTGGCTTCTACTCAGATTTTCAAAAGAGGACTGGAAGAGTGAATTTTGAGCTCACTTTCTTGGAATGCCGTCACTACTGAGATTTCTGAAATGCTGAGACCTGGGTACACACATCTGCCTTTCCTTATACTGAATGTCTTCTGTCTCACAGGTCATGTCTATCTGCAGAACAGAAAGAAATTGCTTTCCAGTTTTGGAGAATAATTTTAATTGGTTAGCAATCAGTGGTAAAAATTATGAAACCCAGTTTTCTGAACAGTATGTTTAAAACCTTGGCTTTGCAATTCAGTTAATTTTATTACATCTTTCTATGGAGGTTGAAGAAGGTAAGTTTTCATGTCTGTGTTTCTGTAACATGTCTATGGTGCGTGGTGGGCACTTCTCCCATTTTTAGTGTTGTTAGCATTGTATCAATCGCTTCTTAGTCATTTTTCATATGTCGTTTATCAGAAATCCTGCTTACCTGTTCTCCACAAAACCAACTGGAGATGTAAACGAAATGTAATGAGGGAGATAGTATAGGAAATAGTGACATGATCAGAAAATGTAGAAAGAAGGAAGCCAAACGTGGAGTAGATGCTTTAAATGCACACAGCTTATTTAGCTAATAGAGTATCTTGTGTTTGGTGTTCTCTGCAGATTTTCTTTGGGCAAATAACTGCATTTGGTTGAGACCCTTTGACCAACCTTGCTGAGCCCAGAGTCAGCCGACATTGTGGCTTTTAGTTGGCTGGGAAACAAGCTCACACCTTTCCATCCCAGAGTTTCTGTAGACATGGGGCTCTGTCCATACAATGACCGGTCATGTGTCTCTTCACCAACTCAGACCTGTGCCTTCTTTGCTTTACATCAGTACAATCTTTGTTGAAGCAATGAATGCATGAGTGAGTGAGTGAATGAGTGGATTCATGAATGGCACAAAAGGTAGCTTCCCTCCCCCCCCGCGCCCCCGCCCCTGCATCCCACAGTGGCCTGGGACAGGGCTGGCTCCCTGCTCTTCTCAGTCTCCTCTGCCCCAGCCGGTCTGTTCCTGGCCGCTCGCCTGTGGGAACCTGCTTCCTTTGCTTCCACTTGGAAAGCAATCTAATGGACGATTTCACACTAACGTGTCAGTGCCTGCCAGGAGCCGAGGTTGTTTTGTGCATTTTAACAAGGACAAGTAAAGAAATTGATTTCTAATTATAGGACTTAAGGCATCATAAAATAAGATTTTTAGGAGCAAGGGCTTTCAGGGAGCCTATTTTGCCTCTGTGAAATCCTGCCCAGCTGCAGGTAGGAGGGAAAACTCTTATCAGGCGTAGCGCTTCATAGGGACAGGGACAGGGTGGCCGCTGTGGTTTAGGGACAGCTCCCTGAGCCGCCTCCTTGGGAGGGCCTCCCTGCTCTGCCTCTCTCCCGCTGGACGACTTATCTCGGGGCCCTCAGTGTTGGGGACTGTGTCAGCACATGTGACTCCTTTAATGCTGGCACCTAGTAAAGTCTCATTTGAGGTATATTTTTTTGCCTTTAAAATATGTTGAAGGGGCACCTGGGTGGCTCAGTTGGTTAAGCATCCGATGCTTGGTTTTGGCTCAGGTTGTGATCTCACAATTAGTGGATTCGAGCCTCCCACCCGGCGCTGCGCTTGCGGAGCCTGCTTGGGATTCTCTGACCCCCCCACTCCCCCCATTACTCTGTAATCTCTCTCAAAACAAACACATTTAAAACAATATGTTGAATATGTTTCAAGTATCTGAAACAAAATGCTTAATGGAGTCGTCAGTGACAACTCACTAACACAATCTATTCTCTATCGAGCAGGGATGATTAGGGTTGATGTTAATCTTTTGATTCTTTTCCTGCAAAACTCTGCCATGCAGAAAGTCTTACATGAAATTTCTAAGTCAGTGAGGTCACCCACTAACCCTTCGGCAGAAAACAAGCCACTGGTCCTAGGCTGTACTGTCATCTTCTGGTTTTACAAGACCTCGGAACTATGCTATTTAAAATTCTTATAAACCCACGAGTCATTTAGTTTTCTGGTTGGGAGGAAGCGCGGAGATGCTCAGAAGTAAGACTTTTTTGTGTACTTCAACAAACCTTAAGGTGTGACTGTAAAAAGCATAGTTCTCATGGTGTCATGGCAGAGAGATTGAAATTTACTTTGTAACGATTAAAACATGTGAGCAAAGGGGCGCCTGGGTGGCTCAGTCGGTTAAGCGTCCGACTTCAGCTCAGGTCATGATCTCGCGGTTCGTGGGTTCGAGCCCCGCGTCGGGCTCTGTGCTGACAGCTCAGAGCCTGGAGCTGCTTCAGGTTATGTGTCTCCCTCTCTCTCTGACCCTCCCCTGCTCATGCTGTCTCTCTCTCTCTCTCTCTCTCTCAGAAATAAATAAAACATTAAAAAAAATAAAAATAAAACATGTGAGCAAAATTTACATATGAGGGTCCATGGTGAGCCCTTAGACAGACATTGTCAAGCTTAGGGTTGGTCTGGAGAAGCTCCATGAAGCCACTGGGGTGACAGCAGGGGGCCGGGTGTGGCGGGGGGTGGGGTGGGGTAATCCTTTGGCCTCAGCAGGTGCTTTGAATCCCAAGGGGATTTGAATCCAAATCTATCCAGGCTGGAGTTGCAAGTGTTTCTTTGGTGCTCAGACAGGAGCCTCACAGCTTCACCTTGGACGCCCTGCAAACCTTCCCTCAACATGCATCTTCTGGGCTTGGATCTCTGATTGGCTGCCCAGGATATGTTTGCCCCATTCTAGTTCCTTCTTTCGGTGAAACAATTAGCCTTGCGTGGCCTGACTCCAGGACAGGTTTGTCAGGCTCTGTGTTCATCTCCCAGCGCAGCCCTCATTCTTCATCCGCGCTTTTCAGCCCAGCAGCCTCTCAGCTTGATTCTGCCTCGTTTGCTTCCTCTACCTTTTCTCTGCACTTTAAATGAAGCACAGGAAACGGCAACAGTGCGGAGCGGGTCTCCGACGTCCCCCGCGGGGCGGCCGCGCTGCTTCCGCGGCCCTGGGAAGACCCGGATGATGGTACCGGAAATGCCGGGCTGCCGGGTCCTTCCGCCGCCGCCGCCCAGCCCGCGTGCCTTCGGGGACAGTGGGGACGGGAGACGGCAGCCTCGTTCCGGAGCAGGAAGCCTGAGCCCTGCGCGGCCGGGTGGCCCTCGGGGGGCCCGCCTCCCTGCTCACCGCGGGGGGCCTTGGTGTGTGGACGCCGCCCCGATCTGCACCTCCGTCTTCATGTCCGTTTACCAGGCCCCTTGTCACGTGGGAGGAGGGCCGCCCCGCTGCCGTGAGACCTCCTCTTAACCAATCACCTCTGCGGTGACCCTGTTCCCAAGTAAGGTCACATGCTGAGGCGCTGGGGTCAGGATGGCGATCTGCGAATTTTGGGGGCGAGGCGGGACACAATTCAACCCATCCCCCCCCTCCCCCGAACATCAGCTGGGAGCACTCCAGCGGTTAGAGAAACGCCGACCCCACAACCCCCGTTGCCTTGTGCACTGGAGGGGACGGTGGCTGGGGGTGGGGGGGTGGCGTCCGGGCACCCAGGGGTGTCCTGGTTCTGCCCCGAGCCGCCGCCCCCAGCCCGGTGGGCGCCGCCACGCCTGCTTCGAAGCCGCTGCCCATCCCAGGGCCGGGCTGGGGAAGGGGGACACTCAGGTCAGCCTCCTGCCCGCGGGACACCCCCTTGCTCCCCGTGCCCGGGGGTGGGGGTGGGGGGGCTCCGAAGCGCCCTTTCTCCGCCCTCGGAACCTTGCTGCTGCCCGCTTTAATTGTGACTTTGCAGGCCGCCTTCTTTTGCTTGCTAACCTCCCCCCACCCAATTTATTTATTGATTATCAAGTTAAAATATAACACGCTCTTAGTTTCAGGTGTACGGCATAATCATTGGGTATGTGTAAGTCCAGTTAGCCGCTGTCACCATATGCAGTTATAAAATTTTATATTTTCTTTGAGGAGAACTTTTAGGATGTCATCTCATAGCCAGTGCTTGCAGGTTTTTGAGATCTTTATCTCGGGTCGCTATAAATAATTACTTAGTGGGCACCTGGGTGGCTCAAGTGGTTAAGCCCCCGTCTTCCGCTCAGGTCATTGTCTCACAGTTCATGGGTTCGAGCCCCACGTCGGGCTCTGTGCTGACAGCTCAGAGCCTGGAGCCTGTTTCAGATTCTGTATCTCCTTCTCTCTCTGACCCTCCCCTGCTTATGTTGTCTCTCTCTCTCTCTCTCTCAGAAATAAATAAAACATTAAAAAAATTAAAAAGAAACTTCCTTAGTCATCAAGCAGAGGACATTTTACTGCACCTAAAATTTTTTTTAAAAGTTTATTTATTTATTTTGAAAGAGAGAACACAAGCAGGGAAGGAACAGAGAGAGAGAGAGGGACAGAGAGAGGATCCCAAGCAGGCTCCACACTGTCGGCACAGAGCCCAGTGTGGATCTCGAACTCATAAACTCAGATCGTGACCCGAGCAGAAATCAAGAGTTAGATGCTTAACTTGTTGGGCCACCCAGGTGCCCCTTATTTGCGTTTAAATGGATCCTTTATATTTAAGAGTTTGTAGAAAACTTCTCTAGTGAGCCCGTACATAGTCCAGGCACAGTTGGGAATGTGTGAAGCCACTGCTATTGTGATCACTTGTAATTAGCTGGAGTAATGGTGGTGTCCCTGCAGATGGCCTAGGGCAATCCTGGCTGTTTAATTTTTGGCCTATTTTAAACATCATAAGAGCAAGTTATTGTCTTGTGCTTTAGAAACCCCGGGAGAGGTCTGACCGAGAGCTGGGGCTGTGGGTTTGGACTCTGCACATAGAAACGGATGAAAATTGCAAGGAGGAAGATTACAGAGATGGAGAGTGGAGGGGGCCAGGATTGGAATTCTGGGGGAGCAATAACATTTTAAAAGACCAGCAGAGAAAAAAGGACCCCTGAATTAAGTCTGTGGAGGACGGTCAGAAAGGAGAGTGGACACCAGGAATGTGCAGTGTCTCAGAGGCAGAGTGTCCAGGAGGACGTAGCACCCAGTACTCAGGGTCAAGAACATGCATGACTTGCAGTGTTGGAGGCCGTGCCTCGGCGTGTGGAAGCACACAGGAGGCATGTGGCAGAGTTGGGCGCAGTGGATTCCTTCCAGAATTTCGGATAAACAGAGAAGAAGAGAGGAGGCTTGGACGGCACCACACATTCCGAACGTGGCTGTCGGGGATGGGAGAGGCCCCACTTGAACTGAAGAGTGTTCGTTTGTCCTCTTCCCAAGGACTGCTTGCCGGGGCCGCATTTGACACGTGTATCTGCCCTTCGGAGTTCTGTAAATCCATGGTTAGGTGTAGAGGCTTGAGCAGAGTCAGACTGGATTATTTGGGTGGGGCAACTACTCCCGAGGTGACATCATGGTAACGTGAACGATCTTTTGTGAATTTGCAGACATTGATGATCGTTGCCTGGAACAATTAATTCATTCAGGCATTACACCTATGATTTCAAAGCCATTTCTTACTAGGAGGGGTTTTATGGATGTAGCTATTCCCCTCCCCCAAATCGGTGGGTATACACTGCATATTGACATGGAAATTACAAATCAATTTCTTTATTCAAAAATCACTTACTGACTTCTCTGCTCTATGCCAAATACCGTTCTGGGTCCTAAGTACAAAGTGGTGTATAAAGGTCTATACAAAGGTCTGGGCTTATGAAGCTCATAGCGAACAGACTAAGGGTCTTGTGAAGTTGTGAGTGATCATGCAGCGCTGTTCACACCACACACAGAGCCGCTGCCGAGCGAGGACGGTGAAGGCGAACACTTAGCAGCTGCAGATGTGATGCTGGCGCAGGGCGGTGACGAGGCACAGATGTGCCCGGAATATTTGGGTACCGAATGACCTATTATCCTGTTAGAAAAATCATGTACACAGTACAGAGAATTATCATCATATTATTTTGTGATTAAGTCATGTAAAAACACACAGATCGATTTGTTAGAACAGACAAAATCCTGCGCACGGACAACAGCCAGTGCTGGCGAGAGTGGGAAGCAGCAGGAAGAGAGGGCGACCTCGTTGCTGGTGGGCGGGCCAAAGGGGGCAGCCGCTTTGGCAGACAGCTTGTCAGTGTCTTCCACAATTATATATAGTCTTACCGCACAACCCAGCAATCAGGCTTCTTCATGTTTCCCCAGAGGAATTTAAAACTTATGTCCACACAAATTCCTGCACATGGTTGTTTCTAGCAGCTCTATTCGTACTTGCCCAGGCTCAGAAGCAACGAAGGTGTCCTTCGGGAGGTCAAAGGATAAATAAACTGTGGTCCAGCCAGACAATGGAATATTCTTCAATCCTAAAAGGAGATGAGCTGTCAGACCATGGAAACACATGGAAGAATCTTTTATTTTTCAACAAATAGTTTATTGTCAAGTTGGTTTCTGTATAACACCCAGTGCTCATCCCCACAAGTGCCCTCCTAACACATGGAAGAATCTTAAATTTCTTTAAGTATCCATTTATTTTTGAGAGAGAGAGAGAAAGAGAGAGACCAAGCATGAGTGCAGGAGGGGCAGAGAGATGGGAGACACAGAATCCAGAATCAGAAGCAGACTCCAGGCTCTGAGCTGTCAGCACAGAGCCTGATATGGGACTCGATCCCAAGAACCATGAGATCATGACCTGAGCTGAAGTCAGACACTTAAGTGACTGAGCCACCCAGGTGTCCCAACACATGGAGGACTCTTAAATGCTTGTTACTGTGTGAAAGAAACCAATCTGAAAATGCTACATACCGTATGATTGCAATTATATGAGATTCTAGAAAAGGCTCAACTATGGAGGCAGTAAAAAGATCAGTGGTTGCCAAGGGTTGAGGGGAGAGAGGGTTGAGTAGGCGGAGCACAGAGGATGTTTAGAGATGTGAAAATACTCATGTGACATAACGGTGGACATGTGTCCTTATACATTTGTCCAAACTCACAGGATGCACAACACCGAAAGTGAGCTCCAATATGAGCTATGGACTCTAGGTGATTATGATGTGACAACATAGGTTCATATCTGGTAAAAAATGGGTCATTCTGGTGGGAGATGTTGATAATGGAGAAGCGGTGTGTGGGAGGAGGGAGGAAGTATGTTGGAAATCTCTCTACCTTTCTCTTGATTTTGTTGTGACCCTAACACTGCTCTAAAAAATAATCTTGTAAACAAAACAAACTGCAGTCCACTCCATGTTTATGCTGGGAATTAATACATAATAGAAATAAAAAGTTAACTGGTCTTCATTATTTTTGTTTCTATTATTAGGATTTGAAACAAACTTTGTCTTCCCTATTAACTACAGCATTTTGATCCCTACTTCAATAGATGCGCTTTCCACTTCCAAGCACGTCAGGGTGCCGGGTGCTCTTGTGTGGGGGGCGTTCAGGTAATTGTTTTCAGTGTCACCTCCTGTCACCTTACTTGTGCTGTGCAGACCTCGTGTGAGTCTTGGTTTCACCTGACACCAGCCAACTATTCTGTTCGTCAGGAAGGGTCAATTGGAGGTGACCCTGTGCTTCAGCACCAGCTGCCGCTGAGGGGGCCCCTGCTTAGCTGAGCTCAGTCCGTGTCCGCTGACAGGTGGGTCTGGGTCTTTCCTAGAGCCTGGGCTGTGGAACCTTCCGGGCTCCCTCAGGGACAGCTCCACCCGAGCCCCTGAGACCTGGCTGGTCAGCATCGGAGATCGCCTGCATTGCTTTGTGGATTTGTCCTTTGTGCAAGTGTAGACACTTCTCAGGGTGGATCCCCCTTTATACCCGAGTCAGCACTGCAAGGGCTGCTTCCTGAGGTCGGGTCTGGTCACACAGGCAGATGAAGCTCCCAAGGTGGGGGGAGGGAGGCGTCACAAAGACAGACAGCAGGACAGCAGGTGTGTCTGCACTGAGGACACGTACTGGACGAGCACCTGGGTGGCCTGACTCTTCCCCCTGGGGTCGCGCCCAGCTCACAGACCAAGTTCGTTCCTCTCTCTTTTTCTCCATTTCTTTTAAGTTCTTGATGTTTTCCCAGCACCGTGTGCTTGTCCTTTTATTTATATTATCTCTCATTTCTTTCTCCTTCCTTGTCACTTCTTGTCCATCTTAATTTTATTTTCCCATTTCTTTGCTTTAAGCTTTTATTTTCTTATTTTTCCCATTTCTTTTTTTAAAAATTAAAAAAATATTTAACGTTTATTCAGTTTTGAGAGACAGAGTGCAAGCAGGGGAGGAACAGAGAGAAGGAGACACAGAATCCGAAACAGGCTCCAGGCTCTGAGCTGTCAGCACAGAGCCTGATGCAGGGCTCAAATTCCCTGTGAGATCATGACCTGAGCCAAAGTTGGCCATTTAACTGACTGAGCCACCCAGGCATCCCTAAGTTTCTTACATGTGTATTCATTGTGAAGGAGAGAGAGACAGAACATGAGTGGGGGAGGGGCAGAGAGAGAGGGTGATACAGAATTTGAAGCAGGCTCCAGGCTCCAAGTTGTCAGCACAGAGCCTGATACGGGGCTCAAAACTCACTGACTGTGAGATCATGACCTGAGCTGAAGTCGGACGCTTAACCAACTGTGCCACCCAGGCACCTCTTATTTTTCCCATTTCTTATGAATTTTCTCCCTTTCCTCCCCACTCCCTGCCCCATTCTTGTGGTGGCTTTTTACTTAGAGAGATAACATGCTTCTTGCTGTGTGCTTGTTATGTGGGTAGAGTGTTAACTTTGATAAATGGTTGTATGATTAGCAATTGAAAAAATTGGAGCACTGTGTGGTTTTCTCTTTTCAACAACATTTTGACACATTGAACCACTTATTGAAGAATGAAGCTAGCTTTTGGTAGAGATGAAACTCTTATAGACATAGTACTCTAGCTTAATATAGACAGCAACTCTTACTGTGTTTTATATTCAATATCTTCTTCTTTCAAGTGTGGTTTCTCTCTCCTTTCCTGTTCCCTCTCCTCTCCTCTCTTCTCTTCTCTTTCCTTTCCTTTTCTTTCTTTCTTTCTTTTTTTTTTTTTGAGAGAGAAAGAGTGAGAGCGAGTGAGGAAGAGGGTCGGAGGGAGAGAGAGACAATCCTAAGCAGGCTCCACACTCAGTGGAGCTGAGTGGCATTTGACCCCATGACCTGGGATCAAAAATCAAAAATCAAGAGTCAGGTGCTCAAGCAACTGAACTATGAAGGTGCCCCAACTTCTCTTCTTTTCTTTTCCTTTTCAACTGGCAGTCAAGAAAGTGGCCCAGAACTACTGATTTGGATAACCGGAGATTATTTACTGAGTGCTCTACTGGGTATTGCAGCTATGGTGGTGTAGGAAGGTGGGGAAATACTGAAGGACTTTCTTGGAACCCAGGAATTTAAATCACATGTGGACCCCTACCTATGTATGCATAAAAGAACCTATATATCTGAAAAATAGCCTTATGTATGTATTTATTCAATCAAAATGATTTGTTATCTCTTCAATGACCATTAAAATCTTAGTATGACTACAATCTGGATATAACCTTTGAGTCACCAGCCTACATTTCTGCAGAATGGTCTTGTGAGATGCAACTTCTTGATAAGATCACTACGAAGAAAAGCACCAGTGGTTTTGATTATGTTTCTTGTGATATGGTTAACCATGTAAAACTTAAGGGAATATGTGTGAACAAGTATATCTTCCTTTTTATTTATTTACTAGCCTCTTTCAAAAGTCTTTTTCTTACAAAAAATGTGTCATGAAGATATCATATACAGTTGATGAAACTATGTTAAATAACATCGCCAATACTTTTGATAGAATTTTCTGGGTAGCATGCACCTTTGCACACCAAAATTTGAGGACCTAAGTGTAAGCATTTGCTTCTTGTCTTCAGATGATTTCGAGATGGCTGTGCCATCAAATAGCCACGTGGTCTCAGAACCTGGACAAAATATCACGCTCACCTGTCAGCTTCCAACGAAGTGGCCAGTACAACAAATTACCTGGGAAAAGATCCAGCCCCAGCAGATAGACCTCCTGACCAGCTGCAACTTGTCCCAAGGGAAGAGTTATACCTCAAAGTACCAAAGATGGATATTGAGCGACTGTCGTCTGGGGATGAGAAGCACCTTCATCATCATACCCCATGTCGTGGCCTCTGACTCAGGACTCTACCGCTGTTGTTTCAAGGCCAGAACAGGAGAAAATGAAACCTCCGTGATGAGGTTTACCGTAAGCGATGGTGAGTATGTGATGGATGTTTTCAAGTGTTAGAAATGGAGGTCAACCACTGGATTAGTTTCTGTTGTCTATTTCATGACTGTTTTTCAAAATATTAAAAAGAATTTTTTTAACATCTATTCATTTTTGAGAGACAGAGACAGAGCATGAGTGAGGGAGGGGCAGAGAGAGGGAGACACACAATCTAAAGCAGGCTCCCGACGCAGGTCTCAAACTCATGGACTGTGAGATCACGACCTGAGCTGAAGTCGGATGCCCAACCGACTGAGCCACCCACATGCCCCCAAAATATTTTTAATGACTGAGTTTAGATAAGCTGTTTGAATGTTACTATTTGGGTTTTCTTTATCTTGCTAGTCCCTCAATTACAGATTTAACGATTACAATCCTTTCCAATTCTTGATCTGCCACATTCCTGAAATTAAAAGACAAAATGAGGAAGTCTGAAAAATATGTGGTATCAACAGGCTGTAAGTGTCAGCTTGTATAACTCCTGTGTTTTTCCAAGTACCTCACAACTTCGTAATGGTGGTGACTAAGTTTTATAATTCTCCTGTGTCCTCAGCAATAACAAAATGGTGCTGGATTGGTATTTACTGAGTCAGTGTTGAGTTGAGTGGAATTTAATAAATGTTTGATAATGTTGCTACTTTGCCAGCTCAGAGCTTTAATTCCTTCAATTGTTTTCAGCCCTGGGAGCAGCCTAGCCTTAGGGCCTCTTCCTCCGAGCAGTACCTCTTTTGTATTAGTAATTCGTCTCCTGTGTCATAATGAGGCCCTAATTTTATAAGCCGCAGGCCCCACAAAACCTGTGTGAGAGTAAGAAAAAGTGACTTTGCACTTCCTGAAGTGTGAATACAGAGAAGCCTACACAGAAGTCCGGATGGAGGGTGGCGTTACCTCCTCTCTGGCTCTCCCGGCTCTGCCTCTGGGCAGGTTTTACAGCAGGGGACCACGTCACAAAAAAGTAATTTTGCTGGTGACGGAAATTGTATCTCACTTTTCTCTTCCTTCCTTCCATCCATCCACCCGTCTCTCTCTCTCCCTCACTCCCTGGCTTCCATGTGCTTCCCACCAGCGCGTGTGCCTTGGCTCGTGTGCCGACATTTGGGCCAAGGCTGCCTGGCACCCGGCTGTCCCTTCGGGACCCCTGCTTGTACTGCACACTGAGGGTCACTCCTCTGTTGGGAAAGAGGAAGAACGGGGTTTGCACACGCAGCAGCCTCGGCCCGGCCGCCGCAGCAGCCGCGTGCGCTGAGGACACGGGCCACGGGACCGCGCCGGCTCACAGGCACCTGGGACCCCCCGGAGCCGCCTCCGCTTCTCCTGTGGCCGCGGGGGCCGTGCGAGGCCAGACTGCTTCTCAGAACCCGACGCGGGAGCGCCTGGGGGGCTCGGTCGGTGGAGTGTCTGACTCTTGATTTCCGCTCAGGCCTGATCTCACCCTATGTGACATCGAGCCCTGTGTCAGGCTCTGCACCGACAATGCCGAGTCTGCTTGGGATTCTCTCTCTTTCTCTCTCTGCCCCTCCCCCAGCTCCACTCTCTTTCTTTCTCTCTCTTTCAAAATAAATAAACAATGGGAGCTTGGGTGGCTCAGCCAGTTAAGGGTCCAGCTTCAGCTCAGGTCATGATCTCACAGTTTGTGGGTTCGAGCCCTGCGTCAGGCTCTGTGCTGACAGCCCAGAGCCTGGAGCCTGTTTCAGAGTCTGTGTCTTCCTCTCTCTCTGACCCTCCCCTGCTCATGCTCTCTCTCTCGCTCTCTCTCTCTCTCTCTCTCTCAGAAATAAATAAAACATCAAAAAAAAAACGTTAACAAAAAAGAATTTGATACAAAAGAGGGTTGATGGAATATGTGGGGGAGAAATATTAACAGTTTCTTCACTTTAAATGTTGACTCCATTCCTTCAGACATACATACAAACTATTTCTTACCTTAAAAAAATTGCATTACAGAAATGTTTCTTAAACCTGTAGAGGAAACACACACACACATACACACAGACACACACACACTCATGAATCTCTCAGAGACTAAGACAAGGAAAAGTTCTATTCAGAAAAATATCATAAAGAACATTTATCAAATGCATAGGAAGTTAGATCTTTTCCACTATGTGCTGAAAAAATAATTATAAACATCTTAAATCATAGAAAAAATAGAGGTAATAAATTTTTAGGAGGTACAATTATTTAACTCTTACTAATTAATAAACAGGTCTTTCACTCATCCAAATATGACTAAGTTTGTCACGCAAAACTATGTAAGCTATAAATGATGTCAAAAATGAAGGTGACTGAAAGTCATGGCCATATTCTTAGTGTTCATGTGTTTTGGGCACTTGCAAAATGGCCTTTTGACATTCAAATGGCAGGCTAAAAGAATATCAACAGGGCTCATTACTAAAAAGTGCTAATTGATAGAAAATGTCAGCTGATGACCCTATATTTTGGTTTAATTTGATTTTAAAATAAATGTAAGTAAAGGCTGAAAATAAAAAACAATCAGATGGAAAGCAAAAGAGCTCACTTACATCTGCTCTGATACCATTTGATTATTTCAAGTCTTGAGGCTGTTTGGTCAAAAATCAATGTAGGGATTAAAGCAGAGAGACAGGTTTAAGATGTGAAGCGGATTTAATTTATTTCAACTGTCAGGGAAAGGTGATTGTGACACAAATTTTATAAACTGCTGTGCATCCTTTTGTTCGCTCCCATCAACTTCTTTTATAGGATCCAAAGGAGAGTATTTCATGACTGTCATATTCTACACACACCCAGGGCTCTTCCCCTGAGTTTTGTGTGCACGTGTTCATCCTCGGACAAATAGCAGGTACTCAGAGGTCACCCAAGAGATGACACAATGCCAACCAGTGTGCCATATATGGAGTTCTTTTTTTTTTTTTTTTTTTTTTTAATACCTGTTTGTTTATTGAGAGAGACAGAGAGAGCAGGGAAGGGGCAGAGAGAGACAGAGAGGGGGAGAGAATCCCAAGTAGGCTCCGTACCAGCAGCACAGAGCCTGACATGGGGCTCAAACTCACAAACTGTGAGATCATGACCTGGGCTGAAATCAAGAGTCAGATGCTTAACTGACTGAGACTCCCAGGTGACCCTCTAGTTCTTGACACATTTCAAGCAGAGGGAGAAAATGACAGAAGTGTGGGTTGAACCCGAATTTCCTATTGACTATTCTTTGCTGAGTGGAAAGAAATATTTGTGTCCTGTCCTTTGCACTCGGGACCTGGGAAGTTTGAAATATCTCCAGACTGGCTTCTCTGAATTTGAAACTTGTCTAGAGCATGGGGCAAGAAACGGGGGGAAATGTGTGTATGCTGATGGTGACCAAGAGTATTTTTGGCCCTCAGTGTCCTTTAGATGGTCATTAGTCACAAGAAAAGCACTTTAGTTTCCACCAAAAGAATTTATGAAGCTGTTTAATATTAACGAAATGATGTTCAGACTACTATTGTTTCAACCGAGCTTATCAGTTATAAAAGGAAAGAGGATCAAAGAAATGACATCAGCTCCCTCAGAAAGTTTCCGGAGGAGACTGGTTTTGAACAGACTTCTGTTTGCCAATGCTGAACAGTACTGTTACTCACGTCTTTGTCCAATCTTCCTCCGCCAGTGAGGACACTCAGCTGAACCACCAAATGTCAACTGATGATCAGAGCAGAGAACAGACAAAACAGGGTATAAGAAGTAACACAAAATAGGCACAGGGACAGGGGAGGAGGGACGAGGAAGCTGTGTGTGTGTGACTGCACACAAGGGACTAGGTTGGTCAGAGATTCTGAGTCAGGGGTTAATATAATTAGTATCAATTAGGTGACAACTTGGTACAATTCTGGATTTCATGTAAGAGCAATGAGAGCCATTACTGATTCTTGACCAAAACAGCAAAAATAATATTGGAGGAAGTGTAAGTGAAATCACTGAGAACTGAATCAAAAGGAGAAATGTGAGCCAGAGGAAACCAGCCATCATGGTGAGGGCATGAGCATTTGGGCTCTCGCACTGGGCTCCCACTATCACAGACTAGTGAAGGAGCCCACTCCAAGCAGGCACATTTCAAATGGTTCCTCATGGGCAGGCAAATTAGAAAATGGTGCCCCTTCCTCTGGGCTGCTTAAGACCCAAAAGCTGCTGTGCAGGCTTGGGAGTGGGGGGACCGAGGCCCTTACCCATCTTGGCTGGGACAAGGTGGCCTGGGCGAGGGCAGAAGGGGGTTAGTCTGATTGGAATGTCAGCCTGTACCTTCCATGGGCTTGCCAGTCACTCGCACTTTCTTACCTTCCCCTCTTTCCAACCGACCTACTAATTTTTACCCATTTACCTCTCCTTTAGAGTTTCAGTCTGATCTCTCTCTGTTTTTAATATAGTTTATTGACAAGTTGATTTCCATATAACACCAGGTGCTCCTCCCAACAAGTGCCCTCTTCCATGCTCATCACCCCTTTTCCCCTTCAGTCAGATCTCTTCCATGTCCATGGCTTTTCCACATTAGCCCAAACGGCTTCCGTGCCATTGAACTGTGAAATATTTTCAACTTCTCAAACTTTTTTGACTTGGGAATTTATATCCTTGAGTAATTGCATCTGTTTGCAACGGTCCAGACACTTATGTTAGGAAATCACTTGCCGTTAGGGATTATGGTATCTTTGCTTAGAGTTGTCAAAATACCTTTCCAGAATATTCTCAATAAATGTTCTTGACTGATTCTTTGTATGTTAATATTTTCATATGTTCAAGTATATGTCTATATATTTTACCTTATATTTTAAAACATGTTCATTTTATTTTCAAGTTTTTGAGCTAGATTATTTCTAGATTTTTCTTCATCAACACTCAAAACATTTGACATTTAATTGCTGATCAAAGCAAGTAAATCTGAGGAGATCTGTTGTAATACTTGGGGAGAAAACCTTCATGAGTTTTGTTTATATTTGTGTCTTTCATAAAAAAAATCGATTTCCTCGATTAAGTTTAGTTTCCTTGCTTGCCTGTTTTATATAAATGGTGCATAATTGTGTCACTGGACCTGGTGGGTGGGGTTTGCAAGTAACAATGACAGAAGTGTTCCTAGGGAATCATGGGGCCACAGCTCAGGGAGCCTCCCAGGGGTCTTCAGTGAGGTAGAGGGTGACAGAGAGGTAGGAGTGTAGAGGAATAGGTGCTGCAGGTTATGAATCTTGCCTAATCTTGGTGTAGTTTCCTGACTGTGGGGCTCTGTGCTCCTGAGTCGACCAGAAGAACATGGAGGAAGAGAAATGAACTTGAATTATTTCTTTGGCCTTTAGTTTCTGCTAAAATGCACCCAGTTGGCTCCCAGGTGATTCGGTTCCTGAACGGTTTCAGCTTATAGACAAGAGCTTTTTTTTAGGGGCCCATGTATCCAGAACCTTCTGTCCCATCCCTATGAATTCACGATAGCTGTGAATACTGTTGGCATGGGGTTGTCTGAGCTGATATGCCCTGGGATGCCAGACACGTTTCTTTTCATGACATTGTGTGATGAACTTCAGCTTCTTAATATCTTCACCTACATAGACAATAATGTTTCCGGCAGTTCCTTTATGTAATTAGAACCACAGCATCAGAGTTCAAGAGCCCTGGTGTCCCTGCTTACAAGTTAAAATAGCCTCTACTGAAATGGATAAACTCGAATCCTCAGCTCAGTTAAGTTTTTAAAATTCTGGATGTTAGCTGGATATCCAGATGAGAAACACGGTTTCCAACATCACAAGTGAGTTGATTACTCAATCATGGCCTATTATGTCTTTGCGTCTTTATGGAGGCCTCTGCCCAAATCAATTCTTTTGGGAGACATTGCGTTTAAAAAAAAAAAAAAAAGGCGGCTAACCAGTTAGCTTGTGTTGTAAGCCCCACATATCGATTTATTCATCTTTCCTAATGCACGCAATCCCGGAAGGTTTGCCTGCAGCCGTCTTTGTATACAGACCGTGTTTGTGTAGCTAAACAAGATAGCGAATTTGGATAATAAGAATGACAAGTTAGCATCTGAGAGAAGGAAGTGCGGAAGACCTCATGTTAAGTTGGTCTAATGATCCTGTTACAAGGAAGGGCGGTGGCTACCTTGTGCATGGTTATTGGCCTCACACCACTGTAGATAATGTAAATGAGAAAGCACCTAATCCTAGGAACCGCTTTTAAGTGATCATTATCCTCGCCCGAATTTTAAACAATTTTCACAAAGTTTTCCTCTCCCTAGGAACTTAAAGAACAGAGAGGAATTCAAGTTCAGACGAATGTACTGATTTTCCTCCCACCTCAAATCCATGTTGAGAGACCTGCCTGCTGACTCTAACTGCACAGCAGTTCTTTTGTCATGCGTGGGATTCTTTATTTAAAGCACCTGGGAATTGTGAACAGGTTGTGGTTGTCCCTGCGAGCCTTATTAGGGACTGAACATAGATGATTGTGTGACGTTTTCCCCAAAGGCAAGTGGAAAATTACTTAGAATTAAAAAAAAAAATGGTCTTCATTTGAGATTAATGGTATTTCATTCTTTTTTTTAAACCAAATTCTTTCTTTCTTTCTTTCTTTTTTTTACAAATAGTTTATTGTCAAATTAGTTTTCACATAACACTCAGTGCTCATCCCCACAAGTGTCCTCCTCCCCGCCACATCCATCAGTCCTCAGTTTTTGTCAGCATTCAAGAGTCTCTCATGGTTTGCCTCTCTCCCTTTCCCCCACCATTTCCGCCCTTCTTCTCCCCCTTGTTCCTCCGTCAGGTTCCTCCTAATCCTCCTATACGTGCAAACATATGATATTTGTCCTTCTCTGCCTGACTTATTTCAGCTCAGCATAACACCCTCAAGGTCCATCCATGTTGCTACACATGGCCAGATTTCATTGTTTCTCATTGCCATGTAGTATTCCATGGTATAGATAAACCACATCTTCTTGATCCATTCATCTGTGGATGGACACTTAGGCTCTTTCCATGTTTTAGCTATTGTGGAGAGTGCTGCTATGAACATTGGGGTACATGGGCTCCTATGCCTCAGCATTTCTGTATCCCTTGGGTAAATTCCTAGCAGTGCTATTGCTGGGTCCTAGGGGAGTTCTATTGTTAGTTTCCAGAGGAACCTCCACACTGTTTTCCAGAGGGGCTGTGCCAGTTTACATTCCCACCAACAGTGTAGGAGGGTGCCCGTTTCTCCCCATCCTCGCCAGCATCTAGAGTTCTCTGATTGGCTCATTTTAGCCACTCTGACTGGCGTGAGGTGGTATCTCAGTGTGGTTTTGATTTGTATTTCCCTGATGAGGAGGGATGCTGAGCATCGTTTCATGTGTCTGTTGGCCATCTGGATGTCCTCTTTGGAGAAGTGTACGTTCATATCTTCTGCCCATTTCTTCACTGGGTTGTTTGTTTTTCGGGCGTGTAGTTTGGTGAGTTCCTTATAGATTCGGGATATTAACCCTTTATCTGATATGTCATTTGCAACTATCTTTTCCCATTCCGTTGGTTGCCTATTAATTTTCTGGGTTGTTTCCTTGGCTGTGCAGAAGCTTTGAATCTTGATGAGGTCCCAGCAGTTTATTTTTGCTCTTGATTCCCTTGCTTTTGGGGATGTGTCAAGTAAGAAGTTGCTGCGGTGGAGATCAAGGAGGTTGTTTCCTGCTTTCTCCTCTAGGGTATTGATAGTTTCCTGTCTCACGTTCAGGTCCTTTATCCATTTTGAGTTTATTTTTGTGCATGGTGTGAGAAAATGATCTAGTTTCATTCTTCTGCATGTTGCTGTCCAGTTCTCCCAACACCATCTGTTAAAAAGGCTGTCTTTTTTCCATTGGATATTCTTTCCTGCTTTGTCAAAGACCAGTTGGCTGTATACTTTTGGGTCCACTTCTGAGTTCTCAATTCTGTTCCATTGGTCTATGTGTCTGTTTTTGTGCCAATACCATACTGTCTTGATGATGACAGCTTTGTAGTAGAGGCTAAAGTCTTGGATGGTGATACTTCCCATTTTGGTTTTATTTTTCTGTATTACTTTGGCTATTCGGGGTCTTTTGTGGTTCTATACAAATTTTTGGATAGTTTGTTCTAGTTTTGAGAAGTATGCTGGTGCAATTTTGATTGGAATTGCATTGAATATGTAGAGTGCCTTAGGTAGTAATGACATCTTAACTATATTTATTCTTCCTATCCATGAACATGGAATGTTTTCCATTTCTTTGTGTCTTCTTCAATTTCCTTCATAAGTTTTCTATAGTTTTCCTCATACAGATCTCTTGTATCCTTGGTTAGGTTTATTCCGAGGTATTTTATGGTTGTTTGTGCAATTGTGAATGGGATCAGTTTCTTGATTTCTCTTTCTGTTGCTTCATTGTTGGTGTATAAAAATGCAACCGATTTCTGTACGTTGATTTTGTACCCTGCAACTTGGCTGAATTCTTGGATCAGTTCCAGTAGGCTTCTGGTGGAGTCTGTCGGGTTTTCTATGTAGAGTATCATGTCGTCTGCGAAGAGTGAAAGTTTGACTTCCTCTTTGCCAATTCTGATGCCTTTGATTTCCTTTTGGTGTCTGATGGCTGATGCTAGGACTTCCAGCACTATGTTAAACAACAGTGGTGAGAGTGGACATCCCTGTCGTGTTCCTGATCTCAGGGGGAAAGCTCTCAGTTTTTCCCCGTTGAGGATGATGGTAGCTGAAGGCTTCTCATAGATGGTTTGATGATGTTTAAGTAGGTTCCTTCTATCCCGACTTTCTCTAGAGTCTTTATTAAGAAGGGATGCTGTATTTTGTCCACTGCTTTTTCTGCATCTATTTACAGGATCATATGGTTTTTATCTTTTATTTTATTGATATGATGTATCCCATTGATTGATTTGTGAATGTTGAACCAGCCCTGTAACCCAGGAATGAATCCCACTTGATCTTGGTGGATGATTCTTTTTATATGCTGCTGGATTCTATTTGCAAGGATCTTGTTGAGAATTTTTGCATCCGTATTCATCAATGTTATTGGCCTATAGTTCTCTCTCTCTTTTTTTTTTTTTGCTGGATCTCTGTCTGGCTTGGGAATCAGAGTGATGCTGGCTTCATAAAATGATTCTGGGAGTTTTCCTTCGATTTCTGTTTTTTTGAATAGCTTGAGAAGAATTGGGATTAATTCTGTTTTAAATGTCTGGTAGAATTCCCCAGGGAAGCCATCAGGTCCAGGGCTCTTATTTGTTGGGAGATTTTTGATCACTGATTCAATTTCTTCACTCATTATGGGTCTGTTCAGGTTTTCTCTTTCTTCCCGTGTGAATTTTGGTAGTGAGTGTGTGTTTAGGAATTTGTCCGTTTCTTCTAAGTTGTCCACTTTGTTGGCATATAATTTTTCATCGTATTCCCTGATAATTGCTTGTATTTCTGAGGGGTTGGTTGTATTAAGTCCATTTTCATTCATAATTTTGTCTGTTAGGATGCTCTCTCTTTTCTTTTTGATATGTCGTGCAGAAGATCGATTCAAGTTACGTCTGAGGGGTGTCCTCTGAGCCTTTGTATTTCCACATTTACTTCCTTCCCCAGGTCGGGGAAGTTCTCTGCTATGATTTGTTCCAGGACTCCTTCAGCACCTTTCCCTCTCTCTTCCTCTTCTGGGATTCCTATGATACGGATATTGTTGCGTTTGACCGTACCGCTGAGCTCTCGAATTCTTCTTTCCTGTTCCTGGATCAGTTTGTCTCTTTTTTTGTTAGCTTCTTGTTTTTCTATAATGGTGTCTTCTAAATCACTTATTCTCCTTTCTGCCTCTTCAATCCGTGCATTGGAGGCCTCTAATTTATTATGTATCTCATTGGTCGCATTTTTTAAATCTTCATGCCTATTTTTATTTTCCATTCTGTCTGTAGCCATAGTTTCTTTGATGTCCCGTATGTTTTTTTTCAAGCCTAGCTATTAATTTTACCATTATTATTCTAAAATCTTCTTCAGTTATGCTGCTGATATCTGTTTTGAGCAGTTCATTAACTGTCATTTCTTCTTGGAGTTTCTTTGGAGGAGAGGTCTTTCGTTTTGTCATTTTAGTTAGCTTTCCGGCTCTTGTTGGTTTTAAAGACTTGTTATGCTCTCTGTTTCTATGAGCGCTGCTATATCCAAGAAGACTCTTTGACTTTCCAGGGCCTATCCTTTCAGAGCGTGTTTTTGAATGGTATCCCTTGGTCTCTCTTGTTGGGACCTTGGTTATTTTATTTTCCTATTCATAGTGATATTTGGGACTCTCCACCCTGTGTACTCTGGCTTGTTTCTTGAGGTAGCCATTAGAAGGTCTCTCAGTGGATTCTGCGTCCTTTTTCTCCCAATCTCTCAGGTTTTGTAAGGTTTCCAATGGCTTCAGATTTTTTCTGTGTGATGTATGGGCACGAGTGCAAGTACGGAGCTCCTTACTTCTCCGCCATCCTGCCCTCTCTTTAAACCGATTTCTACGTGAACATCCTCTCCACACAGACATGAGCACACTCACTTTGGAGCTCCTGGCAGATGGTGCCTCAGATCATTTCACTGCCCACTTGAGAAGGGAGTCCAGGGAAAGGGAGACCAGCCCCTCTGGTCCAGCCTCTTTGGTCTGACTTACACCCTCACTTGCCACTATCACCACTCGGCATTTCATTCTTAATAGCAATTCTAGCTTTGTGATATGATTCAATTAGTCAGGTACCTACTAGCAACTTTCACTAAAGTATTCCAGAGACACACTGGGGTGACTCTTGACAAATATTGACATACGCTAGGTGACCAAATAGGTTTGCAGAGGACTGTGTTATTTAAAAGGACAGGAAATGAAGAATGAACATAGATCTGTCATTTGTAGAGACACATCTTTGATCCTCAACTGGTATCTTAAAGTTATTTACACTCCAATGATTCAGAGATTTTTAAAAATTTTTTTTTCTAATGTTTTATTTATTTCTGAGAGAGAGAGAGACAGCGCGAGCAGGGGAAGCTCAGAGAGAGAGGCAGACACAGAATCCGAAGCAGGCTCCAGGCTCTGAGCTAGCTGTCAGCACAGAGCCCGACGTGGGGCTCGAACCCACGGACTGTGAGACCATGACCTGAGTGGAAGTCGGATGCTTAACCGACTGAGCCACCCAGGCACCCCTCAGAGATTTTTTTTTTAATTGAAATATAGAAGACATACAATATTCTATTAGTTTCAGGTGTACAACATAGTGATGCAACAATTATATACATTATGAAATGCTCACAACAGTAAGTGCAGGTACCTTCAGTCACCACACAAAGTTATCATACTATTATTGACTATACTCCCTATGCTGTACTTTTAATTGCATGACATCTTTACTTTAGAATTGGAAGTTTGTACCTTTTAATCCCCTTCACCTATTTCACTCATCCCCCACCAACCTTCCTTCTGGTAACCACTAGTTTGTTCTCTGTATTTATCTATTTCTGTTGTTTGTTTGTTTTGTGTTTTAGACTCCACATGTAAATAGAATCATATGGTATTAATCTTTTTCTGATTCAGAGGTGTGTATATATATATATATGCATATATATGTATATATATATATTTTTTTTAAGTTTATTTATTTTGAGAGAGAGAGAGAATGTGAGCAGGATAGGAACAGAGAGAGAGAGAGAGAGAGAGAGAAGGGAGAGAGAATCCCAAACAGACTCCAGGCTGTCAGTGCAGAGTCTGATGCAGGGCTCAAACTCATGAACCACGAGATCATGACCTGAGAGCTGAAATCAAGAGTTGGATGCTCACCTGATTGAGCCACTTAAGCACCCCTGATTCAGGATTTTTTAAAAGGCATGTATCCAGCAGAGATATTTTTGGATATCTTTTTAAAAAATAGATACCTTGCAGTATCATTGACCACTCTAAAATTTATTTCTGGAGTTAATTCAAAATATTTCACTTTCACTAGAACTCAAAAGTAACTATGATGTTCATAATCTTGTAAATGTAAGAGTAGCATCTTATTTGATTAACCCACAAGAAGAGATTCTGCCTTTCAGGGATACAAGGTTGAAATGTTAATGCTTTCAATTGGATTGATGGGGACGGAGAAATGATTTAGCAGAGTGAAGAGTGAGTGAACTGAAAAATCCTTATTATCACTATGACGGACCTGGCGAGTACAGAGTAGATACTGACATGAGAAGACCATGTTACCAAAAGGTGGGATGTTTTCTGTGGCTTCCAATTAAAGAAGTTCAAGGACACAATGCATTTGCCAGTGACCCCCAAATGGGTACCGTGTAGGACACAAGTTCATAAATACAGAAAACTGCAGGCTTGCCAAGTAGAATTATTATATTGTAAAATATATATATTATATTTATATATATAAATCAATATATTGATTATCATTAATAATAATGATGATGCTAATGTACCTTCAGTTTTTCATGCCTTAGAGCACTGGATAAATTCTTCCCTTTTTCAATCTGTGTGTGCATGTACATTTGTAAGTTAAGGTATCCGTGAGCATTTGGTAGGAGCAGCGCTGGGTAATCTGCTCTCTGTAAGCATTCGGTGGATACATGTGACACGTAGGCACTTTTACACTCATGAAACACACACACATGCCAAGTCCCGAGTACTTTCATCAAAATAGGTTGTTTTGCTTTTATGTTGACTACTGTCTTCTCTTCCTGATTCAATAAAGGTATCAGTTATGCCATCCGGTCATGCAATGCCTACTGGAATCATTGGCTATTTTTTTTTTTAAAAGGAGAGATCAGATGGGTAATGAAACTGGATCATAAAGCTGCAGATTTTAAAATGATTACTATAGCTTTTGTTTCTTATAGCCAAGCATTGGCTTTCATATATTTGCAGAGTGCTTAGTAAACATTTTCATTTTATCTATTTTTATTTTTTTCGCTTATTTCTTTATTTGGAGAGAGGGCAGGTGTGTGCCAATGAGTGGGGGAAGGGCAGAGAGAGGAAGAGAGAGAATCTCATACCAGCTCCATGCTGTCAGTGCAAAGCTCAACATGGGCTCATACACCGTGAGATCTCACAGATCATGAGATCATGACCTGAGCCAAAATCAAGAGTCGGGTGCTCAACCCAGCACCCCAGTGAACATTTTTTTTAAATAAAGTGAGTTAAAATGGAATATTTGGAGGTAAATATTCAGCCCAAGCTTGTAGTATATTTTGTATTCTGAAAAGGTCTATACAACATTTATAACACATTTCTATATAGGCCTTTATAAATACCATATAGTTTGAATTTTAAAGATTTCTGAAGACCCAAGGTAAAAGTTGTTAGCAGTTACAAGAATTAAGTGTCCCAGGCTTGTCTTGGCTACTATATGACAAACTCATGGATGTGCGTATATGTGTGCTGGTCACTCTAAATTTGCTGGTAATTATTTATTCAATTGCTACAACAACTCTATTATTATGTGCATTTTATGATTGAGGAAAGTGACGCATGGTGAGATTGAGTAACTTATTCAAGGCTCCAGAGCTAGTAAGCAGAGGGGCTTGAGTTCCAGCAGTTAACCGCAGCACTGTATCACTGCCCCAAGTGAAAGAAGCAAGTCCACACCGTCATCAACAAAGTCATCACAGGAGAAGCTGCCCACGGAGAGTTCCACAGCCTTGTCTCCCCCACCCGCCTTTTAGATACAATAGATTTCAAATCTTTTTGTTTTTTAATATTTATTTATTTTGAGGAAGAGAGAAACAGAGCATGAGTGGGAGAGGGGCAGAGAGAGGGGGAGACACAGAATCCGAAGCAGGCTTCTGGCTCTGAGCTGTGAGCACAGAGCCTGATGCGGGGCTCAAACTCACAAACCGTGAGATCATGACCTGAGCCCAAGTCAGACGCTTAACTGGCTGAGCCATCCAGGCCCCCCTAGATATAATAGATTTCAAACCGAACCAATATACAGAGCGAGCGTAGGCAAAGGAATGGGTGTCTGGTCTCCCCAATGTTCTCCCAGGTCTGTGTGCTGAGTTAGGCTCGCTCAGGCCATCACAGGTGCTGTGTGGAGCTCTCTCCTGACTTGTCCCCTTTTCTGAACTTTGTGGGTATAGGAAATTGTGTGAGGGAGGGCTTCCACACAGTTACGTGAGGGACGAGCAAAGTCAGATAGCGGGTCTTTGGGTCTGGAGGGGAGTGCTGGTGTCTGATGCAGTCAGGTCCACACCAGGAAGAGATGAGGGGAACTTCAGGAGTAGCCCCTGGACAAAGGAGAGTCAGGTTCTTGCTGGAGAGAACTGGTGATCGCTCAACTCTCCCGTGGCTTCTTGGCTTTGTGGAGCAACTGTGCCCAAGGTCTGTACCAAGCCTGCCCACTAGCTTCCCCTTCATGGGGAAACCCACTCCCTTGAGCAACTTCCTGGGAATCTGCTCTACATTTTTAAGTGCAAACTTCTTCCATTTTATGCTCCTCCTTCCTCTCAAATCGTGGTCTCACTCTTGTTCTTGTAAAGACCATTGAACCCAGAACTGGAGGTATAACCCATCAGAATTCTAGTTCCTCACCCTCAAGGACAGAGAGGGCTTAACCTCCAAAACCTCCTAAGAAAATCAAAAGTTTATTTCATATATTAACATACTCCAAATAGATGTATTCTCTCTCATTTATGGACCTTCATATCGAGCAGCCAAATACATAAAATATTGAAACAGTATGGTATGCCTCCTGTGTTTTATTGCACAGCAGAAATGTTTATCTTGATTTCAGTAGAGCATTTGAAAGATTTCCTATTCTATCCTTGTGGATACATATAATAGTTACACTGTAATGTAACGTTGCACTTGGTTAAACAGCAGTAATAACAACAACGGTGTGTTGGGGAATTATATTTAGAAGCAAAATCTCCTCACTCCCCAGAAAACAAAGGTAGAAGAGAAAGAAAACAATTTTATTACTGAATAAGCATTAAACCGGAATTGTGATGTGCATCAGACAGAAATCTCACCTTTCATGGGCCCCACAGATACGACCCATTGTAGACATGTTTTCAAGGTAAACAGTAACTGGTCCTCAGTTGAAGGACCTGACAGCAGCATTTGTCACACGCAGTTCAACCTAAATTCACCTGGTAGTTGGGGTGACCATCTGCATCAGCTAATTGGTTGTATCCAAAGGAAAAATGAACTTTTTAGACCATTACACAAGGAGCTGATTTTGCACCTTGGAGAAAGGTGCCTGTAGGCTCCTACCCTCCCACAGAATGAAGAGGTAAGAGCACTCTCTTCCTTGATGATTACATTCCAAAGGGATGGCTTCGATTTACCACAGTAAAAGAACACAGAGCAAGATCAGCAAAGGTAAGAGGCACATGGAGCAAAGTCAGAAGGACTGACTGATTTCCCAGAGAGAAAGCAGGTGTTTGGCATAAGCCATTGTTTGTATAAACAACTCAGGCACAGCAAACCACCCTAACCACAGCTAGGGGATGGTGGAAACACACAAGTCACCACACACTAGCCAATGGGCAACCTTGTATGCAGGCCTTTCTAGGGACATCGGTCTCTGGCCCGCTCCTTCAACTCTTTTCTGTACACTTAATTCACTAAGAACGTGAGCAAGGTTTGTGCAGTTCTTGACATTATGGCTTTGATGCATCAAATATGTGTGCACGAAGACTGAGGTTCATGAAATGTAAGAAATGTAACATTAGACTGAGAAATATTTGGGTGAAAGGATGAGACATCTAATGTGATGGAGTCAGCCATAAAAGTTTTCCCAGTAAGTGTATCAAACCAAAGATGTTGGCCATCCCTATGTCTCATACGCTGACTCAGGGCTCCGTGCCCTGCACCAGTCACTGTAGAGTGCGATGGCCCACAGTACATGGCGTGATGCACACAAAGATACCAGATAATGGAGCTAATACAGTCATCCTATATCGAGTAGGTAGACTTTATGGCCTGTCTTAGATGTGTATCTCAATGGATGTAAAATCTTTAAGTTCTTAAGTCATTTGGGAACTATTTTCCATCAAAAGAGGCAAACTCAGTATAGCAGAAATTGTACATTGGGTTGGAAACTTGCTTCTCTTGTTGGTTTCCTCCAGGACAATGATTTAGATTCTCTTACATTTCTGTTTGTGTTCTCTTATGTTTCTGTTTCTTATGTTTCTGTTTTAGAGATTTTTATGTGCCTTAAGCCTCTCAGTTCAAATCTGATAATACTTTTATTTTAAGAAAGAGTAATTACTCTTCACTCAGAAGAAAGATTAGAGGCTGATGTCATGGTTCTTCAGTTCTCTGAAAATAATTTATTCGCTAGGATCTTCTTGCTATAAAACCAGGGAAGGCTTCTGAAATACAAAGAGTATAAAATTGATTTGCACAAAGAAAGTTGACCTTTGAAAACTTGGAATAATATTACCATATCGGTATCTACTTGATGTGTATTTCAGCCCTGCAGGAAAGTTCAACAAACTTTGGGCAGCCGTAAAGATAATCATAGCTTATTATCTTATACATGTTAATCAATGCTACCCCTGCCTTTTCTGAGGAAGGTGTAACTAGCTACAGGAGTGAGCATCCTGCTACACATGACTAGTTCAACATGAAAAGAATACAAATGAGTTATTTTTTAAACCCTAATTTGAATGGATATATACAACATATAAGCATTCTATTAATAATCTATATATTACATAGTGCTTAAATATATAAAGCTCCTCTGCATGTTTAATTGAAGCCCCAAAGCCACCCTTGGGGTTGATTTTATCATCATTTTGCAGTTGCCAAAAATGTGCCTGCGAGATTGTCTTATGATGCAGTCTTCCAGGGAAAAGAATTAGAAGGTAGGACTAGACCCCCAAGGCTTCCCTCCTCAGTGTGTTTTTTCAACAAATCAATGACTAGTGTGGGGTGAAGTTTGGATACTTACATTATATGGTGATCACAAATTAGGATCGACCTTACAACAGTATGTCAGCTCGCATATATCGACCCTGTAGGAATTCACGTACGATGTATATTCAGTCTACATAGAACGAAGTCTAATATCTCTGCTTTTCCTTTTAATGAGGTAAGAAAGCAGAATACCTTTTTTGTTTGTTTTTTGTTGTTGTTAGTGTTTACTTATTTTGCGACAGAGAGGGTGCATGCATTGTGGGGGTGGGGTAGGGGCAGAGAGCAAATCCCAGAGAGCAAATCTGACAGCGCAGAGCCCAAGGTGGGGCTTGAACTCACAAACCATGACAGAAGCTGAAGCCAGGGAGTCAGATGTGTAATTGACTGAGCCACCCAGGTGCCCCAGAGAGCAAGAATAACTTTAACGGGTACCTACCATGACCTACCCTGGGCTGGCTAGAGGCTCAGGGTCTGCGAGTTTTTCCTAGCATGTTGTTTAGTCCAGATACTTAGATTCTGAGTCACTTGGCTTCCTCACTTCCTAACCCACCTCAAACTGTAATAAAGGACAAACAATAGGCATTAATGCCTGCTCTTGCCGCCTGGCTGTAAGGGAAGGACCTGGCATCGTTTTCACCATGAGCCTTTCTAAAGGTTTATAACTCAGCCATAAATACTTGTCACTGGCAGGAATGTAGCCCGGAGGGTGGCAGTGCTGGAGTAAATTACTCATTTATATATCTCGCTGACATGCTCTAAATTGTTTTAACTGTATTTATCTTTTTTGATGGGAGGAAAAATAATGGCTTTATGGTTCACGACACTTTTGTCCTCCTATGAATCAAGACAGCATTGGGATGAAAATGAAAAAAAAAAAACTCAGCAAAAAAGTGGCTGCTGAGAATACACAATAATTCTTTCCCTAAGAGAGGGGCTTGAGGGCTGACATTACTCAACCTGAGATCTATTAGCAGAATTTAGGCAAAAGTGAATGTTATGAACTATTGATTGATTCCCTGAAACATCCACACCCACTGCTGTTCCTTTTTGTTTTGGTTTTTAGTCATGCAAGGCTCAGCAAGTTGAGTGACTACACCAGCCTCCAAATACTGGGGGTTCACGTTAGCGCAGCAGTGGGTCAGGAAAAGAAGTCAGAAGCAGGGTTGGCTATAGGCCGGGAGGCTCTAGACTGCAGCGTCCACTGATCTCTGGAGCATGAGTGAGTCTGCCCCTGACTCCCACGCTCTTACCCTTATTTCTTACCAAGAAATCCTTATTCTGTGTGTGTTTTTTAATTGTCCAGGGCCTTCCATAACTCCATATAAGCCCCATAAATCAAGTACTGTGGTATAAAAGAAAAATGGTCTCTGCCCCTGGCTCTTCTCAGAGAACTCCAAACCCTGGCTAATTTCTGAAGTGGTAGGGGGGCCAGAAGAGCTTTTGCTATAATATTTGGTCTTTGTCCCCAGTTTCTGACACAAGAGCTTCTGGAACCCTTGAATCTCCAGAGCAGTGAGTGTCCGTTTGCAAGTTAATGAGGCTGCTGGTGGTGGGAAACATGTAGAGAGCTTCAGGATGTAGGGTGGGGAGCCAGAGGGACCAGCCATGTGATTGGAGGGTTGGAATTTGAAGCCCTTACCTTCCAGAAAAGGAAAGCGGTGCTCAGGGTTGAATTAATCATCATTGGTCAGTGATTTAATTACTTGTGTCTACCTAGTGGAACCTCCATAAAACCCCTAAATGACAGTGTTCAGAGAGCTTCTGAGTTGGTGCATACGTGGAGGGTGCCGGGAGGGGGGGGGGTCCTTCCCTAGAGGGCGTGGAAGCTCCATGTGTATTCCATTAACTGCCCCCATTAACATGTCTACTCATCTCTTCCATTTGGCCATCTCTGAGTTGTATGTTTTGCAATAAGCTGGTGGTAGGAAGTAAAGTGCTTCTCTGAGTTCTGTGAGTTGTCATAGCAAATTATCCAGCCTGAGGAGGGAATCATGGGAATCTTGGATTGATAGCTGGTTGGTCCATCAGAAGTAGGGAGATCTGGATTTGTGATTGGAGTCTGACATGGGAGTGGGGGGCAGTGAGGGTCTGCAGAGTCTGGGCAACTCAGGAAAGTTAGTGTCAGCAGTGTTGTGGGTAGAGATACAGTTTTGTTCTAGTCGATGTTTTTCCTTTAGGAACCAAATTCCTTTCTACACACCATTGCATCTGTAATGCCAAGTACACAGTATGGCTTGAGATGGTGTGTGTGAAAGCTGGAGGAATAAATAAATCTGACTCCAACACATCAAACATTACTAGAAGAGATTAAAAGGAGATAACATATTTCACATTAAAGGATGCATTTGAAGTTTAGACTTGTAATTGAATAATGTGAAACAAATGACCAGTACATTTCAATGGTTTCTACTTAATTCATTTAATTGGAGTTAAATAAGGAATGCCATCTTAATTCTTAAGGATTCTGAAAGCATTTCTTCAACAAAGTTCTCTACATCTTGTACTTTAAATTTTTTAAATACGTATTTATTTTTGAGATAGAGAGAGACAGAGTGCAAACAAGGGAGGGGCAGAGAGAGAGGGAGACACAGAATCCGAAACAGGCTCCAGGCTCTAAGCTGTTAGCACAGAACCTGAAGCTGGGCTCGAACCCATGAACCACAAGATCATGACCTGAGCCCAAGTCACATGCTTAACTGACTGAGCCACCCAGGCGCCCCTACATTTTGTATTTTAAATATCACTAGTCGGGTGCCTGGGTGGCTCAGTCATTAAGCATCAGACTCTTGGTTTCAGGTCAGGTCGTGATCTCAATGTTGGTGAGTTCAAGCCCTGCATTGGGCTCTATGCTGACAGCACAGGGCCCAGTTGGGATTCTCTCACCCTCTCTCTCTGCCCCTCCTTGGCACTCTCTCTCTCTCTCAAAATAAATAAATAAACTTAAAAAAAAGATTAAAAATAATATCACCGCTAAAATTTGCCTGATCTGTTTTCAGCATGTAGACCTTTACATTTTTATACTGGTTTTTTTTTTTTTCTGTTTAATAAAAGCAATACATCACTTAGAAATTTTGGAAAGTACCAAAAATCCCAAAGAAATAATTGCTTTTTTAAAATATCATTTATTGGCAAATTGGCTAATATACAGTGTGTAAAGCGTGATCTTGGTTTTTGGGGTAGAGTCCCGTGGTTCATCACTTACCTACAACACCCAGTGCTCATCCCAACAATTGCCCTCCTCAGTGCCCATCACCCATTTTCTCCTCTCACCGTCCCCTCACCCCCCTCACCGTCCACTCACAGTTTGTTTTCTGTATTTAAGAGTCTCTTCTGGGTGGCTCAGGCTCGTCCGACTTTCGCTTAGGTCATGATCTCGCGGTTCGTGGGTTCGACCGCGTCGGGCTCTGTGCTGACTGCCAGCTCCTGGAGCCTGTTTCAGTCTGTGACTCCCTCTCTCTCTGACCCTCCCCTGCTCATGCTGTCTCTCTCTCTCTCCTGAAATAAATAAAACATTAAAAAAAAAAAAATTAAAAAAAAAAAAAAAAAAAAGAGTCTCTTATGGTTTGCTTCCCTCCCTCCCTGTTTGTAACTATTCCCCCCCTCCCCTTCCCCCATGGTCTTCTGTCAAGTTGCTCAAGACCCACATAGGAGTGAAAACATATGATGTCTGTCTTTAGGAAATAACTGCTTTTAATGCCCCTCCCTGGAGATCATCACTCTAAAATTTTGACGTTTGTCACCTTGCAGACTTTTTCCTCGAAGTCCTACACTTGGCTGAGGTAGTATAACATGCGCAACTGTGAATTCTGGTCTTGAAATGTCACTTAACCTTGTATCTATAGTCAGCATTTTCCCATTTCGTTGGGATTCCTCACACACATCATCCAAATGTCTGTAGCCAAGATTTACAGGGTGGGCTCCAGACCAGCAATACAGGCATCGCATGAGAGCTGCATCTGCAGGGACCCACCCAGACCTACCGGGTCAGAGATTTGGAGGGGGGGCATCCAGTCATCTGTGGGTCATCAGCCCTAGATGACGCAGAGGGAGTTTGAGAACCCCAGCTATGTGGTCTGGCTCTCAGTCTCCTGGGGGAGGCGGAATAAGGATTTTCTTTTTTACAGTTATAAATGTTTTACAGAACCCTTTGTTCACATTTCAGAGTATTTCTTTCAGATACAGTAATTAATCAAATGTATACTCACCTAGTGAAAGGGTATGATACATGGAGACTGAATTTGTTCTGGATACAGGTTGTGGTAGTTTTCACTCCTCCAAATACAGCTTGAGATGCTCTCTCTGACCACAGCCTTCTTTTTGCACAAACTTGTTCTTTTCATGCTTTTTCTTTTTTTTTTTAAAATTTTTAATGTTTTATTTATTTCTGAGAGACAGAGAGAGAGACAGAAAGAGAGAGAGACAGCGTGAGCAGGGGAGGGTCAGAGAGAGATGGAGATACAGAATCTGAAGCAGGCTCCAGGCTCTGAGCTAGCTGTCAGCTCAAAGCCCAATGCAGGACTCAAACCCAAGAACTATGAGATCATGACCTGAGCCAAAGTCGGATGCTTAACTGATTGAGCCACCCAGGTGCCCCCTTTATAAAATTTTTTTTCATGCTTTTTCTTAGTAAGTTATTTGTATCTTTCATATTGTCTTCTATAGCTTTTTCTTTTTTTTTAATGTTTATTTATTTTTGAGAGGGACATAGAGTGTGAGTGTGGGAGGGGCAGAGAGAGAGGGAGACACAGAACCTGAAGCAGGCGCCAGGCTCTGAGCTGTTAGCCCCGAATCCAATGTGGGGCTCGAACTCATAAACTGTGAGATCATGACATGAGCCGAAGTCAGATGTTCAACCTACTTAGCCACGCAGGCGCCCCTATAGCTTTTTTTTTTTTTTTTTTTTTAATAGCAAGGATGTGTTAAAGCTACTTTTTTGTGCCTTTACATGCTTGTGATCATTTTAGCCTACAGATATTTTTCACCTGACCTGGTCAATTCTATGTGTTTATTTATTTTTATAAATCTAAATGCCATTTTTCATTCCTGAGATTAAATAGTATTTACTTATATTTTCTTTTAATGTTTACATGAAAAAATTTAGAACTGTAGTCCACTCAGATTCTTTTTTTACCATAACTTTTTTTACTGTCTAAATAGCATTTTTTTTATTAAAGGTTTTTATTTTTTTAATGTTTAAATATTTTTGGGAGAGAGAGAACGAGAGACAGAGAGCAAGCAAGGAGGAGCAGAGAGGGAGGGAGACACAGAATCTGAAGCAGGCTCCAGGTTCTGAGCTGTCAGCAAAGAACCCGACATGGGGCTTGAACTCACGAACCATGAGATCATGACCTGAGCTGAAGTTGAATGCTCCACCAACTGAGCCACCCAGACACCCGTAAATAGCATTTTCAAAAGTGCTTAAACAATTTTTCTATAATACTGTCAGTGAATATTTTAATCATAACTTTCACTTGCTCACCGTGATTCCCTGTTTGATTTAACCTTAGCACCTGTGATATTCAAATTATTTCAGCACAGCAACTGTGGTCCCTTTATAGTCCTGTGTTACAGCGCAAAATAATGTCAGGTATTTTGTTCATTTACTTTTTATAATGTACCAAGAGCTTAAAAAGCTTAATTTCTTATCTGACGGGGAGAACATGTCATTGTTCCTTTTGTGAGGGTGTTTCAATGCATTTTTGTTCTGAATAAATTTACCTTCTCCTCTCTCCATTATAGTTGGATGAAAACCATTCTTAGACTGTGTGTATGTACAAAGTCTATAACGTTCACACAGTTTTCTACTTTTATCCACCTTGTAGTTTAAACAAGTTTGAAAAATGAAAGTAATATTTATGAGTTGACTTCATTTCTCTTTGCAGTAAAGCTTACAAAAGAGTGTGTAGATGGAGACTCTGAGCCCCTATCATGAAAAAATCGCAGCTACCTAGTGGGTCAGGAAGGAAGAAATAATCTGAGGGAAAGATCAGGAAGAGTCTAATGAAAAGCATGATTTGCAGGTTGGCGTAGGATTGCAGGTGGCACGGCGTCACGGGTTGAGCATTGAACTTTGATTTCAAGGTGGAGGGAAATCGTAGTGTTTGCCATAGCCTGGCCCCTTCCTGCTAGAGGGGAGACCGGAGGTGTGCTGTCCCAGAGAGAGGTGGTCGTGAGGACATCTCCCAGGTTCTAATTCACTCCCCTTCTGGGCCACAGCAGGTACTGGTGGGGTTTCTTCTCCTGGGAAGGAGTTCTGTGGGAGGCGGTGGGAGAGGTGGATGGCGGGCCGGAGGAGGACATCTTTAAAGATAGAATGGTCTCTGACCTCATTGGAGATCTTGCTCAGAAGTGATGTTTCTCTCGTAGTTTATTGCTTATTTGAGTCTCATCTCATTAGAGTCTCACCGCAGTTCTGTGATGTAATTGGAACTGTTGTCATTGTCATCACTTGACAAATGAGGAAAGGCAAACACAGAAGCTTAAGGAATTGGCTGGAGGTCACACAGCGGAGGGGTAACAGATCCAGGAAGAGAGCTACAGATTCCTGGACCATGGTTCTCTGTGCTTAAACACTAAGCTGGGGTCACATCGTTTTTTCAGATGACTTATTATCGTTAAGTCCAATTGAGTAGAAAATATTTCTTAAATTCTGCTTATAAAATGATACTGTCGTGTGAATGTACTTAATATATTGGTCTTAAGAAGTAATCTTCATTTATATACACTTTTGATAGTTTTCTTTTTCTACGAAAGGTTTTGTGTTTGTGACTGGGAGCACATTAGAGTGAAGTGGTATCTGTCCCAAACATAGTCTTTCTATCCTGTTCTTTTTTTTTTAATTGAAGTATGGTTGACCTACAATATTACATGATTTTCAGGTACATGGTAGAGTGACTAATTATATACATTAGTCAATGGTCATCACAAGTCTGTCACCACCTGTCACCATAGAAAGTTATTAAATATTATTGACTATATTCCATAGACTGTACTTTTCATCCTTGTGACTTACTTATTTTATAACTGGAAGTCTATAACTCTTAATTCCCATCACATTATGTATTCTTGTTCTTCTTAAGGCATTAAACTCAGCTGAATCAAGGAACTAACTCTGTGAGGAGCCAGAAATATTTAGGAGACTCTAAAATAAAAATTGTCTTTTCTTCTTATCCTGTTTCTTTCATTGGATTCTTTGTTTTGAATTAGTACTCTATTTGATTAATGGACCCTTTCCTCATTTTTCCATCTTTGGTTTTTTTTTTTTTTCTGACTTGAGCTGAATTCCCAATTCCTACTATCTATTTTTTCCTTCTAGGTAAAATGGATAACCAGTATACCCTCTTTGTGGCTGGAGGAACAGTTTTATTATTGCTGTTTGTAACCCTAATAACCACCGTCATTGTCATTTCTTACCGCAGGTGAGTATTGCAGCTCATTCTGAATCCGGTTTCCCCTGAGTAATTCCGATCTGAGGGGTTCTGTGTTAATATCCAGTAGTTGGCCAAGCTATCTTAGCACTCACATACACAAATATTTTACTTACACGAAGGAGAAGTAGTTGTGGGTAATATCAGGGGAGAAAGCTAGCGCAGTTCACTTAAGAATTAATAGGAGCTGCTCCCACATTAACAAAACCTTCATATCCTGGGCAGACAACCGCCTGGTTCCTCTGTGCTGTCTCCAGTGCCATCTGTCTTCCTCCTCCTGCAAGGAAAAGAGGCTGCTGGGTGAGGGGTGCTGTGTTTGTGTGTGTGTGTGTGTGTGTGTGTGTGTGTTGGAAAGGGGAGAAGAAAAGGAGGAGGGATTCTGAGAAGGGGAAGAACAAGGTTGAGCAGCAATGATAATTCATGTGTTCATTCATCAAACATCTACTTCGACAGTAGTGAACAAGACGTGACGGAGTGCACATTCTAATGAACAACATAGTTTTAAACGGTTGTAATTTCTCTGACACAAGCAATGTAGCTACTATTCCTAAAAAATTATTGGGGAAGAAAGGTGTTGGCGGGGGCTAATTTAGAGACAGTAGCTGGCCATTGACTTCTGCTAAAGTTTCCCACCTTTTACTGTCTTGTGGCACCCTTAGGGATTTTCTAGGGTTTTTTTGGTTGATTCTTTCTCCCCTCTCTTGCTGTCTTACATTCCCCAACTCACTTGTCTATGTATTTGTTGCAATCTTAGCTGTGATCATATTGAGTTGGAATTATTCTCCTTATGTTCCACTTAAAGTGTTCTCTTCTTAGAGGAGGGAAGGAATACGATCTCTGCTCTTCTCTTTTACCCCAGCAATATTACCAAGCGCACGTCTGCACGTGTGTGCGCACGCGCACACACAAACACATGCTTGTGCATGCATGTATATTAGTGGGTTATCAGGCAGGTTTCTCTGTCTCGTCTCTGTATCCTGACCTCACATCTTTGGAAGCTTGTGGTACTGCTCAGTTGATATTAGTGAATATTCTTAGTCTGCTTCCTGATGCCAGGTATCTCCTCTCTCTTCTCCTTCTAACACATTTACTTTTCCTGGGTGCTCTTCTAGAAGCAAGACTGATCATGTCCTTCCTGTTTAAACCTTTCATCATCTTCCTACTGCCACCAGAATGACGTTAGAAGTCACGAACCCTGTATCAGAGGTGCCCGTTGTTCTGGCCCCCACCTAATTAGTGGAGCCCCAATCAAATGCTCATTCATATTTTCTACTTCCCTTGATGTTGGAAAATTTTGTTAAAACTGCAAATCTTTAAAAAAAACTAAAAAAATATTTTTTTAATGTGTACCTTTGAGAGAGAGAGATGCATGAGCAGGGTAGGGACAGAGAGAGAGGGAGACCCAGAATCCAAAGCAGGCTCCAGATTCTTAGCTGTCAGCACAGAGTCTGACGCAAGGCTTGAACTCACGGACTGTGAGATGATGACCTGAGCCGAAGTCGGACACTTAACCGTGCCACCTAGGTGCCTCTAAAATATATCTTTAGAGAGAGGGCATGTGTGAGTGAGTGAGGGGTGGGCGGAGAGGAAGGGGGAGAGAGGAACTCAAACAGGCTCCATGCTCCATATGGAGCCCAACTCAAGGCTGGAGATCATGACCTGAGCCGAAATCGAGAGTCAGACGCTTAACTGACTGAGTCACCTGGACGCCCCAAACTGCAAGCCTTATTCTGTGAACAGAGTCAGGTGACTCTCTTCCCATTTGATATGCCAACAAAATGCTATTTCCCCATATTTGGCCTTACTCTTGTGGATCACTCCAGGCATGGGACACATGTCCCCTATGGGAGGTCTGTCCTGGAAAGCGACATGATGTCACCATGTGGACTCACATTGTACTTTGTCTCTGCTGCATCTCACAGGCTGCTTTGTAGCTGAATCACTTTTGTGCTTGTCCTCCCTCCTGTTCGTAATGACAGGACTGTGTTTTGTTCATTTCTTAGTGAAGCATTTAGCACTTACGTTTCCAAATAATGGATGGTCAGCATGTATTTGTCTAATTAAATTGAATCACGAAACAGTCATTTTCCCTTTCTCTCCATCATGGGCTGCCCTCAAGTCTTCTCCCTGGTCAGAAATTAGCAAATTGAGAGAAGGAATCCAGGATGTCAGTGACACAGAGGATTTTTCTAGTGCTTTACCCCGGTTGATGAGAAACGCGCTGAAGGCAGCTCCAACAGCAGGAGCATCCGAAACGCAGGCCACAGGGTAGGACAGAGTGAGTGACAGCATGGATCTCCAGAGAGTCACAGATGTTGGGCATGATGGATTTAGCTTCATGAAAATGCATCACTTTTACATGAATAGCTAAATTGAACTGCAGAATACATTGTTCCATTTGGCTAAACGAGATAAAAAGATTCGCAGACTTGAATGCGTTATCGTGGCTGAACATCGCAAAGGAAGACACACTTGTTCTTTCTACTTTCTTGCCCGTATCTGTTTGTGGTTGTTACTTGGAATGGAAATGTTTTGAAAAATTACCCAGGAGCTTAAACAGCGGCCTTCTTGACTCTGTGTTAGTCACTGTTTAAAATAATCTCGCTGCTTCGGATGCACTGACCAGGGGAGAAGCCAGAGGAAGCCGTAGTGTGCCTGAATGAAACTGAGCCCTTCCTCTACAGCCAGCACCTCGTAGCCTGTGTGTATGGGGGTCCATGGGCATTTCCCACACTTCTCTGCTCTCAGTTTGTGTTGCTTACAGTTAGAGATCAGAACGGTAGCATTATCAGTCAATGTGCTTGGTGGATGTGTGTGGCACCGGTTAGGCAGGTTGGAGCCAGTTCTGTTCATCGACACCCGTGTTTATAGGAAGAAATGTAATGTTCAGTGAGCAAAATGTTGCAGATGTATTTTTATCTTTGTTGCCCACTTTGATGTTCTGGCCCAAGAGGCTATTTTGCTTTGCTCAGGACTATCGTGGTTTCAGCCTCATCCTGAGGAATCTCTTGGATCAAGCCAACCAGAATGGCTGCTCAGCCTAGAACAAAACACAGTGTTTACTGTCTTTATTTTGCAGAGGACTGAACTTTACAGACGCAAATGATTAGTAAATTGCTGAGCACCAGTTAAACACAGATCATCTGACTCCAAGCTTCTTGTTCTCTTTCCTCCGTGATGCCATCTATTCTAGGCTTATGTCAATAACATATATATTTGGAGCTCTTTGGGAAAATTAATTCTGTATTATGAGACAGCAAGCCTTGTGAACCATGATTTAACAAAAGATCCAAGGTCATAGATTTGTTCCCTTCTATTTGTAAATAGAAGGCAGTAATGGCACCTGTCTCACAGATTTCTTTTGAGGAGTAAGTAATTTATATGGAAGACCTGGAAACATGACTTTCACATAATAAACCTACACATCAAACAATTAAATAAGTTAATCATGTAAAAGAGACATCATAAGTAAACAAGTGCACCCAGAATAAGATAAGTTTGTGATTATGTTGACATAGCAGGAGGATTTCAGGGCGACTAGGAGAGAATACGTCCATCATCTGAACCACTGTTCCTTGGAGGGAGACTAGCTGGCTGGTTTTTAAACTTTCCATGAAGGAATGACACCTTCATCTTTTTGCAAAAAGGAAAACAACCCCACATTTTTGCATCTGGTCCATCTCCTCTATGGTCTGATAAGAATCTTTTCTTTAGGGAGATGAAAAAAAGATAGTCATCATCTCCTCATGATAACTATTTTCATACACTTGGATAGAGTCATTCCATGTACCGCATTCAATTATAGTAGCCTTCTTTTCTTCTCCTTTTGAATTTTCTCTTCAAAGGTTCCTCCTGAAGTGAGGTGTTTATAGTTTTCTTTGGGACGGTGGAGAGTGCATGGACTCTCCTGGCTCCAGGTGGCCCATTGACGTCCAGTGACGTGATTCCAGAAGCAGTAGAGCCTAACAGTCACGAGGGAAGTCTGTGGATTAAAATTCTGATACTGCCACTAACCAACCATGTGATTTGGTTCAAAGTGCCTCAGTTTCCCACTCTGTTACATTTAGGGGTTTGGTGAAGGCTAAATAAAATAATCCATAGAGGAGGCTTAGTAAAACACCTGGAAGTTTCTGTAAAGGGGAACTCTATTATCACTGGCATCTGAGAAGTTACACTGTGGCATTTAAAATAAAGTTCTGTATTGTGGGAAATCTCTAAGCCCAAGATTATTTGGAAAAGGCAGTAAGCCATTTATGTAACAATTCACTATGAACCATTCTTTAGGAAGCTCACTGAGATTAATTACTAATGCATACTGGCTGGATATCTCTTTAGATCCCTTCACCATCTGTGGAAGATAAAAAATGAAAAATTAGGTCAAGGGAATTTTGAGTAGGTTTGTATAAACCAACCATGGATGCTGCTTCAACATATTAATAAAGGCATGTGGGCTGGGGTACAGGTAACGTATAATACTCTATTATATGCAATAATACTTGTATCGGAGTGTCATATGTTAATACTTCTATTGAATATGTATTCTCAGGAGAAGGAAACAGAAAAGAGGGCTATTTAAAGAGCACAGAAATAAGGATGCACAGAATAAGGTAAGTTCTCTCAGAACTGTCATTGCTCCAGCTTTGGCGCATTGTAAACATCCTGTAACATCAGTCCATTTTGCAGTCAACGACCTTATTGTTCCTTCAATAACCTGGCCATGGAGTTGCCTGTAATTCCAGTGTCATCTCTTTGAGGAAACACTTGTTTTCTGACCTATCTTCCCATTATTAATGCCCTTTGAAACAGTTTGTTTTATATCAGTACAAATGAAAAGTACAATCACAACGACATCCTAATAATCAACACTATGTATTCCCAACATCTGTTAATTAGTTTCCCAGGGCTGCCACCACCAAATTATCACAAAGGAGGTTACTTAAACAACAGAAATCTATTCCCTTGCAGTTCTGGGGGGTTGAAGTCCAAAACTGAGTCTCTGCAGGATCTGTTCCCTCTTGGGATGAGAGTCTGTTCCATGCTTCTCTCCTGGCTTCTGGCGGGTGGTGGCAGTCCTTGGCCTTCCCTGGCTGATGGACCCTTCACTCCAGTCTCTGCCTCTGTCTTCCCATGACATTCTTTAGTGTTGGCACGCACATGCCTGTCTCTCTTCCCTTTTTATAAGGCATTAGGGATGTTGGACTAAGGGCTCACTTTACTTCAGTATGACCCCATCTTAGCCATTCACACCCTCAACAACCCCACTTCCAAATAAGGTCACATTAAGAGGGTTTAGGAAGTGCATACATTTTGGGGGGGTCACCATCTGACCTAGAACAGGCATAATAATAATATTTTTATATTCTAAGTTTATTGTGAGGATTAAATTATACCATGTAAAAGACCCGAGGCATAGCAAGCACATTAGAAAGACACAGTGCTATGCTATTTATTATCATTATTATGGTTTTTATTGATTTATTAACTAAAAGATTCTCAGATTTCTTTTTTTAATTTTTTAGTATTTATTTATTTTTGAGAGACAGAGAGACAGAATGAGAGCAGGGGAGGGCAGAGAGAGAGGGAGACATGGAATCTGAAGCAGGCTTCAGTCTCTGAGCTGTCAGCCCAGAGCCCAATGTGGGGCTCGAACTCATGAACTGCAAGATTATGATCTGAGCCAAAGTTGGCCGCTAAATCGACTGAACCACCCAGGCGCCTTGTTTAACTGAAAGAGTAGAAAATCTCTTCTGGGTTTGCAGATAAGCGGGATACTTATTTTCATGGTCAATGCCTCCACTATTGGTCAGATATTCTCTTTAACATATATTATTCTGTTTACAAAATTTTACAGTAAAACATTTCTCTGTTATCTAAAATTACATCCCTTTCTCTTTAATTATTTTCAATTGAATTCTACATCGCCAAACATCAAGTAATAAAAAGTTTCTGACAATCTAACATGTGTGCTTCAGATTTCTTTGTTACCTATTTATCTGTTGGTTGGAACTTTTTCTTCTCTTGGTTACTCTCCACACAACAAAAAGTGTTTCTGGACAATTCATGGCTGGCTTTTTGACACTAACTGGAAAGACTGAGGAAGTCCTGCCTTGTGTCACCTACCTCTCTAACAGGCAATTAAATAGTGCTCTGTCATACACAGTTGCGGGGCTCCCTACTCTGTCCTTAGCTGATGTCCACTCAAGCCAATCTAAAGCCAAGTTTATTGCTGTGAATTTCAGAGGAGCAAAAGAGCTTTGCATCTTCCTGCATTAAGTGTTCAACTTGTTCAGACTTCTATAGACTAATGATCTTTTGAATGATGGTTAGGAAGTTAGATAACAAGTTGGATTGTGAAAGAGGAAGAAGCTAGACCTACCTGATTGTTTTGGGGTTGTAGGCACGCTCCTTAAGTAACAACCGCAGTGTCACTTTCCCTTTGCTTTTGGCCTGCACACACGGGAACCGGTCACAGTTTCCAAACTACTCACCAAAGGACCCCTCGATCTTGTTTCCTTCTCTTCCTCTCAACTTCCCTCTCTCACCCATGCCTACCTATTTTCTGCCACGTATATAGATAGGTGGTCAAAGTGACTTGATTAGGATAGAGAATATTAATGATTTTATGACCTCATTTTGAAAGTAATGCCACCATTTTGTTCATTTCTTTTATTGTGTTTAGTTGCTTATTTTTAAGACAAGAGACTGTGTACTTTAAAAGTATTGTTGGGGTGCCTGGGTGGCTTAGTCGGTTAAGCGTCCGACTTTCGCTTAGGTCATGATCTCGCGGTTCGTGGGTTCGAGCCCTGCGTCGGGCTCTGTGCTGGCTGCCAGCTCGGAGCCTGGAGCCTGTTTCTGGCCCTCCCCTGTTCGCGCTGTCTTCCTCTCTCCTAGAAATAAAAAAAAAAAAACATTTAAAAAAAGAAAAGTATTGTTTCTTAAAGCATTCATTCAATGGAAATGATTGAGTATCCACTAAGGAAGATGCTATATTAGACTTCCATATAAAAATGAGAATAATTGTTCTTATCAAAACAGCTTCGGACACGCAGAGAAAGTTCTGAGGCTAAGCAGGTATTTCATAATCTATAAAATGTAGCAAATGATGATCTAGATTAGTCTCCTGTTGCATGTCACTCTGAGTCCCGCAGGTCAAGAATGTGACTTCTCATAGAAGTTCAGTACAAGAAAGAGACTCTTTGATGAAGTTAATCATAATAGATACTTGACTTCTATTGTGGTTGATTTAAGAGGAGATTCGTTTTGGGTATCTTTGGTTTTTGCTGAAATGCAGTGAATCATTGACATTCCGTCTGTCTTCGTAGGCAACCAACAACTACAGAAATCCCATCTCTACTCATCAGTCCTCGGATAGTGCAAGAGAAGATATTTATGTCAACTACCCAGCCTTCTCTCATAGACCGAAGACTAGAATCTAAGCTTTTTCTTGGACTTGAGCAAAATTTATGATGACTGTTATGTACATGGATCTTAATACAATTTCTTCCCACTACACAGTGCCTATCCTGGATACCAGTTAGCTAAATTTATTTAATTTGATAGGAAAGATACTTTCTTACCTAGAGAACATTCTTAACAGAAATGTTTCAGAAAACCTGACTCTAATTAGCTTAGACATGAAGGGAAACTTACTGAATCATGTAATGGGACCATCCCAGGGAGATGAAGCTTCAGGCAAGGGTAATTCACAGAGGTTTAAATGTCATGCTTAGAAGTAAGCTCGGGCATAAACCCCTTTCTAGATCCCCTTTTGTGGTGTTGGATCCACTTTATTGGTGTTAGCCTCTCATTCAGGCGTTTCCCTTGTGTTTCCAAAAACTCTTGGCAATTCATAATCCTTGTTTCTGCCTGGGAGAGAGTTTACTTCTCTGATAGAGCAAATAGATTTGGTTATTTGTCCAGCATTAAACAGGCAACATGGCTGGTAAGGATGGATTGGTTTAAGTCAATTAAGGGTTCACTTCTAGAACCAGGAGCGAGGCCAAAGCACATTACTGGGAATTCAGAGTATCATTAGATGAGGGAGACAAGGCCTGGAAGCTGGGCTGATTACCAACAGATGTGAACAGCAGTGCCATTCTGAGACATCTCTTGTTAACCAACTAAAAAGAGAATATGTGGACGGGTATGGGTCAGCTCTCCCTCTGCCTACTGGAAAATCTGCTATATCAGCAGAGTTCAGAAGAGTACTTGGCAGCAGAACAAAGGAATGGCCAAGAGGAAGATAAATGTGACACGGAATCTCTCCCCTTTCTCTTATCAAATTAAGTAATCTCTGATCTACATAGAATTCTTGCCACTATCCCTGGTCTAGCTTTAAGAGCAAGTGTAGTAGATGGTCCAATGATAACTTAATGTTTTTGATATTGAATTTTTTCAGTGGTGAGAATTATTTTTTTCAATGCTTACTTATTTTTGAGAGAGAGAGGCAGGGGGAGGGGCAGAGAGAGAGAAAGAGAGAGGCACAGAATACGAAGCAGGCTCCAGGTTCTGAGCTGTCAGCATAGAGCCTCACGCGGGACTCAAACTCCCAGGAGGTGAGATCAACATCTGAGCAGAAGTCAACTGAGCCACCCAGGTGCCCCCAAGAATTACTTTTAATATGTAAATCCTCTCAAAAGAGTCAGGCATCTAGGCATTATTGGTTGCTGTTGTTGTTTTAAATAACTATGTGAAATCTGAATATAAGAAAAAGAATGTTAGCTGGAGTGTGGTTTGGGTTGTAGGGTCGAAATGTGGGGGGAGGAATATTGGAGAGCTACAGGGAAGGGGGGACAGGGAACAAAGAACGGGAAGATCCAGAGAAACTTGTCCTGCTTCACACTTTGGCCGAGACAACCCTAGTGAGTCACTACAGAGCAGTTAGTGGCCTTTATGCCGTTGTCCAAATTCTAGATGGAGGCCAACATGAAAAGTGTTTCTGAAACCAAGTAATGAGAGCACAATGGTCATTGCCAAAGACGGCGATCTCAAACTATTTGAGATCAACTCAAATAGTTACGATTCATCTCTAAAGATTCCTCACAAAAATTGCATCTGAGGTATCAAAGTTGTAGACTTTTTGGGATAATTTTAAGTGAACCAAAACCAAACTCTTAGGTTATCTAGGCAGATTCTAAGCTGTTATTTACAGTTTTAAGCAAGTCCGTTGGTGTTTTATGATTACAGCTTTAACTAATATGCACGCCAGATAGTGCAATAATTCTGTGAATTACAGAAATTGTGAGTGCTCTGTTTCAGAAGGGAAGAAGTAAAAATGGCTACTTCTCAATTGTATGTATATCCATGTATTTAGTTGTTATTTTTATTTTTGGCTTAAAGATCTTTATACCTGGATTCATGAGCTATTTCCAGAAATATACCATTATAACCAGATTGGAAGGTAGTTTACAAGGCAACAATTCTGCTACTTTGTTAACTATATCAGAGCTATAAAAGTTTCCATGGCTGAATCTATCAGTATGCATGGTGAAGCAAACCTAGCATTATTTCAAAGATAAACGATTTCTTTTTCCTAAAAGTCAAAGACAGTCAAAATATTACTTTCTGGAAGATTCTGATAACCAAATTCTCAATGACGAATACGAGTGAGTGGTAAAACATTTCTACCATCGCAGTATGGGGAAATGTAAATCCCGCTTTAACAGAGGAAATGATCGTGGGGGTGTGGGTGCGCAGTTCAGCCCAGAGAAAACCATCTTCGTGGCTACACTCACCAAAGACTTTTGTAGCAGAGCCTCTAGAACATTTACAACCTGTTTTTCCATGTATGTTTTACTTTCTCTTTAATCTGTCACTCACAATATTTATGAGGACTCCATACTCTGCCCTCTTCTTCCAGTATTCTTCCTCTACAGAGCTTGGGATTTTTCAGGGACTTGGAGCCCTTCTAAGTCCTCCAGGATTTCTCTGAACCCCCTGCTGGACCTGTTACACTCTTAGCTGTTCATGCTGATGAAATTCTACTCACTAATTTTCTTCTTCTGGACATCTTTACTTATTAACAAAGCACTTTTGTTGTTGTCTGTTTAATATTATTCCTAATTTGCTAGAGTTTTGTAACTCTATGTAATATATACATATAACTATACCTACTATATATATACTACATGGTATATATAGTATATTGTGTGTGTGTACACAGTGTATATATATATATTGTGTGTATGTGTGTGCGTGTGTGTGTGTGTATCCCCCTAATCTCTTGTATCTACTATTCTGGTTGTTACTAAGGAAACAGATCAAAACAGATACACAGAATAAAAGGTCAGAATTGAATTAAATTATGTTTTAAATCTTTATTTGAAAGGTGCTACTTAGGAGGCAATAAGATTCTTTTTTACATATATAATATATGATGACATGTAATAGGTTACATAAAAGTCTGTGTCCATTGGGTGCCATTATTTGAATATTTACATTAAAGTTACTGATTAAAGGGAATTGCTGTATGATGACGAGGTAGGTAAGTTTGTTGAATGTCAGTATAGAGTAAACAGTTTTGTCAGGGAAAGAATGCATGCTATTAACCTACAATGACTAGGTATTGACTATATTATCATCAGAGAGACCTTGAGGCATTATTTAAGGGACTTTATGCACACTGAGAAAATAGAATTGAAATTTCATTAGCTTGTAATTATGCTTATGAATGGAAGGCAATGGATGCAACTATATTCTTTAGTTAGTAAATATCAAATGTATAGGATATTTTTTTTAAATGTTTTATTTATTTCTAGGAGAGAGAGAGAGAGAGACAGCGTGAGCAGGGGAGGGTCAGGGAGAGAGGGAGTCACAGACTGAAACAGGCTCCAGGCTCTGAGCTGGCAGTCAGCACAGAGCCCAACATGGGGCTCGAACCCACAAACCACGAGATCATGACCTAAGCGAAAGCCGGACGCCTAACCGACTAAGCCACCCAGGCGCCCCAAATGTATAGGATATTTTAAGTAATTCCATTTATTACTAAAATATACATATACATTTAAAATACATTGGTTATCAGTTTACAAGACAAAATATGATAAAAATAACTTCAGTAAGTTTATTTTCATTGTAAACATTGAAGTGTTCTTGGTTTCTATAGAACTATGTTAAATAACACCTACAATTATAGTAATTTACCAAATTTGAAGAGTCCACATTGTAATTAGAAATTGCTGTAATTAAAATGCTTCTCCTGGATTTATAATAATGTGCTATATATTCTCTACTGCTTGTATGATATTTCAACAAGATTGGAGGTATTGTACAACTCGATGCACTAAACTGTGAGTATTGAAAAAGACACCTTTGAAAAATATAAAATGATACAAACCTATAATACAACTATTTATCATCATTAGTTTGGCCACTATTACAATGTAGTGCCTAGAAAGTGTTGACCTCCACATTCAGGCTTTTGCATAAATTACTTTTCCACTGTTTTTTATCCCCCCCACTGGAATTATTCTCCATCAAATTTCTAGGCTGTTATATATTTATCTGAAAAATAAAAATAAGTTTTTTTGTTTTTTTTTTTAAACTCTTCTATTGCTAGCAACCCATATCCAGAACAGTGGCTTCTAGAATTCACCACAAAGCTTTCTAAGGGACTTTTACAAATCTTCAGGGTTGGTTTACATATTATATTATTCCAGAGTCAAAGCACTAACTGTGTTGTAAGGTGTTGTAATAAAAGACCTAATCTGGAGACATGTGTGATAAATGTCTGGAATAATTCCCATTTATTGCCTATTGTCTGTGTTTGAATGAAGTTAATCAGTCACCATCTTTAGAACATTTTCTACAGTATTATGTGTAATTTCAGATTCTCTGGTTTTGTAGGGAGTGCAGTGTACCTGACATACTGTATTCTGTTGTTTGAAGGAATAAAGTGCCGTGATTCACCATCGTTAGTTTTACTTGCCATCAAAGAATATTAGGGAGAAAGTCCCACAGGGTACTAAAGCAACGTGAAAAGTTAAGTGCAGAAAAAATTCAAACCACTGACGCCTTGTAACTTCTCTCTCAGTGCAACATTCAGTGCATTTTCTAAGTGCCAGTGGTTCAAAGTCAAAGTGGGATTTTTTTTGCAAAGGAAGTTGTTTCCTACCCTTCCTGTTTTTCTTCTATTGAGACAACACATTTCACTTCCTCCCACTGATGATTTTATTTCTCTCTACTTTTCTGAATAGCATGCTTCCTTCACTACTAGATTTTTTTTTTTTCAATTTTAGACATTATTTATTGATGCAGATGCCTTCCTCTCCACAAACTCGCTCACATGCGTACATTTCCCGGGTGCTCATCCTTCCAAAATATTTGTACTAAAATTGGATTATTTCAATATTCGGTGTCTGTATTTTTATGACTTTGTCAACACTCTTCTCAGCTGAATCGAATGGTAAAAATGATGGTGTGTTCAACCAGTTTTGTATTTTTTACCATACATGTATCTCAATTCTTCCTCGGTGATCCAAATAATCCTCTGTGATGAACAGGTGTTCCCAACAGTCTTATCTTCCTGAAAAAGTTGCCCCAGAATCTTGGGCCGCCAAGCAGTGGTTCTTCCTTCACAGCCATCATTTTGTGTCTCCCTTCACTCAGAAAAAAAAAAAAAAAATGAAGAAAAAGGAACATGAAACCTGGAATCAATCTGGAAAATTTCCTAGTACAAAAGGATATGAGGTTCCAGACTGCAATTGTTTAAGCAGCACACTGAACCAGGGATGATAAGAAACTTATTAATATTTGGGTTTGTGTCTGTAAGAGTTGGGGGTATTGATTTTAGTCATTAGAAGCTGATGTTGAATTTTATAGAAAAAAAAAATACCCCAATATAGTTCATTCGTTTGAATGGTATGATATGGGTGACTTACAGCAGTTCTAGCGCAAACAGGAAACGTGTCCATAAGCAGGAGAAACACCTATGACTTAAAGCTCAACCACTCAGCCTGGAGCACTGTGCTGGAGCACCTGCTGCAACTGCTGCACCTGCTGCAAACGGCATCACTGCCCACACGGGCACAAGTTATTTTTGCCTTTCCTTTTTCTTTTAGGGAGAGAGAGAGTATGAGCAGGCGAGAGAGAGAGAGAGAGAGAATCTTGTACAGGCTCCACACTTCTATGCTCAGTGCAAACCCAACGTGGGGCTCGATCCCACCACACTGGGATCGTCATGTCCTGAGCCAAAATCAAGAGTCAGACACCCAACAGACAGAGCCACCCAGGTGCTCCAGCACGTGGACAAGTTCTGAACCCCACTTTCTATTTGCCTCACTTGTTTCAGAGTCAATCCCCCTTACATACCAGTGAGGAGTCATCCTTTCATAATGCAGGCAGGGTATAACTCACTTTCCAAATAAAGTCTACAATATGGTCTTCCTCCCAGGGCTGCTGACGAACTTTTCCCACTGACAGATGTCTCAACTCACTAGGTGATACCTTTCTTAATGGCACATTTTAGTTAGACTTTAATGTAAGTTCAAGACTTTCTATAATAGCTGAATTCATTACGAGTGTATCCAAATCAATCTAAGATAGGTTCGGAATGAATTGGTGCATAAACAAATACAAGATATAATCCATATTGACGCTCTCAGTACTGGAATAGTGGTCAGCAGTTCATTGTTAAGAATGTTACTGAGATTATGGGGTGTCTGGGTGGCTCAGTTGATTAAGAGTCCGACTTTGGCTCAGGTCATGATCTCGTGGTTTGTGAGTTCGAGTACTGTGTCAGGCTCTGTGCTGACGGCTCAGAGTCTGGAGCCTGCTTTGGATTCTGTATCTTCCTTTCTATGCTCTTCCCCCAGCCCACACTCTGTCTCTATCTCTCTGTCTCTTTCAAAAATAAACAAACATTAAAAAGAAAAGAATGTTGCTGAGATTGGATTTGTATACTAGCATTCATCAGTCTCCCATGGAACAGATTTATTGCATATTTTTCTTAACTTTAACTTTGCCTGAGCTGACTGATTTTTAAAACTGTAGCTTATGTCTAGATGTGTTTTGGGCACCTGGGTGGCTCAGTCAGTTAAGCCTCTGACTCTTGATTTTGGCTCAGGTCATGATTTCATGGTTTGTAGGATCAAACCCCATGGTTCATAGGATCAAAGCCCATGATTTCATGGCTCATAGGATCAAACCCCTGTCAGCGCAGAGCCTACTTGGGATTCTCTCTCTCTGCCCCTCACCTACTCACATGTGGTCTCTCTCTCTCTCTTTCAAAATAAATAATAGGTGTGTCTTTACACAAAACATCAATTTCTTTGTGACATATTACCTCCAAAATTCCATGTAAGAAGTTGACTTTGTCCATTTTCTCAGACGGAAAACTGCTCATTAAAATAATTAAAATGCCACAAAATTATACTGAGTACCATTTGATCTGTAGAAATAAGCATTATAGGAAGAATGCAATGAGCAGGCAGTACTAATATTGTACATGTGTCCAAAGAAGCAAAGGCCCTTTCTGAACTAAATTCCTATGAGTTTAAAATATCAAGCAAAAATACTCCAAACCTGGGAAGGTAATGCTAAACCATATTTGTAAGGCATAAAATTTGAGAACCTCTGGTAATGTTTTTACTCTCCAAAATTTAAATAATCTCAACTGATTGTGAATTTTTCTGGAAATTCATTCTTAAGATATGATCTCCTTATTATTCAATCACTTATTCATTACAACCTTCATCCTAGGTATTCAAAATTACTTACAGTGAATAAGACCATTATTCTTTAATCAGATGATTGGATAAGATTGTGAGCTCTCCAGTTTACCCTCGATGTTATTAAATTTTCTTATTACAGCTTTTGATGTGTCTGTGAACGTTCACAAGCATTTCTCCAGGGGAATCATTTCCCCCTTTTGTCCCCTGCTCCTATCCCTGACTGTTGAGTTTTCCATCCGTTTCTATGAAGGCCTTTCCCCTGTTGACTATGTTATTATTTTTATTTTTTAATTTCTTAGGTGAGACAGGAAGACCGCAGGAGCTAGTTTGTGTTCCGGCAGAGTCCTTTCCTCTGGATGTCGGTCTTTGTTACTTAGATGATTCTTGGCTTATTTCCCAATGTAGATCCTGCCTTTTCCCTTGCCGAGCCATGAGGGGACCTTTCTCAGGTGTTCATGGTGAGCATCTGGTGGGTTTCCTGGAGGGAAAGCCCATGAAAGTGTGGGATCCCTCTCAGGCTATGGCCCCCATGAGTTTCTCACAGTCCTATTACCCACTATCAGATGCCATCAATTCATCCCACTCACGGTTTAAGTGTTCCTGCCAGTTTAAGCCTCCAGGGCTTCAGCTCTGGGTAAGGAGAAATCAGTTGCTGTCACCTTCTGGGTGTGTCTGTCTTTGCAGATTTGTGGGTGATGGTTTGCCTTGAAACCTCAATCCTCTGATAGATCCAAGAGAAGTCACTGATTTATAATCTGTCCAGCTCTTTCTTGTTTCAATCAAGGCCATAACATCTTCCAAACCCTTTACATGTCAGCATTAATCCCTGTAGAAGTGCTTCACCGTGTACTTTTAATATGTGTGTTTCCTGGTGCCTTAATTTCTAACCTGTTTCTTTGTCCTGACATTAGGAGGCTTCACTAGGCTGGTCTGACACTGGAACTGGATTCAGAGCCATCTGACTTTGCTCCATGTTGGTCCTTGGCCCCTTCTCATAAACCACAGGACCACCCAACACAATATTGATGGGATATAAAAATTTGGCACATATGTAGAATATAATCTGATGATTAGTATGAGATTATGTTCAGTTTACTGACTATATCCAGATCAACATCAGATCTCATAAAAATTTTCAGTCAAAAAGAAGCAAAAGGTAGTAGAGAGAAATTTATCTCAAACCATAAAAAAAAAAAAAAACAGTGATGGGGTAAGTGTACTCCATCAGCAAAAATTAAGTCAAAGGAACTACTGGTAACACCCATCCCTCATGGAATGTAGTCTGAGGCACCAGATTGGGATTCTAGAATGAATGAATGGACAGAAATGCAAATCCCCGGGAAGTGTTTCCCTGGTCATGCATATCAATATTAATTTATTTAAGTTTGAGTCATCTAAAAGGTAAATGAGAATTAGAAAGCTCCAAGGATAAGAGAAACCAAGGAAGGCGTTAACAGCATGATCGAGAAATATATATTTTTTACATGTTGTATGTTTTATCCATATGTTTTATGTGTTGTATTTTATGCATATAATTTATTGATCAATTGATGTTTGGCTTCTACAGAAGAACACCCAACAAAAAAGAAGGATAACCAAGATAGACGAAAACAGAAAGGTGACTTGAGAAAGAAGGTCCACATGTCCTGTAGGGCTGTTACACGATGGTCGTTAGCAGAGTGTTCTCACAAATGTGTGAAAGAATCACTTTAACATGAGAGAGGAACAAGGCAGAGATGCTCCTTTGTTTCTTTGCTAAGTATGGCCATCAGTTAAAATACTGCAAAGCTTTTTTTTTTTTCTTTTAAATTTGAGAAGCATCTGCATAAGTTTTATTATTGGGTTTCCTATACAACATATTACATTAGAAACACAGGGTGCAAGACATCAAGACTTAGGTATAATTCAATTCCTCTTCTAAACATCAACTAAAAAACACCTTAAAAGCAGCAGTGGTAATTCAATAATTTAGCATTGGTGTTAATGTGAGACATGTTCTTCTCTCCAGCTTATTTTACTGATGTTAGGAAAAAAATGCTACTTAAATAGCATCTGGGGTAAATTGTTAACATAAAGATATTTTCCTGGTCCATAGCCTCTATTTTTTTCTCCATTGTTTATTCTATGCATGTGTTCCTAAGCCCATGAATTCCAAAGGAAATTTTACTATTCCATTCAAGCTATACAGCAAGAACTGCAAAGCTTTTCAAAGAGGTCACTCAACAACTTCTCAGACTCAACCCTGTTTATTTTTACATGTTAATGTGAGTAGTGTTGAACACTTCTATTAAGTTAGGCTAATATCGGGGCGCCTGGGTGGCTCAGTCGGTTAAGCATCTGACTTCGGCTCAAGTCATAATCTCACAGTTCGTGGGTTCAAGCCCTGTGTTGGGTTCTGTGTTGACAGCTCAGAGCCTGGAACCTGCTTCGGATTCTGTGTCTCCCTCTCTCTCTGACCCTCCCCAGCTCACTCTCTTTCTCTCTCTCTCTCAGAAATAAATAAAACATTAAAAAACAATTTAGACTAATATCAAACAAACAACCCCAAACCTGCTACCATCTCCTTCAGGCTAAGAAAAAGCATTAGTAACAACCACTGGTTATCATTCCATGAATCACATGTTATTTAAGCTTCAGGGAAAAGACAGTATACAGATAAGAACCAGAAAGGATAAATGTAATCTCTACACAAGAGTTATCAGCAATGACCTGAACTATTTGAGAGACCATAAAGCTCCAAATCCCACTCATATATACAACGTAAACACACACAAATATAACATGTAAATACAACATATAAATGTTATTGTTTAAAATGTCAAACACCATAATATTTACATCTCTTTAGGGTATAGTGCCTCTTAGCTCCCTATATATTTTACATCTCTGTTGAGGAGCTAGGAAAGAGAAATGTCACATGAAGGAGGGGATTACATTTCGAGAATATAGCAACCATTCTGAACTATGTGCCATGTTGAGGTTACCTGAGATATCAGATATCACCCGTATCAGTCTATGTTGTATACAATATTAAAAGTAGTGGTGAGTGTTCTTTCTTGTCTAATACCTAGCCATCCCATTTATAAATTTTAATTTTATAACAATTCATTTCAGTTATGTTTCCAGTCAGAATTCTCAATGGTTCATGCAATTGTGAATTTTGAATGCCCTCCCCTCTCAGTAATGAGAAAGAGGGTCAGGTGTGGTGGGGAAGGAAGGCAAGAAGGTGAGCTGAGTAGAACATCTACAATGCACTCTCTGTTGCATTTTTTCTTTAAAAAAATTTTTTTTAAGTTTATTTGTTTTGAGAGAGAGAGAGTGGATATGTGTGTGTGTGATCTGGGGAGGGCAGAGAGAGAGAGAGAGAGAGAGAGAGAGAGAGAGAGAATGTGGGCTGGAAGGAGGGGCAGAAAGGGAGAGAGAATTCTAAGCAGGCTCTGTGTTATCAGCATGGAGTCCAACAGGAGACTTGATCCCATGAACTGTGAGATCATGACCTGATTTGAAATCAAGAGTCAGATGCTTAAATGACTGAGCCACCCAGGCATCCAGCATTTTTTCTTTAGATTATATTGCTGAGAGTGCAGGTTGTCTCTGGCTAGCAGCTTTAGTATTTGTTGTTTTGGACATCAAGTTCTGTTTATGTTTAGCTCTCTGAAATATAATTGCTAAAAAACTATAAGCCTCAAAGACAGCAGGTGAACTAAAACATTTTTGAATGGATAGTGGTACGAGAAAGGGGCTCCTAAGTTGAGATATTGGCTGACTGGTTGTACCTGCTTCATGACTTGAAATGCATACTTCTTCTCTAAAGAGCGAGCTCTGTAGAGGAAGGCTCAACTCTTGCTCACTTTTGAACTCCTAGCTCTTGAAAGATTCAGTGAGTTTTTAAAAATATTTATTTATTTATTTTTTTTATATTTTTTATTTATTTCTAGGAGAGAGAGAGAGAGACAGCGTGAGCAGGGGAGGGTCAGAGAGAGAGGGAGTCACAGACTGGAACAGGCTCTAGGCTCCGAGCTGGCAGTCAGCACAGAGCCCGACGCGGGGCTCGAACCCACGAACCGCGAGATCATGACCTAAGCGAAAGTCAGACGCTCAACCGACTAAGCCACCCAGGCGCCCCTAAAATATTTATTTATTTTTGAAAGAGAGAGAGAGCGCCCCGCACGCGCGAGAGAGAGCAGGGCAGGGGCAGAGAGAGAGAGGGAGACACAGAATCCGAAGAAGGATCCAGGCTCTGAGCTGTCAGCACAGAGCCCTATGTGCAGCTTGAACTCACAAACTGCGAGGTCATGACCTGAGTCAGACGGTTAACCGACTGAGCCACCCACGTGCTCCATGCAGTGAATGTTTTTCTAAATTGAATTTTCAACTAGCATTTTCTCTCTGGGCTACCTTATATCCAAAGCTTTCAAATATTCGGAAGAGTGTCAGGTATATAGAACGCATCTGTGTTGTTCACACACATAAAGTGGGTGACTGAATATTTGTCATCGGCTCAACTTTGTGTCAAGGGAGGACTTGGGAATTGTAGAGAATATGGTTTAAAACATTTTTTCAAATGGCAAAAGCTATTTCAGACTACTCTGCCTAATAATTTCCTGTGATTAAAAAACTAATATCCTGAGAGAGAGAGAGAGAGAGAGAGAGAGAGAGAGAGAGAGAGAGAGAGAGAGAAGGTGGGGAAGGAGGAGAGGCAGAAGAGGGAGAGAGAAATCCAGAGACAGCTTTGAGAAAGGCATTTAGGGGGGCGCCTGGGTGGCTTAGTCGGTTAAGCGTGTTAAGCGTCCAACTTTTGCTCAGGTCATGATCTCGCGGTTCGTGGGTTCGAGTCCCGCGTCGGGCTCTGTGCTGACTGCCCGCTCAGAGCCTGGAGCCTGTCTCAGTCTGTGACTCCCTCTCTCTCTGACCCTCCCCTGCTCACGCTGTCTCTCTCTCCTAGAAATAAATAAAAAAATATATATATAAAAAAAGAGAGAAAGGCATTTATTTAGGAAGCTAGCGAGGCTGGCTTCTCTCGCCTTTCCTAACTCCCTTATTTCCACCATCTCATGTCTTCTGGAATGCCAAATACCCACTTGCCGTTGCTTCCTTCTGACACTGAAGTGCATCAGAATTGATGAAAAGTAGGCAGGAACCAAGAGCCCGGCGATTTTGCACGCCCTTTACTGCTGTTTTGTGGACCGTAAGCCCTCAGTGAGCATTAGTGACTGACTTGCCTTGCACACCTTCTAAGCAGCCGCCGCCTGAAATACCCAGATGGTAGGATAATTCTTATTTCCACGAATGTTCAGATAGTCTACCTAGGTCTTGCTCAAACATTTACACTGATAATTCACCATATGGATATAAAAATTAGATAAATTTATCTAATGATTTTTGTGACTAACTTAGAAATAAGGGTAGCAGTTTTGCCATTTGGGGGGATTCGCTGGTTTTGTTCTTGTTTTACAGTTTATTTATTTACTTTGAGAGGAGGGGCAAAGAGAGAGGGAAAGAGAGAGAATTCCAAGCAGGCTCCATACTGTCAGCTAAGAGCTGGATGTGGGGCAAGATCATGACCTGAGTTAAAATCAAGAATCAGACGCCAAGAGTCAAGTCAAGAGGCACCCACGTGCCCCAGAGTTTGTTCTGCTTACTTAGTACATTACCAAAATAGCAGAGTTACTACTCTGGGCTGTGCCCTGTTGTATGAACTTATTAAACACCTTCTTGGATGTCCTCTCCAAGTTATACACACATTTGCACTTTTCATGAAGACTTTCCCCAGAAAATACAGTCCTTATGATTTCAATAGTAAGAAAAAAGAGGAGGAAAAATCCATTAAATTCACATCAACCAATCTGTTATGAAAGTGGCACCAAAAGTCCATATCCAGCCCTGTTGCGTCCAGCATTCAGAGAGAAGGGGGATTTTTATCCTTACTGCCCCTTCCAAGCACGTTCCAAACTGGAACCAGATGCAGAGAACTGAGAGCTTCCCTATAGTTTACACTTTTTCTTCAAAGTCATGACTTTGGCCAGATCCTCCCTGACTGGACATTTTAGACTGGATTATGACTGCTCAATCCAGGCTTCCTCCCTCGCTCTGATGTCTCTGATCATCAGAGACAGATGGAAGCTTGGTATTCTCTTTAAATACATGACTCTACAAAAGGAAAAATACTCCTAATTAACCTAGTGATCTAACAACAAACGCCCAGCTGGTATTTAAAGATGAAGCTTCAGAAACATAGTCTGTAAATGTATTTCCAGATGGGTCTAAATCCAAATGACAAAGGTTTCAATATCATGGGATGGAAAAGAATAAGGTCATCAATATGGACTGTGGTCATGACTCTACACATTTCACCTTTGATGTGAAATCTTTGTCTACCAAATGTTCATTTTCAGTACTTTTCTTGGGTTGTTAAAGGGTGAGCCCAGTGCTTTTCTAGCCTTGTGATGCCGTGAAAGCCACTTAAAAACTCTGGATGTCACTTCACTAGAAGATAAAAGTATTGATCACCAATGCCATTGTCAGTATTAATACTCTATGATTCCACCGAACCATGGTCGACCTAATAAAAATTATATGTTATTATAACCTAGGATTAGGAAAACACTAGGAAGCCATAATAAATTCTCAGTAATCTTTCATTTAATAAAGGGCCTTCTTTTACTTTATTTTGAAAATAACAAACCAATGAATAAAGGAATACGTGACATTTTAAAGGTTAGGAAATGATTGTCAGAATTCTGTTTAATTACATAGTTACAGTTCATTACATGATAATAAAAGTGTAAGGAAATCATATATTATTATAGTGCTAACAATATTAAGGAACACAGGGGTAAAAAACCATTATTTAGATGTTTAAAATCTCAATCATGCAAAGATGTGATATAAGGTAGTATTTTTGACCTTTTTTTTAAGTGATGAAGGAAATGTTAATATTTCACAACTAGAAATTACCCTCTTGTAATTTCTTAGAATGATGAGTAAGACATTAATAACAATTGATTAGGTGTGTCTATTTAGGATTGAGAGCTAGAAACTATGAATTCAGAGGGAGGTAATTCTTGAACTATACATTTCATTTCACCATGGGGAAAAATCACGCAGACAGATTTAAAAATAATTTAATTTCCTAATTTTATTATTGCCTCATTATTGTAGTATTTTCGGTTCTGCCAGAAATTCACATTTAGGTTTCAGGGACAGCTATTTCTTTGCATTCTCTTCCAAAGGTGGCTCAACTATTATTTAAGCACAGACACCCCCAAACTATTATTTATCTGGAGTAAATTGTGATTAAAAACAAAGTATGTCAACTCATATAATTTCCAATAGAAACAAATTTGTAACAGATATTTTATTTCTTAACAAGGGCCTAAGCGTCCAAAGTTATTGTTATCAAAATAATCATAAACATTATATTGAATCCATGACAAATGACATCCCTTTACAGTATAAGGCTTCACAAAGTATATATAAATAAATTTAAAAGAATCTATAAAAAGAAAACATATAACACATAATTTAATATATTTTGAAGATTCATAGGGATAAGGATTTCAAAAGATGGGATAATTCTGGGTGGATCTAGGAAAAAGATAACAAATGTGGCACATGTAGAGTAGGTCAAAAGTAAAAAAAGTGCCTGTGTATCGTGTGTGTGCGCGCACACGTGCGTGTGTTTCTGTGTGTGTTAGGGTTTGTGTGGAGAAGGTATGAGGGGCTTCTATAGGTCTTGAGAGTTCTGTCATCTGCAGTAAAGGTGATACTGGCTGTTATGCTCATTTATCGTCAGGGACTAGAAGAATTTGTTATTGTGATTTATACACTGCCTGCTCTTACCAAAATAATATAGAGTGCCTTGTAACTGGACAGAATCTCTATTCTCTATTTCAGATCTTCACAAAAGTTTAGAGCCTTCTTCCCACTAAATCTACATGTATATATACATATATGTATATATATAATAATAAGCATTGTTCTTTAAATTATGTGATAGATATGTAAATTTGAATTTGATGAACGAATTATTTCATATTGATCTATATCATGCTAATTTTGATTTATATTTGATATCGAGGTGTCGCTGTCATTTTATTCTTCATGTTCCTGGCCTTTGAGCCCATGTGTCAAATAGTTAATGATAACAACACACCACAGAAGCCCTCTCCCATTGTTTTCTTCGAGAGAAAATCTGCAGCGACTTTTGAACGAAAATGGTCAAGTCATCATCTCAACCTTATTTGCCTGAATTTAGATTTTAAATTTCAGATTCCCCAAAAGAAGCAAGTCTTAAGAGGCTGTGGATCGCTTGAGTGAATTAGGGAAAAATGCGATTCCAATATGCATACACTGCCGGGTCAGGGTAAGTCCTTTCTTCATTGTAGGCATGATTTCTGTTTTCTGTGAACACAAAAAGGGCTGGTTTTATGCTCTAAGTGTAAAATCATCCTAAAAGCAGAGAACAGATGGAAAAGTTCATTGTATCAACAACTAAAACTAGCCCCAAATAACTATTAAAAAATTTAAATTTATTCATTGTTCTTAAAATTAGAATAGGGGATATAGTGTCGTAGGCATAGAATAGAAGGTAAAATACAAACTTATTAAACAGAATTATTAGAGGGAAGTTGTAATGTTTCTATTACAAATGTACTTTTCTTCTCCTTTAAATGTTTATAAGATATTAAAATCTCAAACTAGGGAAAAGTGTATGAAAATCATGAGTAAAGTGTGGTTTTCATATTACTTACTAATTTTAACTTATTTCTCATTTCTCTAGACTTCGGATAATTTAAATAATTGTTTAATGAAGTGTATAAAGAAAGACTTGATATGCAAGCTATTTTATTATAAAAAATGTCATATTCCAACTTCAATTGAAAATGGAAGATTTTTGAAGTTCACATGAAACAAAATGTAGCCCCGATGTTATTATCTAACAACACTGTAACAAATGCTGTAAGTAACTAAACCAACGTGCCATAGAGTGATAAAGATCCCCGAAATAATAATCATGATTACAATATGATGAATTAATAGGAATACAAAACATATACCACTTAATTCATTAATTTTTTTAGTCTGACTATCACTTTAGAATAAATAAGTGTGAATCTCCAACAAGAACTGGGTGACAGTGTAAAGAGTCCTAGAATCTATACCAATCATTCATGACCTACAAGTCTAATGAATTGCTTCATAAAGCCTCTCTGTTGACATAGTTAGTGAAGAGTCCAAGAAGGATCAGGAACATATGGAAAAATTGAGGAGACACTTAAAATGTTCCAGAGCCTACGTATTTAGAGGCCATGTTGCATCTCTCAACTCCCACCCTATTTAAATGGGAGACAAGACGGCAGCAAGGAAACAGAGCTGGTCCAGGAGCCTGGAACTGGGCAAAACTATTCTGTTTCTTTGCCTTTGAATAAATGACCATATCCATGGGTTCTGATTTCCTCCTGAGGAGATGTAAACTGGGACCTTTATTCTACGTGGTTGATTCCAGAAACCAGCTAGCATCCTGCCCATCTAGAAAATGTGCCCGACATCTCATGATACTTCCATGAAAGTCTGTAAACTAGCCACTGCGTCAACAAGTTGTAATAATTATAGAAACAATACACCGAAGGTTCACAGTCTCAAGCAAGAAAGTAAGGATTTGTGGTCGTTTCAGGGAGAAAAAGGTGGGGAAATCTTTCAAATACATTCATGGAGAATGCACACACGTCGCTCTCCTCAGACATTTAGCTCCCAGCCAGTGTCACTGATAACACTGCAGTGAGGTTAGCCATACAAAAACGATCCTCAAGTTATGGAAGAGACATCCTACCATGGGGATTTTGTTACACATTCCTTCATGTTCAATAATTTTCACTAAACCTAAGGAAGCATACTTGATGGTTATGTGTTGGCTTCCTGTGGTCACTTCAAACCACGGTGCAACTGATGTCTTACTCCAATTTCGTGCTCAGGACCGGGTGAAGCTAGTTAAAGAAGGCCAAGTCTGTGAAATGGATCTGGGGTTAGAATGTTAAGAAAGTAGCATCTTCGTGTTGCTTCGGACATTTCATTGGAGTCTTTATAATTTTATCAAAGTTGCTGCCCTTCTGAATTGGTCCTGGCCCTCCTCACTCCATGGGAACTTGCGCTCTATACGTTTCATAGGCTAGAATTCATCCGTGTGGCACATCACCTAGTATTATAATTATTAATGGGAATATAGCGACCTCTTTTTATCTATTTGGAGAAGGCCAAGGTTGGAGGACGGTAAAGGACAGTTAGCGACTGACAAAGTCATTTGAAATTGCAAGATATTGATTGACATATGTTAATAGAACTGGAGACAAGTGCATCATTTTCACTTTGAGCAGTTTTCACAATATTTGTTATAAGACCTAACATGTTAAAGGCCTAAAGCTCACCCCATGGAATGTACATTGCCTGTTTATTGTGCTGTGTTACAATCATCAAAACTGGACTACAAGTTTTTATAAGAGTATAATTTGCTTAGCTTGTTTCACAGAGCATTAATGGTTGATTTTACTAAGTGGCTCAAATCATCTAGGGAGTAGGGTACTCATGCTTTTTTACAAAATTTTCTGAGATATTGGCCAAAGAATGAGGGGCAGACATCAACTTTTATGATGTGTTTTTAATATCTACTCTAAAGATACCACATGCAATAAATAAATTAGATCTGTAAAAACTATTAACAGTGTAACATTATTTATCAGTCCACTGTTTCTATATTGGACAGAAAGTATTAGTGGCTGACCACTTTATAGGTGATAAATGACTTTCAAACATAATTGCCCAGTGAAGACAGAGAAAATTGTACAAGATACTAGGATTAGTACTCTAGTTACTACTTGGTGAAAAAAGTGAGGTTTACTTTTTATAAATATGTTTCACTTTATTTCACATGCTCTATCAAACAGCATCTTCCCTAGTATATAAGTAAATACACATTTCTTATTTCTTTAAGTTCAAATTGTGGCAGTGGCCAGAACTTATCAATTCATAAATATTTGCAACCTGCATAAATAAATTAGTTCTGAGTGCCTATTATTCATTCAGTGAATAAGTGAAAGATATGTCTCCCCCCGCCCCGCCCCGCACCACCAGTATGGTCAACTATTGGCTCAAGGTTATTTTGTCCTTTTCCACACTTTAAATATGATGTCAGGTGTTGATCATGGGTGCAATAATTTCTTCTGTTTCATAAGAAAACTTGGGGACACAAAAACTAAATCCCCCTGTGTAATCTTTCCACGAACCGTGTAGACCCTCTGGGCTTTCTCTGCTCTCAGAAGAGCCTCTATCATTCGTGTCAAGTTCTTTCACCACTGGTCTCTTCCAACCTGGTACGGAAGCTGTGATCGTTTTCATTCATGTACCTAAGTCTGGTTCGAACCACAATGGGGTTGCTCTCAGAAGGAGCCAAAGGATGTCTTTGGTCCGTAGCAACCCCAATTACGGGACAGATATAATAAAATTTCTGAAGGGAGAAAAATGACTCACAAAGTGGACAAGCCTCTTCAGTCAAAAACCTGTGAGTCCAATGAGTCGAATATGTGTCTACAACCATTCTAATTGCTCCCATGAAATTGGCTTTATGAAGTTCCAGGAGAACAGTAAGTACAGTAACTTTTCTTTCACCTTTAGCTTCTGTAGAAGATTTATCTGCTGGCCATTTGTATTACAATGCACACTGCCCTATGTCAAGTATAGGAGGCTAATATAAATTCTCCTATCTGTTCATTTAGCAATTTTAACTTAGCTACAATGGTAAGTATAGACGGAGGGGTATAGATGCTAGAGTAAATTTCCAGAAATGTACCAGGAGAGTCTGTACAGCACTATTCTCATTGTGATAAGATTGGGTTAAAGGCTTGGGAAGGAAATTGCTCTCACACGCTCTTTTAATGACATTATTTTCAGAACGAACTGGCCCAAGGTTAGCCTGATCTTTGGTATCTCCTCAGTTAAGCTCACTGGTGACGCTCACAAGCAAATCGTGTTCTCGAAGCAACTTCATGCAGGTGTTGTTGTGTCTTCCGCCAAACAGACACAAGAGCAGACTCATCTGACGAGCAGAATTCCCCCCTGGACTCACTGTCTGTGCTTCCGCACATGAATGGGGCTGCGACGCGAAGCAGGACCCCGGAGGGCCTTGCCCCACGAGCCCCATGCAGTGACTGTGATTCTCTGAGCAACAGCTCGACTGAGTGAGCGGGTGAGAGGCTTGCTCTGAGGGTGGCATCACCAGGAGCTGTGCTCAAATGGCCTCAGTGGGGAGTTGCTCTGATGTGTTTCACTAACATTTGCATTTCAGGAGCAAATGCCATGTGGTAAGTGATTTGGAGGCGTTTAACCCCGAAAGCCGGGATTTTAGGGAATGCTCTAACATCAGCATCAGGAAGGAGCCATCTGCTTTTCTGCTCTGTCAGCAAAATTCACAGCGCAGAGTTTGAGTAATTTTCTTTTTATCCCTGAAAGCTTAAGATAATTATTTTTCACAGGCACATTAACTCTTACGATTAGCATCTTGATGGGGTTTTCATTTTTATCTGAGCGATTCAGAGAGTCTAGGTAGTTGCTCTAGGTGTAAATTTATCTAGGAGGGACCCAGAACCATTTCTATTCAATAGTAATTCTCTGAAATGAGTTGTCAATAGGCACTCAAGCTATGGATAGAGATTTAAAAAAAAAGTGTCATTACAGGTCAGCAAAACAGGTACCTCTTCAAAAGAACAACTTTAACAGTTTAAAGAATTTTGCCATTAAGAAAAAAAATGAAGTTTTTATCTTACATGATCTGGGCTTCCTGTTCTTTAAACTTCCCTTGAAGAATTGACAAGCTGACCATTTTAGGCATGTGGTATCAGATACTTCTTGGTAGAATAATTTTTATTTTTACTTGAGTGAACTTCAAAATTAAGGACAAAAGTATCTTTGTTGACACTAATTAAATTAGTCAAATTCTTCAGTTCACATGGAAGCTATCACATCCCTTTAAACCTTGTAGGTTTATCATTAGTGTCAGAGATGAGAAAAATTATATTTGATTCAGTTTCTCTTATAATCCCAGCCAAGCCATGTCCATTAGAAAGAAAGTAAAGCCTAGCAAATTCTGTTTACATAGTACATTACTAGTGCCCAATGGCTCTTTGAGAACAGCATCTATAAAATTTTAAATAATTGATATCTACAATCCTGTGCCCATGGTTCTTCTGACTGTAAAATAGCTGAGTTCTTTTTAGGCATATATATATATATATGTATGTATAGTATCTTTTCCTTGAAAAACAGTTCCTCATTTAGAGTCTTTCTCTTCTTGAGGTTAAATGGAAGCCAGTAGGCGATCACACCCAATCCTCTTCATGGAACTTAGAGGGATGGCCAGAGAGAGAAACATTATCAACCACACGGGAGTAGTAGCGAGATGATGGCGTGGTAACATGACATGTGGGATGGCTAGTCCGCTTCCTCTGTTTTCAGGGGCCCCTCTTTCTCACAGAGCCATTTATACTCGTCACAGGAGCAGACTTGACTACGTAAATACTTTTGCTAATAAGAAGCCTTTTTTTTTTACAGCACTATTTTAAAAATAGCTATTCAACAGAACAATCTTAATTTTAATGCACCAAATTACAGTTTTCAACAATGTACGTGAGCGAAACTTGTAACCCCCAGCACACATTTGATATATGCTTGTTAGATATAGACGGATAGAGTCATATCCATATCTACATTGTCTACAGATGCACACACACACGCACACACACATACACACACACAGAGTAGAGCTACAAGGCCCTGCTTAACAGTGTGTTCTACATCTCATGTTCCCTTAATTGTCACCAGACTTATTTATATGGAGAGTGATGATGCCATTAGTAGACCTTGCTGGATTTGTCCCCATCAAAACCTTCCAAGCCACATACCTTGTGGTGGGTGACATGTCAAAGGACAGGCCCTGTCATCAGGCGGGAGGGCTGAGCCATGAGGACAGGGGAAATGCCCACCACCCAGGGACAACCCAGTGGGGGCAACTTCTCATGATGCCCAGGCTTCGGCTACTGCCAGAACCAAGAATTTTATCTAAAGGACAATTTGGATTCTATTTTTGTAAAACATAGATCCCCCCCTCCCCAAGAAATTCAATAAATAAAGGACTTAGCCACAGAGTCAAGGAAGCAGAACTCCAGTGTTTAACCTTCCACTGGGACTGGGCTACACGTGACCCATTTCAATGTTACTGCAACTGGTCTTCCAGAAGGCAGAGGATGCGCGACCCTACAAGCAGGTCCGTCAGACTGACTCTCTGGTCAGCAGGCTCTCTGAGTGTCATTGAATGAGGCTGGAGCTGTAGCTGAACCCGTAGCTGCTCGACCGGGACAAAGACTGCTGCGTCTCTTCGCCCTGCTCCGAGGTGTAGCTGGGAAAGGTCTGCGCACGTGACATCTTGGACGAACCAAACCCATGACCTGGGAGAAAGGAAGGACACGTTCAGAGAAGCCAAGGGCTATGCTGAAAACAGACAGACAAACGAAGCAGAAGCCTGTAAATCCTCAAAAGAGAGCTCCAGGTAAGTACCCCGGTGTGGAGAATGGAGAAATTTGGCAGTTAAGAATGTACTCGGGGCTCAGTATTTTCCTCAAGTGCGTCTTGTCAAAACCTCTGGATGCCAGAGAGCTATGTAAGTTTTTCTAGGGACCTGAAACTTCTAGTATTCTTCAGCTAGGGCAACAAAAGCAAAAAAGCTTTTCTGAAAAAAAAAAAAAAGCTGGTTTTGACGGAGAGCCTGTAAGCTGCATTCTTTTCTTCTACACTCACTTTCAGGCCACAAAAGCCAATGTCACACTTTCCTAAAACTGTTTTGAGCTGGCAAATTACACTTTATCCTAACCAGTGACCATCAATTATCAGGAAAAACGTTCACAATTGTAGAGTTTGGGGCCCTGGCTTATGCTGTCGGGTTTGGGGGTAACTGAACCCACTTCATGATACGATTGGCCTAGATCATAAGCCTTGTAGATGACTAAAATGGCCTCACAGACGAATCTTACGGAAAACATTCCACCTATGTTTTTGGAAGTTCAGATGTGTCCAAAACAGAAATGGTGACTGAGAAGCTCATCAGAGTGCTGACCCTACAGTGAGAAGGTGTCTCTACATGGCTTCAGATGGACTTTCTAGGGGCTTCACCAGCCTTTTTTTCTTGACTGGGAAGTAATTATTCTTCAAACTTGAGAATGACAGTTCTCTATTGGTTGTGCTTAGTGAGCAGAGAAGGAAACTAGATCCTGTGTGGACTGCCGTCTCCGAGTGTATATTTCGCCCAAAGGAAAAGAGGTATCTCTTTTGATTTGTAATGTTTGATTTGTAATGTTTCTGGTCTCTCCCAGGAGGACTCCGGAGAAGACAGTCTGCTAACACAGAAACATGGACCGTCTCGTCTTATTCCTCACTGTCCTTTGTCAGGTCATGCACCTAACGCCAGTTTCCTCGTCAGGTGTGTTTGGTGACTTGGAAAATATCCTTGCAGGTTCTGAAGCTTGGGATCCAGGGAGAAATACAAATGAATGAGTAATAAAAGGCTAATGAAACTTGTAGAACCTCTTCATTAAAAAATCATGCAGGGCACCTGGGTGGGTCAGTCAGTTAATTGTCTGACTTTAGCTCACGTCGTGATCTCAGCGTTCATGGGTTCCAGCCCCACGTTGGACTCTGTGCTGACAGCTCAGAGCCTGGAGCCTGCTTCGGATTCTGTGTCTCCCTCTCTCCCTTCCCTTTCCCGCTCATGCTTTGTCTCTCTCTCTTTCAAAAAAAAATAAATGAAAAAAATCATGAGAGTAAAATCTTGCTTTCTACAAAAGTCACTTTATTTTTAAAACATTTTAAGTTAATTTTTTAACATTTATTTATTCATCTTGAGATGGGGGGGCAGTGACACAGAGGGACAGTAGGGGAGGGACACAGAGAAGGAGAGACAGAGAACCCCAAGAAGGCTCTGTACTATCAGCATGGAGCCTGACACACGGCTCAAGCTCACAAACTGTGAGATCATGACCTGAGCAGAGATCAAGAATCAGACACTTAACTGACTGCGCCACCCAGGGGCCCCCATAAAAATCACTTTGGAGTCACTGTTGGGTTGGCGTAGTTCTCCTGTAGATTAAGTCTCCTTGTGACCAGATGGGAGATGGGGGAGGGAGATGTGAGCAGGCCCCTCCCCTACCTCTCTCAGGCTCCCTAACCACACTTCCTCTCTCTGCCCCTTTACACCTCACACCGACGGTGGCGATGCTGCCTGCTGCCGTCTGCCCCTCACGATTCCTTGTTGCTTCTGAAACTTCCTTCCCAGCATTGTAAGTAATAGTCCATTAAACTCTCTTACAATCTCAGCTGGGTGTGTCTTCTACCCGGAGGACCCTGATGCTGCAAGGGCTAACACTGGATCTGGGAAGTGGCAGAAATGTGGAGAAATTCAGGGGATTTGGGGTGTGACCAGGGGTGGAAGCTCAGAGTGGGGGCCAGATATGCACATTGCTGCTGCTACCTTCAGGTATGATCAACTTTGAAAGCCTCACTGTGTCTCTTGGGTTCTCAGTTTCCTTCTCTGCAAATTCTGGATGACATTCATGGTGCCATGTGGCTCATCTGATTATGAAATCAATGAATAGTAACTCCATTCAAACATGTTAAGTGATATCACCACAGTGAAAAGATAGGATGTCACCATTAATGCCAGTGGGGTCACCGCTACGGCATGGTCAGAGAAGGTCTAGTGAAGAAGGTGGCATTTAGACATGATATTTATGTGATAAAGTTATGATAGAGTAATCGAATATGGAAAAAAATCACTTAAAAATTTTAAGTTTTGCCTCCTTATCTAACCACTGACTTATTAGATGATAATTTGCAGGTCTTACAAATGGAGATGCTTACATTTATCAGCATAAACCAGCTGGAAATTCTAATATTAAGACAATGCTCCTGGCCTTGGTTTTATCTTATTATTAAAAAAATTAGAAATATTTGAAAGAGAGCAGCGCTGGAGAACACCTTGAATTCATATTACTTGTGGGCTAAGAGCTCAGGCTTACGCTGTGAATTTGGAAGAGTCTTGCACAAACAGCTTTTCACTCTATGAACTTGAGTGTAAAAATTCGATCGTGCAACTAATATTGGTCAAACATCTGCTAAAAGAGTTCAACGCCTCACAGGGGAGACACAGCAATGGGAAGTGCAGCCCCCGACTTTACAAGAGTCCGCGAGTTGCTTTGGGAATGATGACCTGGGAAGGATAGACTTCAATCAACGCCACTGCTCTCTGCTCCCTGTGTTTTAAGAATTGAGTGGTACACCACATGGGAAGCACCCAGAACTCTAATACCCAACAGATATGAGTTGTCCCCCTTCTGTCTAGGCTGAATGGGTCCACATTCTTTTTGGTGTTCTTGCTCAACGTCTGTGCTTTCTCCACGATGTCCGTGTGTGGCCCCTTACCGGGACAGATTCCCAATATTATTCTCCTTCAAGGTCAGTATTACCTTCTTCGTCTCTTCTATGAGCAATTTCTAATCTAACTGGAAATTAAATTATGATTATTTTTACTTCACCCATTTCTTTACGGACAATTCACAATAGATGCTATTTAATGCTTATGACAAAAATAACATATTTCAATCAGAACTATACATGTGAAGGCTTAATAAATGCTGTTTGATTATGGCAACAATGAGTATGAGAACAAAAGGGAGAAATAATTACGCATTTTCTCAACATGTATTTGAATTATGCCCTTGGCACTGTTGATGAAAACAAAACAGAAATCAACTTTGTGGCTTACATTAAACACTTGCTAGAACAGACTATTCACACCACTGAACAGAGACTCTATTTAAATGCTTCTTACACTTTCTACAGAGATCATCCCCTAAAGAGAAATGAGGTGAATATGTACCCTGGGGACATGGGGAATTCTATAACTTAAAAGCAACAAATATGTTAATGGCTGTTAGTCCATCCTAAAAGTCTTTTATTGATTGATTGATTGACTGATGTTTTTTATTTATTTTTTTTAAAAATATTTTTATTTATTTCTAGGAGAGAGAGAGAGACAGCGTGAGCAGGGGAGGGTCAGAGAGAGAGAGAGTCACAGACTGAAACAGGCTCCAGGCTCCGAGCTGGCAGTCTGCACAGAGCCCGACGCGGGGCTTGAACCCACGAACCGCGAGATCATGACCCAAGCGAAAGTCGGACGCTTAACCAACGAAGCCACCCAGGCGCCCCGATGTTTATTTATTTTTGAGAGAGAGAGACACAAACTGTGAGTGGGGGAGGGCAGAAAGAGAGGGAGACACAGAATCCTCTGATCTATCAGCACAGAGCCCGAGGTGGGGCTTGAACCCACAAACTGCAAGATGATGACCTGAGCCGAAGTTGCATGCCTAACCGACTGAGCTACCCCGATGCCCAATAAAAGTCTTTTTTAAATTTTTGTTTCTATTCCATTGTATAATCATGTTTGTTTTAATATTTTAAAATTACCCATATTTTCAGGTAATCTTGACTATCTGGGGGAAAACACGTATTTCCCTGGCAGTTGGAAATATACTCTGAAACGACACTTCATCATATCCCCCTACTTCCTTCTTTCAATGGTCTGTGCACAATCCCCAGACTGAGGACCACTGTTCCCATCCATCATGACATAAATATACTGGATGTTGAGACATTGAAAACACTTATTTATGGGTTGCCTGGGTGGCTCAGTCCGTTTAGCGTCTGACTTTGGCTCAGGTCATGATCTTGCCATTCCCGAGCTCGAGCCCCTTGTAGGGCTCTGTGCTGACAGCTCAGAGCCTGCAGCCTGCTTCCGATCCGTGTGTGCGTCTCTCTCTGCCCCTCCTCTGCTCTCAGTCTGTCTCTTTCTCTCTCAGAAATAAATAAAAAAGAAAGAAAAACAAAGATTTGAAATCTCTTGTATCTAAAAGGCGGGTGGGGGAGACAAGGCTGTGGAACTCTCCGTGGGCAGCTTGTCCTGTGACGCATCTGTTGACGATGGTGCCGCTTGCTTCTTTCACTTGGAGCAGTGACACAGTGCTGCGTTAACTGCTGGAACGCTGAAGCCCTCTCTGTAGAAGTCTGCCTAGAGCTTTTCTTTCTAATAACTGATCAGGTTGATTTTCCAGACATCTGGGAAACATTCCAAAAATCATAAACAGAATTTTGTCTTCTTATACTTGTAAATATCTTCTTTGTGAGTATAAGGCCACAGTGCCCAAGCGGTCTTGGCTTTCAAACTCTATATTTCACCATTATGAATTATGGCCCCCATGATGCTAATAAGGAATTTAAAAATCCAAGTGGTAAGTGGTAGTTGATGAGATTGGGAGATGGAGAGGGGACACGTCACGGACTGTTAAGCAGATTGGGTATTTTCCTCCTAGGTGACAAGAAACTTTTGAATAATTTTAATAAGGTGAGTGGCTGGATCAGGTATGTGATTCAAAATCTCACTCAGGGGACCATGGAGTAGCTGTTCTCAACCCTTTTTGCATCCTAACACATTTGATGGATAAAATGTAGCCCTGATAGAAAAATTTTTCATGGAACATTATTGCAAATTTAAAAAGATGCTTCTGGCTTTCTGTACATTTCCTAGGACTTCCTTCTAATTCTTCCCCAGTTTCTTCAACTAATCAGTATTCCTCCAGGCCCAGTAGGAGAACTGAAAACTGCTGGTTCTGACCCAGATCAACAAGACTGGAGCTAGAGCACTTGGGTGTGCTCGGGAGCTCAGAAAGCTCACTCTCATTGACAAAGATCTACACAAGTATTGGTGAGTGTAATTAAAGTCAACATTCTAAATTCTGAATTATACAATCAATAAAGTATGCAGTAATTTCAGAAGCCGGAAATCCGCAACCTATACCATTGGTTAGTAGTGTTTCCTGGAGAGTAGTCATTGCACTATGTCTGTGCTAGTAGCATAAATATCCAGATAAATAGTGAATAAGAGACCTGAGGTTCATGAAAACAGAGTCAAGGAGGATAGGACAAAGGAAGGATTCTGTTGACTTTTCTTATGTTTTATGAGAAACCGCTGCAAAAAAATCTAAATTACTCTTCTAGGCAGACTGAGCAGTCTTTGTTAGACACTGTGTCATCATTGTGCCCAACAACCAGCAATGAAAGTCATCATCCTAGCCCTTTGTCAGTTTTCAATTTTTATGAATTATTTTTATTTTACTCTCACTATATGGGAGATGGAAATATATACTTATCAGCTGTTTTTCATATTAAGTTCTGATGTCAAAAGGTTAAAAAGAGTCTGTTTAGAATAATTGCCATTTTTCAGTGTCATGTGGCCTGCAGTAATTTCACTGAAAATAGGCGGAGCAGGGCGATGAGTGAGAGTGTAGCCTCTAAGGAGGGTCCTCACACTCACACTCACACTAACCAGAAGGCATTGGCTGGACATCACACATCAGGTATCAGAGTGCCAGGCTCTCGGTGATTCTAGTCATTAAAATTTACTGAGCACTGAAATGTACCAGGAAGTGTAAGTCATTTCGCTTATGCTGATTTATTTAATCCCTCTGGTGGCCCTGCAGCATGGAGCTTTTCTCACCTCAGGACACAGACACTGAGGCTGGCACTCAAGCTTCCTGGCTCAAAACTATTCATCGACCCCAGAAGGTTAACTCTACCCACAGGTAGCACAGTGGTAAAAGGCATGATTTTGCAAACAAAAATGTATCCTAAAGGCCAGGGTACAAGCAAGCCTCATAATTTTTTATTCTTTTAATTCCACAGTTATCTTGGTTTCCAGAAGAGCACAGGATAATTTGATGTGTATTTCATATAACTTAACTGGAAGAAGTAGATACACACTATTTTTTCCAAGGGTCGGTATCTCTTTATATGTTTGACTTCTATTTCATAATTGTGAAAACCAGAGACATTAGTTTTTATCATTTGTTTTTATATTTAACAAGCACTTAACTGAATAGGATGCTAACTTTTAGAAAGTTATGATCAATAAACCACGAGGACTCTTCTTGGATCACATTCATGGCAATGTGTTGGCTGGTGTTTATCACATTCACTTTATAGTCACTACTGCCATAGAACGTAAGAATATTTTAATACAAACCATTTATGTTTACATGATGAATAACCCTAACTTAATGTAAATCAGAAAATCATATAACAATTAATTTTTTCTAATCGTAGCTGAGTAAAAGACAGAAAAGGCTTATGTTTGCCTAAGTCTTTATGCCTCTCTACCTGCAAGTCTCCATAATTCTATCAGATTTTTAAAAAAATCTGGGTATTGGGAAATTTGGCTAGTTCTTAGGAGAAGCATCTTAGTTCATATTCTTATCTACACTATGTATAAAAATAAAGACCTTGAGAGTAAATGAAAAAATAGGAAGAAATTTAGAAAAATAGTTTGAACTGGAAGATTTTTCTAAGCACAAAAGCAGCTGAAGTTAAAACAAAGGGTCATTTGTCATTTTTTTGACACCAAGACTCTAAAAATCCAGTTCTGACTTTAACTCCTTTAAAACCTGGCAGCAGTCGGTCCTTGTGAAGTCTCAGTTTTAATGTGACTCTGAGAAGACAAGGTGGTGCCGGTCCCTTTAATTAGCTGTCAGTTTCCTGTTCATTAACACATCAGCCTGGATTCACTGAGGGGTCGTGGCAAGGGTGGTGAGTGAGCTTGAAGGGCTCAGACACTATGTCTGCTAAAAATTTTAAGGGAAATTTTATTGGTACTTAAGGCAAGCCTTCCCAATGCGAGTCCATTTTCCATTTTCTTGGCTTTGGTTGCATATAGATATCAGTAGTTCAGGTTGGTAGCACTGTGGTCCAAAGACTGTAATTTTTGATCTTCAGGCATGTATGTTTCGAATTAAAAATATCCTTTTTTAGGGCACTGGGTGGCTCAGTTGGTTGAGCGTCCAACTTTAGCTCAGGTCATTATCTCACAGTTTGTGAGTTCAAGCCCTGTGTCAGGCTCAGAGCCTAAAGCCTACTTCAGATTACGTGTCTCCCTCTCTCTCTCTGTACCTCCCCCACTCACACTCTGTGTCTCTCTCTCAAAGATAAATGCTAAAAAATTAAAAAAAAATCCTTTTTTTCCAGACAGCCTATTCTAAACACAAATACAATGAAATGATAATGAAAGACTCTCTTAGTGGGGAGGAGTGCGGCAGTAGAGACAGAGAGCAGGTGCGGGAGTTGAAGTGTGGAATTAGAGAAGGAAGATACTCAGAGGATGCTGACTAAAGGCAAAGGAGAACACGCCTGCTTCACGATTCCTTCCTTCCTTTTCTTTTTCTCCTTTTCCTCTCTCTTTCGTAGCACTTTTCAAACAAATTGAAGAGAACCAACTGTTGGCACCCAAGACAAAAAGGGTTTGCCATCGTTCTATTTTCAAGTTTTCACTATTCTGGTTTATTATATTTTCAAGTAGCTGTGTAATTTTTGAGGAAAAATTATGCTGAGTTGTAAGTCAGTATGAATAGCCTTTGTGAGTGGCTGTAGAGTCAGAGAAGCTTGGTTTGAATGCAGACTCCATCACCTTCCATGTGAGTGCACCCTGGAACGTCCCTTAGCCACTCCAGACTGTAGTTTCGTCACCTACACGATGAGCTCATGACACCTGGCATGTAGCATTTAATGAGATGGTGTGTTTAAAGTGATTCGCGCAGGATATTACCTTTACGAAGTACGCAATAAAATAGCGTCTTAGTATTACACAAATTTGGCCCGAGGAAGTTTTTACTAGGTTCTTTTATTTCTTTTAATAATGAGGGAATTAGAAAAGTAATTCTTAGAAAATTGAAAAGAGAAGTTTGGATGCATAAGAAACGTCTTCCTCCCAGTTGTGAAAGAAACGTCTGGCGACCAGAGATGTGACACAGTACAGTGGCTCCTGCCAGACCTCACAAGACTTAAGACTTGAGCACACTTATAACAGAAAATTTAAGTGGTTCCAGCAGGTTTAGGAACCAGACCAGGATGGCAAAATGCTATGCCTTTAAGAAATTCGGTGGAGGGGCGCCTGGGTGGTTCAGTCGGTTAAGTGTCCGACTTCGGCTCAGGGCATGATCTCACGGTCCGTGGGTTCAAGCCCTGCATCAGGCTCTGTGCTGACAGCTAGCTCAGATTCTGGAGCCTGCTTCTGATTCTGTGTCTCCCTCTCTCTTTGACCCTCCCCTGCTCTCTCTCTGTCTCTCAGAAATAAACAAAACATTGAAAAAAAATTAAAAAAATAATTTCTGTGGAGAGATTGTAAGGGGAACACAGGAAAATGTTTAAGAACATAATGTAGGGCATGACAGACCCAACTGTGAATCCTGACTCTGACTCTGTAACTTAAGCTTTATCTGTAAAATGAGAATACTACTAGTGACCACCTCCATGTTGTGAAGATAATGTAACTACACTAACGGGTAGACTAAATCTCAATATACTGTATTAACTTACAATTTATTTGCCTTTTATTTAAAATGAATTTCTGGGTATTGTTTAATTTATTAAACAATTCAGTTCTGATAAGTGGAAGAGGTTCCCCCTTCCCCCAGAAAAATGGAGAGGGTAAATGGGAATTGCTCTGGGGTTCTTGGTTGGGTGAGCCTAGCAGTTAGAAATCTGAGAGCTGCAATGTCCTCTATCACCTGTAGACAGAGCACGAGAGGATTTTAGAATGGAGAAAACCTTTGTGCCTTTCCACCTTGGCACGTCATCGACTGAATAGGAGAGCATGACAGAGAAGCAAAAATATGTTTGTTACTGAGAAGCAGTATTTCAAAACTGGACCCATCCTTGTTCCCCTCACAATTTCCCTTTCCTTCTGTACTCGGTGAGTGGCACCCATCAACCTAAACGCCCATGTCAAAGCACTGGGAGCCGTTCTGGTCTTTGTGTTTTTCCATCCTCTCCCTGCCCCCATCAGTCAGCAAGCCCTAGAGATTCCACCTCCTTAAACCCTCTTGAATCCACTTCCTTCTCTCATGCTCACTCCCTCTACCTTGAATTTGCCATCAGGTGTATGTATCTAGCCACCCGACTGCTGGCTTCCAGTGCTGTCACCTTCCGCGTATGTCCTTTACCAAAGTGATTATGAACATGTGGTGATCTCTCCCCTACAAACTTCCTTAGGACAAATGCAACCCCCCTAGCATAGTACTCAAGGGTATCAATGGAGTTCTTCAATTAACTTCCATGTATAAAATCCATCAGTTCCAGTCCTCCAGTAAAAATCTATGTAAAAACATTGCATATAAACATCGTTTCAAGATAAACCTTCTAGGGCTTCCTTTTAACCAGCTTGTTACCCTTGAACTCTTCCTATAGACAAGTGAGAATGAATTGGGCTTCCCCTAAAGACTGTAATGTGAGCTGCGCTTCTTTCTCCAGCTTCACGTTTCCTTAATCTCTCTCGTATCCCCTCTGCTCTAACTTTCTAATCGACCGTAGTTCCCTAAAAGAGCAGGCTTTCTGAACCATGATGTGGGCTTCTTCCTCTACTGGAATGTCCGCTCTTACTATCATGCTCAGCTCTTACCAGGCTAATTCCTACTTTAAGTTTAGGATTCATTGAGAAAGGCTTACACAGTCCTCCTCACCACGTCACCTGCCTGAGTCAGGAGCCATTTCACAGGGCTTCCTTAGCGCCACCTGCATACCTCAGTCTCCTCTCTTATTTGTATCTTTATGTCTCCTCTATGAGCCTACATTGAACTTCAGGAAAGGAAGCTTACTTACCTTTGTGTCTTTGGAGCCTTGTAAAATGCCAGCTCACAGCAGGCACTCAATAAATATTAACAACACAACTATGAAAAATGCACGTGGTAGCTCACTCCTTGTGCAGAGTAGAACATGGCAGTGCAGATATGTCAGAAATAGCCTGCGCATCTTAGGTGGCCAATAATTATCTGTTGAATCACAATAATTTAATTATATGGTGTGGTCCTGGCTAATGAGGGGAAATGACAATTCTTTTTAAAATGAAAATTTAAGTAATAATAATATAAGGTGAAATGTGATTGTCAAATATATGCTATGGGCATAAATATGAGAATAAGGAAATGATTGTTTTTAGGTTCATTATAATGCACTGACTCCAACAAATGGACTAATTTATGAAGAAAGAAGTCCGTGCAGTGGAGGTTTGTTGGTGGACGATTCCCCATGAGTCTCTTGTAGCTTTGCATATTTTGTAGCAGAGACACTGATGGCCTTTTTCCTGGATTATTCTTTCAAAGAGATTTGTTGAGCAAACAGCTTTGGGAGTATCTCCCTCAGGAGGAAAAGAGGAGATTTATTTATATGCAGTGAGATAAAGATATTTCACTGTGAGACAAAGTTCGGGTTGTATTATTGCCTATTATAAAACATTGGGGTTCTCTAAACTTGTGGTTCTTCTCCTTTAACACAACCTACTTCATGTGGAGGTGCCAGCTGCCCTGCTTTGCATCTCCATGTGAGAGCTGGGACTCAGCAAATCCACATAAATGCTGATACTCTGGCTAATGCTATTGCTGTGAATAATAAAACACCCTTAGTCTCTGATTCAGGAGTCTCATGTCTTCTGCCAACATTCGTGATGTTATGGCAGGCTGACTTGCTACCTTGCACATAGGGTAAAATATCTGACACTTCACAGTTCTGGACAATGTTAATAAATAGTGATATGTAATGATTCCCATGCTAAGGTCAGTACCTTTGAATTTTTGTTGGATTTTACATTGACTCATTATTTCATAAGGCTCTGCTAAGTTTCAGTGAAATCCTTTCTTAGCTGAAATATACAACATCTCTTGATGAAGGCTCTCTTGCCACTCAAATTCTTAGGATTGAAAGAATTATTAATGGAAATTTATTTCCAGTAACGACAGTCTAGTCACCCAAAAATTGTCCAAATTACTTCTTAAAAAGGCATAATGTTTTTGTTGCTATTGTTTTGATGGGGAGGGTCTTTTCTTTAGATGACTTTTTTTTTTTTTTCAACAATAGCACACTGTCAAGTAAAGATGAAGTAAGAAAAAAAATCAGAGAGCTCATTTGGTTTTCACAGGGAAGAAAGAAACATTTATTTTAGGACAAACACAAAGCAGAGAAAATGAATGATTCCTGTGGTTTTAGAATGAAGCTTTTATTCTGTTAGAGCCTTTGTTAGAAACAGTGAGGCGTGTTTTAATTCTGAATGTGGAAAATTGTTCTCAAAGATTTTCTGCCTGTTAAAATGGCCCTAAAAGATGACTGCTACAACCACAATAGGAAACTTAAAAGGTAGAAAATAAAGAGATTACAGGATAAATAGCTTACAAACTGTGATGGTTAACATTCAGGGGATGATTCACTGGTGACTATATCTCTTATCAGAGTTCTTTTGTTAAGATAGTTTCTTTTTGTCCGCTGTGGCTGCCAGTTGAACTGAACCAAGAAGACGCAGTCACAGCGTAGTTTAGAATATCCCATTCCTGGCTGTTGGCAGGCAGGATGGAAAGCACAGAAGTGGGGCCCACACAGGAAGTACGGTACAGGGTGGGACTCATACATGCTTTGTCCTATGGAAAACTTTCAATGGCTGACTTGCCTCGTGATTCTAGAACATTTAAACTAGTAAGTGCAATTTTCACAGGATGGTTGATATTCTATTGACAAAGATGTGATAGTATAATAAATAAAATGCCAATGATTATGTTATTCTGATATGTATAAGCGTTTGCACAATTGGCCTTTTTAGTTTAATAACAATTTCCAGTGATGTTGATGCACTGGATCATATCTGTATGTTCAAAATTACGATTTAGCACAACTGTAACTCTCTGCATGAAAAGAAATATGATATAAGCATAGCAAAGTTAAGGTTAAACATCACTCCTCGTCTTCATTCTTCATGCCAGTCCATGCACCCTATGGAGCTGATCCGTGCACAGCGGCAGTTCGATTCTCGCTTGGCGTGCACTAAGGTGTGCACTATTGGGGAAAATTCATCAATGGCTTGCATCATTATGCATTCTAGCCTGCCTGTGGCTTTCTATAGGCAATCTCTACCTTAGAAAAACATTCATTAAGTCTGCATATATACAAAAATATATATTATGTTTTTAAAAATATTATCAAATATTACATGTGTTTTTCCATGAGCAGAAACTATAAAGCATAACAACTTGTGACCCTTCAGCTACTTGGGATTTGGAGTGTCAGTGTGGGGATTCACGTGGGGCACTAACTGGTGGTGAAGATCTTCGCCTGAAACTCCGTTCAGTCTCTATGGTGGTAAGGGCTGCAGTAAGAGTGGATCTTGGACCCGCGGCAGCGAGTTCCTGAGAAACAGGCAAGTCACACTTTTTCACAGCCAGGGTCACAGAACATAAGGGGCTCCTTGTTTTTTGATGAGAAGCAGCAGCATTTTAGATGCTTTGAAAATCCACATCAATGAAATACTTTGGTCCAGACCTTTTTCTTCATTTCATGCACACTCTTCACCCACTGAGAAATCCACATGCGGGAAGAGACGGCCACTCTCCTGAGACTAAAGTAACGGTGTGGACAAGATTGTGAGACACTGGTTAAAATTAAGAAATATGTGGAGCCCAATAAAAGCAGCAGACAGGAGAGTTTACTCCCAATGAAATGAGGCTGCCTAATGCCCTATTTGTAAGAATGTTACTTGCTTCTAGAATAACAGGCAGACATTCTCTGATACCAAAACAAACACTGGTAAAACCAGTGGTAAAACGCTAAGGAATTACCTGTGTGTAAAACTTTTGTTTTTCGTGTATTTTTATACATGCTTTTATTTATTTATTTTAGTTTTAATTTATTTCTGAGAGAGAGAGAGAGAGACAGCGTGAGCAGGGGAGGGTCAGAGAGAGAGGGCGACACAGAATGTGAAGCAGGCCCTAGGCTCTGAGCTAGCTGTCAGCACAGAGCCCTACCCGGGGCTTGAACCCACAGACTGTGGGGTCATGACCTGAGCCGAAGTTGGACGCTTACCCAACTGAGCCACCCAGGAGCCCCTAGACACGCTTTTACTGAGCCCTTGCAGCAGTCGTAGGAGGGGAGGCCAGATGGGAATTAGCACCCAGATGGCACTGGGGACCCCGGCGGCGTGTGTGACTACTAGCAATTGGTCCAGATGGCCGGGTTATGACTCTCAGTGTTTCCTTAGCAGGTGGCTGTGGACCTTTAAATAGCGTGGCCTCGAGTGGCTCGTTGGGAGGTGGTGCCCTGCGGGCCTCTCAAGCCCAGGGGACGCCTGCAGGCTGGGGGTGTCCTTACGTGTAACCCTGGTACAGCCCCGTCATTCACTAATCACAACCCTAATCCAGGTGCTGCGCTGCGGGATTTTACAGCTACGATTCAAGCCCGTAGACAGGAAGACCACCTGGGTGGGCCTCATTCAGTCAGCTGACGAGCTGGGATTTCCTGATGGGGCCGTTTTGCTCCCGGGCCGTGGTTCCCCGTGCTGCCGTGGGGTTCGGCCTTGCGGGACCTCCACCGCCACCGCAGCCCGCTCCTTGCACTCGGGGACTCCGGCGTCCGAGCACCGCTGGCCCCCCCTCCGGCCTAGCGCAGCCAGCCTCACTGCCTGCGGGGCCGCCTGGCTGCAAAACGGCCAGCTCAGGGCTCACAGTGCTTGTCCCTTGGTGGAACCTCAGGGTTCGAGAGGCTTGAGGGCCTCAGCGTGAAGGGGAGGGCCCTCCGTCCGCACGTGTGCGGGACGGGCCTGGACAGTGTTGGTTTGGGTTTGGGTCTCAAGGGCTCTCTCCTACTTCTCGGTTCTGGAGCAGAATCCCCCAGACGTCAGAGTTCTGATTTCAGCAGACTTTCTCAGCCCAACGCGCCTTTGTGTTAGGCTGGGTTTGGAACTCATAACTGACCGAAGGGCACCCAGGGCGTTTCCCTGGGATGCTGATGTCAGCAGATCTGTGACCCTGCATCCAGCACACGGCGGGGGGGGGTCCCGGCCTGAACTCACGGTCACAGGACTGGGCTGGACTGAAGAGCCGCCCCGAATTCTCTTGCTGAAACGCTAACCCTCAGTGCGGCAGATCTGGAGTAAAGGCTTTTAGATGTACTAAAAGTTGAATAAAATCATGAGGGCGAGGTCTTAAGAAAATAGAATTGGTGCCTTAATTTTTTTAAAAATGTTTTTATTTCTTTCTAGGAGAGAGAGAGAGACAGCGTGAGCAGGGGAGGGTCAGAGAGAGAGGAGTCACAGACTGAAATAGGCTCCAGGCTCTGAGCTGGCAGTCAGCACAGAGCCCGACGCGGGGCTCGAACCCACGAACCGCGAGATCAGGACCTAAGCGAAAGTCGGACGCTTAACCGACTAAGCCACCCAGGCGCCCCAAGATTGGTGCCTTTAGAAGAGGAAGAGACGTTTCTGTTTCCCCACGGGCTCTGGGGAAAGGCCACGCAGCAAGAAGGGGGCCATTTGCAAGCCAGGAAAACGTTCACCAAAATCTGACCATGCTGACACTTTGACCTTGAACTTCCAGCCTCCAGAACTGTGAGAAAATAAATATCTCTCGTTTAAACCAGTCAGTCTGTGGTGTCACGGCAGCCTGAACTAACCGACACAGGACTGGTGGTGATCGATTTTGGAGCCATTGATTTTAGGGACAAAGCGCCTAAAGGATCATTTATTATTATTATTACTTTTTCTTATTTAAGAAGAGAAATGAGCACCTGGGTGGCCCAGGTGGTTAAGCATCTGACTTTGGCTCAGATCATGATCTCACCGTTCATGGGTTTAAGCCCCACGTTGGGCTCTGTGCTGACAGCTCAGAGCCTGGAGCTGCTTCAGATTCTGTCTCTCTCTCTGCCCCTCCCCCACTTTTGCACACTCTCTCAAAAATAAATACTAAAATTTTTTTCACAATAAAATAAAAAAAGAAGAGTATTATTTTTTATTTAGTGAGTTTTTCACTAAATAAAATGGAACACACCCAAAACGATCAGCAGTACTGATCCTCAGGGAACAGTCAGTTCAAGACATAATGGTTCACTGAATGGCTACACCAGCTGCGTAACATGTTTCATGAAAAAGTAAGAAATAGGGGCGCCTGGGTGGCTCAGTTGGTTGCACGTCTGACTCTTGATTCCAGCTCAGGTCATCATCACAGGTCATGGGATCAAGCCCCATGTCAGTCTTCGCATTGAGTGTGGAACCTGTTTAAGATTCTCTCTTTCCCTCTGCCCTTCTCCTTGCTCACTCACACTCTGTCTCTTTCTCTCTTTCAAAAAAAAAAAAAAAAAAAAAAAGAAATAGATGGATTGGACCCTATAATCACTGAAATAAAGCCTACTGTGCAAAAACAGTTAAAATGTGACACCTTTAAATTTAATTTCAACACCCTTTGGTGTTTATTTAAGTTGTGAGTCTACTTATTACTTCCTGGGCAAAAAGAAAGGTGTGAGAATCCTGCTGTCTTTGAATAAAGCACTGAATGCAGAATTTTGTCCCTTCAGGGCTTGCTTTATGCTTCTAACGGTAGTCACTGCTGTAACTTCTGCTGAGATACCATCCTGTGGTCTCTCTGATGGCCTCTGTGCAGCTCTGGCCTTCGTGTCTCCTGCTGCATCTCATTTGCCCAGCATTCAGTGGTCAGGAACAGCCCCCATACCAGCAGCTCCGAAGCAGACCTCCTTGAGGTGACAAATCCTAAGCTAGAGGCGGGGGGGGTGGGGTGGGGGTCTGCATGTAGACTGATCTGGCTTTCAATCCCATTTGCCTTTAACTGGCAGTCATTTGAGGGCCTCAGCTTCTGCATTTCTCAAACAGGGATAATAACATTTACGTCAGGGTTTAGGCTAAATAGAAAGTATTTTAAACAAGGTAACACATGGGGTGTCTAGGTGGATCGGTCGGTTAGGCATCTGGCTCTTGGTTTTGGCTCAGGTCATGATCTCATCGTTCTTGAGTTCAAGTTATATGTAGGGCTCTCACTGAAAGTTCGAAGTCTGCTTGGGAGTCTCTCTCTCTCCCTACCTCCCTACCAAAATAAATAAAGTTTAAAAGAAATTTCATAAAAGGGTAACACATGTAGAGTTCTTTAATGATACTTCCTCCTGTAAATATCCCATACATATAAGTCCCTTGTTTTTATTACTATGGAGGAAGATGTGCCAGCAGAACAAATCTCCAAACTCTCTGGTCCTCTCCAAACCATAACCCATCCGCCACAAATCTGCGTTATGGCTGCCTAGTAAATTCACCCATTTGCTCATGGGGAATGGGGCAATTTATAATGATATGTGTGGTCACAACTTTCATTATGCACAGTTCCTATGTTTTGGAAGAGGACCATATCGCCCATGAGATACAAAGGGTAAATTCTACTGGCGGAGAGATATATGTGAGCAGCTGCTGTCATTACCGTGTCTGTATATCAGATTTGGAAAGGGACCTGGCAATGCCACATGCCTTTGGTGTCTGGAATTTGAACCTTCAGCAACACAAATAAGAACAGTGGGTTTGGGGCACCTCTCCTAATGGATTCAGGAGCTTGTTTTATGTATCTAAAAAAATCACTAAATAGAGAATGAATTAAGATGTTTGATCTGTTTTGAAAACTAGTATTACAATCAATATATTTGGCTCTCCTCTTTTTCTTTTCTTAAGTCACAGTGTTTTATTTTTGGATAGCATAATTGTATCCACAGAAATGAATCTTTCTCATATATCCTAGGGGACATAAAATGTGGGCTAGAAAATACAACTAGATAAGTCTTCAGCTGTGAGGATTATATTTGATTAATGAAACAGATAATGAGACCAAAATAAAATTTTAACCAAAGCTAGAAAAGTCTTAAATTAACATATATATATATCTATACATGTGTCTGTCTGTCTAAGTAGAAAGACTGAACCCTGTGAAATGTCAGTTTTTAGGTACACCAACCATAAAATATCAGAAATTCCTGAGTTCAATCTAAAATACATATATACAAAAGGAAAACGTGATTATGACACAGTTTTCTGTCACCTGTCATTTTATTTGCTTTTAGTTTTATTTGTAAAGTTTATTCATTTATTTTGAGAGACAGAGAGAGCGAGCAGGGGAGGGGCGGCAGGTTGGGGGGAGAGAATCGCCAGCAGGCTCTGAGCTGTCCGCACAGAGCCCGACGCAGGGCTTGAACCCACAAACCGTAAGATCATGACCTGAGCTGAAGTCAGACGCTTAACCAACTGAGCCACCCAGGCGCCCCAAGAATTTGTATTTCTTACAAGTGCCCTGGTGATGCTGTTGGTGCCAACTTGGGGACCACACTTCAAGAGCTATAGTCTACATAATTTCTAAATTTCCTTAGGTTCTGACCGTTTGTGATTGGGAACAACAGCAGTCCCGGTCAGTAAACCGCCAATCACGGCGTGTAGTTGGGCACTTTTGACAACGACTGGGATGGAGGAGCTCACAATACATCCACCGGCACCTCCTGGACAGGGTGCCCCGAGCTTGATGTGACTCCAGTTCTGGTTCTGTTTTCCACGTAAGTTATGCTGACCTTGAATGGCTAGTGTTTACACTTCGGAAATTTGTAGCGACAGAAAAGCCAATTTGCATTCAATCCGGTTCCGAGTGAGCTTGTCGTTTAACTAATAGCGTTATATAATAACCCGCCTAGTGGTGTGAGTCTCCAATTTCCTGCCCTGCCTTGTAAAATATTGATCCTTAAGGTTGAGGATGATGGGGCTACAGTGATTGATAAATGGGATTTACACTGTGATTCTGGATCTCAGAAAATTAAACCAAAAAAGAATTTATTTGTGCTACGATGCCTCTTTCTAGTCAGGGCAGCAGGCACAGAATTTATGTTTCTTATCTATTATTCTGCTAGGTTCATGGGTTCTGAGGGAAATAATCCTAGTTTCCTGCTTAATAAATACAGGGTAAGCTCATTAATTACACTGAGATTAATGTGGCATTTAGTGCAGACACTAAAAAGTGCACTGCATTGAGTATTTGACCTTTTACATTATTAAAACTTAAAATGCGCTAAAATTTAACATTGCAGCACAAATCCAGAAATAGAATCTGCAGGTTTCTGTAAGTTTTTATATTTTATTCAGCTGCCTTCCAATAAGAATTTATAGGCAGCAAAATCATCTAAGAAAACACAAATAAAACTAATTTTTAAAAACTGGATACCATTAAATACATCCTTTATTATACTCATCATAATATAACAAGTAATTCTCTTTGTCTGAGGCTCTACTAGGTTCGAGGAGTAAAAACAGCCTAGATAAGAAGCACAGTTAAATGAGATTATAGATTTCAGTTTAAAATTTTGAAATATCCCCAGTACATCTTAAGGGAAAAACAAAGAATAAATCACACAACCTATTATTTCTTTTTAGGACACACACACACACACACACACACACACACACACACAAACATAGTTTCAAAAGCCGAATAATTTGGGGCACCTGGGTGGCTCAGCCAGCTAAGCACCTGACTCTTGTGTTTGGCTCACGTCATGAACTAATGGTCCTGAGATTAAGCCCCACATGGGGCTCTGCACTGGGCAGTGTGCTTGCTTGGGATTCTTTCTCTCTTTCTCTCTCCTCCCCCACTCACACATACTCCCTCTCTCCCGCCCCTCTTCAAAAACTAAACAATTAAATAAAATATTTTTAAAAAGTCAAATAGTTAATAATTAAGGAAAATTACTATGAAACCTTTTCTTTCAATAATAAAACAAAAAAGCCTATTGAAAGGACAGACACAATTACTTTTCCTAATGGTTTCTTCATACATTTGTACCCTAAGAAGTTTCAATTAAGCCTGCAAATCCTTAGTCAAAGCTTCAGGAAAACTGTATTGCTTGTTAACTCACAATTCTCAAGCATTATCATATATATGCTTTACGTTAAATCTGGATTTCTTTGAGAATACCATGGGCTACTTGGCATTTTTCTTTTGTTTCCCTATGTGTGTATGAGAGGTCTCTTATCAGAGCTGTGGTTTTATGTAGTACTGAATGAAGCCTACTGAGCTTTAGAAACAGCTTCCATCAAAATTATGGCACAGCCTATTCTGCATGTGGCCATGTGTATTTTTAAAAGGGCTACATCTGTTTTATTTTGCATGGATTATGCCATCAATATTATCTCTCAGATCATCACTTCTCATCCCTTGCTTCTTTCATGGACGCCTCTCAATGACTTTGAAGAGGACCTTCATACCCTGGGCTTCCTCTCTGCATCCTCTAGAACAGGACAAACAGGTGCTATAAAGCCACTTGGGTAAGTGCTCATGAGCTTTGGTCCTCTGAGAAGAAAATACTTTCTTTGCTGATGAGTTTATAATCTCTCACTGGTATGTATACTTCTGTTAGAAAATAAGCCACAAGTACAGGGACTGTGTCTCCTCATGTACTGCACAAAGTTTGACTTATTGATAGCACTTCATCATAATAATCACGAAATGAGTGGGTTTCAAACCACTCCACCCAAAGGCTCCATTTTGACAGGGAAAGGAAGTCCATTAGGGCTTGCTCCACAGTTATGCCCTTGTTTTCCCTTACTTTTGGAGAAGAAATTCATTATGCCCTTACCGTGTTGTTAAACTTCTCCATTTTTTATTTTCATCCAACCCTGAGGATACTCCCTTTGGTAGATGCTGCTCACTAAAGTCAGGGCTCGAGAAAGTTTATGACTCACACATAACACCAATCCCAACTGGTGGTCTGTATTAATATGTGAGATGGTAGAGTAAACATATATGTGATGAAAAATCTTGGCTTAATATTTCCTGGGGATGCTTAAGAAGTAGCTTTCCTTCTAATTATAAGTAAGTCCTCAGGATGTAACAGTACAACATGGTGACCACAGTTAATATTGCACTCTGGAGAGAGGCTAAGACAGTAGATATTACAAAAAAAATTGTTATGTTTAATAGCAAGACGAACAAAGCAAAACAGAACAAAACAAGAACAAAACACAAATAAGAAACAATCTAAATGTGTGACAATGTGAGTTGATTATACCGATTATGCTACAGACATACTGCCTAGAACATTATATATCCATTGTAAATGACGGTACAAGGATATTTGTGATGTGGGAAATACTCAGGACATACTGCTAAGGAAAAGCTATTTAAAAAGTCAATACTTGGGGTGCCTGGCTGGCTTAGTCGGTTAAGCGTCCGACTTTCACTTAGGTCATGATCTCGCGGTTCGTGGGCTCGAGCCCCGCGTCGGGCTCTGTGCTGACTGCCAGCTCAGAGCCTGGAGCCTGTTTCAGTCTGTGACTCCCTCTCTCTCTGACCCTCCCCTGCTCACACTGTCTCTCTCTCTCTCTCTCCTAGAAATAAATAAAACATTAAAAAAATAAAAAAAATAAAAAGTCAATACTAAAGGTAGGATTCACCAAGGGGCACCTGTGTCGCTCAGTTGCTTAAGTGTCTGTTTTCGGCTCAGGTCATGATCTCACGATTCCTGGGTTCGAGCCCCGTGTCGAGCTCTGTGCTGACAGCCCAGAGACTGAGCCTGCTTCAGATTCTGTGTCTCCCTCTCTCTCTGCCCCTCGCCTGCTCGTGCTCTGTCTCTCTCTTTCTCAAAAAGAAATAAAGGTTAAAAACAAAAAGGTAGGATTCACTGAGTTAAAAAAATGTCAAAATAAACAAAACTAAACAAAAAGGTTTGACGTATCTTTATGCCTAAATACCAACACAATTATCTCTAGGAAATGAATTTAGAAATTTTCTTTTATTCTCATTTTTCATTTTATTCTCAGTGATCTTTTCTTTTTCCAAATTTCCTTCAATTCATATGTTATTTCAATCAGAAGTATCTGTAAATTAAAAATGTAGGTTGCTTGAATATTATAATATTCTAATTATATAGTTCTTGGAAGATTTATAATATTCTAATTATATAGTTCTAATCGATGCCAGATGTGGGTATTACCAAAGCAACTTCCCACCTGCCGTTTTGTCCTTGTCGAAAGAAGCCACAATGGGAATCTTTTGATCACAAGGAAGTAAGGATTCTCCCTTACCCAAGAAGATAAATAATGATTCATAAGCAAATTATAGCAATTACCTTTCTCTTTGCCACTTACTTACTTTTCCAGCCTCCCTTGCAGAAGCTCATGAAATAAAAGAAGTTTGTGCAGCAATTCTGGAAAGATTTCCTTCACCATTTAAAAAGTTAATAAGCCTCTCATTGCAAACATGTTCTGTCTGTTCTTCCTGCTACCTGTCTTGAAAGGACATGTGATGCTCAGAGCTCTGGCAGCCATATTGTGAGCATGGGGTATAAGCATGAAGGTAGAAAGGAAACATGCCAAGGACAGGCGAATAGAGCCTTTTTTCTTCTCCTGTAGCCAAATCTTCTTCTACGTCCCTATTACGGGCACACGGCGATTACATTTAGGGCTTGTGTGGACAAACCAGCATAGTCTTACAATCTCAAGATCCTTAACTTAGTCACACCTGCAACGTCCCTTTTGCCATGTAAGGTAACTCACTGACGACACATTCTGAGGATTGCCTGAAAGGTACACAACCCTGGGGAGCCACCCTTCAGCTCTCACAACAGCCTCAGACAATGAAGCAAAAATAATACCGGTGTCAATTGAATCCATATTGTGTTCCATGTACTATCCTAAGACAAGGGGAGCAAGTGAATATTTAGGAGAAGAAATATTTACTCACTCAATACTTGTATCCGTATCTGATAAATACCATAAGCATTGTACTGGACAAATGCAGGTAACAAAGCACAGAGAAGTTAAAAAATTTACCTAAGATCATAATGCCTGTTAGTGGCAGAGTGGTTTTTGGATCCGGAGCAAAGCCCCCACTCTTAATCTCTGCCATGGACCAGATCCACATTTTGGGCTACAATTTCATGGGTTGCTGGGAAGGTATCACTGAACTAGATGCTTTTTGTATTTCAAGTTCTAAAGTGTGGAGTTCTTTCCAACTTCAGTATGGAAATATTTTGCCCTGTGTGAAAAATTCCAAAGGCATGTCTGTTGTATCAATAAAACCACTAAAACAAACATTTTAAAAGTCATCTATCAAGTCCGTCACACACTTGAAGGACACGCTTCAAGATATATTACCAATGACATGTCTAAACTGTCCGAAATGAACAAACTGTTTGGAGGTTAAGTGCAAGAGGCTATGGTAAGTAACAGACTCATGACAATGAGCCGCTGTAAAAAATGAGGCCCCCTGTTTTCTCAGAAGCCATTTTCATAAACACATTTTAAAAGCCTAGCATTTTGAAACTGCCATGAACCTAAAATAGAACAAGTCCGGAGAAGAGAAATCAACACATGAGCCTTTTCCCCCAAATGATCAATTCTGACAAAATAAAGTAACAAAGCTTTTTGTGTTACAGCAAGCCTGTAAGACATGTGTACTGATAAAGTACATTGGATGAGGCATGTTTAATAACAGCACGTAGTATCTTTCCCAGAAACAATAGGTAATTTCTGAAGCATAAGTGATTTCTGAAAAGAGGAACACAGTGGAAGCGAAGTAAATGTAGAACTGATTTTGTTTCTTTGTTATAAGTAATTTGAAAACATAATGGGGGAAAAGCAGAAACGAAATGTAATATTGAATATATTTTAAAATCTCACTTAATGAGCAGCCACTTGGTAAGTACCTAAAGAAAAATGTTAAAATGCTTTGAAATTAAAGAAATTCATAGATTAGGGGCTTTAGAGTTCATTTACTGTTTCAGTGCTATAGAAAGGGAAAGCAGAATTGAATGGCTCCAATTTTTGTGTTTTTATAGCATACACAGAAATAAAGAAAAACTAAAAATAGTCAAAATAACTCCATGAAGATAGGCTGTGCTGCAAACGTTTCCTTCCTGCTGATTTCAATTTGTTGCCTTAAAATTGTATGTACTCGGAATGAACTGCCGCCCCTTGAAAGACAGCGATTATAATTACTTCTATTTGCTCTTATATTAAAGTCAAATGGCTTGGAGAATCATGTTGTGCGGTTCAGTTTAGAGGGTTTCCCAGCTGCGCCCGAGAGCACTGAAGTGTGTGAAAGGAGGCTTGGTCGTTGAGGGAGCCATAGAAATGATGCGCTCAGGATAGGGCCACACTTCAGATGTATCCTGCTGTACCTTCCACAAATGACTGAAGCAGCCTGATGATCAACACACTGATTCCACACGATAAAATCATTCCATTTAAATCTCATGCCCAAAGCTTGTTGCTAAAGTAGCTTCACTTGGACGCTTTACTGATCTGTTGGGGGCACTTCCTGATCTTGGATGCCAGTGAAGAGAATATCAGAGATATCAAAGCAACGCTCAAGAAGTATGTCTATGGAGGTTGATGGAGAAACACTTCATGATTGTTTTGCTTTTTTTTCCAGAATGGACACTTCAGTGATTTCAAAAAGAGATGTGCTTTTCAAGCCCATTCATTGCCTTCTGGGTCATAGGTCAAGTCAGAGTTAATGACTTCATTTATTTACAAAACAAAGCTAGGTGTTCTTGGATTTAAGATATGCAATCTTCTATCTCAGCGAGTTTTCAGAATATTGCTACTGGCAAAAACAAAATTAAAAATTAAAAAAAAGAATTTCTAATTTTGTGACAACCAAATGGATTCTGGGGAAAAATATAAAAGTGTGGAAATTGTGAAGTGAAGAAGTGTTTGCGTTTAGTTCACAACTCTGATCAATCTTGCTTACAGGTCAGTATATAATAGTTATAATTATTGTAACTAGGATTTCTTTTCTTTTTCGTAGGCTCCACTCCCAGTATAGAACCCAACGCAAGGCTTGAACTCACAACCTTGAGATCAAGACCTGAACTGAGATCGAGTCAGCTGTTTAATTGATTGAGCCACTCATGTGCCCCAATGCCATTCATGATTTTTATCCTCATATTCAGTGCAGAAGCCAATGACTTGCTAAGAAAGGTTTTTAGTTCTATTTTGCACATTAAAAAACAGAGATAATTGGTAATTAAGCTTTTTGTCCACGACCACATAGCAACTACTCCAGTGAAGGTAGTCTGGTCTCAAAACTCATGCTCTCATCCCTTCTGCTATGAAGCTAAATAATAAATAACCTAATCATTTAGAAATTACAATAAACAGTAATTGTCTTTCAAACTGTATATTAATATCAATGAAGTAACATAGGGTAGTATTGTTTTAATTTATTGAAGAGATTCCAAAATTATACTAAACAGAAAACACAAATGTTTCCTTTCTCATAAAATCTGTAAGATCAACTTCTGGCATTTTAGACAACCTAAATTTTCACAGAGATTTGAAAATATAATCTAATGTGCAAATGCGGTCTATATAAATAATAGTTAATTTTTCATAAAGACCTAATTTTTCTAAGAGCAGTTTCAGTTTCACAGCAAAATTGAGGGAAAGATTCCCCATGTGTCCTCTGCCCCCCCACCGCCCACCCAATCATGCCCAGTCTTGCCCATCATCAACATCACATTTGTTACAACAGGTTAACCTACATCAACAAACCGTTATTACCCACAGTCGGTGGATTACTTTGCGGTTCACTCTTGATGTTATATGTTCTATGGGTTTGAACAAATGTATAAAGACATATACTCGCCACGATAGTATCAAACAGAATATTTTCAGTGCCCTAAAAATCCTCCTTGCTCTTCCTGGTCTTTCCTCCCTCCTCCCAGGCCCTGGGAACCCCTGATCATTTCACTCTCTGCAGAATTTTGCCTTTCCCAGAATGTCACACTGTTGGAATGATAAATACGTAGTCTTTTCAGATTGGCTCCTTCACTTAGTAATACACATTTGAGGTTCTATTTTATGGCTTGATAGCTCATTTCGTTTTAGCACTGAATAATATTCCATTGTCTGGATGGACCACCATTTATTTAACTCCTCACTCACTGGCGCATCTTGTTTGCTTCATGTTTTATCAAGTTTTTGTGCTATAAACATCTAGGAGCAGGTTTTTATGTGAACCTAAATTTTCAACTTTCTTGGATAAATACCAAGAGCCATAATTGCTGGATCATATGGTATGAGTATATTTACTTTTTAAAATATTTTTAATGTTTATTTATTTTTGAGAGAGAGGGAAAGACAGCACTAGAAGGAGAGGGGCAGAAAGAGAGAGGGAGACACAGAATCTGAAGCAGGCTCCAGGCTCTGAGCTATCAGCACAGAGCCTGACACGGGGCTCAAAACCATGAACCTGATCATGATCTGAGCTGAAGTCAGACACTTAACTGAGCTGCCCAGATGCCCTGAGTATGTTTACTTTAAAAACTAAGTTCATTTATTTATTTTGAGAGAGGGTGAGTGAGTATGCATGCAAGTGGGGGAGGGGCAGAGAGAGCAGGAGAGAGAGGATCCCAAGCAAGCTCTGCACTGTCTACACTGTCAGCAGAGAGCCGGATGTAGGGCTCCATCCCATGAACCATGAGGTCATGACCTGAACCAAAATCAAGAGTGGGACACTTAACTGACTGAGTCACCCAGGTGCCCCGGGTATGTTTACTTTTGTAAGAAACTGCCAAGCTGTTGGGGCGCCTCGGTGGCTTAGTCGGTTAAGCGTCCGACTTTCGCTTAGGTCATGATCTCGCGGTTCGTGGGCTCGAGCCCCGGGTCGGGCTCTGTGCTGACTGCCAGCTCAGAGCCTGGAGCCTGTTTCAGTCTGTGACTCCCTCTCTCTCTGACCCTCCCCTGCTCACGCTGTCTCTCTCTCCTAGAAAAAAAAAAAAAACATTAAAAAAAAAAAAAAAGAAACTGCCAAGCTGTCTTTCAAAGTGGCTGTACCATTTTGCATTCCCACCAGCAATGAATGAAAGTTCCTGTAGCTTTAAATTCACATCAGCATTTGATATTGTCATTATTCTGGATTTTGGCATCCTAACATGTGAGTAGATATCTCATTGTTCTTTTAATTTCTATTTCTCTGATGACATCATATGCAGCATCTTTTCACATGCTTATTTGCCATATGTGTATCTTCTGTATTGAAGCATCTGTTAAGACATTTGGACCATTTCTTAATCTAGCTTTTTTTCCCCTTCTTGTTGAGTTTTGAGAGATTTTTTAAAAATTTAGGTAACAGTCTTTTTTAAAAATTTTTAATGATTTTTATTTATTTCTGAGCGAGAGAGAGAGAGAGAGACAGCGTGAGCAGGGGAGAGTCAAAGAGAGAAGGAGACACAGAATCTGAAACAGGCTCCAGGCTCTGAGCTAGCTGTCAGCACAGAGCCTGACGCGGGGCTCAAACCCACAATCTGTGAGATCATGACCTGAGCCGAAGTCGGATGTTTAACCAGCTGCCCCAGCCGCCCCAGAAAAGTCTTTTATCAGATGTGTCTTTTGTAAATGTTCTCTCCCAGTCTGTGGCTTGTCTTCACATCTCTTGACCATCTTTCACGGAGCAGAGAATTTTTAATTTTAATGAAGTCCGATATATCAATTATTTCCTTAATGGAGCGTGGCTTTGATGTTGTGTCTAAAAAGTCATCACCACACTCAAGGTTATCTAGGTTTTCTCCTATGTAATCTTGTAGGAGTTTTATAGTGTTGTGTTTTACATTTAGGTTTGTGATCCATTTTGAGTTAATTTTTGTGTAAGATGTAAGATTTGTGTCTAGGTTCAGTTGTTCTAGAAGCATTTGTTGAAAACACTATCTTTGCTCCATTGTGTTGCCTTGCTCCTTTGTCAAATAGGGAGATTATAATTATATAGGTCTATTTCTGAGAACTCTATTCTGTCCCATTGATCTATTTGCTGTCTTTTTGCCAATGACAAACTGTCTTGATTAATTAGCTTTATAATAAGTCTTGAAGTTGGACAGTGTCATCATTCGATCTTGTTCTTTTCCTTCAGTATGATGTTATCTATTCTGGTCTTGAATTCTTTACATAGACTTTAGGATCAGTTTATCAATATCTACAAGAGAACTTGCTAGCATTTTGATTGGGATTGCATTGGATCTATATATCAAGTTGGGAAGAACTGGTATCTTGACAACATGGAGTCTTCCTATTATGAACATGAACTATTTTTCCATTTATTTAGTTCTTCTTTGATTTCATTTATCAGAGTTTTGTAATTTTCCTGATGCAGATCTTGTACATATTTTGTTAGATTTATATCTAAGTATTTAATACTTTTGGATGCTAATGTAAGTGGTATTGTTTTTAATTTCAAATTCCACTCTTCATTCCTGGTGTAGAAAAATGTGGTCAGCTTTTCAGCATAACTTGTATTCTTTTTACCTTGCCATAATTGCATATTAATTTCAAGAAGGTTTTGTTTAATGAATTCTTTAAAAATTTCTACATAGATAATCATGTCATCTGTGAAGAGAGCTTTATTTCTTCCTTCCCAGTCTGAATACCTTTTATTTCCTTTTCTTGTCTTATTGCATTAGCTGGTATATTCAGTACACTGTTGAAAAGCTGTGGTGACAGGGGAAATCTTTGTGTTGCACTAGGTCTTAGTGGAAAATGTCTAGTTTCTCACTAAAAAATGATATGTTAGCTGTAGGTTTTTTGTAACTTTTAAAATCAAGTTAACAAGTTCCCTTCTACTTCCAGTTTACCAAAAGTTTTTGTCATAAATGGGTTTGGATTTTGTCAAATTCTTTTTCTGTATCTATTGTGCTATTGTGTGATTTTTCTTTTTTAGCCTGTTGATGTGATGGGTTACATTTATTGATCTTTAAACTCTGAGCCAGCCTTGCATACCTCAAATAAATCTCTCTTAGTCAAATAGAGCTAATTTTAAAAATTATTTTATCCCATTTTATTTTAAAATAAAACATAGATACTGAAAACCACACAAAGTGTGGTTTAGTGAGTATAAAGAAAACACCATTATAATCATCAGTCCAGTTAAGTGGCATAACTTGTCTTTGTACCCTAAGCCCCTCAGTTTGCCCATTCTAATCACAGCCCTCTCTCTCCCTCTGAAATAACCAATATTGTGACTTTTATAGTAATACTGACTTTACAGTAACCACTTCCTTGTATTTCTCTATTGTTTTCCAACTCAAGAGTGCATCCCTTGACATTATAGTTTATTTTTACCAATTTTTAAAAACTTTATATATTTTGTATGTCTCTTTCATCTATAGGTTCTCTCTTTATTATTTCACTTGCCTTCTAATTTATCTGTTAAAGATTCTGAATCAAATGACCTGTAGTGCTGAGTTGCCCACAGACTGGGTTCACTGTTTTACATTCATGGTGCCAGTCGATACTTTTGGCTCCCCTCTTTGTTTGATGAAAATTAGCAGGTGGATATACAGACTTGATCAGATTCAGGTTTGAGCCCTTTGTCAAGGCTATAGGCAATTTTGAGCTCTTTCTATGGCCTCACTATGAAGGGAACACAGTGTCTGTATTTTTCACTACTTTGTTTCTTTTCTTGAGAACTGCTAATGATTTAATTCATTAATTCATTAATGTTCTTTTTTTTAACTTTTATTTTTTCATTTTTCTAATCTCAAATACATTTATAAGGGCATGCTTCCTCTCATTTACTACTTGGCTTCCCCGTAACACCATTCACATAGGAAAACCAAGATAACTGACTTACTGTTTGTAAGCTAATAAACTATTTCCCTGCCCACTTTGGAAAGTGACCATTAAAAAATGTAATTATAAACTCCTTGATTTAAATGTCTTTTATGGGTTTCAGTATACTGTCGTCTTATCCTGATTGTATTTCAAACTGCCAAACTTTAGTCAGTGAGTACTTCTTCAATTGGTCCTTTAACATGATCTTAATTGTTTTTGATAATTTCCTTGCCATTTGTTGTGTCAAGATGTTTCAGCTCATGCTATATTTAGGAGGCACTTGCTACGTTTTGGGTTCTGTCACCAGGAAAATATAAAACCTGGTTTTCACTACTTTTTGCTATGTTTTTATTTTGTTTTAAATTTCTGATTTTCATGAAAAATGAAATAAAATATTAGTACAAACAGTTCTATCATCTGTTCACCTATCTATCTTAAAAAAATTCCTCATAACTTCATACAGATATTTCCAACTCAGATATGGGAATAAACCTTCTATATTTTATCTGTATCTTCCTTCTTCTATAACATGAGTTTTGGTTCTATAAGACACAGGGTATGCTAGAATAAGAATATCCCATAATTATTCATTACCCTATACTACACATACAATGTTCTAAGTATAATGATACTGATGCTAACACCACTAATTTTAGTTAATGAAAACAGATACAAAAATTTATTGCATATAAATTTTTGCTATACTTATTTCCACTCACAAAAAAAAAGTGTGTATTGTATTTGCATTGTCAAATCATTCTGCCATCATATACTATATTTTAACTCTCATTTAGTTGTTTTTCTACAAGTAAATAAACATTTGCTACTTGTGGCCAGTCTTTATGTTATGGTCTTTCTGATCATTTTGATTGACTAAATCTTGTTCAACAGGTTCCTTAGCAAAAGCTTACAAAAACAATATTCCCTGATTTTTTAACATGTTGTGTGTGCCATTTATAAGTGAATATCAGTTTTTATGGGTATAAAGATTTAGTTTATAATTTATTACTTTGAGTGTCTCAACAATGTTAATTCATTTTTTAAAAATACGATGTTGCTATCTAAAAGTCAAATAATCTAATTCCTTTTCACTTAATGATTTTACATGTAAGTCATATGCTTTTTTTTTCTGCCTAGAAATCCGAAAGATTGTTTATTTTCATTTAAAGTTTAGTAATTTTATTAGAACATGGTATTGTGGATTGATTGATTTCTCTTTATTATTTCAAATTTAATGTCAAACAAATAAAAGAAAAATAATTATTACTATTTCAAAATATTTGTTTCAATTTCTGGAGTCTTACCAGTTAAAAAATAATATAAAGTGTCTGATCGTATTTGTAGAGTTCCAATAACAAGTTAAACATTTAGATTTTATGATGATTATCTGGGGGGGGCGTGGAATTTGACTGGGAAGATACACAAGTGAATTTTATGAGGTGCTAGGAATGTTTTGTATCTTGTGGTGCTGGTTATTTGACTATAATCTCAAACCTCAAGGATCTGAACTTACTATCTAGGCATTTTATTGAACATAAATTATAACTCAGTAAGAAATAAATTGTATGGGAAATCAAACAAAAATTTAAAAAAATCAATGTGTTTTATTACATGAATCTATATAACATTTCAGAGTATAAACTGTGATGAAAATCTAAGTCAAGACTCATCATATTTAAAAAAAGGAAAATTTTGGGGCACCTGGGTGGCTTAGTCGGTTAAGCGTTCGACTTTCGCTTAGGTCATGATCTCGCGGTTCGTGGGTTCGAGCCCCGCGTCGGGCTCTGTGCTGACTGCCGGCTCAGAGCCTGGAGCCTGTTTCCGTCTGTGACACCCTCTCTCTCTGACCCTCCCCTGCTCGCGCTGTCTCTCTCTCTCTCCTAGAAATAAATAAAACATTAAAAAAAAAAATTTAAAAAAATAAAAAAAGGAAAATTTCATGGGGGCAACACTGTCTTATTCTATTTCACTACTATCTGTTTTCATAAATATTTGATGAAAGAATGAACAAAAGGAGGAAATGAATATGAGACCATGAGAAGACAGTGAGGAAGTAAAAGATACTCCATCTCAATATATAGAACAAATAGTATGTAATATTATCTGTAAAAAAACACTAGAAAACAGTGTTATGTACAAAAAGAGAAATGTTAAGGTAGTCCAAAAAAGAAATGACCCCCAGCTGGGGAACTGGGGATATGGATAGGCTTAGCAGAAGAAGTAGTTACCCCATTTACAGAGATCTGGACTAACAATTAACTCTGGTGCACTGAGGGGAGCATAAATTGGTGCGGCCACTATGGAAATCAGTATGGAAATTCCTCAAAAAATTAAAAATGAAACTATCATATGATCCAGCACTTCTACTTCTGAGTATTTATCTGAAGGAAAAAGCACTAACTCTAAAAGATAACTGTATCCCCATGTTCTTCACAGTGTAATTCGGAATAGCCAAGACATGGCGGCAACCTAAGCATCCAGTGATGGATGAATAAAGAAGAGGTGATATACTATACACACAATGGAATATTATTCAGTCATAAAAAGAAAGAAATCTTGCCATTTGTAGCAGCATGAGGGTGTGAGGACCATGAGGGTGTGATGCTAAGTAAAATAAGTGAGACAGAGAAAGAGAAATACCATATGATTTCACTTATATGTGGGATCTAATGTTAAAAAACTGAATGCATAGGTATAAAAAACAAATTGATGGTTGAAGTTTGGGCAAAATGTCTGAAAGTGTCTGGAACATACCAAATTCCAGTTACAAAATAAATAAGCTGTGGGATGTAATGTACAGCATGGTGACTATAGTTAATAATACTATATTATATATTTGAAAGTTGCTGGGAGAGTAGATCTTAAAAGTTCTCATCACAAGAAACACAAATTTGTGACTGTGTGGTGATGGATGTTAACTAGACTTATTCTGTTGATTATTGCATGGTATATACAAGTATCACCTGACACTAATATTATATTATGTGTCAATGATATATCAATAAACAAACAAATAAGTTTATTCATCATATTCTTTTAAAGATCAGTATATTTAAAAATTTGGGCTATTTTCTCCCTAGCACTAAGAAACTAGAAGATTTCTGCTTCTTTTTGTTTGCCTTCATGTATAATCATATTTTTAAAGGGCAATATCATTTCAAGACGTTAACATCCTGAAAATATATTTTGACAACTTTACAGTTTCCTGAATGAAAATTAGAAAGCTACATTTAAGAGGCAACTCAGTAAATGAGACATGGCTTATATTAAATGTGGTAAATGGTTTTCAGATAAATGGAACAAAAACATAAAATAAGTGATGATACATACTTTCCAAGTTTTCTGTTTTATTTTTTTCACATTCAACATGGGTTCGGTGGGTAACATTATCTGACTACCACGATGCGGGAATTTCACTCTCATAAAAAAGGATACAACTCTTTTCTCAAAGAATCTTAGAAGAATTATACCAGAGACATGCCAGTAATTAATTTGTAAATCATATGTCTTCTTCCTCTTCACTGGAGAAGACCTGTTGTTTGGGGTAGGTTTTGTGCAGGTGTAACTCATTGGTTTCTAACTCTTTTCCGATGAACACAGGCAATTATGTCTATCAGGAGGAAAACTGAGAATTGGAAATAATAGATTAATCTTTATGAAATTACCTAATCAACAGGTACAATTTCCAGAAAGAGTAATCTCCATAGCCCAGGGAGTCAGGTCATCAGGTAAGAAGAGTGGTTTCCAAGAATTTTACTAAAAACAACCATCCACACAGACTCCACGATGCTTGTAATCTGAACTGTGCTCTCTGGTCTGGACATCACCCTCAGGAAGAGCCCTGCAACATCCAACAGGTTAAATATTCTAGGTGCCGAAAAGCAAGGTAATGAGAATGACAAGCCATTGTGACCCAGAGTCTCATAGCTGACTTGACCGCCTGGGATTCTGGAAGTCCTTCCTTCTCTGGAATAGTGGTTAGTCCTTAATTTGACATGAACACTTTCTAAATTCATTCATGATGGGGAATTTCAACAAGTTGCCGGGGACTTTAATCCTTCCTGAAACTTTATTTCAGGAGCAAGACTGGTGTCTTTTGAAGTTGAGTTCTGTGATGTGTGGGGCAGAACATAGTCCATGTTGAAGGAGGGGTGGGTTGACGTTTGTCAGAGTGTCTCAGGCTGACCACGTTCTATCGAAGATGGTGCAGTCTTATGTTCTTAGAAGGCTCGTATACAGGGGAAAGCCAAACAGACAGGGATGGCTGTCACATTCGCCAGATCCGTGTGTTAGACTTACACATCTTAAAAGAAATTAATTAGAACTGAGGGGGAAGGAAGGCACTTGGCAAATGTCATCACAGCCAAATTCACAGCAACAATTTTTCCTGATGTGCAGCGGCAGCATTTGGCTTAGAGAAACCGTGACCATGGATCCTAATGCCCCCGGAAGGTAAGCCAAGCTCCCTCGTGAGTCTGCAGGACGTTTCGCTGGAATGCTGCCAGGCATCCCATCATCCTGTTCCCAGGATCCTCTCGAAGCGACAGGCTCTGTTGGGATTCACCTCTGCCTAATCCAGTAATTGGGACTCCGGCCACAGCCAGCTTTCCCTACACTGTCCATTGCCCAGATAATTGCTGTGACATTTCATTTCTCTTCTCTCTGAAAGAAACACTCAGGCAGAAAGCTCATTCTTCTAGAAAGCGCCCCAGGCCCTCAGTTACAGGATGACTACGGCTCACAGTTCGCCGGTGAGCTCTTCCCCTTCACGGTCGAGGCCAGCTTTCCACAGTTTGATTACTCGGTGGAAAAATAAGCTTGAGCAGATACACAGAGTTGTTTCTCTCTTCTTTCCCCCTTGTTAGGAGGTGGTTAAAAGCAGATAAAGCTTCTCATTAAAGACCTTTACTTTGAGGGTAGCAAGACCTATTTATCCTGCCTGCCAAATGGGTAAAATTCCCAAATGTGCTGTCATCAAGTGAATCTGTCTGTATAATGAATGAACTTCGTTATGCAGAAAACCTGGCACGTTGCCAGGCACACAGTCGGTGCTCTGTAACCATTTGTTAAATGAATACAGGCATTAGAGAATTGGAGTTTTGTTCTCACATTAAGCAATGCTGTTGCAAGGTTTTCGCCCTTCTTTCTTCTTTCTCTGGCAATCAGGTCAGGCTGTCGTTCAGTGTATCAGTATTAAATTTTGCAAAATGTTTGTACTTAGTTTCATAGCTCAAAATAAATTCTTAGCTCTATAAAAATATCCTTACATGTTATAGGAGACTGAAGGATTTCTACAGCCATTGTGAAACATATTCTTAAATGACATAAATTGAAGAGCTAAGCATTTTTTAGGCTTAGATGACCTTGGCTTTCATCTAGTATGTATTTTACAAGAAAGATCTAGAGTCCAGAGAGGGGAATCAACTTGTCCAAGGTTACAAAAGCAGTTAATGCCAGAACTGGAATGAAAACCCAGGTTTTTCCACACCTGGAATAATGCACTTTAATGCCGTATCCATCAATATGATGAAGGTAGTAAGGAAGAGTAAATGTTCCTCCAGTTATCTGGCATATCTGTCCTGAAATTCAAAGTATAAGATTCAGTCCGTAATGTATGATGTCACTACTTCTACTGCCAATAATCCTAAACCAGAGAAGCACTTCATTTAAAGAAATGGTAGCATTGAATTTTAGAGCTGAAAAATCATAATGATGAAACATCGTATTTTACTGGATTTGAAAACAGACATCCATTTTCCATATAATGATTTTCTCCTTTGTCTAATGACATTAATGGGCACCTATACTAGGGAGATAGTGCTTACCCAGAACACCACTAACAATAGATCCTTTTGTTGAAAGCAAGCTAAAATATACTTGGATATTTGGTAGAGCTATTTACAATTGACTAGTACTGGCCACATTTGGGTCACTTGTAAATGAGACACAGCTACTATGAAAAGTGGGTAGAGACTCTTATATTTTTTAATATGTCATACTAATTTTCTGTTTTTTCTATAATTTGTATCATTTTTTATTATTTCCTGAAGGATTATTTACCAAAATGATCAAGGAGCAAAACCTGGTGAGCATGTAACAAACATGTAATTATAAGGCTTGGAGAATTGGTGTTCTTATTCTTGGGGTGAGATTCTCTTGCATCCAGGATCTGGTTCACAAAAGCAATGTAAGATGGTATCACTGCAATACTGTTAAATACAGACAGCCAAGATCCAAATGTCCATTTTGCTTTTTAAAGGAATTTATTTATTGATTGATAATGATTTTTTTTTGAAAGGGGAGGAGGGGCAGAGAGAGAGAAGGAGAGAGAATCCCAAGCAGGCTTCATGCTATTAGTGCAGAGCCCTCACAGGGCTCAATGTCAAGAACTGTGAGATCATGACCTGGGCAGAAAATTTTTTTAATTTTTTAACTAATTTTTTATTTTAAATATTTATTTACTTTTAAGTAGAGTGACTTTTTTTTAAAAAAAAATTTTTAATGTTTTATTTATTTCTAGGAGACAGAGAGAGAGACAGCGTGAGCAGGGGAGGGTCAGAGAGAGAGGGAGTCACAAACTGAAACAGGCTCCAGGCTCTGAGCTGGCAGTCAGCACAGAGCCCGATGCGGGGCTCAAACCCATGAACCGCGAGATCATGACCCAAGCGAAAGTCAGACGCTCAACCGACTAAGCCACCCAGGTGCCCCAAGTACAGTGCCTTTAAAAAAAAAAAGTTTATTCATTCTGAGAGAGAGAGACACAGTGTGAACAAGGGAGGGCCAAAGAGAGAGGAAGATGCAGAATCCAAAGCAGGCTTCAGGCTCTGAGCTGTCAGCACAGAGCACAATGTGGGGTTCAAACCCACAAACTGCGAGATCATGACCTGAGCTGAAGTCAGATGCTTAACCAACTGAGCCATCCAGGTGCCCCTAAATAGAGTTTTTTTTTTTTTTTTTTAATTTTAATGTTTTATTTATCTTAGAGAGAGAGACAGACAGAGACAGAGTACTAGCAGGAAGAAGCAGAGAGAGAGGGAGACACAGAATTGAAAGCAGGCTCCAGGCTCTGAGTTGTCAGCACAGAGCCCAATGTGGGGCTCAGACTTGTGAACTGCGAGATCATGAGCTGAGCTGAAGTCGGATACTTTGCCCCTAGAGTATTTTTTAATTAGACAGCACAATCTATTATAAGCCCTTTATCATTTTATAATGCGATTCTCAAAAATTTAAATTTTTAAATTTCAGAGGGGTCTGGTGTTTCTTTAACGGAATCAGAGCACATTTTCTCCTTTAAGAATTCCCCTAATCACAGATAATAGAGCACTTGGGGTATAACCCGAACTGTGTTCAACTCTGAGGACACCCACGCATCTGGTTAATGCACTATAGTAACAAAAGAAAGTCATTGGTGCTCTTTCAATAGCTTGCATATGAAGTCATAGGAGATGAGCAGTGACTTTGCATCTTAAATCTGGTGGGGCCTCCTCGGACTCAGAGCGGCTCTCCTGTTGGGCCCACACTTGTGTAGGGACCTTAGTGGCACCATCCCTGCTGGATATTCAAGCTCAGAAGAAAAATGTTTTAAGATTTATTCTGCACATGAGATTCGAACATGTCTCAGCTGAAAAGTTTGTGGTTAGCCACAGCTAGATTTGGAAGAAAAACTAGTTTTAATATATTTAATCCGGTCAAACCTGACTCGTAAATTGATACAAATTTTGTTAAAAGAAATATTGCAAAGTATGTTCATATCAAGTTTTCTTGAAATGTTATTTTTGGTAACTCTTACAACACGTGTTCAGTTGCTGACCCTACAAGTACCACAATACCAAACAGATGTACAGTTAAATGTAGTAAAAGGTTACATTTGGGGGATCTAACATACAGCATTGCGGCTGTAGTAAAGAATACTGTACTATATACTTGAAAGCTGGGAGGAGAATAGTCTGAAATGTTCTCACTGCAAGGAAAAATGGGTAATTGAGTGAGATGATAAAGGTGGAAGCTAATGCTGCGGCGGCAATCGTTTCTCAGTATATGTGTATCGTATCACCACGCACACCTTGTAAGCAGATGCACACTGTGTATTACAAACAGCATGTCATATCTCAATAAGAGCTTTTAAAAATAAAATAAATAAATAAAAAAAAATTAAAAAAAAAAAAAAGGGCGCCTGGGTGGCTTAGTCGGTTGAGCGTCCGACTTTCGCTTAGGTCATGATCTCGCGGCTCGTGGGTTCGAGCCCCGCGTCGGGCTCTGTGCTGACTGCCAGCTCAGAGCCTGGAGCCTGTTTCAGTCTGTGACTCCCTCTCTCTCTGACCCTCCCCTGCTCACACTGTCTCTCTCTCTCTCCTAGAAATAAATAAAACATAAAAATAAAAATAAAAAAAATAAAAAAAAATAAATAAAAAGAAATCAGGTGTACAGTTAAACTGATGGTTTCTTATCTCATGTAGAGTTATTATAAAATACAGAGATAGTAATTTAGTTTTTCTTTTTTTATTGAAGAATAACTGGCCTATACTACTGTATTAATTTCAAGTGTACGACATAATTGCTTGCCATTTATATACATTACAAAGTGGTCACCACAATACATCCAGCCACCATCTGTCACCAAAGGTGTTATAATATTACTGGCTCTATTCCCTATGCTGTACAGGATATCCTCAAGTCCTATTTATTTTATAACTGGAAGATTGTACCTCTTAATCCCTTTCATCTCCTTCATCTGTCTCCTCATCCCCCATCTTTGGCAATCATCAGTTGGTTCTCTATATTTATGACTATTTCTGTTTGTTCATTTATTTTGTTCTTTTGGTTCAACATATCAGTGAAGTCATACAGTATTTGTCTTTCTCTGTGTGTCTTGTTTCACTTAGTATAACATCCTCATGGTCCATCTAGGTTGTTACAAATATCAACGTGTCACTCATCTTTATGGCTGAATAATACTCATACACACACACACATACATTAATGGACATTTAAGGTTGCTTCCATATCTTGGCTATTTTAAATAATGCCGGAATGAACATAGGGACACATGTAGTTTTTTCAAATTAGTATTTTGTTTTCTTCAGACAAATACTTAGAAGTAGAATTGCTGGATCATATGGTATTTCTGTTATTAGATATTTGAGGAACCTCCATAGTATTCTCCATCATGGCTGTGCCAATCTACCATTCCCATTACCTGCTTTTAAAAGTTCCCTTTTCTCCACACTCTCATCCACACTTGTTATTTCTTGTCATTTTGGTAGTAGCCATTTTGACAGGTGTGAGCTGATGTCTCATTGTTGTTTTGATTTGCATTTCTCTGATGCTTAGCGACATAGAGCATTTTCATGTGATTTTGGCCATCTATGTGTCTGTTTTGGAAAAATGTCTATTCAGGGCCTTTGCTGATTTTTAAATTGAGTTGTTTATTTTTGACACTGAGTTGTAGATGTTCTTTATATATTTTGGATGTTAACCCTTATAAGATATTATCAATGGCAAATGTCTTCTCCCATTCAGTGGGCTGCCTTTCTGTTTGTTGATGGTTTTCTTCACTATAAGAAAGCTTTTTAGTTTCACGTAGTCCCATTTCTTTATTTTTGCTTCCTTGTCCTTGCCTGAGGACACAGAGCCAAAAAACTATCACTAAGACTAATGTCCAAGAGTTTACTGCCTGTGTTTTCTTCTAGGAGTGTTAGGTCTTATATTAACTCTTTAATCCATTTTGAGTTTATTTTTGTATATGGTATAAGGAAGTGGCCCAGTTTCTTTCTTTCTTTTTTTTTTGTTGCATGTAACTGTCCAGTTTTCCCACCATCATTTATTGCAGGGACTGCCTTTTCCTCATTGTATATTCTTGCTTCCTTTGCTGTGGATTAACTGACTATATAAACATGGGTTTATTTCTGGGCTCTCTATTCTTCTGTTCCATTGTCTAGAATTTGTGTCAGTTTTAGTGCCAGTATTTGTTTTTATGCCAGTACCATACTGCTTTGATTATTATATTTCTGTAGCAAAGTCTGAAATCTGGGAGTGTGTTATCAGCAGCTTTATTCTTCTTTCTCAAGATTGCTATAGCTCTTTGGGATTTTTTGTGGCTCCACACAAATTTTAGGACTATTTGGTCTGCTTCTGTGAAAAATGCATTGATATTTTGATAGGGATTACATTGACTCTATAGATTACTTTGGGTAGTATGGATATTTTAACAATACTAATTCTTTCAATCTATAAACATGGTATATCTGTCCATTTACTTATGTCACCACAAAATAAATGGAAAATGAAATAAAATAAAGACTGGTGTACAGTTAAAACTAGTAACACGTTAAAACTGATGTTGTGTTTGGATATTACAAGATATAGAGATAATAATTTAGTTTTCCTTTGTTTTTGATTCTAGTTATATGACACACACACACACACACACTTGACCAAATATAATGGTTGTATAACCACTAAGTTTAGAATGTGATTTGTAAAAATTTATGATGTTGTATCAATGTAATGTACTTATTTTTTAAGATGGAAAGATCAAAATTGAACAAAAAATGATTAAAAGAAGGGTCCGACACATAGTTTCCTTGTAAAATCAGATTTCCTACACACACACACACACACACACACAAATGTATACACACACATATATACACTATGTAATATTTCCTTGACAAATATTCAACAATTTACACAAAGCCTATGGATTAGTATGAATTACTCTAATGAAAGGAGAGATTTAGAATATGACAAGTAAAAATTTTACTGCCTTCATTGTTCACAATTGTCTCATATATTTGGACTTTTATGACCATGTTTGTAAACCAAATATATGGCCTTGGTTTTTATTTGACAGAATTTGCAAAAAATAGAAAAACATTATCTTTAAAGAATTACAATAAATGTCACTACTCACATTCTAAGAAAATGCTTATTGGAAATGCTATCCTTGTTAAGAAGAGTTGAAGTAATGAGCTCTATTGTATTATAATGAGTCACATTATTTCTGTACTTCAGTTATCCATAGGAAAACATTTCCATTATTTCATGAGGTAGCCTTGCTAAAAGTGAAAACACAGGAAAGCAAAACCATTTTTTATGCCCCTAATTTACAAATTGGGACATATTACAGAAGAAAATGAGATAGCTACTTCTGATCAAGTAGTCTGCCTTCATTACCTGGTAGCGGTTCTGTTACTGACATGGGTATGTTTAAGAGGCATTATGATCACAATTTACACATTCTGATCGCACTATTGCATATTCTTTTATGCCAACCACTTTTGCCAGGGTTCCAAATGACCAGTTAGGATCCCTAGGCTAGCTCTACTCACTGTTTAAGTGCCAAGTGTAAACGGATCATATGCTTAACATGACTTTAACGTTGGAATCTCCACCTACTCCTTAATTTTTATTTGCTACATACTGGTGGAAACTTCCATTTTATCCTTCTATTTCTCTACACAACGTAAATGGAGCAAAGCCCTCTAATTTCTTCTCATTACAAGGAGTCCATTTATGTTTACAAGTTGTGACTACACTTGGGAAATCCGTCATTATCTTGTGTCTGAGGTATATTACTGTTTGGGTGAGTGAGAAGCAAATTAGGAGACTTCTGTATTCCTGCTGATACGGGCACACACATTGGTAGCGTGCAGTTCCACTACCTTGTTGCTTAACTTATTTTGTGAAGAGAATTTCAGGGCACTCCCTGCAACCCAAGAGAGACCCAGATTACCTGAATTTATTTTAATTTCTTTTTAGTGTTTTATTTATTTCTAGGAGGGAGAGAGAGAGAGAGAGAGAGAGAGAGAGAGAGAGAGAGACAGCGTGAGCAGGAGAGGGTCAGAGAGAGAGGGAGTCACAGACTGAAACAGGTTCCATCCAGGCTCTGAGCTGGCTGTCAGCATAGAGCCCGACGCGGGGCTCGAACCCACGAACCTTACATCATGACCTAAGCGAAAGTCGGACGCAACCGACTAAGCCACCCAGGCGCCCCTACCTGAATTTATTTTAAAAGACTGTTAGCACGTTGGAGTGGAAAAAAATAGAAGAGTTACACAAAAATACAGATTTTTTTTTTGAGAGTTGAGGGTTCCAAGTTTAACCCACGTTCCTTCAGTGGTTCCGGGAGGGCTGTGTCATTGGAAGATTTCAAAATATCTTAGAGGGACTGATGCTTCCGCAGCTTCTTCAGAAATACTCCTGTGGGTGCTAAGGAAAGGATCCATTAGTTCAAAAAGTGAACTAGAACAAGGGTAATAGATATCCTAGGATGCAAGTTTAGCATTCAGCTGAATATATTCAGTCTAAAATGTACATGCACGGAGCACGGACAAGAATAGGGATTAATTATAACTTTTTAAAGAGATGATTTTAAAGATATTTTGCTTTTTTTCTTGGGCTAATTTGGGTTTCCCTGTGCCCCCAGGCCCTTTAGGAACATTTATTTCCTCACTTCTGCTCATATGGCTGCCTTTTGCCACAAAGTGTGAAAACAGGTATGGTATCATGAGATATATAACCAAGGGTATATATTTTTTTCAGGAAATCTAGGGAAATGTCACAGGAGAAAACATCAAACATTCAAGATTATCAACTAAAAGCTCTACGTGCTTCACTCTTCCTTTGTAAAAAACCTGTTTTTATAGCCGTAAAGAAAAAAAGAATCTCTCATATAAGAGTGCAATTTATTACTAAGGAAAACGACCTTGTGACATCTCCTCTGAACATTCTCAAGAGGACAAGCAGATGACCAGTTGGAACTTGTAAACTACTTTCAAAGTATCTTCTCTTGGTAGCTGGAAGTGTTTGCAGGTATTGCAAAGATATAGTATACGCCATCATCTTTCCAACAAATGGCCACTTGTCACTCAGTGAACAGAGGTATCAATGGAGACCTCAGGCTAAGAAATCTCATAGTTACTATATGTGGCGCTACAGTAGACAGCCCATAAACAGTCACATCTTTGAGGCCACTGACAAACAAGGAGACCTGAAACACAAGAGTTTTTCCCATCCTGTACAGTTCTGGAAGTCTAAAACATGATCACGTGGTTTTCACTTAAAATCTCAGCTCTATTTTATAATTTGCCCCTACCGTGGATTCAACTGCATAATAAGTAAGTGCTCATACATAGCAAGATGTTAATTGCTTAACGGCCTATGCTATATGTAGACCAAGATTGGGTCTACCCAAACTTCTTAATTCCTATTTATGAACCATAATCTGAATTTAGGAATCATGATCTTGGAATTATATGTATTCTGCAGTTATTATAATTTGTTTTCTTCAAAAGTAAAGATGTGTTCAGGTGTTCATCCTATTATTTATATAAGTATACAATCATTTATACAATTCATATTAAAATAAGGTATTTTCTTTTTCTAGTAATAGCACCATATACAGGATGCTATCATTGGATTCAGATTATTTCTCACAGAAATGTGAGAATATGAAAAATACATCAAATGTAGATTTCCCAAGACAGAAAAGGTGAAGTCCAGGTTTAGAGAACATTGCAGGACTTAGTATCATTTCCCAAGAAGAAAACCAATGAAGAACTTCCTAAATACGAAGTCAAATAAACTGATACAGCCGCATATGAAGCACATATGGGCGCGCGCACACACACACACACACACACACACACACACACACACACACCCTGTCCTATTGCTGCTGCTAAATCAACTTTCATGTCTAAGCCCTGATAATATTTTTTATTTGTTGTCATCTTACAAAATAAGGACAAAATAACTTGGGATGCATCTTCCTTCCATGGAACAATTTCTATCATCCCAAGGCACCATAATTATAAGAATTTAATGGCAGCATAGCAAAACTGAAATTTCTTCCCAGAAACATACTGCTTTTTGCACAGATAATATCAGTTCTATAAGCCTGTGTAAGGCACTTTGCCAAGTAGGTACTGGCAAGGCAAAAATACTTTCTACTTTGACGATCTAGTGAGCAAGTAAGGGTCTATATGGAAAAGGTAAGATTAACTCACTTTTGTCTGGACCTCAAAGTACTTGTAGCAAAATCCCAAGCAGAGATGGGGAAAAGACAGGGGTAGAAGCAATAGCATAAATAAAGGGTAGACGTGGGAAAGTACATTCCCATCTGGGACAGTTACGTGTCTGGCAGAGGATTTTTTTTTTTTTTTTTTTGAGGAAGATGCAGTGAGGACTGATAGGTGAGGCCAGGCTATGAAACACCATAACCATCATTCAAGAAAAGCCTGGAGATTATTTCAAAAGCAATAGCATCTAGTGATTTCTTTCTTTTGATTTAAAATGTTTTAACATGTAACATGTTTTATTTATTTCTGAGAGAGAGGGGCAGCATGAGCAGGGGAGGGTCAGAGAGAGAGGGAGATACAGAATCCGAAGCAGGCTCCAACGATGTGGGGCTCGAAACCACGAACCGTGGGATGACCTGAGCCGAAGCTGGACGTTTAACTGACTGAACCACCCAGGAGCCCCTCTTTTGAGTTTTGCATCGAACACTTCCTAAACCATAAATCATACAATGACTTTTGCAAAGCTTTCAAATAGAGCAGAAAGGAGCCAGGAAAATTCTTCAATCCAGTTTGCTTCCCCCAGTTCCCTTCACTAGGAAGTCACTTCTAAAACAAAGACAATATAATATTCAACTCAGTACTATATGTATCCTCTGGAGGGAAGCAGTCACAGTCTTTAGGCTATTTCTTTTGATACTTGCCTTTATAATCCTTTTTTTTTTTTTTATTTTTTTAATGTTTTATTTATTTCTAGGAGAGAGAGAGAGCCAGCGTGAGCAGGGGAGGGTCAGAGAGAGAGGGAGTCACAGACTGAAACAGGCTCAAGGCTCTGAGCTGGCAGTCAGCACAGAGCCCGACGCAGGGCTCGAACCCACGAACCGCGAGATCATGACCTAAGCGAAAGTCGGACGCTCAACCGACTAAGCCACCCAGGCGCCCCTTGCCTTTATAATCCTAAATAACAGTTCTTTTCTTTTAAGCTGGCATTTGCTGATTTTTCGCTTTCAGACACCACAGATATCCTTCCTATTATGGAGGATGGAGACTGAGTTCTCTTCACTGAGTTCCCTTAACACAGATCCCCACCACTTACTCTCAGAAGGGTTATTTGCATTTGTGAAGCACTGTTTGCATTGTGAAGCACCATGCCACCCCCCACCCATCCACTAACTACCTGGGTCAGCCAGGCGACTGCAGATCTGTTCTTCTTCAACTTCTGACTCAGTCTATCGCCTTGTTTGTGAGTTTGCTTGTCTGTATGGTTTCAGTATGCCCTCGCATCGTCTCTGTTTCTTCCAGGATCCTTTTCACGCAATTTATTTGCTATGGCCTCTGTGTTTTGTTTCACGATTTCCCCACGTATCTCGGAATCACTCTGTAGTTAACTCCCGTACACATCAACCTATCCTTGCAGAGAAGCTGAGCTAAAACCCAAGACTTCCTTTATTTCAGCAAAAATTCTTATATTCATCATGTCTTTATTTGCCATTTTAGGAAGATCTATCTGTCCTTTCATTTCTGTACCTGGCATATATACTCTGCATACTATTATTTATATGTTGGCATATATGCCAAATATATATGTCATACACATATTCTCTTATTTTCCCTTTCTAATTGCATCCATTTCTTTGGTACTTTCTCAAGTAGTTAAAGGCTTTTTCGACTATAAACACTGGACTTCTAAGTGCTTAGCAGATAGTTCCATTTGTGAGAAGAATTTTTTCATTATTTTCAATTTACTTTGTTGAGGGCTCTAACTCACTTTATATCCTTTCTATTGTCTTATCTATTCTTGGGTTTCTGGCAACTCTTTTGAACTCTTCTTCAAAGAATGCTATTTTTCATTACTCTCTAAATGTACAGAGACGTTATTTTTAAGAATTTTTCTTCATTTTCCCTTGGTTAATTTTCTTTCTCCTTTAAACACCCCGCATTGTCTACTTACAGATACTGTGTTGAATCAGTCCTGCTTAGGCTTGTTTGCGAATGAGACGTTCTTCTCTAGAGCTTATCCTGGTTCTGAAGTGCGTGTGTGTGTGTGTGTGTGTGTGGGTGGGAGGGGTGGGGGAGACGGAGAGATGAGGGGCAGGAGGTCATTTTGTTTGCATTTATCATCTCACACCGTGTCTGACCAAATTGGGTGCTCCTTGTGCTTGGTTCAGGTCTTGCCTTGACTGGAAAGCTGGATAGGTCTGGATGTTGGGGTGATCGGTAAAACCCCCTAGACCTTCATGTTTCAGGGATGAGTGCCATTCAACCTCCTCTGGTGGCCCACCGCAAAGCGTGGTCTTTGTTTCTCTCTCTGGCTCACCCCAGGGGCTTCAGCTGGCCAGTGATCTGAGACTCTAAGAAAACGTGCAGAGCGTGTTAATTCACTGACCCCAGTAGCCCTTACCTGCTAGGCTCCCCACAGGGAGGGGAGCCTCTCACTTTTTTTTTTTTTTTTTTTGGTCCAAAGTGCACCATTTGAGGAGGCTCTGTCTCTCAGGACATGTATGTGCAGAGGCACCTGTGACCAAAGGCCACATTAAAAAAAATATTTTTCCGGTATAGTTAATATTCAGTGATATATTAGTTCCAGGTGTACAAGATAGCGCTTCAACCATTCCAAAAGTTACTCCCAGCTCATCGTGATGAGTGTACTTCAATCCCCTCCCCGTTTCTCCCTCCCACTTCTTGAATAGAGGAACATAGGACAGCGATGCCCTTGGGGCTACCATGTCCTCACAATGACCGCATGACTTTAGCCTCCTCAGTCCACTCTTTCCTGAAGCCTGTATGTTCAGGATTTCCTTCTCCTGCATGAGCTATCCCGCCTCCTTCAAAGAAAATCCTATTGATGAGTCTTGGGTGCGTGTCAGGGAACTCAGACCCTGTATGAAGGCTGGGAAGGGGGTCCCAGTTTTCAGTATCCTTCACTACAGTTTGGTAGAAATTTTACTGTGTTTGGCACAAATTTTTAATAGCCTGAGAACTAAGGTTCTGTTCCCCGTTATTGTCAAAGGGAAAACTTACTTCCCTTGTTTTAATGTTGATTCTTCATTTTAGTTGTTAGGCTGGGGAAACAGTCCAGGTTTTAGCCCATCTTTTTTTTTTATTGTTGTTGGGAGTCTCCAACTGAAATTTTTCTTATGAATTTTTAAAAGAATCTTTTTTAAAATGTTCATTTATTTTTGAAAGAGAGGAGAGACAACTTAGAGAGTGAGGAGGGGAGGGGCAGAGAGAGAAGGGGTGCAGAAAATGTGAAGTGGGCTCTGTGCTGACAGCAGAAACCCCAATGCAGGGCTCAAACTCAGGAACTGTGAGATCATGACCTCTCTTGATGACCGGAGCTGAAGTCAGACACTTAACGACTGAGCCACCCAGGCGCCCCTACCTGAAATTTCTTAGCAGAAGAAAGGTCAGAATTGGCCTTTACAAAAGTCACTTTGACTCTGAAGTGAAGGATATGGGGAGAATACTAGACTAGAGCAGACAAGAGAGAGATCAAGAGAAGATGGAGGGGGCTGGGGTTGGTTGGGCTGAACCCAAATGACTGCAAATGGCCAAAAGAGGATAAAATCAACAGAAATGTGGAGGTCAATAAAGTACCAGGCAAATGCACATAGTAGTGAGCTCTTCTGGGCAAGGATAGTATCTGGCTTGGCTTTGAATCTCCAGAGCCTAGCCCAGGTCTGGCATTCAGTTGGCATTTAATGCTTATTGGACAGTACTGAATCAACTGATTGCTGAGTAAGAAAGAACTGAACATCACTGATGATTTGCAAGGTTGGTTAAAAAGAGGGTGGTGATGTCAGAAACCTTACTAAGCATTTATAGTGAAAAGTACTTTGCTAAGGACTTTATGTACACAGAAATCAAAGAGTAACTTCAGCATAAATAATAGGATTCAGTGAGAATATTATATCTCAAATTAACATAATTAATAAAAATTTTACTTCTATGAAATAAATGAGAATTTAAGAATGGATAATTTATTATAAAAAAGTCTCTGATTCTAGAGTTATGCTCTGTAAGACATTTTTCTTAATATTTATAAAAATAAATATGTTAAGAAAATTCATTTACAGAATAGTGATTAATATATAAGATTACTGCTAAAATATTTCTCTCCTTTTTACTTTTTATTTTATTAAAAAATTTTTTTAATGTTTATTTAATTTTAAGAGAGACAGAGTATGGGTTGGGGAGGGGCAGAGAGAGAGGGAGAGACAGAAACTGAAGCAGGCTCAGCCCAGCAGCGAAGAGCTAGTAGACACAGGGTGCTTGAACTCACAAACCAGTGAGATCATGACCTCAGCTGAAATCGGCCACTTAACAAATTGAGCCACCCAGGAGCCCAAATTTCCCCTCTTTTTAAAGAACTATGATAATTAGGGTAGTGAAGGACATTGAGATCATCTCTTAGATTATATATGAGTACATTTCTCCTGCATGGTTTGTTCACACACCTTTCTAGATTCTTTCTCCCTTAATACTGACATCTACAAACACTGTAACTATAGTTTTGTCTTTTTTAGAATTAATGGAATCATGTTTGGCCACTTCCCCTTAACGTCGTGCTTTTGAAATTTCCATGTGTTGTGCTTATCCATTTGTGCTTATCTCTTACCTTCATTCCTTCAGTAAAAAAAAATGTACGGTTTCATTTTGGTGGAGATACCATAATTTGTGGTTCATCTTGGATTTTCTTTGACAAAAGATATTATCTTCAAATAACTTATTTCTTACTATCCAATATTCATGTTTTTAAAATCTTTATTTCCATTCTGACCATGACAGAGTACATTCTTGACTTGTTCTTAAATTTTAGGAAGTGTTCTTTGTAGTAAATTTTTTGTAAAGGCTAGATTTTAGGTGGAAAAGATTACCTGCTACTTTTAAAGTACAGTTTTACTTTTTTTAAATGTTTATTTATTTGACAGAGAGAGAGACAGAGTGCAAGGAAGGGAGGGCAGAGAGAGAGGGAGACACAGAATCGGAAGCTCCAGGCTCTGAGCTGTCAGCACAGAGCCCGACCCCAGGCTGGAACTCATGAACAGTGAGAAGACTGTTGACCTGAGCCAAAGTCGGATACTTAATCGACCGAGCTACCCAGGTGCCCCATTTTTTTTTTTTTTATGAAAAGGTACTGATTTTTATCAAATATTTTTTTAACATATTGAGGGCATCACATAGATTTTAGCTTCAATTTCTTAATATGAAATAATTTACTAGTATTTTATTGTTAAATGATCCTTACACCTCTGGGATCATTTAACAATAAAATATTAGTAAGTGATTCCATATTTATATGAATATATACAGAATTCATATAATACTTACATGAATATATGAAAATATAATTAGGCCATGCTGATGCATTTTGTATCCATGTTTATAAGTGAGATTGGTGAATTTTTTTGTGTTTGGTACTGTCCTCAACAAACCTGTATACTTGAGTGCTTAGCTTATTAAGCTTCATCCCTATCTCATCTAAATATTTAAGGCTATCAGGTTTCCTCTAAATACCAAGCTAGCTATGCCTCCTAAGTTTTGATGTAGTGTTTTTATTATCTTACAGTTCCAATATTTTCTATGTCCCCTTATTGTGTTTTTTTGACTCAAGATCATATAGATGGGTTTTTAAATTCCAAAAGTATAAGCCTTTTTGGCTTTAATTATTGATTTATATTTTTATTTCATCAAGATTGGAAAACAGGAGCACATGACAGAAGTATAGGCTTGTTATTATTCTGTACATGTGGTGGCATGTTTGTGACCTCACATATAGTCAATTTTCCATTACTGTTCCATTGATGTTTAAAAGTGATATGTTTTCTCTGAATTTTTGTTTTTCCTGAAGCTTGTTTTATGTTGTTCATTTTTCTATTTCTTCAGAAACTTTTTTCACATAATCTAGCAATTTTTTATCAAATGTCTTTTCTCAAAAAAATCTCTTTATGACTGTCAGGTTTTCAATTTATTTTTTTATAAGTGGAGTCCCATGAAATTACTGTTATTTAAATGTAATTTATGAAACGGCCTGCAATAGTGGCCATTCCAGTTGGCTCTACCTAATAAACAATGTGAAGCCATTCTGGAGGAATATTTTCACTCTTGGGGAAACAAAATTCTCACAGAAATGTGATTCTTACTGAAGATGAGCTCATAATCAGATATTAAAACATGCCCAGTGGAAGGTCTCTTCAAGACTCAGAGTCAACAGTCACAATAACAGAATAAACACTGATAGTAAAACAATTCCAAAGGGACTAAAATAAATATGTCCTACAGGACTACAGAGATATTGTATTATGAAAGGAAAAAATATATATAGTTAAGAGGAACTTAAATCACAAGGAAGGACTAAGTCAGTGTGAAAAAGGGAATAGATGGAATTTACAGAATTATTACACTATTTGGATATGAAAAACATCATTGAGTGGTGAGGGTGGTAGCGAGGGTACAATTGCAGGGTGAATCCAGAGTGAGTCGCATGGTAGGAGGAAGTTGCTCAGATGCAGCATGAAGATATTACAGAGAGGAAAACACGTACGCTATTGTTAATTGCGCACGACATGAATATCAAGCATAAACTTCACAGTCATTGCCAAAGGAGATGAGAGAGCAAATGAGGATGAGGTAATATTTAAATAAATAAGTTGTAATAGTTTTTCAGAACAATGAATGGTAGGACTTATCAGGCTGGAGAAATATATTGTGATCCAATGAGTAAAATCAAAAAGAAACCCATAGTTTGAGCCATGAGAGTAAGCTTGCCTAATTCCAAATGCAAGAAGAAATTTCTAAAAGCAGAGAGAAAAGACAGTTCCCTACGAAAGAGAAGCAGCTAGACTGACAGACAGCTCAACAGTAATCTGATGGCTCAGGAAGTGCTGGGACAGAAGACCCTCTAGGTGGCTGAGAATCCCACCACTAGCTGCGGGTGTCCTTCAAGACATGAAGCCAGAGGCAGTCAATGAAGCAAGAAAAGAGTGAAACTGTCCTCAAATGGCTAAGGACTCCATAACCAACTGAAATACCCTGTGAGAATAAAGATGAGATTAATTTCTCTTCACCAAACATGGAGTTCTCACTAAACATCAAAGTTCACTGAAGAAATCAAATAAGGTACTGATAAAAACAAGAATTTGAACTCAGGAAGAAGGATTGAAGTACGAAGAATCCGTGAAACAGATGGGTAGATCCAATGGGCACCACGTTTTAAAAATAACAGTATTAATGATTAAATTTGTTGTGGTTTCAAAAGAACTGAGAAATAATAGATAACAGAAGGAACCATGAAATCTGAAAGGAATTAAAAAGAGAAGTGTAGCTACATTTATACATATACATCTGTTTTTACCTTTTGGTCAAGTGACCATATGAACAATTTCAGTTAACTACTGAGAGAATACCCGTAATTCCAAACAAAGAGATGGAGGGAAAATAAAAACAAATGTGGCTAAAAGTGGAGAAGGGGAAGCTGGGTGGCTCAGATCACGATCTCACCATTCGTGGGTTTGAGCTCTGTGTTGACGGCTCAGAGCCTGAAGCCTGCTTCAGATTCTGTGTCTCCTCCTCTCTCTCTGCCCCTCCCCCACTTATGTGCTCTCCCTCTCTCTCTTTGTCACAAAAATAAATAAATAAACTATTAAAAAAGTAGTTAAGGAAGGAGAAAGAAGTAAGTAATGTTACAAACCAAAATTATAAAATTAGGGAGTGGATAAACATAATGTATGGAATCAAAATCAATAACGGTGACTGAATTTTCTTTTGTTGTAAAAGAACAAAAGCATACTTTAGTTTGAGTTTTAAAAGTCCAGCCTGTTTCGATCAGACACATCTAAAGTATAAGGACACAGAAACACTGAGAGTAAATGGAAAACAGGGCAAAAGGGAAGCTGGTTAAAGAACTGCACTGCATTTGTTAATTATAAAAAGGAATGATATAGCGGGGAAGATGCAATACACCTGAACCCTTGAGGAAAACTTCCTTTGGGTATGTTACGCAATTATGCACATATAAATCTAGAATTATTAGGCTAAGGCAATAACTGCCATTGTTGTAGATCACTATGGGGCCCTTCTCTATCTAGCTCCGCTTAGGCACCATTGCCCATGGGCGCCATTTTCTCTGTGCTCCACCCACTCCAGAACTACCCGTCTTCCTTCTGAAATACCAGACTTGCTTCTGGCTGACCATGTTGTCTTTGTCTGAAATTTCTTTTTCAAAATTTTACAGGCTGATCTGCTTTTGACATCTAAATCCGGAATTCAAATAACACTTCTTAAAGCAAATTTAATAGCCAATCGACTTTCTTTATCCTGATTCTGATACAGCTTCTTCATAATGCTCATCAATGTCTGAAATTTCCTTGCTTATTATTTCCTTTATTTGGTTATTTTTGGCAAATACTTTCATGTGAGTAAGTGCCTTGTTTCTCTTCTGCATCCCAAGCCATATAGAAATAACAAAGAAATGCAACTCAATGCATAATCGTTGAATAAATGAGCAAGTTAATATCTCTGCTATTATGGACTGTACACTTCTATTTTTTGTGAGACTGGATGTATATTAGGGATGTAAACCGCATCTGTCTTGTTCTCTGTAAATGAGATACATCCCCAAGGCCTAGGCACGGTATGACAAACACCAATTGAAAAAATAAATATATAAATTCCACTTCTGGAAATATTGTAATCAAAGATTATCTACAAATGGAGACACCTTGGTGCCTCTGTCAGTTAAGTGTCTGACTCTCGATTTCGGCTCAGGTCACCATCTCACGAACCCAATAGGGCTCTGTGCTGACAGTGCAGAGCCAGCTTGGGATTCTCTTTATCTCTCTCTCTTTGTCCCTCCCTCGCTCATGCTGGCGCGCGCTCTCTCTCTGTCTCTCAAAAGTAAATAAATACGCATTAAAAAATATTACATACAAATGTGCTCACTGCAGCGTTGTTTAGAATAGCAAAAAGCACATAATATACATGCTGAACAAGGTATTGTTACATAAATTAGGGCTTCACAATGGAATATTATTCAGTCCTTAAATGTCACGTAATTAGACTTTGTTCTCAATAAAATATACAGCCTAAAGCTATAACAAATAACTTCATATAAAGAATGATCTGAATTTTAAAAATATGTATGTATCTTATCTGGTGATTTTTAACTTTTTATTATGTATTTTTTTGTGTCTTGAGTTTTTCCAATGAGGATGCATTCATTTTGCAATAAAATTTGTGAATATTGATTTCAGTTAAATTTCAGGTATTCATTCCCTGGAATTTTGGCAAGTTTTCAGAAATAATCTTATCATAAGGTTAAAAAAATCACTTTTCAATAGAAGACACAAAAACTGCTTATTTAAAGAAGATGAAATTTGATTAAGAAGACATTTATACTTTCGTGCTGGAAACCACATGAACTAGCAGCATAACAAGGCAACTGTGCACGTCAGCATTAATGCCTGAAGAAAAGAGATGGAAACATTCAGGAGAGAGGAAAGGGTATGAAATAAAAGGGATTTACTACTGAGAAAGTGATTTTTGAAATCTCCAAAATAAGACATTTCTAAAGAAATTAAAATTGAGGGAGACATTTGAACTTGCTGTAAAACTTAGTTAAAAAGCCTGAAAAGTAATAATGAAAAGTAATAGCAACTCTCAGGAGTTAAACCAACTAATTTACATACACAGTGTGCTTTAAGTTATTCCACAAAAGAAGCAAGGCTGTTATATGAAATTTTTCAAAGGAGTGCCCAAGCCATATAGAACTTGACTTTGAACACTGTGGATTTGCCACAAATTGCTTCAATGGTTTCCATCTGGGTTGTCTCATTTAACGCACATTTGAGAATAGCAGGTGCCCACTTTTCAGAAGAACAATTCTTGTAAACCTTGATTTCGGTTCAGAGAGAATGTAACTGGGCAGAAGGGCAGAGTTTTCGAAGGTTTTATTCCATCTTGCCTTAAACTGTTAACCCTGGGGCAGTGACATAACTTTCCTATCCTGGTGGCACTCTAGCCAGAAAATTAAGACTCCATGGGTTGATAATCCCACTTTTGTCCTTTAGGCAAGTTATTTTCGTATTTCAGATTCCTTATTTGTAAAATGGGATAGTACCTACTTTCGACAGTTGTTGGGAAGATCATATATCGTGACGTGGTACAAGGTGCTCAATAAATAAGTTGACAATGATATAGCCTTTCTCCACCTATAAAGACTGCACCCATAACAATCTACCTTCTCAGGAGTGTGGTTTACATGAGGTTGTATTTGTGAGTGTGTGTTTTTTGATCCAAGTTAGTTAACACTACATGTTAATGCTATATGTTAACTTCCTTGGGTTTATTATTTTATTTAATTTTTTAAAATAAATTTTTTTCTCAAGTGGGCTAACATAAAGTACATACAATGTGCTCTTGGTTTGGGAGTTAGATTTCTATGATCCATCGCTTACATCCAACACCCAGTGCTCATCCCAACTAGGGCCTTCCTCAGTGCCCATCATCCAACTTCCCCTTTCCCCTGCCACACCCCCCATCAACCTTCAGCTGGTTCTCTGTATTTAAGAGTTTATATGAGGTTATATTTGTTATATTATGTAGCATAATATATCTTGTTGGTAGCAGACTATACAATAAAATATCCCTCTCCTGCCTATGAACGATTTTGAAACACGTTACCCTTCTTCATTTGTGCTTCTGACCACGCATCTATAGTGACAGCAGTGAAGGAGTGTGCCCTGCCCGTTTGTTGAATGGGAGGTTACAAGTGGTTAAACACAACTCAGTGCCTATGAATTACTCAGTGAGGAGGAGATCTCCAACTTCCTGACTCGTAGTGTCTCGTTGACTTCAGAAGAATGGATTTAATGCTGAGGCCAGAAAATAGGAATGAGTGAATGAATAGCATATTGTGATTTTCATTTTTACATACTTCAATTTATTCAGTGTGCCCCTATAGAGGCTGTAACATTAACATAGAAGCCTGCTGGAAAATAAAATGGATCATACTCTAGGATATGTGTTATTTGTTTTTTGGAAAACAATGTGAGAAGGATGTGTGTGTATGTGTGTGCATTTAAGAGCAATGCTAAACTTTATTATCAAAAATTTAGACAATTTTAAAATATTTTACAAGTGAATTCATAAATGATAAACTGTATCTCAAAGAAAAGTTTCTCCATTAATCAGGATGGTGATAATTAGAGGTACAGATACAAGCACAAGATGTTCTAAGCCAACATCTTTTTTGAGCATGGACAGAATTCCCCAATGGGAATGACAGAGCCCCAGACAATGGGTAGTCCTCAACTTTACACCAGAGAAGCAACTTCCCAAATTCATTGGGAAGAATGGGATTTTCTGCTGAATAAAAGAATAAGAAGAACAATTTCTGTCATAGAGTTGTGTAAGAAGTCTATGAGTAAGAAACTTTTGTCTGAAAGTCATATATCTTTTATCTTTGAGCATATACGTAAAAGACATTATCACCTAAAGTTTGGCATTGAATTTCTCCTTGTACCGTGAATAGTTTTACAAAAATAAAAGGAAGGTTCTAAACTTCCTATCAAACCAATTTAATAAACCAATGGCAATGAAAAATTTTTATGAGCACTTCCAAACTATGCTATTCTTCCTGTGTTAAATACAGGCATTAACACATATTCACATGACTTCAATTCTTAACATAAATTTCTCTTATATAACCATGCTCCTAAGTTTTAGATACTGGATGTTTTAGGTTTGCAGCAGCAAACTTTGGATTGGCATCTGTTCTTTGTGACGCAGTAAGGTAAGTGCTAGAATTTCACTGAAGGTCACGTGTAGGATTAAATCTACATTAAGTCTGCAGTTCATTCTGTGGCAAGTATCGTTTCAATGATGCTAATTCCTGATGTTCCTCATTTTTGTAAATCCTCTGATCATCATCAAATCTTAGGATACTTTAGTCTCTGTTTGGAAGATCAAGGACAATAAACGGAAAAATGGACAAAATATGATGATTAGGCCTATAATGAGGGATAGTGTACATTTAGTTGAAGAGCTGGAGATAGAGATGTGGTTAAAAAATTTAACAGGAGAGAGGAGGCAAGATGGTGGAGAAGTAGGGAGCTCTGTACGTTTCACTCGCTCCCATCTCTCACACGGAGAAGGCCTGAAGCCATAGGAACCCTTACAGAATCCAGGAGTTTGGGAGGAAAAGGAGACAGGGTCCGCTGAGAAAACCTTATAGCGTGAGTGCGAACTGGGGAAGATAACATTGGGCTGGGATGGAAACACGGAGGGAGGGGCGGGAGCCTCCTCTGCGGGGAACCACGGTGAGTCTAGGGGAAAAAAGGAGTGACCGAAACTGCTCAAGACACTGTCCCTGTTGCTGGAGAAGAGAAAAACCTCGGCTGGGGACACAGAGGGATGCGGTCCCTTGCTGTCCAGCGGACCCTAGGCGGACACACTTACCCCAGGTGACCCAGGTGAAACTGCTCCCCACTTTCCAGCTCGACCTGGAGGGGACGGGAGCAGCGGCTTCCGGCTGGATCTCCAGGGGGAAGGCGAGAGGCCTGAAACTGTTCTGAGGGGCTCTCCTGCAAGTTTATATTTTGGGTGATTTCAATAGGGTGCACGGACTGAAATCTGGAAAGGAGGCCTGGCCTGGGATATAGAGCATGGCCCACCTTGGCTATGCACCCCCCCCTCCCTGGGAGATCACACCCAAAAGAGGAAGTTGCAATGCTTGGTTCGAGAAGGCACTGGGGAGCCGCCACTTTTCTCCCCACAAGCGCCAAGGCAGGACCCCCGCGGGACACACTGGACCAAACCACGCCCATCCCCTCTCCAGAGCTGACCCCCCCTTTTTTTTTTTAACCAGAGCCGGGGCAAGACCACCATGGATGCACTGCCCTGATTAATTCTGGTCACTGGCTCACTTCAACAGTCACATTTCATCCGTTCTCTAGATGTAAATTCTACACCTACCTACCTTTTTATCTCTTTCTCTCTGGAGTAATCAGACTATATAGTTTCTCTGAGTAGCATTATCGTCATTTCTTTCACCTCCTCTCCAACCATATTCCCCTCTTTCTCTCTCTGAATTAAGCCTCTTAGTCTTCCTGCCTGCTCATTTCATTTCCAATTTCGCTTCCTCCCCACACTGTCATTTCTCTTTTTGTGTAAAATATTCCACCAGCACTGCATACACCCGGCTATTTATTTGTAGCTGGTAATTCTGGTTCTATGCTTTAGACTGTCCTTTGTCTATTGGGTTTTTTCTTTTCTTCTTTTTTTATATATTTTTATTTTTATTATTCATCTTCCCTCTTTCCTCTATTCTTTTTTTTTTTTTGTATGTGTCCCTTCCTTTTTCCCCTTTTTTCCCCCTTTCAGTTTGCATGCTTGTTGGTGTACATTTGTGTGGCTCTGTTCCCTGTGTGTTTGTCTGTTTTCTTCTCCGGGGCTACCTCAAGAAACAAGCCAAAGTACACACGGTGGAGAGTCTCTATTACCACTACGAGTAGGAAAATAAAATAACCAAGGTCTCAACAAGAAAGACCAAGAGATACCATTCAAAAACACTTTCTGAACAGATAGGCCCTGGACAGTCAAAGAGCCTTCTTTGCTGCAGCAGTGCTCACAGGTGTAGAGAGCAAAACAAGCTTTTAAAACTAACAAGACATAGGGGCACCTGGGTGGCTTGGTTGAGCGTCCGACTTTCGCTTAGGTCATGATCTCGCCGTTCGTGGGTTCGAGCCCCACGTTGGACTCTGTACTGGCTGCCAGCTCAGAGCCTGGAGCCTGTTTCAGTCTGTGACTCCCTCTCTCTCTGACCCTCCCCTGTTCATGCTGTCTCTCTCTCTCTCTCCTAGAAATAAATAAAACATTAAAAAAAAAATTAAAAAAAAATAAACACGAGATAGAAAGCTAACCAAAATGATGAAACAGAAGAACATTCCTCCAAAGAAATTCCAGAAAGATTTGACAGCTAAAGAACTGCTCAAAAAAGATAGAAGCAACAAACTGAACAAGAATTTAGAACAATAGTCATAAAATTAATCGCTGGGCTTGAAAAGGGCTTGGAAGACATTAGAGAAACTATTGCTACAAAGACTATGGAGCTTAAAAATAGTTGTGATGAATTTAAAAATGCTATAAATGAGATGCATAATAAAATGGAGGCGCCCAATGCATGGATTGAAGAGGCAGAAAGGAGAATAAGTGATTTAGAAGACACAATTATAGAAAAAGAGAAAGTTGAGAAAAAGAGAGATAAACTGATCCAGGAACATGACAGGAGAGTTCAAGAGCTCAGTGATACAATCAAATGGAATAATATCCATATCATAGGAATTCCAGAAGAGGAAGAGAGAGGGATAGGATTAAAGGAGTCCAAGAACAAATTATAGCAGAGAACTTCCCCAAACTGGGGAAGGAAACAGACATTGAATCCAAGAGGCACAAGAACTCCCCTCAGACGTAACTTGAATTGATCTTCTGCACGACATATCATAGTGAAACTGGCAAAATATAGGGACAAAGAGAGAATTCTGAAAGCAGCTGAGGAAAAAAGGGCCCTAACATACAAAGGGAAACCTATCAGAGTGGTGACAGACGTATCTACTGAAACTTGGCAGGCCAGAAAGGAATGGCAGGAGATCTTCAATGTGATGAACAGAAAAAATACGCAGCCAAGAATCCTCTATCTGCAAGTCTGTCATTCAGAATAGACAGAGAGGTAAAAGTCTTTCCAAATAAACAACAATTGAAGGAATTTGTCACCACTAAACCAGCCCTACAAGAAATCCTGAGGGGGAATCTCTGAGGAATATGTTGCAAGGAATGCAAGATACCAGAGATACCACCAAAAGTATGAATCCCACAAAGGACACGATGACTCTAAACCCATATTTTTCAATAATAACACGGAATGTAAATGGACTAAATGCCCAATCAAAAGACATAGGGTAGCAGAATGGATAAAAAAAACCAAAATCTATCTATTTGCTGTCTGCAAGAAACTCATTTTAGACAGGAGGACACCTTCAGATTGAAAGTGAGGGGATGGAGAAATATCTATCATGCTACAGGAAGTCAGAAGAAAGCTGATAGCTATACTTATATCAGAGAAACTGGACTTTATTTTTTTAAATAGTTTATTGTCAAGTTGGTTTCCATATAACACCCAGTGCTCATCCCCACAAGTGCCCTCTTCCATGCCCATCACCCCCCTTACACTCTCCCCACCCCATCAGTCCTCAGTTTGCTCTCAGCATTCAAGAGTCTCTCATGCTTTGCCTCCCTCCCTCTCCCCCACTATTTTTCTCCCCTTCTTCTCCCCCATGGTCCTCCGTTAAGTTCCTCCTAATCCTCCTATATGCGCAAACATATGGTATCTGTCTTTCTCTGCCTGACTTATTTCGCTCAGCATAACACCCTCAAGTTCCATCCATGTTGCTACACATGGCCAGATTTCATTGTTTCTCATTGCCATGTAGTATTCCATTGTGTAGATAAACCACATCTTCTTGATCCATTTGTCAGCTGATGGACACTTAGGCTCTTTCCATGTTTTGGCTATTGTTGAGAGTGCTACAATGAATATTGGGGTACATGTGACCCTATGCATCAGCACTCTTGTATCCCTTGGGTAAATTCTTAGCAGTGCTATTGCTGGATCATAGGAGAGTTCTGTTGTTCATTTTTTGAGGAGCCTCCACACTGAGACAAACTGGACTTTAAAGTAAAGACAGTAACAAGGGATGAAGAATGGCATTATATAATAATTACAGGGTCTATCCATCAGCAAGAGCTAACAATTATAAATGTCTATGCACCAAATATGAGGGCACCTAAATGTATAAAACAATTAATCACAAACAGAACAATCTCATGGATAAGAATGTGCTAATAGCAGGGGACTTTAATACTCCACTTATAGCAATGGATAGGTCAACTAGACAGAAAATCACTAAAGAAACAATGGATTTAAATGACACATTGGACCAGATGGATTTGACAGATATATTTAGAACTCTACATCCTGAGGCCATGGAATTCACTTTCTTCTCAAGTGCACATGGCACATTCTCCAAGATAGATCACATACTGGGACATAAAGCAGTCCTCAATAAATATAAAATAATTGAGATCATACCACACACACTTTCAGATCACAATGCTATGAAACTTGAAATAAATCACAGGAAGTAGTCTGGGAAGCCTCCAAAAACATGGAGGTAAAAGAACACCCTACTAAAGAACGAATGGGCCAATCAGGCAATTAGAGAAGAAATTTTTAAAAAATATGGAAACAAATAAAAATGAAAATACAACAATCTAAACTCTATGGGATGTGGCAATGGCAGTCCTAAGAGTAAAGTACATTGCATCCAGGCCTATTTCAAGAGATTAGAAAAAGCGCAAGTCCAAAATTTAACAACTCGCCTAAAGGAACTAGAGGCAGAGCAACAAGAACGCCCCAAACCCAGTAGGAGAAGAGAAATAATAAAAATCAGGGGAGAAATAAACAATATAGAAACCAAAGAAACAGTTGAACAGATCAATGAAACCAAGAGTTGGTTTTTTGAAAAAATAAACAAAATTGACAAACCTCTAGCCAGGCTTCTCTAAAAGAAAAGAGAGAGCACTCAAATAGACAAAAATCATGAATGAAAATGGACTTATTACCACCAATCCCTCAGAAATACAAGCAATTATCAGGGAATACTATGAAAAATTATATACCAACAAATTGGACAACTTAGAAGAAATGGACAAATTCCTAAACAGACACTCACTACCAAAATTCACACGGGAAGAGATAGAAAATATGAACAGACCCATAACGAGTGAAGAAATTGAATTAGTTATCAAAAATCTCCCAACAAATAAGAGCCCAGGGCCAGATGGCTTCCCTGGGGAATTCTACCAGACATTTAAAACAGAATTAATACAATTCTTCTCAAGCTATTCAAAAAAACAGAAAGCGAAGGAAAACTTCTGGACTCATTTTATGAAGCCAGAATCACTTTGATTCCCAAGCCAGACAGAGACCCAGCAAAAAAAAAAAGAACTACAGGCCAATATCCTTGGTGAATACAGATGAAAAATCCTCAACAAGATACTTCAAATCGAATTCAACAGCACATAAAAAGAATTATCCACAATAATCAAGTGGGATTCATTCCTGGGTTATAGGGCTGGTTCAATATTTGCAAATCAATCAATGTGATATACCACATTAACAAAAGAAAAGATAAAAACCATATGATCCTGTCAATAGATGCAGAAAAAGCATTAGACAAGATACAGCATCCCTTCTTAATAAAGACCGTCAAGAAAGTCAGGCTAGAAGGAACTTACTTAAACATCATCAAAGCCATCTAAGAGAAGCCCTCAGCTAACATCATCCTCAACGGGAAAAAACTGAGAGCTTTCCCCCTGAGATCAGGAACACGACAGGGATGCCCACTCTCACCACTGCTGTTTAACATAGTGCTGGAAGTCCTAGCATCAGCCATCAGACACCAAAAGGAAATTAAAGGCATCAGAATTGGCAAAGAGGAAGTCAAACTTTCACTTTTCACAGATGACATGATACTCAACATAGAAAACCCGACAGACTCCACCAGAAGCCTACTAGAACTGATCCAAGAATTCAGCCAAGTTGCAGGGTACAAAATCAATGTACAGAAATCAGTTGCATTTTTATACACCAACGATGAAGTAACAGAAAGAGAAATTAAGAAACTGATCCCATTCACAATTGCACAAAAAAAACCCATAAAATACCTAGGAATAAACCCAACCAAAGATATAAGAGATCTGTATGATGAAAATTATAGAAAACTTATGAAGGAAATTGAAGAAGGCACCAAGAAATGGAAAAACATTCCATGCTCATGGATTGGAAAAAGAAACATAGTTAAAATGTTATTACTGCTCAAAGCAATCTACACATTCAATGCAACCCCAATCAAAATTGCACCAACATTCTTCTCAAAACTAGAACAAACTATCCTAAAATTTGTATGGAACCACAAAAGACCCTGAATAGCCAAAGTAATATTGAAGAAGAAAACCAAAACAGGAGGCATCACCATCCAAGACTTTAGCCTCTACTACAAAGCTGTAATCATCAAGACAGTATGGTATTGGCACAAAAACAGACACATAGACCAATGGAACAGAATAGAGAACTCAGAATTGGACCCAAAAATGTACAGCCAACTAATCTTTGACAAAGCAGGAAAGAGTACCCAATGGAAAAAAGACAGCCTCCTTAACAGATGGTGCTGGGAGAGCTGGACAGCAACATGCAGAAGAATGAAACTAGATCATTTTCACACACCATACACAAAAATAAACTCAAAATGGATAAAGGACCTGAAGGTAAGACAGGAAACCATCAAAACCCTAGAGGAGAAAGCAGGAAACAACCTCCTTGACCTCAACCGCAGCAATTTCTTACTTGACACATCCCCAAAGGCAAGGGAATCAAGAGCAAAAATGAACTATTGGAGCCTCATCAAGATTCAAAGCTTCTGCGTGGCAAAGGAAACAATCCATAAAAGTAATAGGCAACCAACGGAATGGGAAAAGATAGTTGCAAATGACATATCAGATAAAGGGCTAGTATCCAAAATCTGTAAGGAACTCACCAAACTCCACACCCAAAAAACAAACAATCCAGTGAAGAAATGGACAGAAGATATGAACAGACACTTCTCCAAAGAGGACATCCAGATGGCCAACAGACACATGAAACGATGCTCAGCATCCTTCCTCATCAGGGAAATACAAATCAAAACCACACTGAGATACCACCTCACGCCAGTCAGAGTGGCTAAAATGAGCCAATCAGAGAACTCTAGATGCTGGCGAGGATGTGGAGAAACGGGCACCCTCCTACACTGTTGGTGGGAATGTGAACTGGTGTAACTTGACAATAAACTATTAAAAAAATATAACAGGAAACAGAGGTCATGGAGAAAAATAATCATTGAAAATGTCTCTCCTATATGTCCTCCTATGTATTTCATAATTTGTGATGTGTCCCCCAAAAGGCACATTTTTAAGGAAAGCAGCATATGGTGAGACAACAATCAGCACACACGGTTTTGTGTCTGTGTATGCATGTACACACGTGTGCACATGCCCATAGATACATGACAAAGTCAGCTGGGCTTCAGCCATGGTGGTATTAACCTTTCCCCAAATTAGTATTAAGTACTAAGTTTATTTCCTACTGAATAAAATGGAATATATATTTTAAATAATAGTTTGATTAATATTGACCTTGATGTGTCACCTCCTATATTTTAAAAATTAGGTGGGGGGACACTTGAGGGAGAAACATCAAGTATAGAGACCAGGTTTCAGGTTTAACTCAAATTTCGATTTCAGGTTTGAATTAAAGAGAGCAAAGCAATTTATTTTAGTAAGACCACTGGCAGATTACACCAATCCAGTATAACATCTGGTAACTCTTGAGTCTTTTATCTTTATCTGTCTTTATCTACTATTACGTTTCTGGTAAACAATGATTAAATGGCTGACTTGTTATACTTTACGCTGGGCGCTCTCTTTAGATTTTGTGTCGTGCTATGTCAGGAGAACTTAATTAACCATCTAAATCTTACCTTCACCTTTAGTTCACCCAGTGGAATGCATTTTTGTAGAGAATAAATTGAGGCATAGCTGGCTCAAGCAACCTAGTCTAGCTTAGTGGGGAAAGGAATTTCTCAGGAAGGTCTCTCAGCAGTCAGGGTAGGGCTCATCCCAGCAAGAGTAGATCCTGGGTGGGACGGGTGCGTGAGGAGAGCAGCGCACTTCCCCGCACTGAGCTGAATAAAGTCCTTCCAGGAAATTGCAATTCCTTGGCCTGAAACACAAGGCCTAATTTCCCTTGGACTCCCTGGACTGAGCCTTGTAAGGCTTGGGAGAAGGAGGGCATTTGTTTGAGGGGCAATGTCCTGTTTATACTCACTGATGGGAAGAAAAATAAAATTAAAGACTTAAGCCTGACATTTTATTTGTATCTTGCATTAAAAACTTAAGCTTAGGTTTAGAGTTAGATTTAGTTTTTCTAGAACTCTAAGAGCTAGAAAAGATTTCTTAAAGCTAAACTTTTATAAAGTGTTTAGAACAAAACAAAATTCCTCATGCATAGCAGAAACTCTGCAATAATATTTTAAAGTAAATACTAGAATACATTGGAGTAGGATAGCATACTTCCCTTCATCAGACAAACTTCTTAGTGGAAATTTAACTTACTTCAATATACGGACAATGGTTAATAATTATTGAATGTTTATACCTAATGTGGATTATGGTATTTAAGTGCCATGATAGGAACCATTATCCTCATTTTAGACATGCAGAAAATGAGGCTTAGAAAGATTAACTAATTGCCCAAAGTCACACAACTCAACTGTGGTAAAGTTAATATTCAGGTATATTGAACTCCAAAACTCAGTATCTTCACCTACAGACAGTACTTCTTCACCATGATAGAGCCCTAAATTGGGCTGCGCCATAGGTATAAAAGTCATTTGAAGTCGCTGCCTCACAAATGAATGGAAGAAGAGGGTTTATGGACAAATACATTGGTATGTTAGAGTTGTATGTACTTGTCTGGGAACACAGAAGAGGGAGTGAGTAATTATGACAGTAGCATGTGAGGAACATTTCACAGTGAGAACATCTGGAGCATTTTTATGGTGTCTGTTTTAGGAATCAATGCATCCATTTATCTCTAAAAACTGATATCCAGGGGCGCCTGGGTGGTTCAGTTGCTTAAATGCCTGACTCTTGATTTCTGCTCAGGTCATGATATCATGGTTCATGGGATGGAGCCGCACATGGGGTTGTGTGCTGACAGCGCTGAGCCTGCTTGGGATTCTCTCTTCCCTCTCTCTCCGCTCCTGTCCCTCTTGCATGCTCTCTCTCTCTCTTTCAAAATAAATAAATAAACCTACATTAAAAAAAAAAGACAAAACAAAACAACCCCACACTGATATCTAGGGAGGCATTTGCTGCCTTTGACTTACTCTTCTAAGATAAAGATATCCAGTAAATGTTCATAAAAAGATTTACTAGAAAGTGTTGATTCTGGAACTCATATTTGGGGGGTTGTTGCCACATCTCCACCAGTGGGCTGGGGCCTCACGCCGCAGGATGGGCGATGCACTTGGCTGCTGCCAGTGGCCATGACCGACTCCCCTGCCAGTGTGCACATTGCATCAAATACTGAACATATGCAGGCTCCTTTTTTACCATCAGTGCAGTTTTCTTTTCTCTTTCTTTTTTTTTTTTTTAAACTTGTTATACAAGGCTTTTATTAACTTTGCGATATGGAAAACCTCATAAGATGAAAATCTAAACAGAGGGTCTGGGTGGAAACGATTTATAAACAATGCAAACTTGAAACTGGGGAGGAATGACAGAGGGTCATAGTCAAGCGAAGAGTGAGTAAATCCTTCGATTTACCTCCATAATCTAAGTCAGAATTCTATTTACTGTTTCCTGAAGGTTATTGTTAATTCTAATTGCCTGTTTGCATCCTGTCCTTCTGAGGAATTGAAGCCGCCAATGCCCTTTCGGTGAGAGTAAAATGCCTTCTGTGTAATCAGGTTTGCCATTGGGCTGACGCGGGCGGTGTGCGGCTTAATTACAGCTGTACAGAGGGCAGGAGGCGGCCATTCAGAGCTGACAGTGAATATTAATCAGTGTTAACAAAAACACAACTCCAGAAGTTGCCACTTTTACGGACGGTACCCCCCATCATCCTTGATTCAGTGAAGGTGTTCAAGCTGCTCAAAACTGAGTGCCAGCACATCCCCATAGGATTTTGTGTCCAAGTGAGTGATGAGTGGATCAGAGAGACGTCAAGGATGGCGCAGAGTCCCGAAGCCCCTCACCGGGGAGCGTTTTCAGCCCACACTCTGGACCCCGCTTCACATCAGCATGGCCGGTGGAAGAGCTTCTCCAGAGGGAAAGCAGCAGGTGGGAGATATAGAAACCCCACTACCAGGTTACAGGGACAGAGTCGCCAGCATCTCATAGACCGTCCTGTGCTTCCCAGATGAAGACCTGCAGTAGAAGTGTCTGTGGACTCAGGCCAATCCTAAAGCAAGAGGCAGATAAGCCGACGGAGCCCTAAGCCTGTGCAGGGGGCAGATCGGGGCCCAGGATGGGCTGTGTGTGGGACCAGACGCGATGGTTCCTTCCGGGGAGCCTTTGAGGAATTTCCTGAGAGGAGACGTGGTAGCCACGTGGCCCCCTCTGCACAGCCTCTTCAACCGTTTCTAAATTCATTCATTTGCATTCAGCAAGGACTCAGTGAGTGCCTGCAGTGAGCCTGGTACCATCCGTGGTTTTTACTGGATTGATCTGCCATTTTCAATAAATGGTTTGCCACCTTCCCACATCCCGATGTAAAGGCCCTGCTACACAGCGGGTCACACAGGTATGGAAACGGGGACCACAAGCCCAAGGGAAAGAGAACCGTGACCTTCTGATGGGATTTGTTTCTTTCTTTTTCCTTTTTCTCCCTAACGCCCCTCATCCTTTCTCATTTTTTAGTGTTCCTCATGCTCTTCATACATCTACTAATGGTCTTAGAACAAAAATTCTAGAGATATTAAACAGCTGGTATTTTTTAAGCATTTAATTTTTTTAAGTTTATTTATTTATTTTGAGAGAGAGAGAGAGAGAGAGAGAGAGAAAGAGAGCAGGGGATGGGAAGAGACAGAGGGAGAGACAGAATCCCAAGAAGACTCTTGTGCTGTTAGCACACAGCCCTCCGTGGGGCTTGATCCCACAAACTGTTAGATTATGACCAGAGCCAAAGTCAAAAGTTGGATGCTTAACTGACTGATGCTTAACTGAGTCACCCAGGCACCCCTTAAGCATTTACTTTTGAGTCAAGAGTTCAAAATCAGGTTTCCTTCCTTGAAGTGCATGGTTTCCCTAAGTCTCGAGACAGTATCTCTAGAATGGGTTGTGACACAAAAATTTTTCATAAATGTGTAAGTCAGATAAATACAAGCAGAGAACTACTTCCTAGTACAAACTAATCATCCTTATTGTCTGGCAAAAATCAAGAACAGGAATAGTCTTTACCCACGCTCTCTGGAAGACGAGCCAATGTGACCCAACCTCTCACCAGCCATCGAGGTGTAGAGATTTTACATAGTAGCTGCCTCGTCCTTAGCTATCTTGTACTCGTTGAAAAGAATTATTTCTTTCATCAATCTTTTGACTCCAGAGAGCCAGAGTACAAAGAGAAACCATCAAAAAACTTATGCTTTCAGGGCACCATTCTGGGAATACAGTGCGGAGAGATTTGGCAGATCCTATTGCACCTTTTTTCCAAACATTAAAGTAAATGCAAGACGTCAACACTGATACGCTGGTCTTTTTGTGTGTATCTTGCTGCTATAGTTATGGAACAGATGACGGAAATGAATCCAATAAAAGAGAGCAAGTGAAGGTTTGAGAGTGACAGGCAATCGAAGTTACAGGTACGTCTTAAAGTAGAATAGATTTGTTTGCACACCATGAATATTTTTTTCAGTTCTAGAACATGTACTGCTTATTAATGAATCCCAGTCTACTAAGCTTTAGAGATATAAAGCTTTTCCCCCTTTATCTTCTGAATGAAAGCCTGCTGAATTTAATTCATATTGATCTCAGCTTCACAGTTAGAATGTAGAAAATATGATGAAAAATTCTAACGGTACATTTTTATCCCTCAATGCTACCTGCAGGTTACTTGACGATATAACACCCACCATCGCCAGATTTTTCCTGACTCTGGAAGATCAGACTATGTTTTCCCCTTTGTAAAGAAGTGATGACCTTCATGGGGGACCACGAAGGAAGTGAGACACAAAGTAACTATAGTTTCAAATGTAGTTTATTGAAAAAAATGTAAATGCGTATGAAGGAGTGCCAGGGTTCACTTTTTCTATTTTTCTTTCTTATTTTGGTAGTTTTATCCTCCCCTGAGTCCATAAGCACAATGCCTGTGTAGATTCCATACCAATAAAAAGCTATGGTCAAAAGACATTTTGTCCTTTGCTGAACTTGCCTGGCTCAACAGAACTAAAGGAGAATAAAATACAGCAGCTTTGTCAAAGCATTGCTTTGGATACAGGTTGCATCTGTATCCAGATATTATCTACTCACCTAGGATCTAGCTATCCAAGTAAGATATTTCTCTCTATATATATATGATATAACCATAAAATAATGCGTACAGAAAACGTAAAATGTATTGCTCTATGAAGTATACAATACAAAAATAAACCTGCAATATAGTGAAATGTAATTTACATCAAATACATTCTCTATTTTTTGGCCTGGTAGTACTTAGTTGAGACATATTTCTTTGTTAACACAAAAACAACAAACAAATGGGCAAGAGCGTGGTGCTATTGTGACCATACGAGCAAACTGTTCATCATAATTGATAAAACATTGAAGCTCTTACCTTTGCTGGAAATTAGTATCAGTGAGATGGATCCTAGAGTGTTCTAATCAGTTACTGATTCTATTATATTGTAAGTCAACACTGTCCTTCTGCAAGTCTTCAGCAATGTTTTGAGAAATTTAAATGAGTTCTGGTGATTTTTTGTTGGATGCATATGAAATTATTTCTGATGTTGCATATCAGTCTAAATGTCAGCTCTTCCTTTGGAGAAGAGTTCCCCACACACTACCTCAAAAACAACAATCTTTCATTCGCTTGGATTTATAGAACACATTCTTGTCAAAACCCAAAGGTATCACGATATTGGTTCCAACCTTTTCCTAGCTTATTTGCATTAACATCTCACTTTCTTTTAGCTTAGAAATGTGGCCATTTGCATTCTCTCATGTAAATGCTCCATATTTTTATTTTTATTTTATTAAACATCAATATTGTTAAAAAGAAAACAGTAGGCTCAGTATGGAGTCACTTAGGCTAAACCTCATGATGCCTACCTAAGACGTAACACATCATTACAGTTTCAGCTCTCCCAGAAAAAGACACTTAAACCAGTCAATGAGGAACTACCCGGTTCGTACTAGTGAGGTAATCTGTCTGAGAGACATCTGTGGTCCCCTTAAGGAAGTGACCTTGCTACACCCAATCCATTCTTGTCCAGTATAATTTCCTTGTCCCACTCCCTCTGCCTATAAAAGTCTTTCATTATATATAGCTCCTCAGACCTCCCTCCTATGTGCTAGGTCACATGTTGTCCATTCCTGAATAATTGAATAAACACGATTCATAAAATTTACTCAGTTGAATTTTGTTTTTTTTTTAACAATAATTAGACCTATAGGTTTCTGTTTAAATAAAAATCACCTTACACTAAAAGCACATTTTCTAATTATTTCTGATCACAGGACCAAGCACGATTAATCAACCAAGATCATGACTCAGCATTTGAGCAGAAGCAGAAAAGCAAAGCGTGGTCTCCTCTTTCTGATCTACAAGATTGTCAAGAGTCTCCTTGACCCTCTCCTCCCTATCCTATTAACAATTTTTCTCACACAAAGAAATAACACAAAAAGATAATAACTACCCATAAGCGGGTTCATTTAAAATATTACATGCGAACCATCTACAAATTCCACAAATGACTACAATTGCTCTGACAGCTTTTCCTTGCAGAATGGCTCTTTCATCATTAATTCCCACCAACCAAATTCCATTAGTCTAGGTTTGAAACGCTGGCAAGCATATATTGCTTTAAAAACACACCATTGCAGTTTCCGTATCACGAAAACATTTTGTTGTTGTTGTTGAAAGACTTAGTGTTGTTAATAGGAGCAAAGGCTAAAGTATGCAAGAAAAACCATTCTGAATATCCCACTATGCTGAAGGTCACAGCGTCATTCCTTCACCAGGTACTTATCAGGTGTCTATTATGTTCAAACCCACTGTGCTCAAAAACTCTTTGTTGGATGAGTGTTTTTTTTTTTTTTTTTTTTTTTTTTACCGTGTTTTGTTAGCCTTATTTTATAAGTTCCCACTCCCTTCAATCTTGGTCAGCTGTAAGTCAATTGCTTATAATCGAATATTTTATCTGAAGGATGAGACTATTCATTTTAAGGCAACAGGGAAAGAATAGGGAAAAAATGCCAAAGCTGAGGTTGTGCTGCTGTCGATCAAATACCTGCTATCAATGAATCTGATTCATCTGGTAAACTATTTAACTATTTTAGTTAAATAACCATTAATCATTAGGACAAATACAGACGTAAAGTATTTGAGCTTATCTCCTGCCTTGCACCCTCCAGAATTATTTCTGTGCCAAGGCTCTGGCTAAACTTGAGGACTTCTGAGACTAGGTTTATGTAGCATTTTATTACAGAACCTGAAATCAGTCCCCTGAACTGACAGTCAATCCTGTTAAGAAAAAAGGATGCTAAGGAGGAAATCCTTTATGAAACAGCAAGAAACAGATTCTTGTATGAGCTACTTTGAGCTTCTGATAATGTGTTTTGTATAATGTTCTAGTCAGGTGCCAAATAGGGTCCTTAGCCCTCAGAGACTTTTTGGAATCATTTCTACCGTGAGACTATGCAATGATAGCTTTAGACACGCCACTGTAAATCTCAGAGCCCCCACTGTGGCCAGTGACAGCTGATAAATGAAAATGGAGGAAAAGGAAGCAAAGCAATTTGCATGACTCCTGGCCCACCTGTAGGAAGCTAATGGAGGTGCCGCTTGATTATTTTCAAGTTACTTGCCTTGCAAACTGTAGATTTCTCCAACACTGTTCTGACGGGTGATGTGATGCCAGTAGGCGCTACGAGGAAGAGATATCGATTTGGATAACGTCATTGGCTCAGTCAAGCTTGTCTGAAGCTAAAAGAAAAAGGAAACGTGTCAGGCTTGATGCAAAATATTAGGCTGAAATCTGCTCTTTCCGAAGTTGAGGGTTAAATGTGGGCGTCATATGACAGAATCTGTTATAGATCCCTGTCTAATTTGCCATTTAAGGTTATTTAAAAAAAAAAAAGTAAACGTGGCTCCAAACATATATGAAATGAACACTTGTAGATGATTTGATATCATTCATTGATTTAGAAGGAACAAAAAGATGTATAACTGATTCCAAGGAGAATTTAAAGGGCATATAGCCAACTTGGAGTGCAGGTAAATAGCTACAACAGTAACTAGTTAGTACCCACCACCAGACGAGTTTATGTGCATCTCTATGAATAAGAATTCTGTGCATTACTATCAGTTTTCTGCAATTTACCCAACTATAAACTTGCTTGTGGAGGGGGGACGGAGCCCTTTTACAAACACATACTCACAAACTGCGCCAAACACAGAATAATCCTTTATCCTTTAATCCTTTTCATCCATTTCTGATTACACCTTTTCCAGACACCTCCTCCCACCCTTGCTCATTGGATCTTTTCTCCAATGGACATTTTTTCTGTGCTTCTGTGATAGGATCTTTTACGTATGAAAAATGTGTTTTCCTGAGAAGTTCTGTGATCAAAGTGTGGCAATATGTTCTTAATTGAAAAATAAATTTTAAGGTTCGCCCCAGAGATCAACACAACCTCACTCAGGTGCTCAAGCATAGGATTAGTTCCAAGAGAATGAGATTTTACATTGCATTTTCAAGAAATAAATTCATTTTTATTGATTCACACTAGTTTTTTTTTTTTTAAAAAGAAAACACTTCCAGAAATGGTTTTATGTGTTCTTAGTACACATTTCTCTGATGCAATCTAAGCAAATGTTCATTTTCTGACAGGCTAGGGGCAACCCTCTAATCAATAAAACCTCACATTTCCTCCTGATTGAATAACTGACTCTTGGCAGAAGTGGGAGCTGCGAAGATCATGTCTGTCAGGTGTGACCTCAGAGACCTGTGTGCTCCATGGGGGTGCCCTCTACCACTGCACTGCCCTGCTTCTGGCCCTTGCCATTCTTTGTACCCAGATTCCCACCCTCCATGGAAGATATGGTCAGGAAAGCCCCTGATCGGCTGTAACAGGCCCTTTAAAGTCATATGAAGTTAAGAGGTTTCTACATTTTAATGGAAGATGAAACCAAAGGGCATGAACATATTGAGGCGATTCCACATTTTTAGCAGTGAGACATGTCTATAACGTCTATGACTTGCCACAAAAGTGCCCTACTCAGTGAATTTGAAAGCCTGGCCCTGTTGAAGGTATCTTTTTTAAAAGATGGCTCTGAGTGGCAACAAGGTAACCCATTTGTATGTTTTTCAGAATTTGGGATATTTCGAAGTTTTCCTTCTTATTGTGAAAATAGATATGCTAACCACACCAACATCCCATGGCTGGTAGGGAGGGGGGTGTCGGAGAAGCCAAATTTCCAGCATCTTTGGTGTGTTTGTTAACCCCACACACTTCTGGATTTTCCCCAGACCAGCAGTTGGAGAATCTGTGTATGGGGCTATGCATGTTAGGAAGTATCAGGATACACACTAAATACCCACTCCTGTAAGGGACAGAAGCAAGGCTCACTGTATGAAATTAGCACTGGGACAAAAAGCCAATTTCTCATGTGAGGCATAAACTTAGTTCAACACATAACGTCTCTAGTTAGCGTGAGCAATGCCCATTAATAAACACCAGTTAATCAATAAAGTGAATTGCATATTCATCACACTTCTATCTACCCTTTATTGTTTTCTAATATATTGTAATTTGTTTATTACTGTACGATACACCACCCGTGGTCAATTCACCTTCCCCAAACTACTTTTCCTTCTATTTTTTTTTTAATTCTGGGAAACATGGTTCTTCCTAAATGGTTGGTCTTAAACACCATGGAAACACAGTAGACATTTTTTTTTTCCTGGAAACAAATAAGTTGAGAATTTTCTCCATAAAATTTTCATCTGAATCACCCCCTATTGTTTTGATACCTCATTTCTCTACTTCTTGATCTTCATGGTTTTCAAATTAAACATGACCTTTACCCTTTCATGTCATCATTTCCTTTTTATTCTATTTCAATATTTATTTCAGAAAAGTGAAAAAATCTGCATTTGAAAATCTGAATGTCTATGTTATCCTGATCTCTGCCAAACATACAAATCTTGTCCACCATACCTCAGATGTTTAAATCTTCTGCTACACATCGGAGTATCCATTCCTCAGTTCTTATTCAGAACCAGGATCGAGTGTGCTCATGAACTATCAAGCCATTCTGTGCCATGTCTTTCAATGGCATCATATCATGGGTAGTATTCTATATGCTTTATTTGCGTGGAGGGTTGTAGATGGCTGCAATCAGACACAAGGTGCCTGGGCTCCCTCCTCTTAAATCTGGGCTGACTGGTGACTGATTTGATGAGTAAAGTAAGATAGACAGGACCTTCTGTTTGTTTTGGCTATGCCTTAGATGGCCTCTAAGGCAGTTTCTCCTTCCCTCCACCTATCCTGAGTTACTCCGGAAATCTGACTCCTCGGAGCCGCCATGTTTGGATGAAGCCCAAGATTGCCATGTGCCCAGGCTAGTAATTCAGAAGGTTTGAACACTTCTTAGAGAATTCAGCCATTCTCAGTTTGCAGACAGAAAGTCACAACCCCCCAAATTCAGGGATTTGCTCAAGGCAAAATCCCAACTATAGAACCTCTAATAGGAAACGATTCTCTTGATTTCTTAGTCCACTGCTTTTTGGACTTTGATGTTGCTCTCTCTGGGGAAAAACGAGCTTCCTCTCCAACATGTTACAATATGCAAGAATACAGCCCTATACTTGGAAAACACCTACCATCCCAAGAAAAAGCAGGAAGGTCCTGAAAACTTTGAGAAGTACTCGCTACCAGCACCCTTTCCTGCTTTTGCCAAAAAAAAATTCTCCAGGTTACCTTACTGCCTTTTAAAATTTCCCTTTGCTATTTTGAGATCCTGCCTCCCCCTGTGATAAACATTAATGCTAATTTGTGTTCCCATACATAAATTCATCCATCTATTAAAAAAACCCTGCTAACCAATTTTACTTCTAGTCTATCTCTGCCCAATAATTGAGTAGATCATTTAAAAACTTATTAGCACTCGGGGCGCCTGGGTGGCTTAGTTGGTTAAGCGTCCGGCTTTCGCTTAGGTCATGATCTCGCGGTTCGTGGGTTCGAGCCCCGCGTCGGGCTCTGTGCTGACTGCCAGCTCAGAGCCTGGAGCCTATTTCAGTCTGTACTCCCTCTCTCTCTGACCCTCCTGCTCACGCTCTCTCTCTCTCTCTCTCCTAGAAAAAAAAAAAAAAAGACATTATCTAAAAACTCATTAGCACTCGAGGTACAAATCTCAACTGTGGGAGAAAAGAGCATTTATGAGTCATTCCCTATGTGCCTGGCAAAGTGCAAACTGCTTTCAGATTTTGGTTAATATTCGCATAAATTGTCACTAATCCTGCCATCTGAACTTTACAGACAAGGAAAATGAGACTCAGAGGGATAATGTAATTTGTTCATGGTGACATAGGCAGTGAAATGATGTCTCTAAGGCTTCAAAGACCATGATGTTGAAGAGAAGGAAAGGCCTTTCCTACCTTCCAAGGTCTTCTAGCTGGACTAAGAGTTAAATTCACCTGAGACACATTCGCAGAGGGAAAAACACACACACAAAGTTTTATTACATGTGCAGAGAGGTCCAATAATGAAATTAAGACCCAACAAAAATGATCAAGGCAGGTAGATGTTATACTTTTAGACAAAGACACGGTAAATCTTTGAGGAACTGACAACACAAAAAGAAGTTAACTTAGCAAGTTTCAATTAGTAAGGACTTCTAGGGGCGCCTTCGCGGCTCAGTGGGTAAAGGGCTAAGACTCTTGGTTTCTGCTCAGGTCCTGATCTCACAGTTCATGAGTTCGAGCCCCACATCAGGGGGGAATGGACAGTGCAGGTCCTGCTTGGGATTTCTCTTTCCCTCTGTCTCTGACCCTCTTGGCTTTCTCTCTCTTCCTAAATAAATAAATACTAAAAAAACCAAAAGGAATTCTACACCGAATTTGGGCTAAGACAGTAAATTCGTAAAAAAGTAACAAGGGGGTGTTTATACAGCTTCTCAGCTCCCATTTCCCATCTCTGGTGACAAGAAGGTGCCACTCTCTCCTGGATCAGGGACGGTGCCTCTCACATGGGAGACTTACTTCCTGCTTTCAGTGGGACAGAGGCGGGTCTGAGTGTGCTTCTTGCACTGGCTGATTTTTAACTAGCTTTAATTCCAAATCATCAATACGCCACAGCGGCGCATTTTGGGGCAGCCCGCCCTCAGCCCCTAATCTTGGCAGACACAGGTCCCTGTAAAATAAATGACTGGCTCCCCCCTCCCCAGGGAGCAGATGTGGGGAGAACTGCACCAGCGGGGTCAACAGCACGACACAGATGCAGGCACGTGTGTGCCTCTCTCGTGTTGAGGGGAGCGCGTCACAACTGCAGCCGCACGATCCGAGTGTTGTCACGCATACACGACTGGCTGATAGCACACCTGTTATCACAACACGGACGCCATCGCTGCCTTGTCGTTTGACCTCGGGCAACGCATTTAAAATTTTTTCTTAAGATTCAATTTTTCCTTGTCTGTAAATTGAAGCTAATGTAATCTACCTCAAGTGTTGTTATTAATATTTCACAAGATGATGCTTTTAGAGGGAAGAGTACATTTGTTGCATCCAAAGTGCTCGGTAGAAACTTCTGGCTTACGACTGTTACCACTACATGGAAGAGGTGACTTACAACAGACACATCTATTTGATGGATGGTCAAGATGTAGAAAGGTGGGGGCTCCTGGGCGGCTCAGTCGGTCAAGCTTCCGACTTCTGCTCAGGTCATGATCTCACGGTTCATGGGTTCGAGCTTTGAGTCAGGCTCTGTGCTGACAGCTAGCTCAGAGCCTGGAGGCTGCTTTGTATTCTGTGTCTCCCTCTCTCTCTGACCCTACCCTGCTCACGCAGTCTCTCTCTCTCAGAAATAAATAAAACATTAAAAAAAAAAAAGATGTGGAAAGATGTCCAAAACGAGCTATCAGACAAAATACGAGGAAGGCCATTCCATTCTGAGGGAGAAGTTTAAGAGCTTAATAGAAGTACAAAACTCAAGAAATAGGAATATGAGGAATAGATGGTCAGTACGGGCAGGTGCGAGAGGCAGGACACTGGTGAGACACAGGTGAGCAATGCCAGTCGCAGGGTGTGCGGTGTGTGTTTGCACATGTATAATAACCCAAGTTGGGAAAAGACAGTGTCAGCTTTCTCGGTATGATGAAGGGTTACGAAATGCCTCACATTGAGTGGCGATGTCAACATGTTCCCTGGTATGGCTGAGACCAGAGGGCCTGGGGAGGGCACTGCACTGTCGAGGAGAAGCCCTCGAAAACTCTGAGAGGCCAGGGGACGCGCGCGCAAAGGCAACACGTGGGACATGTGTCAAAGGTAAAGAAAATAGTGTCCTGCTGCTTCACAAGGAAACGGCGAATCCAAGTGCAGCCCCAATTGGAAACATTTAGTTTATTTGTTCTTGGAAAAGAGCTCATGAAACTTGAAAACTGTATAGAAATAGAAACCCCAGAGACCTCTAGCCAGCCAGGCTCAGCAGCGTCTGGGTTTACTCAAACAGTCCTCTGAAGTTTGAAGGTTTACAGGCAATTGGTTTTTCACAGACTTGACTTAATTTTCAGTAGGGGACAACTCACACTTAATCTTCCATTTTATTCAAGATAAATGAAAAGGAATTAAAAGACACCTTGCCGAGTTTGTTCAAGAATAACAAATACGATGTCATTTAGTCATTTAATGGAAGTTGCTAGATGTCATTTAGAATTGGACTGTGCAGATTATTCTCTTTAAACCTGAACCAAAATGTATGTCATTATTATATGTTTTAAACCGTGTACTGACCAAAGTACTTTCATAGAATGTAAAAAAGCGAAGCTTTCGAATCAGAAAGCTATTACAGACATATACACCAGTACTTTAGACATCATTCTTATCTGTAACTAGCAATGCCTTTAAGAATATATCTATTATTTACTTATCTATTAATTATCTATCAATCTAGTATTTGTATGGAGATGCATTTATGGGGCTACTCTCTGAATATACGAAACACGATGACTCCATATTGAAACACTAGATTTCATTTGTAAATAAAATGCTCATCGTCTTGATTTTGAAATCTCTAAATATCTAGAGACTGCATTAAGGTTTATAGAATTAATTTCCAATGTCTGCACAAAACGAAAGTTGGGATGAACTTTTAACAGTGGTTATAAAATTTTACCCACTTAAAAATAAAGCTGTTTTTTTTTCTGTTGCCACCCACTTAAGGAGTTAGCTAGTACCTGCGCTTTCACTACAGACCAGCTCGTATTCTCACGGTCTGAGCAGCTATTATTTTTGCTCCTTCCTCACCTCTTTTTTGAAAAGGCAACTAAGACACAGTAAGTACCTTATACGAGGTCACACAGCTCTTTCTTTCTCTACAGTCTCCCCGGTTAGCCACATCAGTTTGGTGGATTCTGGTTTGCCCAAAACCGGCCTACGTTTTTTTCTTGCCATTTTATGCAAAGAAATGAGAGTCTGATTCTTTGTATTGTATGTGTATATGCATAATTTTATTTTATTTTATTTTTTTTTTAATTTTTTTTTAATGTTTCATTTATTTCTAGGAGAGAGAGAGAGACAGCGTGAGCAGGGGAGGGTCAGAGAGAGAGGGAGTCACAGATTGAAACAGGCTCCAGGCTCTGAGCTGGCAGTCAGCACAGAGCCCGACGCGGGCTCGAACCCACGAACCGCGAGATCATGACCTAAGCGAAAGTCGGACGCTTAACCGACTAAGCCACCCAGGCGCCCCTATATGCATAATTTTATGTCTATACTCTGAGTCATCTTGATTGACCTTTGAAATCTATTGTTCTTCTTTAAGTAACTTGTTCTCATAATTGGCATGAGCAGATTGTATGCCCATGAATAAATAAGACTATCTGCATTAAAAAAAAAAGAGAAAATCATTCTTATAAAGTTTCCTCATTATTCTTTGATTCTAGCAATACAAATAGCAAAATTGTTTTAACATGAAAATTGTCCTCTTTTATGTCAGCCAATCATTTTCCTCACATATTATCAACTCTAATCAAATTGATTATATATATATATATGATGCATATATATGATGCATTTCCTGAACTGACATCCAGAGAAACTACAACACATTTTAAGAAAAAAAAAGGTATAAATAAAATTTGCACTATTATAACTGTTATAGCATCACTTGCTAGAAAAATTACACACTGACCCCTCACCATTTCTATCTCATTTGTACCTTTATGCAGAAATGAGTATTTTTCTCTGTGTCTGTTTATTTAGAGGCTACATTTTAGTGTTTATAGTTAGTGTTCTGAGCACTGGAACAATAGTAAGTAAATGGATTAATGAGGATCACAGGTCCACTCTAGTTATCAACTATAATAATTTGTTCTAATTGGGCTTGTGTTGGTTCATTATAATCAGTATCTATCTATCAATCAGGAAAAGAAAATTTCACATGTATGCAAATGGTATTTTCCAGCAGGGATCAGCCACTGTCAGTGATAATGAAGGCTCTTGTCTTATGATTAATAATTGATAATACTGAGCAATGGAATCATGAGTAGAACTTTGAAGAATGAATTTATTAGCAGAATCTTCGTATATATTACACACAACTTGCAATCACAAATCTCACTTTTAAACGTTTCCTACAATTTCTTACACTTCAATGAATATAACTAGAAAAAGAAATTGCAAAAAGTGTTAACGTTTTCTGTGTGCTACTCATCAGAATATTATGCCTCCAAATTCTTCAAATTTTCCACGTAGGAAAACTAGTTATTTTTTTCACAGCAGACAGCGATTCCTGTAAAATGTGGTATTGAGAAGGCCTTCACTTAAAGGGGAACCAAACTGTCTCGGATGGAGCCCAGTCTTTGTCATTCCTTCACAAGTCATAAATGAATCCATGGTACTTATGGTTTTGAAAGTTTCATGTGCTTGAATGGAAGGATACTATTTGGCGACAGTTGGGAATAATGATGCCGTGTCTTCGCAGCCTTTCTTAAAACAAGTACTGCGGCATTTTGCACACTCAAACTCGCCGTCAGTTGAAAAGACAAAGCACTGTTTGAGGTAGAACTGTGAAAGAATAGGTCTACCAATTAAACTCGAACTCTTAATTTGACCTGAGAGATGTTGAAATGTGCAAAAAGACATGTGCATCTTGGAACTGATGGAATGTAATAGTATTTCCTATTCACGCAACTATTTAGACAAAAAAATAATCATTTCAGGGGCTCGTGGTAGTCAACACTTGGGTAAGTTTTGTGATAAACCATAAGTCTAGGAGGCCAGATTCCTTTATTTCTCATGGCTGTTGGATTTACTTTCCCATGAAGTCAGCTTCAGTCTCTCAATCTCCCGGGCTCTGCACTCGGCCTTTCCCTGAGATGCCTTCATCCTTGGTAAGATGACATCACCCCAAAATTTCCATCGAAGATACCAAAACCACCCTGGGTCTTATTCATACGGGTAGCGTAAGACCATGCTGCTCCATCAGAAATTTCTTTTCATCTGACTTTAGAAAAGGAAATAAGAGAACTTGTTTTTAAACGATTATTGTTCAAAGGGTTTATTATCTTGGATCAGTGAGGTTTTATAGTTTGTTAAGTGTGTGAGTTTAACTTGCTTTTATTCCTTATGTTTTTAGTGACAAGAGCATATGAAATGACAAATAATCGAGAAGGAAAACACTTTGTTTTCTAAGCATGAAGTTTTATGTAAGACTCTGTTATTCTTTTTTTCTATCCACCAGAGCTTAGGACGGCAGGACTGATGGCTTTGGACAGCAGCGCGCTTGGCCAGCCCTGTTCGTGGCGTTCGAAGTGTTCGCACAGTGTTGCTGTCTTGCTGGTATTTTAATAACACTGATGCTATTTGTCCTTAAACAACACAGAGCTCTTCTGGTGACCAGGTGGCAAAAATTACTGGAAACAGGAACATTCCAAACACTCTTTTTTAAAGGATACATTATAATTCTGATTATGGAAGGCTGTTCTTCGACAAATAGACTTGTAAATTACTCACAATGTTGCAAGCTTAGAAGTTACTAATGGCAATGCCCCTTTCCTTTCACTTGCTCATTTTTCTAAGACATCAGGAAAAATCATTAAAAAAATTATTCATGTTTTCTCAGCTGCCCCTTACCTATGGGGATTTTATAATACACGCAAAGCTTATGAACACAGAAACCAAACTGAAAATAGGACTTCTTTTCCTAGTGTGTGTGTGTGTGTGTGTGTGTGTGTGTGTAACAGATCTATGAAAATAAAATTATTTCAGGGCATTTGAGGCCTTGTCATCTTGGATGATTTTAGCCTCACCAGGCTGAATCACGAGGACACATCTGGGATGTGGTTTCTGATGAATGGCTTCTATCACAAAGACAAGAAAAATTCCCCTGATCATGTTGCACACGTGCAGGAGAGCACCTGTAAACGTGTTTAGTAATAGCATTCAGAGAACCTTGGTGGTTTTAAGAACAAGAAGGATCTCTGAGAAATGGAAACAAAGTGTAGATGTGCCATTTGCTTAAACCTCCAGCTTTAATCATTCCCTCAGGTATGTGAATCTTAGTGAATCTCTCAGAAATTGTTCTAGTTCGAAATTAGTACTGTGACTCACACCTCCCACCACCTCCAAACCAGAACTGTCTTTCTGAAATAAAACTGCTTTGGGGTTAACAAGTAAAGAAAATATAGAAGATTGCTATCCCCTTCCATGATTATTTTCTGATTCCCACTTCTGTCCCACTTGGACAGAAGAGTGAGAAGCTGAAGGTCTACATCCATATGCAAAAGGGGTCTTCTTGTAGTGAAGAAATCATTCTTCATGGAGGCTTAACTCAGGGTCTCCTAGTAAGTTGGAAATCTAAGAAATCAGTAGGGGTCCACTGCCACGACCATACGAATGAGCTCAAGAGGTGTTTAAAGTAACGTTGATCAAAATTTTGTGCCGGCGTCATCTTATCAATCTGAGTAAGGCGTGGAAAATGTTCGCTATTTCAAGTAGTAAAAGCAATGAGACAATCTTACCAGGGCAGTATAAATTACTTCATCCCACAGACCTCTGGGTCACTTGAGAGAAAACTTTCTTGCTCTTCTCTTGTATCTTGTATTCCAAGCAACATTCTGAGCAGAGTAACCAGTCTACAGAGCTGTGAGTGGGTATTCAATGGCTAAACTGTACTTTAAAATTTCTTGGATTGGGTTAACAGTCATTAATTCCTTTGTTGCCTTTCTCAGTGAAGGAAACAAAAATATATTTTTTAAATGTTTATTTACTTTTGAGAGACAGAGAGACGGAGCATGAGCTGGGGAGGGCCAGGGAGAGGGAGACACAGAATTCGAAGCAGGCTATAAGCTGTCAGCACAGAGCCTGACACAGGGCTGTGATATCATAACCTGAGCCAAAGTCAGATGCTTAACCAACTGAGCCACCCAGGTGCTCCTAAATACAAATATTTTTAATAGCCTTACCAATTTAATGATTCTTGTTATCCAGTATTCTACAGTGCAAATGTACTGTTTTGTTCACAATGCTGGGAAAATTTTCTAGATATGAGATTTTTCAAACAAGAGCAGAAAGGCTGCCTAACTTAGATTATGGAGATAGGTCAAAACATGTTTATTCTTGTGTCCTCACCAAGAAGGTAATAAACAAGGGCAAAACTGAGGTTTTATACACGTGATGCCAAAAGATGACATTGAATTCCCTCTGTTACAGCTAAGAAATGGTTGTTGAGACATTATTTCTCATTCGCATTTGTTTATCTATAGAACAGTAACACTGTTAAATCATCTCTCTTTGAAAGGATGAAAATGAATGCATCCGTACCCTGAATAACAATGTCTGGGGCATCTACTGCTTATATAGCTCGTCAGCAATTTGATCTTGTAAAATCTCTTAAATCACGTTAGAAATATGTAAACATTTTCTACGTGCTCAATAATAAATCTCACATGGCCTATTTTTAGACTGAAAGCCAATGAGCAGTATCATTTTCTTATTTTGTAGTAGGTACATAACACATAAAGTGCATCATTTTTATAGGTTTTGGGGTACCTTTCCAACTCCCAGTTACACTTTTGCCTAGTTTATAGCACAAGCCTTCATTTACTTAATATAAGCAAATGAAGAGTTAGAGGGCATTTAAGTACCATTTCAGAGTTGTTGGAATTTCTTTTTTCAAAGAGATTTGTGCATATAGGGGCGCCTGCATGGCTCATCAGTTAAGCGATAGACTCTTGATTTCAGCTCAGGTCACGATCTTGCAGTTTGTGAGTTTGAACCTCCTGCGTCGGGGTCTGTGCTGAAAGTGCGGAGCCTGCTTGGGATTCTCTCTCTCCCCCTCTCTGTCCCTCCCCTGCTAGCATTGTCTCTATCTTTCTCAAAGTAAATAAATAAACAAATAAACATTTAAAAAAAGAGAGAGATTTGTGCATGGTGAGACAGTCTTTTAAAAGAAAAAGTAAAAATGATGTCAGAGACCTAGACATCTTTATTTATGGGCCCAGAATTTGAGCAATCTGGGTAGTTGTTGAGTTGCGATAGCTTTGTCCTCTGAAATCACCAGCTGGGCTTACCTTGAAAAATGGACTAGATATGTACTAATCTTATTAGCATCAACCTTCAGAGAAAAGCATAGCTGTGCACCTGGTTTTGAAATTAAGCCAAATGCTCCATTTACACGTGTACACCAAATGTACGGAGTCTCTGATTTTGTGATTTCTAGAACTACTTAGTTTCTTTGGTGGAGCTGTGCTGAGCCTGCTATTTAACTCCTGTCCCTCTTTTCCTTCCATCTCCAAGCACCAAGGTCCGTGGTGCACCCCTCCAGCTGCACACGGCCCGAGATCTTACTAAGTGGACTGCTGCTCTCTAACCCCTTGACAGCAACTGCTTGGCTCTGGGGATCTGCGTCTCGGCTGCACGGGACATTAGTATGTTCATCACACATGACGGCATCAGTAGCAAATGTGAATTCAATTTTGTTTTGCAAATTTTTTGGCACAAGATCGTTAGACATACTTGAGAGGGATTGAAAGATATTATTTAGCTACAGTTGGGAAGAACAATTTAGTGTCTTCACAAACACTGCAAGTCGTATAATTATTCAAAATCACTCCTGCAGATGGACCGCTATTATAATAACGAAATGTTCATGACACTTGCCGTGTGCTAGGTCTGTTCTCAGCACTTTGCGGATTTTAATGGAGGTACCTCGTAACAACCAAATAAGTAGAACTATTATATCCTCATTTTACAGATGAGGGAAAATGAAACATTTGGAAGTTAAAAACCCAAGATGCCTGAGAAGGCACAGCCAGTGAGTGGTGAAATTGAGATGTGAACCCAGGACACATACTGAGTGCTCTCCTTGATAGCACACAGTAGGGGTGTGTGAAAGAGCTCTTGGAATTTCCTTCATGACAAGACAATTCAATGACTTTACTCAAGAGCGTTTTGTCTATTCAGAACAGCAATAAGTAAACAACTATAAATGTTGAATGCAATTAGCTGTTAACTGTTAACTAATAGCAAGTGACATCACAACTGTTAATTGTGGTTGCAAGCATCAGATTCTGAAATAATTTGAAATCTGGTAGTTTTATTTTCTCAGTGATTTAAGCCACTGGAAAAATGTCACATTAATTAGGTAATTGTTACAATGGTTTAAATTGAACCCAAATCTTTCTACAAGACTAAGTGACACCAATGTCTTATTAATGCTTCTTCAATTAATTGTACAACCTTATTAACAATCCTACTAATGTTCAAGCCACTCATTCAACTTTGTGAGACCAAATGTCCCATGTAAGCCTGGTTTTCACTTGTCACACTTAGGTATGAGGAAAGTTCTGTAAAGCCCTTACAAGATGGTGAGATAAAAATGTGTATGTAGCACTGAGAAAATTAGAAATGCATTAAAAATAACGTAAGATTAAAAAAAAGAATAAAGTAAGATTATATATTAAATTACTTTTTTTGTTTTCTAATATTTAAAAGATAGTTTTCTATGTGTCAAAATGTTATGTACTGGAGAATTAAAAAAACAAAACAAGTATAATATTACATAAAGAACTCTGTAATCTTTAATCTGAAACAGAATTAGGAGTGCTCTTCTGGTGAGTGACCCACTTATTTCCCAAAACTCTGTCTGTCGGGCCTCTCCTAAATGAAATTGAATGTATCTCTAAATCCTGAAGAAATAGAGAATCATCACCTCTTAAGATTATGGCCAATAATCATTCCATTGTTTGCTTTTCAGAGAAGTTAGTAGTAAAGCTTATAATTTTTTCTGTTACTTGTAAGGTTTACTATTTCAGATTCTTTACCAAATTATTTCTTTATTTATTTTCTTTTTTTTATTTTTGAGAGACAGAGAGAGACAGAGCAAGCAGGGGAGGGTCAGAGAGAGAGGGAAGAACAGAATTCAAAGACAGGCTCCAGGCTCTGAGCTAGCTGTTAGCACAGAGCCTGACGCGGGACTCAAACCCACAAACCGTGAGATCGTGACCTGAGCCGAAGTCGGACGCTTAACCCACTCAGCCACCCAGGTGCCCCATTCTCCAAATTATTTCTTAGCTTGGCCTCAAAGCTGTAGTATGATTCCAGAGCATGATAACAGACAAATCATTCTGTTGGTAAACAGTATAAACTCCTGCAAATATTTTATTATTGGCTCTGAAACGTACAGAAAGAGCTAGAAGTTTCAGAGAATCCAGGACAAATAAAAAGACAAAAAGAGAGTGGAATCCTTTCTGGTAGTAACTTAATTTTCCTGGTTATTTCGGGCCCATATCTGAATCTCTAATTGTCCAACTGTATGCAGTGATAAGCAGACAGCATTCTCTGCATTCTCTATGCACCGCACCTCTCTTTGGGAGATGCATGGAGTGTAGGACTCCCTCTTAGTGGTCACAAATAACTCCTTTTTTGACCATATGCTGAATGGGGCATTAGTGGGAGGAGATATGGTAGCTGGGGCGAGCTCTCGGGCTGGGGGCGGGGTGGACGGAGGGGTGCTGATGTGAATGGGCCCGCATAGACACGATGTGCATTAGACCTCAGCGACATTCATTCCCAAACTGTTAGGTTCCCGAGGAAGGGGCCTTACCCGGGCTTTCTGCTCCATTTCTAGCATTAATCTCTCATGTTGCTCAGCTATGGCCAGTGTCGCAGAATGGACCTTCTGGTAGATCATTTCTCCTTCCCTTGTTTGAAAAGTGAATAGTCCTTCTCCTGTGTCACACATTCTGTGAGAACAGAGATAGGGAAAGAGATGGGTCTTCACAGGTTCAAGTGCGTTATAGTTTTCCATGTAAAGGATGCCCTTGCCCTGTGTTACCCTCCTCCTTGACCAAACCAACCAACCAACAAGCACATCTTTAAATAGTACATGAGATGGAACGAAGGGTAAAAACTCATGTCTATTGGGATTTTTAAGGATGAAGCGTTCACCACAGGCACAGAGGCAGATACCAATGGTTTCAGTTACTGAAGTCCATCTCTTATCACCTCCTACTATAAAAGCAAATAGTCATTTTCTTTAAGGCTTTCCACATCTGTGCTATCATCACACTATTTCCAAGATGTGATGGCTCTCAAAATTTAAAGACCTTAAGAAAAATCTGCAGTTTTATACTCGCTGTGGGAGGAGCCAAAAAGACCATTCATTTTATAGTTTATGGATTTGCATACATAGGCTAAAGCTGTTATTTAAACCGAGTAACTGTTAAGTAAATCTTTGCATCTTAAGAAACAACACGGCATAAAGAAGACCCTATTTAGGTATGAGAATATCTGGTATAAATTTTGACTTTGCCACTTACCAGCAGTGTGACCTTGCAAGTTAAATAACTTGCCTCTACCTCCTTTCCACAGCTCTAACATAGGAAAAAGAATAGAGCTCATCTCATAAGATCCTTATGATAGTTGGAAGACTAATCTAAATATCCACTGTAGAGAAATGAGTGGTGTAATTTTAGTGTTTTTATCTGATGGACTATTATACAGCAATTACTATGTCATTTCTGAGAGGGTATAGCAACATTACAAATTCTTATTAAGTACACTCATGAGGGAAAAATCAGAATAAAAATTTTTCAATCACTTAATTATAATTACCTTTTTAAAACATAACTTTATTGGAATAAAACCACTGATATTTTATTAAAGCAACAGGATTACAGGTGAATTTTATTAACAGAGACCAATTCTAAAATGAAAAATATTTCTAATTAATATTTTAAGCCGGCTTTGAAAAATAATTGGAGGCCTTCAGAAAGGCCCACTCAATATTCATATGATGTTACTACTGAGATATGGTGTATTAGCTGGATTGCTGTGTCGTTGGTTGGTTTTCAGATTACAACATCAAAAGATTTGCAAGAGACATTCTTGAAGCCAAACTCTGTCTTCCAGCACCACGAAGATATTGGATCTTCCCTATGATTCCCCAAGGAGTTTTCAGTAGAAAAGAAATGTCTCAAGAGGCTTCAGACATTACAGAGGCTGCGAATGCCAACCCTCAGGGCCCCATAGAGCCAGCACTTAGCTTCTGTGAAAAAGATCTTAATAAAATTCACACAGCGTGAAATGGAAAGTCTGGGGGGAAAATGAAGCATTTTCACAAAGTGAAACAAATGAGCTTTCTTTGTTGATTCAGAGGAGTATACCAGCCCGAGCTGGAGCAGGGCAACGACCCACAAGCAGTGAGCACAGCCTGTGGGAGGGGGAGTTCTGTTCCTTGTCGTCTGAAAAGCGCTGCTCAGTAGCCGTCGGAAATGAGATAATGAAGACACACACTGTCATCCCCTCCTCAGTCACTGAGATGCAAAGGTCTATCACTTACCCACTTCCTGGGACTTAACTGCCCAGTAAGAGGGTTTGAAAGCTTGCAGAAGTTTTTCTCCAGCCTCTGAGATACAGACTCATGAACCTTCAGCCTTTGATCAGCAAACAAGGAATTAAAACACGTTCGCATTAAAAAGTGAAGACATTTTAGGTAAAAGGTGTTCCTTCTTCAACATAGGTATCTAGAATTAGCTCCTACTTTTGGCTTTCATCTTCAGTATTGGAATTAAACAGATTATTGTTTATCCCTGGTTATTGTTTAGAGCATGTTCTCCTGGGACTGGTAAGACACAGATATGGATGGAGATTTGTTTTTCTTATGTGTCTGGATAGTTTGGTGGCAGCAAGTCAGTCCTGGAGGAGATGAGGTGGGAGCTGAAGTCCTTTTGCTGGGGAACGTGTGGTCCGCAGACCGCAGCACCGGCCTCACTGGGAACCTGTCCGGGCCACTCGATCAGAACCTGCATGTCACAGTATTCCAGGTGACTCCTATGCATAGTACAGCCAGGGAGCACTGGCCTACAGAACGCCTTCTACAGGTCACGTGGGTCCCAAATGAGAACAATTTAGAAGCCACGTTTATTTGTGCAGCTTCAGACCATGACATATGAGACTGAAGTTCAGAAAGGAGGCGCCATGATGTAAAGACAGAAAACCTGAAAGAATTGTTTCTTTAACTTGGGAAGAGCTAATACAGAGGCACTCCATGCATTTGAGTATCTAACACATTCATCAATTGCATTTATTTGGAGAAACAGTGAAAATATGGGCAGTGTATATTTGTCTTGACTCCAGACTGATTATGATTGAAATTTATAGACAATCACGACTGTTAGCTCTCTTTATGGTTAACAAGGTATTTTCACAAAATTAATACCTTTTCTTATCTAAAACTGAATGTTAAGGAATATCATCTCTAAGATCCCTTTCAGCTTTAAAGAACAATTTTAAAATTCTAAGAGTGGCTTACACATCAATTTCCAGGGTGTTTTTTTTTTTTTTGACATTGTGACACATGGGATATTATAATAGTATAGAATCCAAAAGTCTAAGAGCACAAATCTCAACCATCGTGTCATTGCCTGTCATGTTCATTTACCACACATTTATCAAGTAGGTACTGTAAGCCAGGCACTTTCCTGAGTCTGAAGATGAACAGGATGGGAACACATACACAGCCCATTGTCTCTGAGGCTCTATGAACAGTCAGAAGATAAGTATCGTTGGAGGATGATTACTAGGTTCTAGCAGGGAGCATTTTACCAAATTAGTCCTTATGTATAAAATGGAGGTTGGGCCGCCTGGGTGGCTCTGTCGGTTAAGTGTCTGACTCTTGATTTCTGCTCAGGTCATGATCTCACGGTTCATGGGTTTGAGCTCCCGGTTGGGCTCTGTGCTGACAGTGCACAGCCTACTTGGGATTCTCTCTCTCCCTCTCTCTCTGCCCCTCCTGGCCTTCTCTCTCAAAATAAATAAATAAACTTAAAAAAAAAATAAAATGGGGGCAACAAGACTTGGTCACAAGACTGTTTCTATTTGCCTTTTGATTAAATTGGGTACTGCGTGTGACAGTGCTAGGGCATGGGACAGTGTCAGAAAGAAATTAGTTCAGCAGACCTGGGTTCCCCAAACCCTGCACAGTTCAAAGAAAGGCTGTGTCTGGGCAGTTTCTTGGCCAGCTTCTGGACTGTAATCTCTGAGCCTCTGGAATATTCAGCCTGATAAAAGTGAATTTTTGTGGGCCCACAGCCTTGGGCAAAGCTGTAGCACTTTGGCCAGATGAGCTCATCTTAATAATGTGTGTGTTTTACTCTGGGGGAGGCTGGAGTCTGAGCAGCTGGTGTCGAACCCATGGACTCTGCCTGCCCGTAGGACGGATCCTCAGCAAAACCCTTGACCCAAGGCTTGCGATAGCTTCCTGCTTAACACCCCCACCCGTGTCTTTTCCCCCGTCCTCGTGGGGCAATCAGGTGGCCCTGAGAGGGCGCCCCGGAAGCCCGGCCCGCTCCATCCTGGCCTTCCGCCCTTCGCTGGTTTTAATCTGCACTTTCACTGCTGTCACCACAGCTGTGAGTAGCGGCGATTTTTTTCTGAGTCCTGGGTCTTTCTAGAGAAACGCCGAGCCTGAGGGCGGTGGTGGGGCCCCTCCACTCAAGGCAGCCAGCAGGCGTTAGGTTGTCAATAGGGTTTGATGCAGGAAGAGTCTAAGAAAATCCTAGAATTTTCTCTCAATGGCCCATCTTGAAATTCCATTTATCCTTTCCTTCTTTAACCCATCTCACCACTCACGTCCAGAATCATTCGAAATAAGGCTACTCCGGGTCTAGCCTCTGTCATGTTCCAATAAATAAGGACCCTGCAGAGCTCATGGGAATGTCTGTGTTCACAGGAAACAGGACTCTATGAGGTGCTCTGCTATGGAAATATTCTCTTAATACCCTTCAAGGGGGGAAACGGCCCTAATTGCGAGGAGCCTAGAGGCAACTGCATGTGAGAACAAGCCCTTACCTTGTAAGCTATTCGATGACTGCCCTCTTTTTCTGCCTTTAAGTCTCAAAGTTAACTCTTTATGAAGGGGTGGCTTCAAAATCCCAGTCCTTTTCCAGATAACAAACAAAAGAAATTCACCAAAAGGTATGGAAACACTTTATTTTTTTTTATTATTCTTTTTTAATGTTTATTTATTTTTGAGAGGGAGAGAGTGAGACAGACCACGAACAGGGGAGAATCAGAGACAGAAGGAGTCACAGAATCCAAAGCAGGCTCAGGGCTCTGAGCTGTCAGCACAGAACCCGGCGCGGGGCTAGAACTCATGGACTGTGAGATCATGACCTGAGCTGAAGTCAGACCCTTAACTGACTGAATCACCAGGCACCCCAACACATTACTTTTAAAAACTGAACCCAGATTTTTTTTTATTATTATTATTTTTAATGTTTTATTTATTTTTAGGAGAGAGAGAGACAGTGTGAGCAGGGGAGGGTCAGAGAGAGAGGGAGTCACAGACTGAAACAGGCTCCAGGCTCCGAGCTGGCAGTCAGCACAGAGCCCGACGCGGGGCTCGAACCCACAAACCGCGAGATCATGACCTAAGCGAAAGTCGGACGCCCAACCGACTAAGCCACCCAGGCGCCCCTGAACCCAGATACTTTAAAATACTTATCTGTGGGTCTCTAGATAAAATTTCACTACAGATGAATCTGTAGACGTCTGGCAATGTTGCCCATTTTCGAGGCTGTACGACTCTGTTCTCACTGTAAGTTGCGCAGTACTGTTGACATATTTCATGACCAGATATTTACCCTCCGTGCACACAAAATTTTTAAACATTCAGTAATGGAGAAGAGCAAGAACCCTTTCCTGAAAACCCTATGGTGTATCTATTCAGTATTTAAAATTTAATGCTTAATTATAGAAAGTAATGAAATTCTTCAAAGCACAGCTTTTCTGAAGAGTGGTTAAAACCAATTAACACTTTTATTCCATTAGCAGTTTAATCTTTATTGTCATTTAACAATGCTAGCATTGGGCTTTTCTTTTAGCAGCTACGAAAAGGCTGAAGTTTCTCTCTACGAGCTCTGGTGAGTTGGACTTGGATCTGTGGTAAGAAATTGCAAGCAAAATGCACAGACAAAAGCAAGTCCAGATATGGACCCAATTCATATGAGGGGTAAATACGTGATGAACGTGTTATCTCGGGTCTGTAGGGAAAGCTGGACTTTCCAATAAACCGTGTTTGGACACTAATCATGAGGAAAAATGTTGGGTCCATGTTTTTGCCTCCACTGATACAAGGTGTAGAGGAAGCAAGGGAAAAAATTAGTAAAAGAAAATAGGGAAGAATTCCTATATAAACTCAGAAGGAGGTAGGAGTATCAAGCTATGATCCAAGCCAGAAGGTGACAGAAGAAAAAAAAATGAATGAATCAGCCTGAAAAAAACTTTTTATTTTTTGTTTTAATGTTTAGTTATTTTTTGAGAGAGACAGAAAGACAGAGCATGAGCAGGGGAGGAGCAGAGAGAGAGGGAGACACAGAATGTGAAACAGGCTCCAGGCTCTGAGCTGTCAGCACAGAGCCCGACGTGGGGCTCAGAGTCACGAACCGCAAGATCATGACCTGAGCTGAAGTCGGACCTTTAACCGACTGAGCCACCCGGATGCCCCAAAAAAACTTTTTCAAAAAATAAAAAAAATTATATCAGCAGGCAAATAAAATCTAGGAAATTATTTGAAATGTACAATACTTGATAACTTCTCATCTAGAAAGAATGTAATCTCAGTACTTTTTTCTGAGGGTTGTTTTAGCATTAAATGCATTAATATGTGTAAATCTTAAAAACAGTGTCCGTGAGTTACTGTACTCCTTAAGTAGTAATGTTATTTTCACTATTACTACCAAATACCAAAACAGACACCTAAAACATAGGTATAAATTAAAAAAAAGGGTGACAGTAATATGTACAGGGCACTAAACATTTTGTAAGACATAGCATGTGTGGGAAGAATTCATATACACCTTTGCTTGCATACACGTGAAACCCTGTTTCATGAATGATGAATGCACAAGAGAGAAACTGTGCTATTTGCTGGGGGTGAAGTGCACAGAATCAATGGATATTTTTTTCTATGGATACTTCTTGATGTAAACAGCCAAATCAAAGAAAGTAGTGCCCCTAATTTATTAATTGAATTTATTTAATGAAAACTAAATTAACATTAAATTTTAAAGCAAGGGTCAGAGGACTCTCACAGGGTTTTTGTAAAGATGTAGTGTTTATAATGTGCCCAGCTCAGTCTCTGTCACATAGCAAATGCACATTTACTGTTAAACTTACAAAGTACTATACCGATCATTATGGGCTTCCCTTACAATTTAAACACACACACACACACACACACACACACACACACACACACACACACACACAATCTCTTTTCACTGTAGCACAGACATCTAGATCTAATTTTCAAGACAACCAGGTTGCTGAGTTCTGGTATGAAATGAATTGAAAGAACAGCAACAGCCATAGCTACGGTGAGAATCATAGTAGTTAGCACTCAGTGAGCACCAACTCGGGCAGGGCTTGGTGTTAAACACAGCACGTGCATTGCCTCATTGAGCCTCACCATCTCCAAGGATCTCACTGCTTCCCATGACAGAAAACACCATCCTAAGGAGGCGAGAGAATCTGCCCCAGGTTGCTGAAATATAAGTGGCGGAGCTGTGGTCTGAACATACCCCTGTGGTTCTGGAGGGAAGGTTGTTTTCACCAAGCCAGATTTTGTTCATCCACGATGAGAAGCAGAAAAGTGTGCATAAGTCTTAAATTATGGAAATTTCTGCAGTTGGAGAGAAAGAGAGAGCTCGGAATAGAGCTTAGGGTAAAACATTCTGAAGGTGCTCTCTCCCTGTTTGCCACTGTTCCTTTTCTGTCAACTCAGGTTCCCAAGAGTATGTCTCAACAGTGCTCCAGTAGAATGCATGTTAAGGTAAATCAGTCAATTAATCGATAAAATGGCTAAAGTGCAATCAAACCCTCTCTGCACTCCCAACTTCATGTCAAGTCCTTTGTAAGGAGGAAGAGATGCTAGAACATTTGCCGTCCCCTCTGCCTCTTGACTGGATGATTGGCCGGCTACACACATTGAATGCATATGGTGGCTGTTGGTTGATTGCACTGCGGGAGCCTTAGAGATACAATACTTTCCCTTAAGCAAGTTGAGATACCCAAGCCTGCAAGGAGATCTTGATTTTAGTCCAGAATCTGCTGAAAATTAGCATAGTGAAACACCATTTTGATACTTTATAAAAGTAAGTTTTTTAATTTATTTAATTTTTGAAGTTTGTTTATATCTACTTTGATAGAGACAAAGAGTGCAAGAGGGAGAGAGGCAGGGAGAGAGGTGGAATACCAAGCAGCCTCTTCACTGTCAGTACAGAACCCAGTCAGGGGCTTGAACTCACAAACCGTGAGATTATGACCTGAGCCGAAATCAAGAGTCAGATGCTTAAGTGACTGAGCTACCCAGGTCCCCAAAACTAAGTTTTTTTTAAAAAATTAAAGAATTGATATAAATGATCTCTAAGGCATAGATTTGTTAGAAAATTCTTTATGTTTTCCACTTGTGATGGTGGCTTCTCAATCACATTAATCAAAATGTCTCCCTCATTTCACATATTTTCAAAGTTTTAATTTTATTTCATTCTGTTTACTTTTTTTTACTTTGGGATTTTCTCATTTGGTTTCTCAACACAATGCAGAAGTCAGTCGAGTGTCCCTGAAATTTTGGCTTTAGCAAATCCCTGAAAAGAGATACATATAAGACATCCCTCTATGCCCCTTACCTTCTGCCTCAAAAATTTAGGACTGAACAATCTACCACACAAAGACAATCATATTTGCTACCATTATCATTATTATATTGTTACATGTTTATGAAGGTTTAGGGAAAAATTTTTAGAAGATTTACAGCTAATTTTATATTTACCCTATACATATATCTCCTGATGGCTTTAGTGTGGAAGTTTAACATCCTTAACCCCCAAGCATCAATGACAAAAAGCATCCGATGCATTCCATATACTTTGTTGACTGAAATGACTTGAAAATGATCAATATGATGGCTACCTGATAAGTATTGATTTTGTAGCCCCTGATAGTAAAAAATAAAGCAAAATAAAATATAGAAGAGAATTTTTTTTAAAGAACAATCCCATGGCATTAGCATATTCTGAAGGGAATAGACCAATGTGTCAATAGGAAAACCAAGAACTAGTACATTCTTCTGTTCTCCACTGCTGTACACTTGCTCTATTTTAAAACCCTTTCAATAAGGCTCTGTGTATCATATGAAGCAGCTACCAACATATACTCAAACCTATTTGTCTGGGTAAGAGCTAATAACAAAGCAAGTCAAGCGAAACTTAAATTCTGTCATTTAGAAATTATACTTCCCTTTTAAAGTGAATTTGACTGCCAAGTTATGGTTGGGAAATTTTTGCAGTGTAACATGCAAGTTACTAATATCTATTCACTGAATTAGAAGAGTTATACTTTTTTTCACCATTTTGAGAGGTACCTAAAAATGAGATCATTATATTCACTCAGAGCAAAAAAGCCTGCAATCAGGGTTTACAAATTACATTTTTATTCTCTTTTTGCTCCAAACATACTTAATGGAGGTAACTTTTAAATCAAATGAAATATAATTCAGTGTCTCAAGTGGCCACAGAGGAAAGTGTTTAAACCAGATAGCCAAAATAGAAGACAAATTCAAGACTATACCTGGTTTTATACTGAGTGTGTCTTCCCTTTTCTTCTTAGGTTATTTTTGTTCATTCATTGACATTTTTTTTTTTTTTTGGACATCAATCAACCATATGCCAGGAACTTTATTACCTTTTGGACAATATTTTTAAAAAGCATATTTAAAAAAAGATATGAGTAAATAATAAATATTAATTCAGTACTGCATTTACTCTCATAATATGTATATATTTACCTTTTCATTTAAAAATGCAGCAAATGAGTAGGTAATTAAATGAAATACATAATATAATAACACATTTTGGAGACTAATAGCTAGTGAATTGGTTATCTTCATTGCATTAAAATTTACTCTAGAGGTTTTTAGTTGACAGATCACTGGTAGAGTACAATTTTTAGTCTTTTGTTGCCTTTATCAAAACAAGCCATTCAGTAAAATGATACAGTCATTCTAATATACCAAGGGCAAATGCTGATTGGTATTACAAAAGATGTGTGCATATACTTAAGTTACAGCTTTTTCACTTGTTTTGAAATAGAAATTAAAATTTAATGTTGTAGTGAAAATGTGAATTTACTTAAATTTCAAAAATTGAAGAATTTCAAATGTAACTACCTAGATTTTTTTATGTCAAATGTCATCATTACAACTTAATAAATCTTAAACCTTAATTTTAATTTATTTGGAGGGAGGGAGAGAGAGAGAGAGAGAGAGAGAGAGAGAGAGAATGAGAGGCTCAAGCAGGCTCCATTCTGTCCTCACAGAGCCTGATGTGGGGCTCAAACTCATGAACTTTGAGATCATGACTTGAGCTGAAATCAAGAGTCAAATATTTAACTGACTGAGCCATCCAGACACCCTTAACCCTTAAGTTTTAAGTCACATTTAAACTTTAAGGTGAATTTCTTTAAAAATCTGAACTGGGAATATAGTCAGTGCTATTGTAATAGTGTTGTATGGTGAGAGATGGCAACTACATTTGTGGTGAGTACAGCAAAATATAGAAAGATGTTGAAATACTAAGTTGTACACCTTAAATTAATGTACCATTGTGTGTCAACTATACTCAAGTAAAAAAATTAAAATAAAAAATAAACAAAAACATGAATTGAAAAATATGGTGAACAGATAATTTGAATCACCTTTAAAGTAGAAGCTAAGAAATAGAGCCAGTATTTCCCAGAACATAAATACTTTTATGTATTCCCTTGGTATCTTTGGCCTTCTTAGGTATAAGAGTTGGGTGCTCATCAAGGTTCAGACTGATGTATTCTAGTCAAGAACTGACCAAACATCTGTGTTTCCCCTGATAAATCAGGTAAAAACTTGTATTATAGCACTTCTAACATCTTACCACTTATAATTTTACATGTCTTTTTCCCACCTAGACTCTTAATACAAGACATGAAATGAAAGAAAATCACATTCACTCAAAAATCTTAAAAATCTAGGGGCGCCTGGGTGGCTTAGTCGGTTGGGCGTCCGACTTTCGCTTGGGTCATGATCTTGCGGTTCGTGGGTTCCAGCCCCGCGTCGGGCAATGTGCTCAGCTCAGAGACTGCCAGCTCAGAGCCTGGAGCCTATTTCAGAGTCTGTATCTCCCTCTCTCTCTGACCCTCCCCTGTTCACGCTGTCTCTCTCTCTCTCTCTCCTAGAAATAAATATTTAAAAAAAAATCTTAAAAATCTAGAGACAAAGAGAATAATAATTTCTTTTACTGTTGGAATAGGTTTTCCATTTCTACCCCCAAAGATCCACCTTTAGCTCCAATCTACCTCAAATGTTTTCTAGATTATGACATACATCAAGTCATAGAACAAAGCAAACAACAAAAGAGATACTGAGGGGCACCTGGGTGGCTTAGTGAATTGAACATCCCACTCTTGATTTCATCTCAGGTCATGATCCCCGGGTTGTGGGATCAAGCCTCTCGTTAAGCTCCATGCTGAGTGTGGAGCCTACTTAGGATTCTCTTCCTCTCCCTTTGCCCCTCTCCCCAACTCATGGTTTCCCTCTAAGTAAAAAAAGGGGGGGGGGAGAGATACTGATATTGAAGAGTCTAAAAAAGAGATAAAGGAATGGAAGTTCCATAAATGAAAAAAAAATACTACTTATCCTATTCTTACCCAACTTTGGTTCTCAGTATTCCTGTTCTTAAAGTTAGAAGGTTTGGCCAAATGATTCATACGGTATCTTTCAAATGCAGAAAAAGTTCCTAACTAAGGAACTAAGGGGGTGGTTTCTTTAAATTCCCTCTAGTAATAGCTGTGTCTCAAGAGGTGGTTAATACCATTAAAATGTGATTTATTATGTTGTGTTTCTTCATTATTGACTTGGGCACTTTTACTTTTCCTGCTTTGTAGCTTCAGTGTAAGGGTTAATGGAGGTGAGTGGAGCCATCTTACTGCCCAGGTGTTCATAAAACAAAAGGGCAGGGTCTCCAGCAGGAGCCTGCAGGTCATACCAAGGTTCATTTATGTCCACCTCGGATCAGTGCAATTTATCATTTATTGAGCTTCAATAGTCAAATGGCTCCTATTGGAAATTCTCAAACTGTCTCACATCCTGATCACCTCTATAGAGCCAAGAGCCCCCGGTTATGGCAGGTGTGTTGGATAATTTTATGTGTCAACCTGATTAGGTTACAGGGTTCCCAGACATTCTGTGTGTGTGTGTGGGGGTGGGGGTGGGGTGGTGGTGGATGTGGGTGTTTATGGAGGAGATTGACATTTGAATCAGTAGACTAAGTACTGACATTTGAATCAGTAGACTAAGTACTGACATTTGAATCAGTAGGCTAAGGAAAGCAGATTGTGCTCCTCATTGTGGGTGGGCTTCATCCAATCCACTGGAAGCCTGAGAAGAAGAAAAGGGGATGAGGGAGAATTCACTCTTTTTGCCTCACTAGTTTTGAACTGGGACATCAGTCTTCTTCTGCCCTTGGACTAGACTTTCCACCACCAGCTCTCCTGAGTCTCCATCTCACTGACTGCAGATGGCGACACTTCCAACTTGACTAGTCCAGCAAGCACATCTCCTTCTTCCAACCTGCGGGAGCTCCTTGTGCCCATGGAAATCCCACATCCTGTCCCTGGGCATTTGCAAGTGGCGAGTGGGATCCATGCAGTTGTCCCTGATGTGCCAAAAATCATGTGGGTGGCGGAGAGAGCCAAGAATAGAGAAAACTAGACTTTTCAAGAGGAATGAATTTCTGCCCACCAGACCCAAGGTGCCATTTTCTATTCTCCAAACACAGCCCCAGACTTAGCTAGACTTACATCACAAGGGCACTTTCTCCCGCATCAGCCAAGTATTTTTATTTGTTTGAATACTATTATTATAGCAAAAGAAATGTGAAATCAGTAGTCTGCTTCTGAAATTTAAAGTAAGATTTGACTTTCTCTGGCATGCTTTTATAAATTTTCAAAACTCAAGTCTAGATGAGTAAGAGTTTTACTATGAGTCCTAGCTAGAGAGAAACTGAGACCTTTAAGAGGTGACCCTGTTCCTTCTGGACCTGGGTGATGGTGGGGAAGAGAGAATAAAAAGAGGCAGAGAAAGCACTACCTCTGATAGATATAGAGGCTGATGCTTCCATATCCCGGTGTTGCCCATCTGAGTGGAAATTCTGGAGAGAGAGGAATTAATAAATTAGTATCTAGAGTGAGCCAACAGCCTTACACCACTGACTCCCCACAGGCCTCCGTTCAGATGCAGAACATCTAGAAAATCTTGTGCAGAGCATAGGGGATGAAGAAGGGGATATGAACACGCTAAGATTAAGGAAATGCTTTGATCAGTGGATCCAGTGAAAAGTGCCAGCACATTCCCCCCAAAGGCCACACAGATAGAGTCACACTTCAGCAGACAGATGCCAGTGTGAGGCAGACTAGACCACATGGTGCTTGATCTAAGGTTTCCTTACTACCTAAGGCCATGTAAGTCTGTTGTGTGTTCCAACAGCCTGCTACATAAACAGAAGACGGGAGAGGAAGCCAGTATGTTACCAAGATGACAAACCCCAAAATGACCATTTAAAATGGCATGTTGAAATATCCTTCTCATTGAGAGGGGGCTTATGAAAAATCTTAGGTAGAAAATAAAGAATATGCATTATCTTGCTCAATGGAGCTGTATTAAATTTTAGAGCCAGCTATAGTCATGAAATAGTTGTGGTTCCAATTAGTGAGAGCCTCACTCCCTTGAGGTGAAACTCATTGGCAAAGGTTTTGATTTCCTTTGACCTCATATTTACATAGTTGTCTGGACAGATCTATAGTCTTTTCATACATTCGTGGGGAACCATCTTTCCAAGTTTCTGTCCACACCTTTTCCCAATTCCTCTGCCATATTGTTCCTGGCTTCTACAATCATTTGAGGGGATGCAGTAAAATGAATGTATTTTATTCTGATTGGTGTTATTACTGAAGAGGTTCTTGTCATTGACAGCAAACGACAGAAAGAGCCAAATCCAAAAGATGCAGTCTTAGATGTTGATCATGTAGGGTGATTTGTACTAGAACAGGGCTCCAGTGACCCAAATGTCAGAAGACACCAGCTGAAGAAGGGGTTACTAGGGAAGGCACATGTGAGCACAGGAATCCTTTCTGGTGTGACTGTTTGTACTCGGAGTTAGGAGAGTATGAGTTAGTGAGCCAAAATCAACCTTACAGGTGACATGAATCCTAGGTAAGAAAGTGGAGAAGGTGTATAGGGAGAGAGAAGAATGGGGAGAGAAGCAGTGAGTCAGATGGTGATAAAATTCAACAAGGATTGGGTTGAGGAATCAATTATTCAAGCAATGAATGAGCTGGCTCTATGTATCCTATGGACAGAAAAGGTCCCAGGAACCAGAAAGAAATGAGTGAAGATCAGAACAAGCAGAGGAAACAAAGTCAACTTTAAAATATAAAAATTATATTCAGAGTCCCATCCTCAGAGAATATTCTAGACGGACCTCTCCTTGTTCATTCTGCCAGTAGTCCTGGCAGAGTGGACTGATTGTGTTTTCCTGATAAACTTAAGCCTCGGGTGGGTGAGGCTCTCAAATTCTCCCATTCAGTGACATAAGCTAGGAGAGATGAGGGTGTGCCTCAGTGTTAGCCAGTCGGTTGTGAAGTAGAGACTGAGAGAAGGTGAACAGATCTTGGCAAAGGTGTGTAGCCTCTGCCTGAATTGTTCCATTTTGTCTAATGTTAGGTATGCTTTATTTCATGTGATGGAGTCCATAAACTTCAGATAACAGGGACGGATTCTATATTTTATTTTACTTTTTAAATGTTTATTCTTTTGAGAGAGAGAGAGGGAGAAGAGAGAGAGAGAGAGAGAGAGAGAGAGAGAGAGAGAGAGAGAGAGAGAATCCTAAGCAGGCTCTGTGCTGTCAGTGTGGTGCCTGACGTGGAGCTTGATCTCACGAACCATGAGATCATGATCTCAGCTGAAATCAAGAGTTGGACGCTTAACCGAGTGAGCCACCCAGCTGCCCCTGACTCTATATTTCAAATAAACACTTTATGTGACTTCGGCACATCTAAGTTGGAAATAGTGCTTTTAGAGAAAGCACAGGATAGCTTCCTGCTCCTTCCAATGCAGGAGAGGACTAGACCCAAACAGACCCTCCTCACAGGGTCAGATTCTCATCAGCCTGCTCATGCATTCCACGTACACCTATCATTCACTGTGTGCAATCACTTGGCCCGGCCCAGGACAGGCTGCACAGGTGGTGACCTGCACAAGATACATGGGCGAGACGCTGGTGCTTTTAGTAAGTAGTTCATACTCTCTCTACACCACATCTCCATGCCTGGACCCAAATCCATTCCCTTCATATTTCCAGAAATATCTCCAATCATTTTTTTTAAAATTTTTTTTAATGTTTTTTATTTATTTCTAGGAGAGAGAGAGAGAGACAGTGTGAGCAGGGGAGGGTCAGAGAGAGAGGGAGTCACAGACTGAAACAGGCTCCAGGCTCTGAGCTGACAGTCAGCAGAGCCCACGAACTGCGAGATCATGACCTAAGCGAAAGTCGGACGCTTAACCAACTAAGCCACCCAGGCGCCCCAAAATATCTCCAATCATTAAGCACCTTCAAGAGACTTGAGCGGCTGGTGGTAGGAATGGAATTAATTACTTATGTAACTGAGAGGTATTTATAGAAATAGAATTTTGCTTTCCTGGAAGGGGCAATTTAAGTCTGTAGACGTGGAAGCCATGACCACGTTGACCGTGCCAGCCAGTGGCTGCCGGGGGATACTAGCTTCCTGAGGTGTCAGGAAGAGAAAAGGAGAAAAGAAAATCCTAACTTGTAGATACGCCAACTGAACATTCCTTACAACTGTGGCAAGAACTGGTCAAGGTACCTGATGCAGCTAATTTAAGAACTGGCTCCCCTCCAGGCTCCTCAGCTTCTCTCCAAGAGTGGCCAGGCAGAGAGAGCGAGAAGACAGATGAGCTAGCTGCCCAGAACCTTCTCCGGGCCGCCTTCCCAGCTCAGGATGACATACTGTGGGAGCCCCAAGGAGATGGGACTTTACGGGAATCTTTTCTACCAGTCTCAGCCTGGCACTGACTGCTGTAAAGAATGGAATAAAAATGCCATAAGGAAAGTGGTTGAGAGAAATTTACTCTTTTACCCTTGAGATCTAATGGGAATTCAAGCAGATGCATTTTATTTTATTTTTCTTAATGGTCAAAGCCCTTGGCTTCATACTGTAAATACCTATCATGGATCAAAGCAATCTTCGTGAAAAATATTGTTTCCAGCTTAGCTAGTTGTTAAAGCTCCATGAAGGACTCGTTTCAAATGCCATCTTCTCTATGAACAAAAAGATCATTTGTTGCTAAGTTATATCTGTATGATTTCATTTTTTTTCTTATTGCATATAAGGATGTTTATGGAATCTCAATTACATAACGTTTTGCATGGCTCTGTTATCTACCACTCAAAATGCTTGAATTGTAAGGTTATCTTATGTTTATATCATTCATACTATTTTTTTTTCCATCTAGGGACTGATTGCTCATTTTGGCCCCCAGTGGTTATTTCTCTTGCAACTTTCATTAGATTTTCCTGCAAATTGAAGGGAAGAAGAAAAAAGCAAGGTAGAAAACACGAGAACTGAAAAGCAAATCTCCTGTGGCTTTCCAATTTATGTCAAAGGAAGTGGTCAAGGTTTTGAGGCCAGGGTTAAGGGATGGAGCTGCACATGACAGTGGGAAGGAGAACACGGAAGGGTTAGAGGGTGCCTTGGTGGGTATATGGAACATTGAAATACACCAAGGCTCATCTCGGATGCTTTGGAAAAGTCACCCGACTACCGAGTCTCAGCTGCTCATCTATGAAACTATTTGCCTTATGCATTTTACAACATCGCTATGAGGATCAAAATGTGAGAGCATTTTGGAAACTATCGGGCACACTGAAGTGAAAAATATGAGTGTGATTAGGAGCGATGGTTTCACAAGACCCCTAGGGTATGTGGAGCCTACCGCTAAAACATCTTCCTTAGCAAATGTCCTCTTCCTGTGCTTCTGGATATCCCTTGGGTTGGTGCGACTTCCTCAGATGCTGCTGCATTTTCTGTTTGGAGATGGCATTTCCTCTTCTCAAACTGTGACCCACAAGCCCTCCGACAGGCCAGTCACCGCCCCCCCCCACCCCCCACGCGTGTCCTCTGTCAATCCGGCCACTGTCTCCATAACAGAATTTGCCTGTGAAAAACTGCCACCCTAGATCAAGTGGCCGCTTTCCACGGGGGAAATCTAGCTTCTGCTTCCACCAGCACAGTCAGTATTTGAGAAGGGAGCAGAAACCCTCTGCCATTTCACCAGCTCACGGAAAGGTCATTTTTCCCCATTTCTCCTGCAGTGGAAGGTTTTGATTGTATAGCTCTAGTAATGTTGCCTTTTTTGAAATTCATTTTTGTTCTCAGGGGCTGTGCTATCTTCCCCTACACAAGTTTCATTATATTTAGTGCAGTGGAGCATGTAGATGGTGTAGGAAGAACGGCAGGCAAAATAACCCATTACTACACCTACTGTCAGCTTTCTGCATATTTAGTAGAAAACGGAAAAAAATATTTATGGTCAGTCAGGATTGGAGTAAATGGATGGGCTTCACTTCTGATATTTGATTTCGGTGACTTCATGTATTTTTCTCTGGGGTTCTATTAAAACCATGGTAATTAATTTACCTTGGTGCAAAGAGTAAGAGAACGTTTTTTGTTTTGTTTTGTGTTTTTTTTGTGAAAATTTCTTATTTCTTTACAGTTTCAATGTTATTGCAGGATTCATTTGGATCACTTTTACTAGTAAATAGAGCAATGATATATATTCTGTCAGGATACTGTACTGTCATTATAGATGTTTTTGCTGAATATTTGTTATTAACATTTTAAATTAACATACATTTGAATTTAACTTTAGAGACATGAATGAAATATTTTGCTGTTAATGCAAACACGTGCCAAAGCAAATAATCTAACAATTCACCACTCAGATCTTCTAGCTGAAACAAAAGAGTTCTGGATTCAGACAAGGATTTCTTTTCTGGACGTGCTAATAATAGCTTGTGTGACCTCGGATGTATTGATTTCTCTCTATTTGTACCAATATCTGTTCTCTGTCTTTTGCTGATGTGTATGTCTGGCATTGTGCCCTGGGAAGCTGACTTCTACAGGCCCAGGCTTGCTTGTCTTCTGGTTTGGCCGAAGGAGGGGCACTCACAGAAGAAGTCGGGGGTGAGCCTGAGGTATTTTCCCCCATCCTGCCCTTCCTGTTTCAGCTCTGTGGTTTGGGCATGCTTCTATCCTCCAAGGATTCAAGTTCTCTCCGGGTTCTGGATTCCTTGTTCCCTTAGGCACAGAGTAAGTAAAAGCTTCTCTCTGTTGCTAGTCTTGGGGTGCCCATCACCCCATGTTTGTTCCATAATCATACCTACACCTGTTAAAAGAGTTCCTACACTGAATTCTCCCCAAACTCTTTGAGTAGGTAATTTCTGTATTGTTGAGCCTATACTTAATTCATACTGTTGAGGTTATTTAACCTCTCAGACTCTCAGTTTTCTGATTTATAAAATAAGGAAAATAATAGCAGTACATCTAAGAAGGTTGCTATCATGAGCAATAATTACGATGGTGATAATAATAATAATAAATGTAATGGTTGGCATACATTATGTACCTACTTCTAAGCTCAGCATCTATCCACATTATCATTACTTATGGAATGCAAAAGCAGTCACCAACTACTTCTCATCCTATATTCACACCCTTGCAATGTGCCTTTAAATGTCCCCCCACCAATATGTGAGCATTGGATACTGAGGAAGAGGAAAGTTTTTAACATATAAGTTTTCAAAGGTACGTTGACCATATGTGTCAACAGATGATCTTGGGTGTTGCATATTAGTTAGAAGTAGAAATTAAAAAATACACTACATAATAAGAACCTGAAGAGAGGGAACCAGACAGAGGAAGAAAAATGTTTTGTGGACTATAATCTTAAGAGAAAGATAGAACAACATTTAAACACACCAGGCTCTGCCTTAGAAAATGTCTCAAGTTAGGTAATGGATGATCTAGATATCTAGATGAAAGCTAGTGCCGTATAATCTTCTGTTTGGGGCAGGAGGGTTACCTTGTAGCTAAATCAAACATAACAACAGATGCTACCCAAATATTTTCTATCCTAAGCCATGAATTCCTAAGGTGAAGAGCTTATTGCATAATCACTAGGCAGAGAAATTTAAGAGCCATATTTTTTTTTTTAATTGGATGCTGGGTACATTCAAAAAATCAAGCTAGTCCAGTCCATGCAAAGTCTCTAAGGGAACTACTAGGAGATGGGCATTTTGGGGAGAAGATATCATATGGTCATTAATGTTCTTCTACCTTTAGATCAAAAGGAAACTATGTCTAGGCTGAGACATCAGGTCACACTCAATGCTGCTGTCCTCTAGGAGTTTCTAGGCTGTTTGAAGGTGCTTGTGTGAAGATAAGAGTAATAACTTACTTAGATAATACCTTCTTTTATGAATATGGACCCAAAGTTCAAAGGTATAAGTGTGACTGGTGTAAAACATCATTTTCTTCTCTGAAGAACACATTAAGAATGTCAATACTCTTCAACAGTGACACAAAGTGACACAGAGACCCAAACATGATCTCATTTTATCAGGTGGAATTAAATTAAGATTTCCCTTTAAAAGAGGTTTGAAATAACACCATATCTTTTTCGTGGAAGCTTTCAATTTCCCCCACGTTACCGTAATATTCCAAATTCACACACAACCTTGAACTGACCCTTTGTAGTCTACCAATTCTCTCATAAATTAAGCCTTTGCGTTTAAACATATCAAACAGGTTTTATCCAGGATACACGTAGTTCTTACTATAGACAATGAACTTTCAATGACCCATTAACTTCATTCCATTCAAAAACACAGTGCAGTTTACATTATTTTTAAAACATTTTTAGATTGTCTTTTTAAACACAAGAAACATTATTCTTTGGTAGTTATTTTTTTTCTATTTTTTGTTCTCATCAATAAATGTATGAATTCATACTTTAAATAAATTCATAATAATGCTTCCACTGCATTTTAAAAATTCCTTCCAAGGGAGCCAGCTTAAGAAAGAACTAATATAATTAGCATTTTTTGATGGATGACTGGTGTCAAGACAGAGAGATGAAAATGCTTATTGCAATTCGAGAATACATCTGCACGTGCACTGCATGCAATAAACAGCACGGTGCGACTGGAGAGAGTGACTTACACCAGCTTTTTTGTCTTACATAACCAAAGCATTATTTTTCCCAGTTTATAATTTATATTGTCATCAACACGTTTTTATGGAAAACCTTATGTCTATTTCTATTCATTTTGGCCAGATCTACAGCTAGCTAGCTACCTTGGAATCTTTGGTGAGTACTTCATCAAGGTCCTGTTATTTGAAGAGATAATAAGCCAAAATAAAAAAAAAAACAATTCTCATTCCTCAAGTAAATATTTGACTCAGCGTATAAACCTCTTCAAATAATTAAGCAAATATTATTTGTGTGCCTACTATGTGCCAGAAATATATACACTTGTTGGAGAGAGGAACTTCCAGACAAGGTCTTTCGGTATATATTCTACGACACTTATTGAAGTGATCTTCTGACAATAACACAGGAGGGGACACTTTCATCTAGACTTTGGGTAATGTCTTGGGTATGTGAGCACAGGGTCTTGTGTTGGGTCTGACGAAGCCAAGTTTGGGAATTTATGTGCAATCTTTGCGCTAGTGGACGCAAGCAGTATCGAGAACAAAAACTGTAAGAAAGCCAAGGTCGAATCGACAAGTACACTTTGGGGGCAGGTTGTAGACAGGGCATTTCTGAGATCAAAAGAAAAATCCCTCCTTCCTGGCTCTTTGTCCTCTAGAGAGGAATTCACTTATTCCACCTCTTTAGATTTTAAAATGTGTTCATTTGATCAAGATTGTTATTCTTGATGAACTGCTTTACAGGAAGTCTTTTGAAGCTTTGGTTTTGATTTGAAGAAATAGTGTTATAAGGGGCCATAATAATAAAATCACCATGCTCACTTACTTCAAAAAACAGAACCCAACGACTGTGAAATCTTGTGACTACATGAAGACATAAATGAATTGATGTGCACTGTGCCCATGTAAATTGTGGTGAAAGATGGACGAAGACTTTCAAGGGTATGAACGTGTATGTGCCTATCCTTCAGGAAATCAATCAACTTTGATATTCTGTGCCAATGGTAACTCAGATTTAACTGATTTTAAATCTGCATTGTGTATTAGGATTTTCTATTTTTCAGACACATTTAAATTTAGAATTAACATGTGGGATCAAAAGGAAAATGTAAACTCAAACTTTTCCTGGCTTACCCCTTTGTCATAATCTTATTACCTAGGAAATAGTCTTTTCAGGAAAGAAATCAAGTGGTGAGGATAATGAGCTCAAAGTTGGCCTAATACCATAATTATAAAATATTTGAATAAATATACACTATATAGCTATCATGTGTTCTACCTTTCAATATTCTGAAAGAGGATTCAGAATATTTTGATGTCTGAAAATAACAAATTTCTTAAACATAGTTTTAATATTTTCATATCTTTCACATTATTTCCACAACTTTAAGTTGTAAGAAATAGGTATGCAAAACTTGAGATAGAATATAAATGTAGAGCTCAATGATGTATTAGAAAGCAAACACAAGTATAACTATCACTTAATCAAAACTTAGAACACAATTAGTATCTTAAGATTTTGCATTCCCCAATTCCTACTACCTTCCATTCTACACTCTGATTTAACTAGATGTTTATGGCAATAGTTTCCAGGGTTTTGTGTTTTAGTTTTCCATCTAATTATGCATCCATAAACATTATAGTTTAGTCTTGCTGATTTTCCAACTTTATTCTTTTGTATTGGCTTCTTTCGCTCCCTCAAAATGATATTTTTTCATCCATGTAGTTGTTGATAGTGCAGGCCATTGATTGTTACTGAAGTATTCTATTACCTGGTTATGCTAAATTATTTTTCCATTCTACCATTGAATCACATTCAGGTTATTTCTATTTGGGCTCTTACCAAATATATACATACTTGAGTCGGAGAACTGCCACAGAGCATGTGTCTAGAACTGGAATTGCCTGGTTATGGAATGTGTGCATATACTGATTTACTAGGTAATGACAGACTAGCAATTGTACAAATTTCCACTCCTGCTATAATGGGTGAGAATTCCAGTTGCTTCACATCCTCACCAACACTTGGTATTTATTGTTAGTCTTTTGAATTTTAGTCCTTATTCTCCATGCTAAACAGAAGTCTGCTTAAGATTTTGTCTGTCTCTCTCTCTCTCCCTTTACCCCTCTGCCACTCATGCTCTGTTTCCCTTTTTCTAAAATAAAATTTAAAAAATATTTAGCCATGGACCACCTGGGTGGCTCAGTTGGTTAAGCATCTGATTTCAGCCCAGGTCATTTTCTCACAGTTCATGAGTTCAAGCCTCGTGTCTGGCTCTGTGCTGATCTGTGCAGACAGTCTGGAGCTTGGAGCCTGCTTTGGCTTTTGTGTCTCCCTCTCTCTCTGCCCCTCCCCTGCATTCTCTGTCTGTCTCTGTCTCTCAAAAATAAATATTAAAAAAAAAAAGACTGATTCTTCCTCAATGCTCTCCGTTACCCCCTCTGATATAAAGCAAATACATGTTTCTTCTGATGGGTAGAGATCTAGTCTTGTGCTAATGTTACAGTGTCTTAAATAGTTTAGCTTTATAATATGTCTAAATATCTGCAAAGTCAGGCCTTCTCAGGCTGTTCTTCAACAATGAATTGGTTGATTCATATGACTTTTTTCATTTTAATTTCCATATAACTTTTAGAATTAGCTTCTTAAATTTCACATCTTTACTATTTTCATTTATCTTTATTCAGTGCTGCATTTCCTAATCTATCTGTGAACAGTTTCCCTTTTCATTTAAGTTATCTTTTAGCCCTTCTGTATTTCCTTTGATGACGGTCTGCTGGGAAGAATTATCAGATTTTGGTTTGTATACAGTATTTTAATTTAATATTTAATCTTAAAGACTATGTTCAGTAAGTGTGGAATTTTTTAAATGTTTATTTATTTTTGGAGAGAGACAGACAGAGTGTGAATGGGTGAGGGGCAGAGAGAGAGGGAGACACAGGAATCTGAAGCAGGCTCCAGGCTCTGAGCTGTCAGCAAAGAGCCCGATGTGGGGCTCAAACTCATGAACTATGAGATGGTGACCTGAGCCAAAGTCAGATGCTTAACCAACAGAGCCACCTAGGTGTCCCACTAAGTGTGGAATTTTAAGTAGATAATTACTTCCCTTTAGCACTGTATAGGTATTATTCCATTTTTTTTTTTCTGGTTTTAATAATTGAGCTATTAGCTATAAGTTACACTGTAATCTCTGAAAACAGCTGTTTCTTTCAAAAGCAGCTTTCTTTTTACTTAACATTCTTAGGTTTAGCAGACATTCCTGATTACATGGTATGATGCCTTTTGTTATTTTTGAAAATTCTGAGAATTTTTGAAATTCTCCATCTACTTTTCTGTCTTCTCTCCTTCTAGGATTCCCATTAAACATTAAGAATCTTATATGCTTGTTCTTTTCAGGCTTTTGTTTCTCTGCTTATTTTTTTCCTGGATATTTTCTTCTGACCTTTTCTTCTACTGACTACTAACTTTTTAAAGTATGTCTAATCTGTAGTTACACACATATAATTAGTTCATAATGTTCATTGTTATATGGGCCTGCAATTTTTTTTTTTTTTTTGACATTGTTGTTTTCAAAAGTAACACTCCATGGTCTCTCATTCTAGGTCATAAAAGCCAGCGTCAGCCTGACTCACTCTTTTTTGAGAAGCTTGCTCTTGAAATTCAGTCATCATGCTTTGTGGAAGCAGAGGCCACGCTGAGGAGGTGACTAGTACGTACTCCAGCTTACTCCTCAGGAAAGATCAAGATCCAGATGACATCACCTCTAGACATTGGAGTGAGGAAGTCTTTGAGGTGCTTCCATCCTTGGCCTCCACCTGATTGCAAACACATGAGAGGACTGAACGAGCACGAATGCCTTAGCTGACTCCAGTCAACTCAGAATCATGAGAGATGGCGATGGTGATAATATTAATAATACTAATGATGATAAATAATTGTGATTTTTACTGTTTTACCCCACTGTTTCAGATAGAAGAAGAGGAACTGGAACTTGGTGTTTGTTAGCTCTGAAATTCTCATTTGTTCACTTTTAAAGCTGTTTCCGGTTTAAATTCTCAACCTTGTCATTCCTCTCTTAAAGTATTGTTAAGTGTCTGCATCTTGAAGTCTGTCTCGGGTAACTTCAGGGATCGGGATCTCTGAGTTGGTTACTGGCCACACGGTTCCTTCCGATTTTTCTTCATCTCGAGCTGCTGTCTCATCTCAGTCTTGTCCTGATTATTCTTTTATTGGGCAATTAACATTTTATTGAAATAACTCGAGGCCTAAAATGCATAGTATCTTCTTCCTGAGATGATTTATGTTTCTCTTCTCCAAGTCCCTACTTTTGTAAATTTTGCACTTTGAATTAGAATTGTTGACAGAATGACTCAGTAGATGAAGGACATCTTAGTGAATTATAGCGTCAAAACTTTTAGCCCAAAATGAAAACAGTCACTTCAATCTTTTGAGAAATAAATGCAATATAAATTCAGGCTTAGTTCTTTGTAATTAAAATATGATGGTACTTTGAAAATCCATTAATTCTCGAATCAATTTATATGTGCATGCACTGAAGACACAGAGAGGAAAGTTATAGTACCAGCCTTCCAGAGCTTAGAAGAGGAAGTAGCTTAATTAATTAACTATAAAAATAATCTAAAATAATAAGTGGTGTAATAGAAGTCGCATGCCACACTAGGAGAGTATGGAAATTGTTAGGCAAAGCTTGAGCCACAAAATTGGGCTGACTAAAGAAGGAATCACCTGTCCAAAGGTGTGGTCCTTGCCACACCTTATAAACAAAAATTTTAAAGAAGCATATATATAAATATATGTATATATAGAGAGAAATCACTCAAAAATATAATTCTAACACTATAGCATCTTGGGAAGACAGTAGCTATTATTATGCTCAATACTGTAAATCCAGCTTTAAATTATATATAAACATCATCAGTATAAGTCTTGTGCTTCCTAAATCATGGCTCCATGCTTAGTCTTTATAGCATGCTTTGTTGGCAAGAATTAACACTAACATAACGACTCCTCAATGGCATGAGGCCTACAACTTTAGGTGTTGATTACATTACACTTTCAACAATTTAATTATAGTCTTCTTCAAAAGATTATGGAATTATTAAGACCTAGAATGTATTAAACCTTGACGTGTACTCCCCATGTCTTAGCTCTTTAGATTTTGAGCAGACTCCAGTTTTCCTTTTGGCAGAGTGTATTATATTCACACATCAACTATGATGGTCACCCCATAGTTGACCATCATATGGGGTCACATATTGGAAGTCACCCAGTTGTCTTCCAATATTCACCCGGTTCAGTGCCATCTCTGGCCACACTGAACAATGAGGGGCAAACAGAGTACCAACAGACTGGATGTGAAGTAAATGTTCACAGTGAATCCTACTGGGCTTATGTGAGTGGTAGAACGCATGGCCAGCGCAAAAACACCAGGCACGTTCTCCTCTATTATGAGAGGTGAAGCCATTAACACAATAGAAACTGTTTACTCACTCTTGATGGTCAGGCATAAACTCTACTTCTTTTTAGAAACTAAACAGAGGCCTCACCTCAATAGCAGAGAAACAGTCTCTAACAATTTTACTACCTTGTTATTTCCAAACCCTGTCTGATAGTTAGTTCCTTTTTTGATAAAATGTGCTCCATTGTGACTACCAACTCACACCAGAGTTTCCGCTTTCTGAATAGAGGATGAAACAACTCCATGCTTCTCGCTGTGTGGAAATTGCCCATTTCCCTCAGCTTTCAGTCAGCTGCTGTGTGCTCTTACTGCAACTCTTTCCATCCATCCACCCCAAGCCACTTCAAATACACGGAGATGCAAACATCGACTGCTCAGTGTCTCCGGATCAGTGTGGATACCACGGACTCCTCTGCCCTTATTCCCATTGGCTGTACTCACGTGGGTTTCTGCGACATTAGGTTAGGCAAGGCAATTTCCTACTGATTTTAAAGATCACGGACAAACTTGTATTTCTTAAAAATATATACTTAGGAAACATATGACTGTATAAACAATGTCTTTAGTTTTCTGTGTTCTCTAGTTGCTGACCCTGGAGGGGACTGTCCCTTCCAGAATTAGCCAATTCCTAGATATGGGAAGCAACTCACCTGCAAGCATGTTTTTCAAATGCAAACCAACAAGTCCAGAGGCCGCATGTCCAACAGCCTCCTTTACTGGGCTCTCCTACTTCTTATTACCAGGCTAATCCCTCCAGACCCTGGTCTAGACAATGGACAGCGCCGACGTCTCAGAGCTCGCTGGAGTTATTCACACGAGTCACTTCTGATCCTATTTATCCCTCTTTGCTGATTCTACCATAAAGGCCCTTGGCTGCAAGTTCCTGCCTCCTTCTGCCTCCTGACCAGCCCTGGAACTTCCCCATGTGACCCCCCACCCCCACAATGCCATGGCATGCCCCCTCCTCTTTGCAAGTGATAAACTACCTTTTCAAGGACAATCATCTCCTGATCTGTTGGCCTTACTATACTTAAAAGTAATGAAACCTATGTCAACAATTACCATTTTAATTAAAAATACAATTACCTAAGTAACTATATTTGATGTTACTTATTAGGTGCAATATGAAATGTATTTCCCATTTTTGCTATCGCTTTGATAACATACATTTTTATTTCTCAAGGCTTATGTTTTATTCACAGAGAAATATATCTTAAACAGGGCTCAGTGAATACTTTTACATATTAGTGTCTGTATTGCAAAAGTTTTGTGTTGCAGACTGTTACATTGTATAAGGATGAATACTCAAATATATCTACATTGGATCTCAGAAATTCTTGGAATAAAATGCCTGTGGTGCGGAAAGAATCAGAGAGAATTTTCCTTAAAACCAGAACTCTTGATGGTCAGAGTGAAGCAAGAAACTAAAGTATGTTTACAATTCTCAGCTGAAGAATGGATAAAGGAAATGTAGCAAATTCACACCACAACAAAAAGGAATGAACTCCTGGGGCCCCCGGGTGGCTCAGTCAGTAAAGCATCTGACTTCAGCTCAGGTCATGATCTCGTGGTCTGTGAGTTCAAGCCCTGCGTGGGGCTCTGTGCTGACAGCTCAGAGAATGGAGCCTGTTTCCGATTCTGTGTCTCTCTCTCTCTGCCCCTCTCCCACTCATGCTCTGTCTCTCAAAAATGACTAAACATTAAAAAGAAATTTTTTTAAAAAGAGGAATGAAATCCTGGATATGAAACACCACAGAAGAAATCTAAATGCTAAGTAAAAGTAGCCAGGCATGCGTTTAAATGACACTGGGGAGAAAAGCAAAACCATAGGGACCGAAATCAGAACAGTGTTTCCATGGGCTGGGGGTGGGGGTGGGGTGGATGGCTTTGCTCACTTGGTATCCACTTGGAAATTAGAAATAGTTCACAAATTACTCTTAGTAAAAGGAGCAAAATTCAAAACACCATCCTAGGGCAGGAGTTATACGTAACCAGCGAAAGACATTTTTGTCTTTCTCATTTTTGACTTTTTCAGGGCCTGTTATCTAAAGCAACTTTGAGCAACTGAAGATACAATCTGACAATTTTCTGTAAATGGCAGTAAGGGTCCTGAGACAATGTAGGGACATTCTAAGGTAGACACGTGTAGGAAAGGAACAGTGTGGGCCAAGTAGAGTTAGCAGAACGTGTACAAATAAAGACATAAGACAAAATAAACCCTAGCTATTTGGGGTTAAGGTTTTCACCCTTTCCATAGCAAAGAGGACATAGAAACACCCATACCCAGAACTTGCTTGTAATACACTTATAGTTTGTCATTTATACTTATAATTAACATTGCTTGCAAATTATTGGCCGCATAGCGCTCATCATATAGGACCATTCTCAGCTAAATTTTTCTAGTTAATTCCTCCAGGTGGAGCTTTACAGAGTAATATGAACCAGGTGGGCCTCAAACAAATTCCCTAATGATCTGATCGGTAGGAAAGAATGCTTCCTCAGGAGGTACAGTTTCATGGGGGTGGAGGGGAAGCAGAGGGAGGGTCAGAGGGTTCTGAGTTATACTCTAATTTCCCCAAAGGAGAGAAATTAGTTTTTAGCCTGCTCAGCAAACAGAAACGAATCCATTTGAATAGAACTGGGATTTAGCAGCTGAAATGACTAAAGCATTCCTTTTTCTTTTGATTAGACTTTATATTTACAAATAAATTAGTTAATTCCCACAGAATTACTAATGGTTTGTTTTCGAGCTCTCTGAGGAAATGAACTAGCTTCTGCCAATTCTCCTAATAGTAATACAATGGATGCAAATATAGCAGCTCCCCCAAATCACCGTGCACAAGTAGAAGGGGTTCAGAGCCTTAACAGCAGAGCAAACAGAAGAAAGTCAATGGGGGATTTCAATGACTACGTGACAGGTGCAAACTCTGATTTGACTTGTTTCAAATACAATCCCTTTACAGAGCAATGGAGCATGGCTTTCTAAAGTTTAACTGTAGAGAAAGTCCTTGATTTCAAAGCTGTAAGGTTGGAAGGATTCATTCATCTGCAAAGCCAAATGTCAGAAGTTGTGTTTCCCATTCCTCATTGGGCCCGTGGTTAACCAGGTGCCTGATGGACAGCTCTGCCACACGAAACAGGGCAAGAGGTAGGAAAATTATGCCTTTAGCCCCAAAATGTGTCAGGCCATGTGCTGCCTTGTATAGTAGCATCCTGGGATCTGATTTATCATTTCTCTTTTAAAATAGAAAATCTGAGTTCAAATATTGCCTTAAATTAAAAAAAAAAAAGACATGATTGGGTCTGATGAATAACCGTGGCTCCCATTCACCATGTGCTCACTGTCTATCAGACACTGATAATTCCTTCATATACGCATCATCTCATTGATGATGATGGGCTGGAAAAAAATTAATTTCCAGTTTTCAGATGAGGAAACTAGTGCTCCAAAGAAGTAATTATTTTGCACAAGGGAATTTGCGCAAGAAATCAGTTGCCTGTGATTTCATATTCTAGGCTAAACCACTTCATTACATGACCTTAATAGGAGAAATGTGTCATGTCATAATGTCAAATTTGGTCAGATTAAAAAGGCTTTTTCGTTCTTGTGCCTTTTCTTAGGGAATAACTTTTTCCCTCAAATTACATTTATCACAACAGAAACAACAAATGAAAACAAATATGCAAACTGAGTTTCTATGGGACGATATGATTAATGCATACATCTATTATTCATATCAAATCCTTCTTGACTCATGAATTGTTGGAGTAATTTCGTGAGCCAATGAAAACATAATTCAACTTACCTAAATTCTTTATATATTGACAAATACACTCATCACATTTTAGGGAATGTCACTGCATACATAAGATATTTATAAAAATATTGCTAAATATTTAATGGTCAAGATGAACTGCCCTACACAATCTCCTTCTCAGCTCTTTTTATTCAACTAGGTGGTATATTGGTGTTAATAAGCATCTATTTGAAACACCCATTGTATTATTATGTTTTCATCTGACCCACATATATTGCTGAAAAAATTTACATCTAGGGATTATGCATTTATGAGAAACATTAATCGGCCATAACTTCTGAATTTGTGTTACTTAGTTCCTGTGAAACATTTTTGAGCCTCTTGGGGGTGAGCCAACCCAAAGGGTCAGGTTGTCAAGAGACTTTCCTAAGCTTTGAATTATAGAACAATCAAGAGGTACCCAGAAAGCTGGAGGAAGTCTAGGGCAGCCTAGATCCTTCTTCTGACATTGGATATGCACCATCTGCCCCCAGTACAAGAGGTTTCTGGGTGAAGAACATGACACACACACCTAGAAGGGAGTATCAGGTTAGGAAATATCTTTATATACCAAATATTTCCTTTCTACAGTGGCATTCTCTAGGGAGCTCTGTCTCCTAAACCCATAGGTTGTAGTTTTGTTTGTCAAAGGCAACGTTAAACTAGGAGCATCCAGCTAAGAGATTTGGTACAGACGGAATCGCTATCCAGCAATATACCTAATCTATTTACCAACAAGTCATTTGGCATATTTACAAGATTAGACTGGGTCACTTATTTTCTTTCTGTTTCCCTGGAGATCCCCATGTGTTACCCAGGAAAGACTTGGATCACAGACTAGGCATTGTAACTCCTTTACCCATGGTGTGATACATGGAGTCTATAAATTATTTGTATTGCTTTGCTTGGAGTACTAATGAAGTTTAGGGCCCAGATGAGAAGTGTAATTCCTGTGTGATCCACATCACAACATTTCATGGTGGGTAGGTACCATGATACCATTTTGCAGGGCACCATTTGAGAGTGAGGTGTATTGATTCCATTTGGAAGGTATGGGGTATGAAAAAGGTAAATCTATTTATACAAATCCAGCACCATCCATGGGGAAATAATTCAACAGATACAAGAGTAGGCACATATGAATCCAGGTTTTTGTGGGGTCCAAAGTTTATATAATTTTGGAGGCCCTTTTACTTTCTCAAGAAGAACAGAAAAATATTTTACATGTGCAAAGTGACAAAAATGTCAATTACATATGTGAACTTATGATGTGTATCCCGCCTTTTTAGAGGTCTTGAAGCCATAGTTTATTAGTGTCTCTGCTAAATCTGCCCATTAGTGAATTTACTAGTGCCCGAAGAATTGCCTTCAATAGTTACGAAGCTCTGGAAAGCACATAAAATAAACAGAAGAAATGATTGAACCTCCAAACGTTTTTTAGAGGTAAAACAGAAATAAAAATATATCCAAAGATAGGTAGAGAATAAAACAAAGCATTTGTACAAGGTCTACTGCTGGCCATTAATTATGAAAGTACCTCATCATATGCATGGAGCTTTTTAATTGTCACAATAACACAAAAGTAGATATTATAGCTTCTGTCTCGCAAACATAGGAATTCAAGTATAAAACAGCAATGTTTCCCCCAAGTTACAAACCTAGTATGTGATGGGAACAAACTTCTGTTTAGCTCCTGTCCCTCTCCTTCCAATTTCTTGCCTGCCACCTTCCATAGTATCCATAGTTTTCCAATGTTACCGTGTTATCACGATGACAGGAATACATACTTTCCGACCTCTCAGTTCCCTGCACGCTTTTCTTCCTTGACTCGGCGAAACTATTTATGAAGTTTAGATCTTATAATATTATTGTCGTGTGAATTCTGATTTTTCTTTCTTTGTCATGCTTTCCCCAAAACCAGATCAATCATGCTAGATTGTGAGCTGGGTCAGTAACCATTCATGAAGGACTGACTGACACTTTTGCCCTATGTAACCAGGCACTTAAAGTGTTATTAAATTTCTACATTATAAGTTCAATTTGAAGGTGAGTTTTGTGTCTTTGGAAAGCAGTATTTCTTTTTTAAAAACATTTTTAAAATGTTTTTTAAATTTATTTCTGAGAGAGAGACAGCATGAGCAGGGAAGGATCAGAGAGAGAGAGGGAGACACAGAATCCAAAGCAGGGCCCAGGCTCTGAGCTGTCAGCACAGACCCTGATGCGGGGCTCAAACCCATGAACCGTGAGATCATGACCTGAGCTGAAGTCGGACGTTTAACTGACTGAGCCATCCAGGCGCCCCAGGAAAGCAGTACTTCTTAGCATTTTTCCAATGTGTGTAATTGAATCACGAAAAATACAGTGCCATGCTTTGCACTTCACGTAATGTAGATTGTGGAGAAGTAACTGGCATGCCCAAAGCCTTTATAAAATATGAGATACGACATTTAGTTTAATACTAATACTACTCATACTATTCTATACTACCAATAATAGTGTTACATTAGTAAACTGTGTAAGATTTAGCTCAATACATTTTAAATTGAGAAGGAAAAACAAGACGAAACAACACCTGCTTCGTTGAGAAAACGCGAAATGGAGGATGATCTTTTTGGTATTTGTCCCCATTGCAGGTTACAGTGGACAGGCCTTTCGTGCTCCCATGAGGCAACCAATGCTGTCCTTAGGGCCTTCATTCTGGCCAAGCTCGCCATCGTCCCCATGCTGCGAGGCTACTGGAGGAACAAGATGGGGGAGCCTCACATCCGTCCTGGCAAGGTGACCTGTGTTGTGTCTCTGTTTTCATGCCTCATCTCTGCCCTGGGGATGCTGGCATCTCCCAGCCCCTGGGCCCAAGGAGCTGCTGCTGATGTTTGATATAGATCATGCCAGACCTTGGCCAGGGGCTGCACTCCCATGCCATTTTGCCAACTTGCCAAGGTCCCCTTGGATGCCATCTTTGAGACCTATAGCTATTCCCCCTCCCCCAACTCCACAAGAAGGATAGAGAAGTGCTCACCAAGACTCCCTACCGGGAATTCATGGACCATCTTTTAAGAACCACACCACAGCCTCCCTACACAGGCTCCACGCTCCCGCTATGGCCGGCACATCGTTTCTTTCTTTTCTTTTTTTTTTTTTTATAATAGTTTATTGTCAAATTAGTTTCCACATAACACTCAGTGCTCATCCCTACAAGTGCCCTTCTCCATGCCCATCTCCCACCTCCCCCCCCACACCCATCAGTCCTCAGTTTTTGTCAGCATTCAAGAGTTGCTCACGGTTTGCCTCTCTCCCTTTCCCCCATCATTTCCGCCCTTCTTCTCCCCCTTGTTCCTCTGTCAAGTTCCTCCTAATCCTCCTATACGTGCAAACATATGGTATTTGTCCTTCTCTGCCTGACTTATTTCGCTCAGCATAACACCCTCAAGTTCCATCCACATTGTTACACAGGCCAGATTTCATTGTTTCTCATTGCCATGTAGTATTCCATGGTGTAGATAAACCACATCTTCTTGATCCATTCGTCCGTTGATGGACACTTAGGCTCTTCCCATGTTTTAGCTTTTGTTGAGAGTGCTGCTATGAACATTGGGGTACATGTGCTCCTATGCCTCAGCATTTCTGTATCCCTTGGGTAAATTCCTAGCAGCGGCACATCGTTTTTAATATGAGGAAAATAAAGTGAAATAAGCCTGTTGTAAAAATTTTAAAAAGCCTATAGTTTACTAATATTGAACTAACATATACCTTTGGTAGAATGTATATATAAATATTGTATATATAATATATATCGTATAAATATATATATGAATGTATTTATATTTGTATACTGTCTGGGTAATCCTTTCATCTGGAAAATCAGGTTTTTGTTTAAAAAAAAGTTTGAATGAAGAGCTAAAAATTAGTACCTTATTATATTCTGCATTGTAACTTGTATTCCTTCAAGACAGACACAATAATGTTCACTGCCTTTTTAAACAAAGCGTTCCTACATTAAATTGTTATCTTAATAAATATAACTTAGAAGTTATATTTTTTATAAATATTCAGAAATATGATATGTAATAATAAATATGATTTTCTCTTCTGGCATAAAAAATGATTAATAATTATTTGTTTGGTTACTCTGAATTTTTCAGGGTAACTTAAAAGGTAAGTACCTGAAACTAACAGAAAACAGGAATCGGGGGCTGGTCTACAGTATCCACAAAGGACTAAAAGTCAAGAAAACCTTTTTCTTCTAGTACTTCTGAGAGGAAATGATATAGGTTTGACAATAACCTCTACAAGACTGGATGAATTAATTGATATTTGGCACTACTGGTGAGTGACCAAAATGCATCGGGTAAATCGGAAGCACAAACAGAAGCGAAAGCTGATGAGAATCAGGAGCAGCAGGTGCTCTTGCTCACTCTAGGAGCCTGGCAGTTCCTTCAAAACTAAATATACTTTTACAACTTGATCCAGTGGTTATTCTTCTTGGTATTTAACCAAAGGGGGTAAAACGTTATGTTCACAAAAATGCTGCACATGGGTATTTATAGCAGATTTATTTGTAATTGCCCAAACTTGGAATCCATCAAGATGTCACCAAGTAAGTGAACAGATCAACAAACTATGGTCCATCTGGACAACGGAATATTATTCAGCACTAAAAGGAAAGGAACTGTGAAGCCATGAAAAGACTTGAAAGAGTCTTACCTGCTAAGGACTAAGTGAAAGAAGCCAATCTGAAAAGGCCACACACTGTGTATTCCCAATGATATGATGTTCCGGAAAAGGTACAGTGGAGACAGTAAAAGATCCATGGGTGCTAGGGGTTGGGTATGGGAAGGGATGGATAAGGAAAGCACAGAACATTCTACAGTGATGAAAACACTGTGGATGACCCCATACTGATGGATTCACATCAGTACATGTTAACCAAACCTTCAGAACATACACTAGTAAGAATGAATCTTCATGTGAACCATGGGCTTTGAGAGATTACGATGTGTCAGTATAGGTGCACTGGTCGTGACAAATGTCTCACTGATGCTGGCTGCTGATGACAAGGAGGCTGTGCACATACGGAGGAAGGGGCCATACAGAAAATATCTGTACCAAATCTTCAGGTTTTCTATGAGGCTAAAATTGCTCTAAAAATTAATATCTTTAATAAAAATGGTTAAGATAGTAAATTTTATGTAATGCGTGCTGTACCACAATATAAAGCAGTTGGGGAAAAAAAAGGAAAGTGAATTTTTTTCTGAGTCTTTTTTCTTAAACACACTGGAATTAAATTTAAATTTAGGGCCTTGTGACTTCCTACTTAAATAGAGGTTATAAATTTTTCTGCTTCAGGGTTCTGAGACACTGGATTTTTAGGGAGATCGCTTACATGAAATTTTAGTAAGTTTTAGAAAGAAAGCTTTCAGGAAGTCTGCTGGTTTGGAGGGACTAGATTAGGCTTTCTCAGCTGGAAGGAAACAAGAAGGGCTAGACAGATCCCCAAGGAGATGCCACCTAGTAAAAAGAAGGAAAAGAGGGCGCCTGGGTGGCTCGGTCAGTTAAGTATTTAAGTCTTGGTTTCAATGCAGGTCATGATCTTACAGCCAGTGAACTCGAACTTCCCCACACTGGGCTCCATGCTGACAGTGCAGAGCCAGCTTGGGGTTCTCTCTCTCCCTCTTTCTCTGCCCTTTCCCTGCTTGTGCACATATGCTCTCTCTCAAAATTAATATATACACTTAAAAAAAGGGGGTAAATGGGAAGGGGAGGGGCAGAGTGGGAGGAGGAAAGAAGAGGGGGAGGGCAGAGGAATGGGGATGGGAAGGGAGAGGGGGAGGGGGAGTGGGGGAGGAGGAAAGTAAGAGAGGAGGGCAGAGGAATGGGGATGGGAAGGGAGAGGGGGAGGGGGAGGGAGGGGAGGAGGAAAGTAAGAGGAGGGCAGAGGAACGGGATGGGAAGGGAGAGGGGGAGAGGGGAGGGGGAGGAGGTAAGAGGGGAGGGCAGAGGAATGGGGATGGGAAGGGAGAGGGAGGAGGGGGAGTGGGGGGAGTGGGGAGGGGAAAAGTGAGAGGAGCAGGGAAGTGAGGAAAGCAGAGCAGAGGCATGGGAGGGAAGAGGGTGGAGAGGGAGATGGGAGGGAGGGAGGGGGGAGGAAGGTAGGAGCCAGAGGAGGGAAGTGACGGGAACAGAGCAGAGGCATGGAGATTGGGAGGGGGAGAAGGGGATGGGGAGATGGTGAGGGGAGGAGGAGGAAGAGGGGGTGAGGAGGGGAGGATTGGGGGAGGGGAGGAAAGTGAGATGAGTAGAGGCATGGGGAGGGGGAGGAGAGGGGAGGAGGGGAAGGGGAGAGATCTGGGGGCAGGAAAGTGAGGGAAGCAGAGCAGAGGCATCAGGAGGGGGAGGGGAGAAGAGGGATGGATGGAGAGGAGGAGGAGAGGAGGGGAGGGGAGGGGAAAAGGGGGAGGGGAGATGAAGAGGTAGGGAGGGGGGGCAGGAAAGTGGGGAACCAGAACAGAGTCATGGGCAGGGGGAGGGGGTGGGCGGGAGGGGAGGGGAGGTTGTGTGTGGGCACAGGGTGGAAGGCAGTGATGAAGGGTGACACTAGGAGCTGGTCTCATTTGTGCCACATTCAGTCACTTTGGGAAACAGGATTGCTTTCATTGTATCCGGAGACCAACACACTTGGGTTTTAAGTCTTTAGACAAAAAAGGAAGTGAAAAATAATAGATTTCATCGTTTGAACTTCTCTTGTGAAGTACTGTGCTGCCTCATCTTCAGATGCTGTTGTAATAAGACCCTGAACAGAGCCCCTTGGCTCCTGGTAAGGGAAGGAAATATCCGACAGTTGGAAATAGTATGTGAGGTTCCTGTTCTCACTTCTCTGCCTCATAAAGTATCATAATTGTCAGTATTATCTACGCGGTCTCATTAGTGCAGAAGCGGCGTGACTAAGAGACTGTATTTCCTGTCCTACCTGGGCACAAGGGGGCTCTTACAGCTGGGGTGCTTCCGATCGTCCACGTGACGGACGCAGGGCTCCACTCCGCCTGCCCCCTCGTTCACCTGTCCCTCCACCGGGGCACAGACCCGGGACATGGGTGCAGAAATGTCTGCTCCTGAGGACTGCCGGGCAGAGCGCAGGCTGAGGAGGTGACAGGGCTTGGGGTCGGAGCGTGGGGCTCCAGCACAGAGCCCACCTGCAGGCACGGGGGAGACTTGCCTTGAGCACTGCAGGTGTGTGGTCCCAGTGCTGGGCGAAGCCGGAGTTTTCCAGGGGATCACGGTGAGGGGTCGCAGCAGACCTACAATGACTGGGACAGCCACCAGGCGCTTACTTTAGAGATGTTCAGATAGTCTTGCGACCCTGAGAACATTATACATGGGAGCACACTGGAGGGAGGAAGCAGCCCGGCAGGTGAACCCATGTGATCCTCAGAAATAGCCACTCCGGAAAAACAGCAGAGGTGGGTGTTTAACGTGTGCGTGGATGTGAGTCTGGCCCCCGTGTGGGGTTTAGGGAGGCCTTGAACCCTGCTGGTTACAAACAAAAGACCCCAAGGGCAGAAGACAGAGCTAGTTTGAACCGGAGACCAGAGGAAAATGGGGGAGGCCACAAGTTTCCCTAGTGGTTAGGAGAACTCTGCTTGGATGCTGACTGGCCTTCTTACTCTATTTCCTTGGTGGATTTACTAAGTCTCTTAAACAACCACATTATACCCCCTGCATCAAATCTTGAATATCTCTTTCCTCTAGCCTCATGACCAGTTAGCCTACTTCTTATTTTACCAAGAGAAGAAAAACTACCAGAAGAGAGCTTCCACGTGTTTCTATCATGACCCCCCCAATGCTTACCTCCATTTATACCTCCCATTATACCTCTGTTATATCCTCCACTGTGCTTTCCTCTTCTTCTTTCTCCCTGTGGCCTCTCCACTTGTTCACTAGATATCATCTCCTTTCATGAACTTGAAGATACTGATTTGGAAATGCTTCCCTCTTCCTTGTGTTTTACCAACTTTTTTTCCCTGTATAGTATGATTCTCATCAGCATACAAATGGTTTTCATACATCCATCTTTAAAAAAAAAAATTCCTCTTAACCTAACATTCTTTTCTACCTCCTCTCTTGTCTTTTATCTTCACAGAACAACTTCTTGAGTCACCTGTCCTTGGTAGCTCCAGCTTCTCCCCTCCAGGTCTCTGGAACCCGTTCCTATCTTCTGTCCCCCCTCCTCCACTGGAAGAGCTATTTCCAAGGCCATCCGTCACCTCTGGTTTGCAAAACCAACATGTCACTTCTCAAGGTTCATTTCACTCATTCTCTCTGTAGCATTTAAGATGGTTTTAATATCATCTACTTCTTGAAGCACTTCTGCTCCAGGAGTTAGTAATGGACCCAGGTGCCTGACTTTAAAAGCCATCTAGATGCTGGTGACTCCCGAATTTATAGCTTCAATCTAGGACTCTGCCCCTATATCCAAGGATGTATATGCAGTCATCTTCTGAAATTCCACTTGGATGTCTATAAGGTATCTTAAACTTTCTATGCCAAAAAGACAAACTCCTGATTTTTAACCTAATCTTCTACCCCTCCATATTTACTCTATGTTATAGTAAATGGCAACTATGTTTTCCTGGTTGCTTGGACCAATTCTTTTTTTTTTTTATTTTATTAATATTTTCATTTATTTCTGAGAAAGAGAGACAGCGTGAACAGGGGAGGGTCAGAGAGAGAGGGAGACACAGAATCTGAAATAGGCTCCAGGCTGTGAGCTAGCTGTCAACACAAAGCCTGATGCAGGGCTCAAACCCACGAATCACAAGATCATTACCTGAGCCGAAGTTGGATGCTTATCGGACTGAGCCACCCAGGCACCCCTGCTTGGATCAATTTTTGAAGTCATATATGATTAATATATTTTTCTCATTTTCCACATCTATTTAGACTCTAACTTCAAGTCTGGCAGCTTACCTTTTTCCCCCCTGCTAAACTTTTGGTCTATTATCTCTCACCTGGATTCTTGTTCTAGAACCCTATCAGTTCTGCTTGCTTCCACCCTTACCTCTCTAGTCTCCACACAACACTGGGAGTAATCTGTTTTATAAGTGAGATACTGCCATGCTTGAGTACCTCAGTGCCTTCCAATTCCATCCAAAGTAAAACCAAAGTCTTTAATATGATCCAAAAGGTAGTGATAAAATATAGTGATAAGTAGCCTGGCCCATAGCACTTGTTTGATATTATCTCTTAAAACTCTCTCTCTCTCTCTGCTCTGGCCACACTTTCTGTGCCTTAAACATGCAAGTACAATACTGTCCCTGGCCAGGCTTTAAGACCCTCAGCCAAGAATCTTATTTCTCAAAACAAAACAAAACTAAACAAAAACACCTACAAAGTTTCTTTCTTCTTCACTTCCTTTTGGTATTTCCTGGAATACTGCCTTACATAAAAGGCCTTGTTTGACCATTCTATCAGATAACACCCATCCCTTTACTATGGTTTTCTTCCATACATAACACTCACCAACACCTGATGTCTTTATGCTAATTTGCTATTTTTGTTACTGTCCCATCTAAATAGTCTATAAATATCATGAAGACAGGGACCTTTGTTCCCTGAGCTATCCCAGGCACCTAGAACAATGCCTGGCATATAATATAGGCTCAATATTCTGTCAAATATAACACACTAAAGATTAGAAGACCCCCCCACTTTATCTTTCACTATGGGGAAAATATGCCAATTATACTATCAGGCAAAGGGTTTTTTTTTTTTTAATCACTTAAAATTTCTTGTATGTGTTGAAAGAGTTGGGCTCAGTTGTGATGGGTTATTGTATATTACTCTCATACATGCATAAACAGAAAACATAAGTAAAATAAGTTAGCTAAGGTATTGCGAAAACGTTAGCACATACAGAGTTGAACTCTTATGAATCATCTAGAGTTATCAATGCCCTTTGTTTTCCTTTGGTTTCTTTTTTCACAAAAGATCATTTCATTTGCCATCAGTAGCGTTAGTGATATACATTTCTTCATTAACAGCTAAGTTGTTTTTGACTTGAAGATTTTCTTCTAAACCAATGATTCCTATTTTACAAGCTTATGCTGGCTGGTGTGTACTTTATCTACCAGGGGTGTTCATGGTAGGGTTTCAGACATCACCAAAGACCCATGTTGCTTTTTCAAATGGTCTTAAAAGGTTTCTTGACCGATACCTTGAAGATTTGCAATTAAACTCAAGGAGCAGAACACTCACAATGCACATAACTTCAGTAGAAGTGAGGAAAACATGAGTATCTATGACCAAAGCTGTGTGCATATAGGCCATGACATCTGCAACACTACCACAACTTGACAGCAACAGGTGAACAAACGAATGAATGAGCGAATGAATGAATGAATTCACTATCAGATGTCATAATAGTAACAAAATATACCCCAACTTAAGGAATGTGAAAATATGTGCATCTTCTGAATCAATGGATCAATAATTAATAAGAGAATTCTTTTAAATTCTAATAAAGCCAGCAGGAAGTAGTCTCCTGGAATGCAAGTCTCACTGGCCGGGGTGGCTACCCGCCATCGAGCTGAGAAAGAGATCAAACCACAACTTCACATCTCCTTCCCCTGATTTTTATCCTTTTGATTCCAGAAATAATTCCTTGATTTAATGACTATTACTAAAGTTTAGGAACTTTCTGAAGGAGAATGAAAAAACCTAAAAGGAAGGCCAAAGCTGTCATTGGGATCCCCATAGACCAATTAATGAAAAGCAATTCACACTAAGTATGTGTGGGTTCAATAAAAATGTATTGAACTTTAAAGTTAATGGAGCAAAAATTAAGATCAGAGCCTCCATTTCTGGATAAGAACAGTTTCCTAAGTCATTTAATTAATGCTTTCTCCTAAGGGAAAAAGTGAGTCCCAGTATTATAGTAGCAAGAGATTTACTAAATTAGACACAGAAAAAAAAAAAAAAGGGCAGTTAGTTCCTAAAAGGCTTTGTCTTAGCTTTACTTCTTTGGAATTAAAGGAAGAATTTATACAGAGATATGATTTTTAAATATCACATATATCCCTGACACAAATTTTTAAAGAGGAGGCCTTCCCTATTCACTATACCATGTAACTGAAAATCAATTGAACGTTATGATTTAAATCTTTTTATAACATCAAAAACCGCCTTTATTCTCTGGGATGCTTTCAATCATTTTTCAAATCCTGTATAAGAACTATAGAAACAGAGATGGCTAAAACATAATCTGACTTTAATGAGCTCACAGGGTACATGGAGAGACAGATCAACCAATGATTGCCATGTAATGTAAGAAAAGATTTGGTGAGTGGGTACTGAAATCACAGAATGGTTTTGCATTAGGAAGATAGGTTAATGTATGCTGATCAATTTAAATAATAATAATAATAATAACACTAACTCCAAATCTCAATGGCTTAGCACAACAAAGATAGATTTCTCACGCAAACTATGTCTTGTGGCTCAGGCATCTCAACAGTAGACAACTGCAGATGCCGCCGTACATAAAAGGGTTGGACAATTCTTTGACAGTTATAGCCTGGATTGAAATCTGTCCCCCATATATTCATACGTGGAAGTCTCAACCCTTAATGTTGGATGTATTTGAACTAGGACCTTTCTGGAGGTCATTAGGCTAAATGAAGTTATAAGAGTGGGGCTCTGATCCAATAGCATCAGTGTCCTGATGAGAAGAGACCAGAGAACTTGCTTCTTTTCCCTACCTCTCCACAATGTGAGGATGCAGCTGCCTGCAAACCAGGAATAGAGCCCTCACAAGGCACCAATTAGCTATCACCTTGATTTTGGACTTCTCAAGCCTCCAGAACTGTGAGAAATAAATTTCTGTTGTTTAAGCCACTCTGTCTATCGCATTTTGTCATAGCTGCTCAAAGTGACTAACAAGACATCCAAATACTTCAGCACGGAGGCATCGCATGCTGCCTCCATTAGCAGCCCACGGTCCACAATACTGTCTCCTACAGCCGCACCCAACTGCAAAGAAGCAGGCAAATAGAGGCGGGTAGGTGGATATTTGATAAGCACGATCATCCGTCACAGTCATCGCTTCTGGTCAGCAAAGATCCCTTTTCTCCCTTCTCCCTACACATTCAATCCTTCCCTGAGGGACACAAACCAAAAAGCAAACCACCCGGCCATTAATTCTAGCTCCGAGTCTAGAGTCTGGTGATCCGCAGCAGTAGCTACACCAACCCGGATATGACTTCTCTTGGTTCCAAAAGAATGACCTAAAAAGAATTGTTCTGCCTCTACCCACTCTGTCCCAATCTACAGCGGTTCAAGAGGAGCGGGACTTAGCCCTGCAAATACTCCCAGTTAGGAAAGAAAGAAGACCCAACAGGGGCCAGGTGGACGGCCCAGGTAGTTGTGAACCGCAGTTTATCAGATATGCGGAGAATTCGTACCCTAAGGGCTCACAGTGACCCTTGACCCTCATCCTGCTCTCTGGGGGGAGCTGGCTTATCCTTTGTTCTTGGCTCCACCATCTGCCCTGGGCCAATTTTCCCTTTTCACTTTTCTTCTTGGCCATATCAGAATCAGACCCTGGGAAAATGTTCCCCTTGAGCCTTGGCATGTTTCTCATCCCTCTTCCTGGCCTGCGAAGCTCAGGGGAGAGATCTGATTATTATCAAGTCTTAAAAAGTCATAAATATTCTTAGTTCGGGCTTTTTTTCCCTCCCCTGTAAAACTCTGTCAAAATATTCCTGCGTTGATTATATATTTAATTCTAGTTGATCACATGTACCAAGAGCAATACCCACCCTTCCTAGAGTGTTTTCTGAGACATACTTCTCAGATTTGTCATAATATTTTGTTTCTTCTTTCCTAAAACTCTTTTGATTTAAAGGTGCAACCTTGCCCATATCCAGTTCATTAAGAATACCACCCACTTAATCAATTGTTTACCCTGAGCCATTCTTTTTTCTAATTAAAAGATTATACTAGGCTCTGTCCCCTTAAGCGGTTTTCTACCCTGACATACCTTAATCAAAGAGGAGCTTTTAGCCAAAGGTGTGGAGACTACAGACTAATCTGCTTTTCCTTGAGGCTGTTTTAACTTGCTTTTGTCACTTAAAGACTTTCTTAGTTTTATCTCCTGTTCTTCAATAACTCAACATAATTATCTTTTCCAATTTTGCAAGGTTTTGAATTTTTCAAATCCCTTTCAATTTTGCTTGTAAGTTCTCCGTTTCTTCCTGAGATCCTTTCTTTACAGTACCTTGCCAGCCAACCAACTCTCTTAACATTTTGTTCTCTAACCCCTCTCCCTACATGCTGGGAGACAGAATTAAAAACCAAATCTCTCAATCCAGAAATCCTCTCCACAGAGTACAGAAAGAAAACACTTCCTATTTTATACGTTTTACACCAGAATGTGATACACATTCAGGCAGTTTGCTGAGAGACTGCAAAGATGGAAAAAGATCTGACCCTTTCTACACTCAAGCAGGCATAACCCACCACCCGCATGTTCTCAAGATAAACAGTAACTCCCTTTAAATGAGAGGACCGGCCAGCACCACTTGTCACACACAGCTCATCCTACATTCCCTTCGTAATTGGAGTGGCCATCTCTGTCAGCTAATTGGCTTTATCCGGAGAAAAACAAACTTCTCATAGCTTTATGGCACAAAGTAGCTTTGCAGTTTGGAGCCTGGTACCCACTGCCTTTAGGTTCCTATCCTTCCGCTCAACCTGGGAGCTAAAGGCGCTCTTTCCTTTGATGTTGACATTTCAAAGACTTGGTTCCTGAGTCCTTAAGAAAGGCACTCCGGGGTCTTAAAGCTGACAAAAGACCTATTAAGACTTCAAAACAATTTATATATACATATATATATTTCAAAGAGAGAAAGAAGTGCTGACAACGATAAGTTTTCTAAAGTAAATGCTCTAGGGAGTAGTCAGGGAGAAGAAGCTTCTCCCCATGTTCAACAGAGAATTAAGCCTCTTATTTTAATCTGCGTTTCTCCCTATGAATTTGGTCTTATTTAGAAGCTCATTAGACATGCAATCAGCTTCCCAAGTTATCACAAGCTATACCAAGAGTCAAGTGTCACCAAACGTCGAGCCCTGCATGGTATCATTCGCCCAGTGGCCATCCCATTTTCCTCTCCCCCTTCCCCAACCGCTGTTTCAAGGCTACATATGTTGGGGCTGTTATTTATTACAGCCGCGCTCTTCCTGCTATCCGTTTCTATTAGGATCATATAGATTTATCCTTAAATTCTAAACCTCAGTGGTTTAATGCAACAGGAACTTCTCACTCATGCTCATCTTCTTTGGTTCCCAACAACTGTCCTGGGCAGCCTAGGCAACACCTGCATCCACAACTGAAGCCTACATCACCCTGTTCATAGCCCTTTGTTGGGACTGGTCATATGGTCCCCTGCACGGGAGGTTGAAACATGGAGGGAAGCACGAAGCATGTGGAGAACAGTACTATCCAGGCAAAAGGTCGGCGGAACTTCAGCAAGGCTTTCAGAAGGCAATGAGCTGCAATTTCTCAAGCTGCGGTGGGAGGGCGGCGGGAGGCGGAGGGCACTCAGGATGGATGGACAGATGAGCAAAGCATAGAGGACCTTTATTAGCCTTTTTTCCTGCTTGAGTTAAGACTAAGAAGCAGAAAGTAGGTAGACACTTTGTTGGAAAGGGAGATACTCAAAACCAGTGATTTTTAGGCCATGCCAAAAAAAAAAAAAAAGTGGTCTTCATCTTATAGGCAGTGAAGAGTTGCTTTTAACACAGACAGATAAACACAGATTTAAGCTTTAGATCTATTTATCTGGTGATGTTGTGAGATATCCTAATAACGAATCCTTTAACTTGCTTAATAATTTCAAACAAATAGAGCAGCTAGGTATCTTAACGCATCTGGGCTGCTCGAACAACACAGCATCTACTGGGTGACTTAGAAGCAAAATAATTTTTTTTTTTCACAATTATGGTGACTGTAAGTGTAGGATCATGGCACATGCAGACCTGGTGTTTGTTGAGACTTAATGGTTCATAAATGGCCGTCTTCTCACTGTATCCTCACAGGGTGGAAGAGATCTCTCTTGGGTCTCTTTTATAAGGGCAGTAATCCCATTTAATGAGGGCCGCATTAGGCTTATGACCTAATCACATTGGAATGGCCCCACTTCCTTTTTAAAAACTTGCGTTTATTTATTTTTGAGAGACAGTAAGATAGTGTGAGCAGGGGAGGTGCAGAAAGAGAAGGAGACACAAAGTCAGAAGCAGCTCCAGGCTACGAGCTGTCAGCAGAGAGCCCGACACAGGGCTTGAACTCACTAACTACAAGATCATGACCTGAGCCAAAGTCAGCTGCTTAACCAACTGAGCCACCCAGGCACCTCTGGCCCCACTTCCTAATACCATCACCTTGGAGGTTAGATTTCAACATGTGAAGTTGGCAGGGGGAGGAGGGAGACACAAACATTCAGATCATAGCACTAGATTGCTGTTCTTGGAGCACTCACAGTGTGTGTGAAAACATGGGGGACATGAATCACACATCCCAGACCACACTTCTGTGACCCCCCAGCCACTTCTCCATGTGAACCTCACTTACACTTCATTAACCTTTCTGAGACTTGGTTCTCTGATCCATGAAACCTTGATAAAAATGTTTTCTGTTATGTCCGCCTACCATGTGGATGTGGACATAAAATGAAATAATGGACTATAAAATAAGGGCTTTGAAAGCTATCAGATGAAACACAGATTATAAGGGATGATCACATTCAACACAGGACTATCCAAGGCAATATAGGGAGAATCAAAAGGAGTCCCTTCCTTTGAAGAAATCAACATTCTTCCATGAAAAAAGCTAAAACACCAGACTCTAATTTTATAGTTCAGCTGCAGGGTGTAATTAAAAAACAGATTTTATTTTAACAAATGTGCTGAATAGAAAGGATTCTATCTGGGAAAGTGGTCACCTCTGGGGGCAATGCACAAGTCACTGTTTTGTCCAACGTATTTTGCCTGATTTCCAAAACCTTATTTAAGAGGCAATTTCAAAGCGAACTAAGGTGTCACTTGAGATCAGTCTTGTGATTTTGGGTTCCTTTGTTTTAATAGTCACTCACAGGCCTCCTACCTCTGGGAGGCTGGTACACTGGGAGGTAGAGCTAAAATCGTTGTTTGTCTTTTTCTCTCTCTCTTTCTTTCTTTCTTTCTTTCTTTCTTTCTTTCTTTCTTTCTTTCTTTCTTTCTTTCTTTCTCTCATTTTCTAGTTTTGTTGTTGTTGTTTTTCAATTAAATAGCCAGAGTCCTGTCAAAATCCCATACAAATGAAAATATTTTAGTTCTTCATTAGTCAGATGAGTAAACTTACCATTGACTTAAATGTTAACTTTTTCCATTTTTAAAAATTGCCAATAGTTCACTCTTTCAAATAAAATGACCAGACTGATACATGAGCAGTCAAGTCATCTAGTTTTGTTGGACAAATGTTAACCTTCAACGACAAAAACCTGGGAAGAGAATCAAAATTATGGCTCCACTTACATATTCAAGGTACTATCTTCCTTGGTGTTGAGTAAATTCTAGATAGACTGTGAACCCATCAGTATCTGTCACAGTCACACAGTATATTATACACGTGTGATCATGGCAGTAATTAACTCATGATGTGCATTTTAAGCTAGACTTGTATGTATTTCACTAAACTTTAATGATTTAGAAAGTTTTTTGGTTTCTTTATTTGTTTTTAGTATCAACAAAAGACTAAAGAAACAAAATTTTCCTGTTGTGAAGGAAACAGAAATTGTGTCAAAATCAGATGTTTTCAAATAATTGTTTCTCTATTCCCTTTTAAAATTTTTAAAAATGATAAGTTTACTAAATTAAATACTTTTAATTATCATAAACAAAAGAGAAGAGGTTAAACAAAGATTAAAAGGGGGGAAAAAAACCGAAACATTTCGAGCAATGAGTATATTCCAAACACTTGCTAATTTTCACAGACATCACAAAATGCTCCAATATAGGTATTCTGGTCCTTCTTGTCACAAAATAAGGGTATAAAACCCAAAGATGAAAATCCATATGCCTCCTACACAGAAGAATCAGTGTTTTTACCCAAATCTGATAGTTGTACAAAAATACATGTTTTTCCATTATAATATAACTTTCCTAACACATCTCAGGTTTCATGATGCAAATCAAAAGAAATACTTGGGTGATGAATGTTCCCTGTTTCTAGCAGCAATAAATGTTAGAAATTTATCCTATTTCTTGGCACAATATGTATTAGATTATTAGAAAAGACTTCAGTGTAAAACAGAGCAAAATCTATCTCAACACTACCAGACATGAGATTTCTTTTTTCCACCAGCTTCACTGTGGTATAATAGACGAATAAAAAAAGGTATATATTTAAGGTATACAGTGTAACTTTTTTATTAAAAAAATTTTTTAAAGCAGTTTTAGGTTCACAGCAAAAATGAGGGAAAGGTACAGACTTCCCATAATACTTCCTGCACCCACACATAAGCAGTCTCCTCCATTATCAACCTCTACCACTAGAGCGGTACATTTGTTATGAGTGATGAGCCCACACTGACACATTATAATCACCCAAAGCCCGTAGTTTACACAAGGGTTTACTCTTGGTGTTGTAGTTTCTGTGGGTTTAGACAAATGTATAATAACATGAATCCATCAATACCGTATCACCCAGAGTATTTTTAATACCTTAAAAATCCTCTGGGCTCAGCCCTGTTCATCCCCTAGCCCCTGGCAACCACCGCTCTTTTTCACCGTGTCATTGTTCTGCATTTCCACAATGTCATAAAGTTGGAATTATATGGTGGGCAGCTTTTCAAATTAAATTTCACTTACTAATTTGCAATTTAAGGTCTCTCCATATCTTTTCATTGCGTCTTAGTTCATTTGTTTTTAGTGCCTAAAAGTATTCCATTGTCTGGGTGTATTGCATACTTTTTAATCCATTCACCTACTTAAAGGACATCCTGGTTTCTTCCAAGTTTTGGAAATTATGAACAAAGCTGCTATCAACATCATGCACAGGGTTGTGACCAGCCATACATTTTCAACTCCTTCGGGTAGTTGAAGTCAACCAAGGAGTTGATTGCTAGGCTGTGCATTAGAGTATGTTTGGTTTTATAAGATATGGCCACATTGTCCTCTGGAGGCGTTCTACCATTTTGCATTCCCATCAGCAATGAAAGAGTTGCTGTTGCTCCACATCCTTGCCAGCATTCAGAAATTTTGTTATTTTAATAGGTGTATAGCGATAGGAAATTGTTTTAAGTAGCATCCTCCTGATGACATATGATATGGAGCACCTTTCTGTATGCTTATTTGCCATCTCTATGTTTGTATATCTTCTTTAAGGAAGTGTCTGTTAAGGTCTTTTGCTCTATTGGTCAATTGGGCTTTGTTTTCTTCTTGTTGACCTTTAACAGTTCTTTGTATAACAGTCCTTTATCAGATGTGTCCTTTGCAAGGGAGGTTCTCCCAGTGTGTGGCTAGTCTTCTCATTCTCTTGAAGAGTATAAATTTTTATTCTTAATGAGGTCTAGCTTATCATTATTTCTTTCATGGATCCTGCCTTTGGTCTTGTGCCCACAATGTCTTCGCCATACTCAAGGTCACTGAGGTGTTCTACAGTATCTTCTAGGAGTTGTATAGTTTTGCACTTTATGTTTAGCTCTATGATCCATGTCTTAAATTTTGTAAAGTGTGTAAATTCCATGTCCATTGTCTTGTTGTGTCCATTGTCATAGATCAGTTGACTATACTTATGTGGGTCAATTTCCAAGCTATCTACTCTGATCCATTGATTTTTTTTTTTTTGGTACTTCTTTATCAAAATCACAGTGTCTTAATGACTTTAGCTTTATAGTAAGTCTTGAAGCTGGGCAGTGTCAGTATTCCAACTTTGTTCTTTTTCTTCAATATTGTATTGGCTATTGTAACTACTTTTAGGTATACCGTTTGTGGTGGTAAACATTCATGATATTGTGCAACCATCACCACAAATTCATTCCCATAACTCTTTTCATTTTGTAATTTGAAACTCTATATCCCTTAGCCATAACTCCCCATTCCATCTCCCCCAGCTCCTGGCAACCACTTTTCAATTTTTTGTCTCTATGATTTTGGCTACTCTAAGTACTTCATATAAGTGGAATCATATAGCATTTGTCTTTTAGTGACTAGCTGATTCTACTTAGCATAATTTGCTCAAGGTTCACCTATGTTGGGCTAGATGTCAGATTTTTTTCCTTTTTAAGGCTGAATAATACTCCATTGCATATATATACCACATTTTAAAAATCGGTTTATCCATTATTGAGTAGTGGGTTGCCTTTCAGGTTTTAGCTGTTGTGAATAACATCCCTATGACCATAAGTGTACAAATATCTCTTTGAGGCCCTACTATCAATTCTTTTGGGTGTAGACTCAGAAGTATAATTGCTGGATCATATGGAAGTTATATTTTTAATATTTTGAGGAACCTCCATACTCTTCTCCATAGCTGCTCTACCATTTTCCATTACTATCAACAGTGCACAAGGGTTACAATTTCTGTTTTTGATTTGTTTTGTTTAGGTTTGTTTGATAATAACACCCTTGATGGATGTGAGGTGATATTTTATTACAGTTTTCATTTGCATTTCCTAAAGATTAGTGACATTGAGTATTTTTTCATGTACTTATTGGCCATTTATATATACACTTTGGAGAAATGTCTGTTTAAGTCTTGTGCCCATTTTAACAATTGGGTTGTTTTGTTGTTGAGTTTTAGAAGTTCTCCATATATTCTGGGTATTAATTCCTTATTGGAGGTATGATTTATAATTATTTTCTCTCATTCTGTGAGTTGCCTTTTATTTTGTTTATATTGTCTTTTGATACAAAATTCTTAAATTCTCATTGAATCCAATTTGTCTATTTTTTTTCTTTTGGTGTCTCTGCCTTTGGTGTTGTATCCAAGAAATCAATGCCAATTCAAAATTATGACTTTTCCTTATGTTTTCTTCTAAAAGTTTTATAGTTTTCGGTTTACACTTTTGTCTTTGATTCATTTTGAGTTAATTTTTGTATATGGTGATAGGTAAGGGGCCAATTTCATACTTTTGCATTTTGATATCCAGTTTTTCTAGAACAATGAGAAGACTGTCCTTTCCCATTGAAAGGACTTGGTACCCTTGGGCAAAATCATTTGACCATATGTGAGAAACTTGCCTTTGTAAAATTTATTTATTTATTTATTTATTTTTAAAGTTTATTTTTGTCTTTTTTTTTTTTTTTTACAAATAGTTTGTTTTGTAAAATTTATTTTTAAACTGAAAAATTTACATACAGTAACATTCATTCTTTTTGCTATACAGTTCTATGGGTTTTGGCAAATGTATAGAGTTACATATCCACCACCACAATCAAGACAAAGGACAGTTTCATCATCCTCCAAATATTCCTTATGTTCTTGCTTTGTAGTCAATCCCTCTCTGCACCCTACCTTCTGGCAATCACTGGTCTATTTTCTATCACTCTAGTTTTGTTTTTTCCAGAACATCATATACATGTAATCACAGAGCATGCTGTCTTTCAGATCTGGATTCTTCCCCCTTAGAATAATGCACCTATGTTGTTGTATATATGACTTGATTTTTGCTGAGTAGTACTCCATTTATCCATTTACCACAGCTTATCCATTTAATGAAGGGTATCTGCACTGTCAAGTTTTTGGCAATGACGAATAAATGGCTAAAACCATTCAGGTGCAGGACTTAAATTTTTTTTAAATGTTTGTTTATTTTTGAGAGAGAGAGGAAAAGAGAGCACAGCAGGGAAGGGGCAGAGAGAGAGAGGGAGAAACAGAATAAGGCTCAGGCTCTCAACTGTCAGCACAGAGCCCCACCCGGGGCTCAAACTCATGAGCTGTGAAATCATGATCTGAGCAGAAGTCCGACGACTAACCAACTGAGTCACCCAGGTGCCCCTCAGATACAGGGCTTTTTAATAAACATATATTTTTATTTTTCTTGAGGGAATAACTTAGGAGCAGGATTGCTTGATCATGCGTGAAGTATATGTTTAATTTTACATAAAAAATATGCCCAAATTTCTTTCCGTAATGGCTACACTATTTTAGATTCCCACCAACAGATATATGAGCCCATTCTTGTTAGCACTTGGTGTCAGCAGTTTTTTTTTTTTTAATTTTAGCCATTATAATAAGTAGACATTTGTATCTCATTCTAGGTTTTATTTGTATTTCCCTAATGACTAATTAAGTTTGGTATCTTTTAGTGTGATTATTGGTCAACCAAATATCTCCTTTGATCAAAAGTCTGTTCAAATCTTTTGCCTATTTTTCAAGCTGTAGGTTTTGTGTTTGCTTATTACTGAATTTTGAAGTTCTTTATATTGTCAGATATGTGACTTCCAAATCTTTTCTCCAGAACTATGTCTTATCTTCTCATTCCCTTAAAAGTGTCTTTTTCAGAGCCAAGTTTTAAATTTTGATATGTTTCAGGAGTGGCTGGGTGGCTGAGTCGTTTAAGCATCCAGCTTTGGTTCAGATCATGATCTCACGGTTCATAAGTTGGAGCCCCGCATCGGGCTCTGTGCTGACAGCTCAGAGCCTGGAACCTGCCGTGGAGTCTGTGTCTCCCTCCCTCTCTGCCCCTCCCCGACTTGGGCACATGCTCGTGCTCTCTCTCTCTGTCTCAGAAATAAACATTAATAATTAAATACATAAATTTTAAAGAAGAATTTTTAAAAATTTTGATACAGTTCAACTTACAATTAAAAAAAAATTTTAGGTCATGGTTTGGGGTTATATTTAAAAGCTCTCTGTCTTATCTTTTCTTTTAACTAATTGGTCATGAATTAGAGAAGGAAGGCTTTCTCTCTGCATTCATGAACAAAATGGTTTAGGAATAAATTATGTCTACCTGTGACAACACAGAATCCTTGAGTATAGCACGCGCAACTGCTCCCATTAACCATCTCCCCAAAGCAACCATATTGCCATCAGTATTGCTTTACATTTCCAATTGTTAAAGTCTGTAACCAGATTTTTCCTAGGCTTCCAAATGAAAGCAATATTACTAAAGTTGGTAATATGTATATTTTAAGCACTGGTTTTGCTATAGGGAGGTTACGTTTTGAACAATAATTTTGTAAAAAAGGGTTTGGGGCTCACTTGAATTTTGTTGTGCAGCCATCTGAACTCATTCTGATGTTTGCCTGTAATATTTATGAGGTTATATGAAGTGCAGACACCACATCAGCAGATAAAAATGTAATTTTGTCTTCCACAGGATAAAACTGCACATAATCCTGAATCCTATGACTTCCTCTCCAGGTCTGGGTATCTCTTCTGGTGTTTTGAGAAAAAAGCTGGATGGCAAATTGGTTGTTTTTTTTACTCTTAAAATGCAAACTTACAATCATTATGGTAAAAGGGTGATTGTTCTAAGTTGGCACGACACTGAATTCATCTCCCAAACGACAAGCTTCTCCAGAAACAATTCCCACTGAAAGCTTCCTGGTCTTTGTTTGCCTTCTGTTCTCATGCCTGCGTGTGCTCCCTGAAGTTCATGGTGTATGATCATAATCATGAGGACGTGTGAGGTATGTTCCCCCAGAAACAATGATCTAGATCCTCTCCTACTGTTTATTTTCATATTTTGTCAGAACAGAGGAATTTAACAATGCATTTGAAAAAAGCCTGTCAGTGAAAAAAAGTCTATTTTGACATATCCAATTTATTACTTTGCAGTATGTGCAGTAGTATAAATAAATGGCTAAAAATTGCTACCAAGTAATATGCTTTGTGCAACAAAGCTAATAAAATAAACCCCAGAAAATGCAGATCTTCAAGGTTTGCTGGGATGACTAGCCAGGTCTCCTATGCCAATCTGTCCTTTAAACTGCCTTCATCACCCACTGTCTCCCCTCTCTCCCTGCGTCCCCCCAACCCACTGCCCCAGTCCTGACCCAGGGAACACGATGTCCTGCTTTTATTTCTCTGGATCAAGCATGGGCAGACTTTCTGCCCTTGGCTCCCTTTCACAAGAGTGAGAGTGTCTGGAATTTACAAAATAGATGCAAAGAATAATGGTCAATAGTCCAATCACTAAAGGGCAAAGGACATCCACATTTAAAGAAGGAAAAAATACAAATGAACAGTATCCCCAAGGACAGACCTCCAATCATAAAGATAAAGACAAAAACAAAAAGAAAAGAAAGAGAGAGCTGTCAAAGTCCTTGACTGAAATAGAAATATCTTAAATCATCATTTTAATGCTTTGGGTTATAGGGTCAAGAGAAGCAGTCTCTTTGCCCCATTAAAAGGTGTATGAATTGATATGACTTTCCTTGAAAGCAATTTGCTATTTTGTGAAGAACCTTGAAAACATTCATGTCCTTTGATCCAGTAAGACTTTTAGAAGGCCTTGCTAAGGAAATAATCAGAGATTTGCACAACTTTTCACAGATGTTCAGTGGCGCTTTATTTATAATAGTTTATTTTGGAAACATCTTAATGTTAAATTAATGATGGCATAGTCATATGTTCATATGCCATACAGCCATTATACTCTTGATTTGAAAGGACTTACAGATGACTTCTCAGTATAATATTAGGTGGACATAAAGGATATATATCTTTATTTACATTGATTTTAAAATATACTGGAAAGAAGCACATCAGGATATTCAAGGCAGTTTATCTTAAGATGGAGAAATTATGAGGGATTTTTAAGCTTTTCTTTCCAACATCTCCTTCAGGTTTGTATTAACTTTTTAATCAGGCAATATAGGTATCCAAAAAAAAAAAAATCTCAATACTAAGGAAAAATGGAGACTTACATAGAGAATATTGAAAGTGTAACACCTGGCCAGCTTACAAAAACAGATTTCTGATTGTCATACCTCTCTAGGAATAAAGGCCTAGTTGTATCTCACAGCTTCAAGACTCCTTGTCCAGAGAATGCCTGCTGTTCTTCTTCCTTCCTAGGCCACATTCCTTCCAGAGGAAGTACTTTATTATAAAAGTGACAAATGCTTGTTGCCAAACATCCAAATGGCATGAAAGGATGTAACGTAGACTGATCATAGACTAGTTGATGCTCTATTTTCTTTTCCCACAGTTTGTTTCATATGGAAAACACTAGAGTATATATAATTTGCATGAAATAATACCAATATTAAACACATAAGAATACCAATAGTTAGTAAACAATTCCATGTGCTTTGACACACATCAGAATATAGGACATCTCTCATCGCCCCCAAATCTCCTTAGGGCAGAGTCCACTCTTTCCCACCCTCAACCTCAATGTCAGGCAGCCACTGGTCTGCTTTCTGTCACTATAAATCAAGTTTTGCCAGTTGTAGGATTTTCTGGAAATGAAATCATACATATTGCTTAGAATACTGTTTTTGAGATTCATCTACAATGCGTGTCCCTGGTAGGTGGTATTCTGTTGTGTGAATACATTATAGTCTATCCATCCATTTATTTGTGGACATTTAGATTGTTACTAGTTTTTGACTGTTATGAATGAAGTTGCTCTGACCCTCCCACCACAAGTATTTATATGTTGTTTTTGGGCAGTTGGTAGGTAACTATCAGACGAGATCGGGTGCATTCAGGGTACTATGGCCGTAGACAGTAGGTAGGTAAGTATCTATGAGTAAAATTGCTCTGTCATATGGTACACATAAAAAAAATGCCAAACTAGTACATGAAGTGATGCCCTATTTTCCATTCATATTAGCAATGATAGAGAGTCCAGAGTTATTCCTTCTCCACTTGATAGTGTCAGCGTTTTGTTTTGTTTTCTCTTTTGCTGGGGGGAGAATTTACTGGTGTGTTTCTGTAGCTTTACTCTCTATTTCCTTATGACTCATGATGATAATAAGCATCCTTTCTTGTTTGTCTTGTCTATCAGCATGTCTTCTTTTATAACCTGTACAAATTTTTTTGGCCTATTTTATTTTTTAAAATTTGAGAGACAGAGAGACATAGAACGTGAGTGAGGCAGGGGCAGAGGGAGAGGGAGACACAGAATCTGAAGCAGGCTCCAGGCTCTGAGCTGTCAGCACAGAGCCTGATGTGTGCCTGGAACTCATGAACTATGAGATCATGACCTGAGCCAAAGTTGGACACTTACCCACTGAGCCACCCAGGGGCCCCTTGCCTATTTTATTAATGGATTATTTGTCTTCTTATTTTGAGTTGTGAGAGTTCTTTAAGGATCACAAATATAAATTCATAGTCATATACATGATTTATAAATTTATTCCCTATGACTTGCCTTTTCATTTTTGATAGGATGTCTTTTAAAGGGCAAATGTTAATTTTGATGAGGCCCAAAATATCAATATTTTTTTCTTTGGATTGTGCTTTTGGTTTAGTATTTAAGAAATATTTCCCTATTTCAGGGTTACAAATATTTTCCTCTATAAATTTTATAATTTTAGCTTTTATATGTAAATCTATATCCATTTAGAGTTTGATGGAGTATATTAGCTTGAGCTGACATAACAAATTACCATAGACAAGGAAGCTTAAGGAATAGACTATTTTCTCAGAGTTCTGGAGGCTGGCTGTTCAAGATCAAGATGCCATCACGGTCAGTTTCTGGTGAGGACTGTCTTTGTGTCTTGCAGACGGCCACCTTCTCCTTGTGTCCTCACACGGGAGGAGACAGAAAGAAGGTTTCTGATATCTCTTCTTATAAGGGCATTAATCCTACCATGATGCCCCACACTCATGATCTCATTTAAACTGAACTGTCTTCCAAAGACCTCAAGACTTCAGCTCCAAATACCGTAACACGGGATTAGGGCCTCAATATATGAATATTGCTGTGGGTGCGGGGAAGGTGGGTACAATTCAGAATTCAGTCCACGCAAGTGAGGTAAGAGCTGAGGTTCATGTTTTTCCTAATGGGTATTTGGTTATTCCAGCACCATTTGTTTCTTTTTCACATCAAATTATCACAGCAGATTAAAAAAGAAATAAATTGGCCATATTTGTAGGTGTTCACTTTGAACTCTTCATTCTTTTCCAGTGATTGTTAGGTCAATTCTTATTTCAATACCACATGGTCTTGATTATTGTAGCTTCATCACAAGGATTAAAATAGGATAGTAGAAATCCATCAAGTACATTCTTTTCCAAATTGCTTTTGCTACTCTAGGTCTTTTGCAGTTCAAAATACCTTTGAGAATCAACTTGACATTTAACTTAGGAAAGTCATATGTGATTGTTGAGATTACAGTGAATCTATACATTGATTTGGAGAGGGTTGTTATCTTATGAATACAGTGTCTTCTAAGTCACAAATGTGATATATATCTCCATTTATTTTGGTGTTCTTTAATTTCTCTTAGTCATATTTTGTAGTTTTCAATATATAGGTCTTGCACATATTTTATTAAAATAATCTATATATGTTTCATATTTTTATGAGATTAGAAGAGATATTCAAAACTTTTCCCCTTCCAATTATGCATTGCTTAAAATCAAATTGATTTTTGTATATTGACCTTATATGCTGCAACTGTGCTACATTCATTTCTTAGTTCTAGTAGCTTTTGTCTAGATTCCTTTAGATTTTTTTCCCTTACTATACTTAAGGGTAAGGAAGTTTGATTTTCATTGCTCTGAAAGGCAAATACTACAGGCAAATACTACTGGAGTGTAACTCATTCCAAAGAATTACACATGGTAAATTAGTTCTTGTATATCTGCTGAGTCTTCAATGACATAGGCACCTAGTAACCCATAAAATTATGCTCCAAGCACCAGTTAGCACAAAGGCAGCCATTCGGTATTTTCCTCTTATTTGTACTCCGAAGTTTTGCTGTAACAGGCCCATTTTTGCCTCATATTCCCGACTCATGACAGGTAACACTGATTTTTTATTCTCAGACATTAAGTTTCTAATGAGTTTTCCAGCATTTGAATGGTGGCTTCTCCCAAGCTTTTTGCTTGGCTTATATCTCCCCACATTTCCAGCTTGTACTAAGGATATACCTCAGCAGAGTTCTCTAAGAATAGAGCTCTTCGGAAATAAGTAGAAGCTTCTTTTGGAAAGCGGAAAAAAATTATATAATTTCCAAGGAAGAGTACGTAATCATGATTTCTTAAATGCCCATTGTGTGACAGTACTCTGCTGTTTGCTGCTTTCTATTCACAAACTCGCTCAATCTCTACACATTTATGTAGGAAGTAGAGATTATACTTCTTCTAATACAAGGAAGAAAACTGGAAGTTATTAACAAGTGACAGAGCTGTGATCTAAATCTGGTTCTCTCTGATTCCCAGGCACATAGGAGCTGGGGTGTCAAGATCATTTTTAAATATTTTAATTTATTTTTTAAGAAGTTATTCTGATAAACAAAAAAATGTAGAAAAAATTATCTTCTAAGCCAACTAAGCTAAACAAATAACAAAAATAAAACAGGAAAACTTTGAAAATTGTGGACCTTACCTACTCTGATATATTTTATTTTTTAATGTTTCTTAAATTTATTAAAAATTACCAAGATTACAGAAGATCAATTAATATTGACTGTCAGATAAGCCAAATTGCACATCAGGTAGTTGGATGTTTTGGTTGAGAATATCAATTTAAACACCGGGGAGAGCCAGACGTTCCCCTTAAAGACTTTGAAGAATCAAGAAATTGGCAAAAACTAACATGAACAATTATAAATGGAGTGAAAATTCTACATAACCACTATAAAAGAAAAAAACCCACCTTACTTCTTATTTAAAATCCTGAGTAGATGCCTTCTGAAATGAGGGAGTAGACAAGTAACAGTATAGATGCTCCTCAAAAATTAAAAATGGAAATATCATATGATCCAGTTATTGCATCACTGGGTATTTCCAAAGACAATGAGACCACAAATTCAAAAAGATATATGCACCCCTGTATTTAAAACACCATTACTGATAAGAGTCAAGATGTAGAAGCAACCAAAATGTCCATTCATAGATGAGTGGATAAAGATGATGTGGTGTGTCCCCACCTCCGGCACACTAATATACCCATGATAGACTCAGCCATAAAAAAGAATGAAATTTTGCCATTTAAAACATGGATGGGCCTAGAGGGTGCTATGCTACATGAAATAAGTCAGACAGAAAATGACAAATACCGTATGATTTCTCTTATATGTGGAATCTAAAAAAAAAAAAAAAGACAAACCCAAAACCAATGAGCAAACACATAAACAAACAAAAGAACAGACATAAATACAGAGAACAAACTGATGGTTGGCAGAAAGCAGTGGGGTAGGCAGAATGGGAGAAACAGATGAAGGGGATTAACAGGTACTAACTTATGGTTTTGAAATAAAATAAGTGAGTCATGGAAGTGAAAAGTAGAGCACAGGGAATATAGTCAATAATACTGTAATACTGTATGATGATGGATGGTGACACCTTTATCATGGTGAGCACTGAGTAATGCATGGAATTATCAAATCATTATGTTGTAACCCTGAAACTAATATAACATTGCACGTCAACTATATGTTGATAATAAATAACTTAAAAACAATAGGAAAATTGGAACACCTTGGAGAAAAATCCAGAGGAGGGAATTTGGGGGGTAATGTTATTAAGTAATGAAAATAAACCATCACATTTTTCTATACATACATTAACATTATGGTCAGTAAAAAAATGTATCAGAAACCTTAAGTCATTGAATAAGTTATAATCTATTTTTCATAACCATATACTTTTTAAAACAGTATACATGCCTACAAATATTCATTTTCTTAGGAGAATTATTTCCCAGTAGTTATCTAGAATGTGATTACTCTTACTACTGTCAATATCCAAGAAGATTGAAAATAGACAGTTGAGTGAACTCACAGCCACTAAGTAACCATAGGATTGGAGCCTCTTAGAGAAATCGGTGTAGTAGAGGGTTTAATATAACCTAGTGCAAAACTGAGTGGTAGATTTACTTCAGCTCAACTTAGGTTATTTCCGCGCCCCCCCATTACTTAACCTGGATGGATATTATTAGAACCTGACCTTGAATAAGTATTTAGTAGTTTTGTAAGAACAAAGTTATGAAATTAAAATGGCTGTATCAAGTGCAATAAAACTTTGCTATAATTATAATACCACAGATTCTCAGAATGTGATAAATCATGTCCCTAGTGTGAAGACTGATACATTAAATGTCCCTTACTAGATAGAGTCCCCAAATCTAAGTAGGTCTCCTCTTCTATATGTGACAACAATATCACAAAGGGGTAATTGCACAAATATATTTATTTAACTGGTTGAAGCTCATGGCTAAATCTGTGTCTACAAATAATGATTACAAAACAAGCACTCATTTAAAACATTTATGGATTCCAACCATATGCTATGATTAAGAAACCAGCATACTTGCTTTTGACATGCTATATTTGAAATCTGTGTTAAACATTTCATATATTACAGATTTGAAAATATTTCTTCAGCCACTCTGAATTTACATTTACACTTAATTAATGCTAACATGAAAATCTGAATAAATGAATACTGGATTAATTTATCGGCAACCTAAAATGTAATATTTAAACAATTTAATATAAAATTCCTTTCAAAATTTTTTGCTTAAAAAAACTCAGAAAAATAAGGCTAGTAAGGACATGTTGAATTTTATGGGAGTCCTATTACACTGATAATATTATAGGATACACTAAAAACATAGTATTGGAATAATATTGCAAAATACATTGTATGATTAAAATAATTATGAAATCATTTGAAGCCAGTGTAAAAGACTGAGATGTTTGGAATGGAGTAACTAACCTGTCATAGAATTAACACGTTTTATTTAGACTATCAACAAGATCTGAAGAAATTATATATTTGGTCATTTCTACCCCTTCTAAAACAAGTGGACATCCTGGATGGAATTTTTCCTTCTGGAGTCTGTTCCTTACCCACCTCCTGGTTGTGACACCTAGAACTTACCTTCCTGACTCAAAGGTGAACCACGTTGAGTCCCGTCCATATCTCCTCAGTGAGCTGAGAGGCCACATCACCAGTTTGACCTTGGCATTGTGGATATCCCAGAGATAGATATTCTCATGAGTGATCTGCATTGTGCATTCGCCATAAATATCCAAATTTGGTGTGGGCATAAGATACACGTTGAATCTCTCTGCAGGGAAACAAAGAATGGAGCAGATAAAGTGAAAAGAGGTGTGAGTTGTTATGGTAGCACTGTATTAATTGGTATAACTACCTACAGCCTTCAGAAAACATTACCATGTTCCATGGGAACATATGTACACAGTGCAAAACACAACCTTTTTCCATGAGATGTATGACAAAATGAATTATTTATAATATATATATATTTTCTTTTTAGAGAGAGAATGTGCAATAAGGGGAGGGGAGAGAGAGAGAGAGAGAAAGAGAGAGAGAGAGAGAGAGAGAGAGAGAGAATCGGAAGCAGACTCCATGCTCAGCACAGAGACTGACGTAGGGCTTGATCCCACAACCCTGGGATCATGATCTGAACTAAAATCAAGAGTTAGATGCTCAATAGACTGGGCCACCCAAGTGCCCCAATTAAAAGATTTTTAATCATTAATTCATCCACTCACTCATCCTACATTTTGTGTTGCATTGTATTCCTCATGGTGAGGATGAAATGGTGAAATTGCACAATGGAAACCATAAGGGTAAAAGCTAAGTGAGGTCTCTGTCAAAAGGATGCTTAGAGTCTACTACTTCACACAATCTTAAATGCAAAACATATATATATATATATAACTCATGTGTGGAATGTCTTATTTAAGAAAGAGTTGACTCAATTTTACCTTTGTGTTATGAAGATTTTGATTCATACCTTCACTGACTCTCCAAACACATTGCATTCACAGTCAAGCTCAGCATAGGATAATTGCAGGTATTCATTATTGCCTTCTGCAGGCCTTCAGATATTGTTTGTGAAGCAAAATAAACATATACAGCCACTTTCATTCTCAGATATTCTATAGTTGAAAATCTGACCCTTAGGCAATGACTCCAAACCTTGCTTTATAACTTTTGGTACACCTCAAAGGCTACTGCAAAGTTCCACAGGTCTTGACCCCCATTTAAATGCATTAGACGCACTTTATAAAAAATAAGGTTAGTTCATAAGCTCCAGGAAGCAAAGAACTTGGTATGACTTATAAAGTGTCCTATAAAATATCCCCAATTCTAAGCACTGTATTCTTAGTTTATAGTAAGTAATCAATAAATAAGCATTATTTAACTTATAGGAATGAAATAAATATATCCCATGATGAATATGCACTGCAAGAATTGAGGAATTGTAAAAAGAATAATGTCATGATAATAAAAAGTTTAAGAACTGCTGGCAGATACATGTGTGTGAGTTTGAATTTAATTGTGAATTGTGCTTGAAAGGCAGTGCTGTTGAATTAATGATTTTGAGAGGCATAATGGTGCAGCTGCAGTTGGAAAAGGATTGATATGTTTAGGGATGTGCCATCATCCATCATAATGCCATGATTTTCAACACTGAATGTTTGCTGGTGCTGAGCTGGAATTGTCTGTGTAATAGAAAGAATCTTTTCTATGGCAGGTACTTTGCAGAGTATTGCTTTGCCGATGCCAAAAACAAAACAAAACAAAACAAATCAGATTCTAAATGGGTTAATTTAAGCATGATAGCTTGAACTTTAGTAACCATATGGACCATATTTATATTCATGTGTCTAGACATTTTTGACCAGAATAATCTAATTCAATTTTTTACTTAGATTATTGACTCATAAAGCTAGTATGTATATGGATTTCACATACATTTCCTACAGAAAGGGAAAAAAAGATAAATTATGAAGCTGAAGAAATGAAGAAAGATCATTGCCCCATTAATTACCTGCACTAAAAAGTATATATATATACACACACACATAAATACATATATGTATACTCCATAAATCTTAAAAATCTTGTGTGCAATCAAAGTAAAGTCTAAATATTTTACATTAAATACATCACTCACATTGCCACCACATTTCACACACCAATGGGATTACAAGTAGCAAATCAAAGGGGCCTGATCTCATGTAAGAGTATAAATGAAAGTTGGACCCAACAGAGTGACTCATGCATACAGATAACGAGTGAATAGAAATCTTCTTTTCTTTGGTCCAGACCCTATTGATGTTCAGCTTTTACATTTGGAAGAAATCATATGTCAGTGGCATCTGTTGAGCAGAGGTAAAATGCTTTTGTTGTCAATGTGGAATGTAAAACATTCCTCTAAATCCCTTCCTTTCTATCAATTAGAGTCTGAAGAAAGCAACCAAAGGATCATTGTCAATAGGCCAAGAAATAACACTTCTTGTAAAATATTGAAATAAACATTATTAACCAATCGAAGTGTTGCTTAAGGCTGCACTGATTCTTGATATTCACACCCATAGTTTGATATCTGAAAAAAAACATGTAAAAAAAATTAACCCTGACGTGTGTCCTCCAAACGGATGCCATGTGAAAAATCACCTATAACCTATGGAACATTACAAAAGACCCAAAAAAACCATTGCATTTTCACTGAAATATCTGTGTGCTCTAATGATAGCAGACAAAACCTAGAAAAAAATAAACATAGAAAGGGTATAATCATTGCAATGGACAGTAAAGAAATATGGAACTGGAAAACTGAAATATAATGAATAATTGAATTTAATAAGATTCACATGATATAAGGCTCTAACCGTCAAAATTGGTGAGGTGCAAAGATATTGGAGAACCTGCCTCGAGGGAGTTCTTCCTGGGCCAGCTGTAGGTGATGTAAAGCAGGTAAGATGTTATTACCATGACCTTCTTGTCTGCCTTCTACTTCCTCAGGCTTCACACACTTTGCTATCTAGCAACTCATGTTAACCCCTTCTTGTTAAGGTTTAGAATGTGCCAGCCTTCCTTTTGATACTATTTCTTTCATCCCATGAAGGGAATCAGTCTAAGAAATTTTATTTTTGGTTTTTAAATCTTTAAAAGCTATCCTATCCTAATGGGTAATTTCCAAGGATTTGGGATTCAATTAAAAATAGACTAATTTAATCCAGCAGAGAATGAAGGCAGCTCAAGTTATCTAATAAATTCTTCTTTGATTCCATTTTCATGGAAAAAATGTTCCCACATTTCCTATGAGCACATCATTTTGTGCCATTAGAAATATAAAACACGTTGCTTCACTAAAATTTGTGATGATTTCCATTGGAAAGACCATTTCAAAGTGAAATAGCTAAAATTGGCCCCCCTGAAATGACTTTTTAAAATGTTTAACTTTGTGAAATAATTGTATGAGGCAGGTGTTTTAACCACCATCTTATCAGGTCACCTTCTTACTGAAGAGCCCACCTTTGGTTTTTACTGCTGAGAGCACCAGTTTTCAGGCATTAACATGCATCAAAATTACCTGACGGCCTTGCTGAAACATAGATTGCTGGGGGTTTTCCACCTGTCGCATTTTTGATATGGTAGGTCAAGGCTGGGCCATTCAGTTTGCATCTCTACTTGTTTCCAGAGGATCTTGATGTTGCCACTGCCCTGGGGACCACACTTTGAGAACTGCTGGTGTGCAAGACCATTTTAGAGTATTGCCACGGAAGGAGTGGCATCAGAGGGACTATAAGCGATGTTTTGAAAGTGACACTGTGTTCTGGTAGAACAAACTAGCACATTTAATTCAAAGCTGTTCTTTAATTCCTGCTCAAATAGACTAATCCTATCTCAACGGACTCATGACTGATCTGGCAGGAAAGAGTTCTTATGCCAATTGGAACAAAAGTGAGGGGCACAGGAAGAAAGGAAGTCTATGAAAGCCAGTTTTCAATTCATCAAGGTATGTATGTATATTCCAATTATTTTCTTCATTATTATTATTATTTTTTAATTTGAGATAGAGAGTAGGGGGGAGGGATAGAGGGGGAGAGTGAGAGAATCTTAAGCAGCCTCTGTGCCATCTACATGGAGCCGGACATGGGCCTCCATACCATGACTGTGGGATCATGACCTGAGCCCAAATCGAGTCAGATCTTCAGCCAACTGAGCCATGCAGGCGCCTCGGATCAGAGTTGCAAGTTTCTAACAGGAAGCAAAACATCATCTAGAGAGTAACAGAACACGACAGGATGATGAGCTCTCTGACCAGTTTCTTGATGATTTTCCATCTTGTAACAGTGCAGATGGAAAACTGGTTTTAAAGGGAGAACCATACTAACAATAAGCACATGTGCTCCCTTATATTAACTGCAGTATTCTTCTAATGTTTATTTATTTTTGAGGGAGGGAGAGTGCAGGTGGGGGAGGGGCAGAGAGAGGGCGGGCAGAGGATACAAAGCGGGCTCTGCACTGACAGCAGAGAACCCAGTGCAGGGCTTGAACTCATGAACCCAACCGCGAGATCATGACCTGAGCTGAAGTCGGATGTTCAACGGCTGAGCAACCCAGGTGCTGCTGGAGTATTCTTTAAAATATGGGCTTTTGGACTTTAGATATTAAATAATTTTGTACGTCTAGTACATAGTGAACATTCAGCACATCGTGGCAGCCTGAACACAAACGCCATCTCTTGCGTATTAGTTACTGAGACTAAATTTGGGAAATGTTTATTGGATGCCAATTCATTCCTTCTTTTTCAAAGAAGGATTCTGGTAATTTTAATTGTTAGCTGATTGCAGGACACTCCTATGCCCTCCATCCACCCCACTTTTACTACTTCAGAAGTTGTGGAACTGAAGGTGGGGTCAAAAAAAAGATAAAACGTGGAACTGAATTTTTTGCCTAAATACTTGGAAACCAAGAAATCTGTAAATATTAACACTACCTGGTGCTCCCCAGGTAACTTCAGCTGTGTGGGTGAGTGTGAACTCCTATACTTTTACCTTCCCTTCCTTTTAAATTCCAAGCGTAGCTCAAAAGGAGAAGCCCCAGAAAAAGAAAAGCATTCTTTAGCTCTTTGGTAACATCCCCAAATTCGTGAATTTCAATTCCAGGATCTTCCAGAGTAGAGGCTTATATATTTGTTGAAGTTCACTAGTGAAAATGTGTAGGTATTATTTAAATTAAATAACTGAAAGAAAATTAATAATTATATAAATGTGAAAGTTGGTTTTGTCATGATTAGCAACAGCTATAAATAATTGATTAATTTCTTTGTATTTCTGGATTTCACTTAGTTGTTTGTATCAGCCAATGATCCCCTAAAGTAAAACTCATCCTCTATGCAACTTCCTGTATAATAACTTTAAATATTTAACTGTATTATTGTGTGGCAAGAGAACTAAATTGTTTTTTTCCAAGTATCATTTGATCAGAAAAGCCGCTGTTTATGGAAAACTTTTGTTGAAAGTAAATTTATTACTGCAGTTGGTTCACGAAAAGATCCAAACTTTGTTGTCTCATCAAATATGGAAACGTATCTTGTCTAGTGGGTGACTTTTATCGTCCTTCTTACATGGCAATCATGAATATCCTGCCTCAGATTTATCGTGGTGAGTTTGCACCTCCAAACTCAAGCTGGTCCCCGAATTCTCATGGACACTGGTACCAGCCTGGGCAGGGTGACCAGATTCTACAGCACCGTCAGCACGGGCAAGTTGGGGGGTCCTTCTCCCATTCTGGAAAGCCACCCAAATTCTGTGAGTAGTTCTTTTGCTTCTGCCTTTCCATGGTGCTTAGAGAGTGATGGGTTCCTCCTTCTTGCCCTCCTCCTATGAAAGATCTTCAAAGACTCCTCTTCTATTAATCTTCTAGCCTGATCTTTAGAAAGTCTTGGTACCTTTCACCCATCAGCCACTGCTCTGGGGCTGTAGAACATTTCTGAGGCACCATGAAGGCCTCATTCTCTGCTCTATACTTAACAATTGTTACACAATAACTCAAGGTATAAAATTTTAACATTAGCACTACATTAATACATAGTTCACTAAACATTATTTAGTCCCAGAACCAGAGCCATTAGTCTAATATTAAGCATCAATGAATAAGTCCACAAGAATCTGGTATTTGAGAAGCTCACCATATGTTCTGGAGTGTGGAATTTATACTATTCATCTCAGTTTGGAATCTAGGCTCACCCCATTGTTGACTGTAGTCTGCCTTGTTTTTCACAGTTATATGAAGTGTTAAGGAATTAAATAGAACTAGATATTACCCAGAAAATAATGAGATTTTTCAAGATCATTCTGAATTTTATATTCTAATTTCCAACTTTCCATAATATTGGGATATTTCAGTAGTCAGCCTTCAACTTCAGCAGCCTTATGAATGAAGCCACACTGTGAAAGCAGATATTTGCCCATTTAGACACATCCTGTTATCGGTATAATGCAGATACACCAGCAATGAAACTAAGTATGATTTATACTCATTGAAATGTGTAGAATTCTTCAGAAATTGTGACTTCATTTCTACCACACTGCTGAAATTTGTCAAATGTATTTTCTAACAACGTGACAATAGCAATCAATTCAGTCGCCAGATGTCCTCTGCTCAATGGCCCCTATGAATTAGAACCTCTGTATTTCTTCAATTAATTGCCAGGAATTAAAACAAAACTGCAGCCATATTTTTAAATCTCCCAGCAAGTAATTTAATTCCTTCCTCTCTCCCCTCTTTCGTTCCTCCCTCCCTCCCTTCCTCCCTCCCTCCCTCCCTCCCTTCCTTCCTTCCTTCCTTCTTTCTTTCCTTTCCTTCTTCTCCTCTCCTCTCCTCTCCCCACCCCCTCTCCCCTCTTCTCTTTTCACAAAAAAATGACTGTTGACTGAATATTATCTACATTTCCGAGTAACTCATGTTCACTCTAGTAAATACAGGAGGTGATTTTAAAAATAAAATAAATTCAACTGCTATTATACCTTCCAGAGCTCATCTCTCTTAAAGTCATAGTGTACCTTAATGTACAAATAAGTTCACATACAATTGTAATTATACTGAATATAAAGTATTGAATTCCTTGTATTGTACTTACTAGTGTAAAAATTTTCAGATGCTATTAAATATTTCTCGGGGATATAATTTTTAATGAATAGATAATATTCTACTGTATAACTATGCCATATTTTTTATTTTAAATGATCTACTTGATGAATGTTAAAGTTATGCCAACTTTATCTAATATAAATCAGGCTGAAGTAAAATAATCAATTTTTAGCTGAATTTGCTGAATGATTCAGTCATTTCATAGTGAGCCATAGAGTTTACTGTATTCTTACATATAAATTTTGGGTCATTTTAATATCCTTAATCATTAACTTACATTGGGCACTAAAATCCGAATCATTAGATTAAATGCCATAAACTCTTTCAAGAATCAGACAATGCCAAACTGATTTCCAGAATTTCCTTACCAATATATATTCCAATTAAAATATCTATTTTATATATTCATTAATATAAATGTCCTTAGCCAGAGTTTCTTTTTTTAAATTGAGTGTACGGTTACTTATGTTGATTGTGGTATTTTCCCTACCATGTTTACAATAAAGACTTCATCTAAGATTTTCATTCATTTTTGTTTCTAATATTTATGTAAGCCCGGAAATTAGAATATAGACTTAATTTTTGTAATAAGTCCTTTGTTATTGAAAGAAACTTAATATTCCCCTACACTTTTCATAGCAATTTTAGCATTTTATTTTTTATATTAACTAGTATACCGAAACAAAATGAAATGTTCATATGTTACTTATAATGTCCTTTTGGTTTTGACAAAGGCACATGAGGGTACACAACTTTTCTGTGCCCCAGAATGTTCCCTTATCCCATGCCACACTGAGAAAGCACGAGAAACAACCACCAGTCTGATTTCTAACACTGCAGGTTATTTTTGCCTGTTCTAGAAGGTTCTTGTGAGCTAAGAACATCCAGCTTCAGCACATCACTAATTTATTCCCAGTTTGTGGCTTTCCATTAAAAGAATTTTTTAATGTGTATTTATTTTTGAAGAAGAGAGAGACAGAGTGTGAGCGGGGGAAGGGAAGAGAGACAGGGAGACACAGAATCTGAACCAGGCTCCAGGCTCTAGTCACAGAGCCCGATGCGGGGCTCGAATCACAAGCTGTGAGATCATGACCGAGGCTGAAGTCGGACATTTAACTGACTGAGCTGCCCAGGCACTCCCATTATTATTTTTTATTTCTTTTTAAAATTTTTTTAGAGTTTATTTACTTATTTTGAGAGACAGAGACAGTGAGAGTGACCCAGGGAGGGAGAGAGAAAGGGGGAGAGAGAGAATCCCAAGCAGGTTCCACAGAGTCAGTGCAGAACCCAATGAAGGGCTCGAACCCACAAACCATGAGATCACGACCTGAGTTGAAATAAAAAGTGAGACAATTAATGACTAGGCCATTCAGGCACCCCATCTTTTAAAATTTTTTGATAATGCTTTTTTGATGAGTACAGGTTTAAATTTTGATGAAGCCCGAATTATTTCTTTTTATAGTTTTCTTTCATTGCTTTAGATAAGAAATCTTGGCCTATCTCAAAGTTCATCCATCTTAAATTGATATTTGAGTATAGTGTGAGGTAGGTATTGAGGTCCATTATTTCCCATATGGATATCCAGTCACTTCACTTATTAAAGACATTTTCCTTTTCTCACTGCAATGACCAATAAACTTGGGACAAAGTCTTTGGTGTCCTTGTCAAAAATTACTAATCAATATGGATCATTTTCCTTCTACTCTGCTCCATAGACTTTGTCTATTGTTTGTCTTCATTGCTGTCAGTTATAATAAATCCCGAAATTAGAAACGGTATCCATTCCAACTTGGTTCTGTCTTTTCAAGGTGGTTTGGCTAGTCTTAGACCTTTCTCTTCCAAATGTATTTTGAAATTGCCTCATCAAGTTCTAAGAAAAATGCCTGACTTCTAGGATTTTTATTGGGATCGTGTCAAATCAGTAGGCTAATTTGAAGAGAACTGACATGTTAACAATATTGATTATTGCAAACATAAACACAGTTTACCATTCCACTTATTGAGATATCTTTTTATTTCTCCTAACAATATTTAATTTTCAGAATACAGGTCTGGTTATATACTTTGCCAATTTTATACCTGAGTATGTGATGCTTTTTGATGATACTGTAAATGATCTTTTCATATTTCATTTCGTAATTGCTCATTACTAACATATATGGGTGTATGTATATATATAATCACTGTAATATTCATACATACACCCATATATACAAATTTTGCATATTAATTTTTATTCTGAAACATCGCCGAGTTAACTTTGTTATAGTTGTTTTTTTCATTGATTCCTTAGGATTTTCCAGGTACACAATCTTAGCTTCTTATTCTTTACCCATTTTTATGATTTTAATTTATTTTATTGTCATATTACAAAAATCAGAACATTAAGTAGAATAAGTAGAATACTGAATAGAATTGGTGAGAGAGGATATCTTTGTCTTATTCTCAATCTTATGAGGAAAGCATTCAATATCTTAACCTTCAAAAATTATATTTTCTGAATGATTTTCATTGATGTCCTTTATCAGTTTGAGAAAGCCCCTTTGTATTCCTACCATTTTTTGAAAGCTGTTTTCATAAACGAATATTGCATTTTATCAAATGCTTTTTATGGATCAATTATAATAATCACATGTTTCTCCATTAATATAGTGAAACATATTGCTTGATTTTGGGAAATGTTTGCATTTCTGTCACATACTAATTTTGATCACAGTGTTATTATCTTATAATATTAATACACTTTAATATTCCTTCTCTAATTTTTAGAAGGACTTTGTACTTACAAGCATGAAAGATATTTGTCTGCAATTTTCTTTTCTTATATTGACTTTGCCTGATTTTAGCATCTGGGCTACCATAGCTTCATAAAATGAGTTGTGGCATGATCCCTCCTCTGTTTTCTGAAGAAGTCTGCATAGGACTGATATTACTTCTTCTTTAAATGCTGAATAGAATTCAACATTGCAACTATGTGGGACTAGGGTTTACGTATAGGAAGTTGTATAATAAGTAACTTTAATTTCTTTAATAGATGTAGGGCTCTTTAGATTTTCTGTTTTTTCTTGAGTCAGTTTGGGTAATTTGAATCTCTCTTAAGTGGTATAAAATTAGATTATTTTTAACTCAACGTGAGAAAGGCTACATTTTATCTTATTTTATTTTAAGGCTTTTTAAAAATATTTATTTATTTTACTTTATTTGTTTTTTTGAGACAGAGTGAGGGACAGACTGTGAGCAGGGGAGGGGCAGAGAGAGAGGGGAAGACACAATCTGAAGCAGGCTCCAGGGTCTGAGCTGTCAGCAGAGCCCAACACGGGACTTGAACCCACGAACTGCGAGATCATGACTGGAGCCGAGTCAGATGCTCAACTGATTGAGTCACCCAGGCACCCTTATTTTTAAAGTTTTTATTTATTCATTTTTAGAGAGAAAGAGAGCGAGGGGAAGGATCAGAGAGAGAGTGAGAGAGAGCAAGCAAGAGAGAAAGAGAGAGGGAGAGAATCCTAAGCAGGCTCCCCATTGCCAGCACAGAGCCCAACAATTCAAACTCATGAATCATGAGATCATGACCACAGCTGAAATCAAGAGTCAGATGCTCAACCAACTTAGTCACCCAGGTGCCCCCAAAGGCTACATTTTAATAAAAAATAACTTGTGAAAATTTATTTTAATTTTATTGTCAAATCATTAGTGCTCTATTTATATTGCCTTGTTTTATTTTGTATGGTTCCTAACCATTTCCTTTATTATTTTAAAAATATTTTTATCCAATAAAGTCCCAAGATCTAAATTATATATTAGATTTTACTTATGAATGCTATAATCAGAGATAATATTAAATTTTTTTCCTTATGCCAGATGGAAATTAAAAACATAGCCCACAAGACTCTTCCCTCCAATTTTAACATCTGTTATAATCTGAGCACTGGGAAAGATACTGTGACTATTGGAATTTTAAATTGTGCTCAAAGAAAAATGTAGAGCTTTACAAAACATATTAAGAAACTGAACAGCTGAACACTGATGGTCAAATATCCATTTCAAGAGATTTGAAAAAGAAGCTGCAAATAAACTCCAAACTGAGGAGAAACTCCCATGGCACGAAGGCAGAGATTACTACTATTTAAAACAATGAAAAGAGGTCCTGCAAATAGGTACATCTCTCTGATGTTGCTGAGTAAGGAAAAAAAAAAAATAAAGCCAAACGTAACTTACATGAAGTAAAAAGGGACGATCTTTACAGTGTGGACAGGTATTAAGAAGGTAATATAAGGATGTTGTGATTCAACTTATTTCAATAATTCTGAAACTTTGCAAGAAATGACTCAATCATAAAATCACTGGTAGATTCTTTTGAAGCTAATTATAATTGAGTGTATACCCATGTTTTCAAATTTTAGTGAACGTTAGGGTCACTGAGATTGTTAAAATATAGACATGGGGCCCACATCCTTTGTAGGTATGAGGGGGCAGGGTACAGAACTTTCTTGCTTACAATTCACCTGATGTGAATGTGATGGAGATGCTCACCTGCGTCCCAGATGCAGTTTCCTGCCAAGCACCTGGTTCCCATGCCGGGTTTTACTTAATCCTCATAGCAATCTTATGAGACACATACCATCATGCTCATTTTCAAGAGTAGGAAGCTGAGATTTCGAGAATTTCTGTAATTTGATCCTGGCCCCAAAGTTTAGAAGTGGAATAGAACTCAAGGATACACTAAATTTGCTTGGCTCCTTTTGCTGACCAGGTTCTGAGCTGGACTTTCACGCTCCATGCGACTTTGTTTTACTGTGACAGCAGAAAAATGGTTCCTTAAAACTTGGCTCTATCAAAAAGTGAAATCTCATTAGTACATATTGATTCATTTAAGGTTTTCTTTTCTTTCGGGTATGTACGTTTGTGTTTGGTCCCTGTCAAAGGAAGATTCATTTAAACTAGTCTGTGGTCAAAGTTCAGTGTCGGAATTCCCTTGTCTCTTCATAGAGACTGGATTGATACAGACACAGGAGTCCACAGAGGAAATGGGAGTCCTTTTATCTGGTTTTCTGTGATTCGGCAACTTCTGCTTCCAGATAGTGTCAGGAGCCCAGTGTGGGCCCTCAAAAACTCGGACACCCCCGGCAGCCCACAATGAGTTTTGAGACAATCAAGAGTCTCTCTGTCTTACACCTCTCGGGCTCTGCTGATTATCTCCCCACTATTCTTCCCACGCTTGTCATCAAGGCAAATACGGAAAATCAAATCCTAGCATTTACTCTTGAAGAAATATCCAATTTATATGAGGAGACATAAACATGTATCTCTGTCCACCCAAACTCCCATGGAAAGGAGACAGGCAAGGCTTTTACTTCTTCCTCTCCATAAAACTTATTTTCAAAGTCTCTTTTCTCCTTGCCTGCGGCTGGGAGATAGCAGTACTTCTGGATTCATCATTCTCTCCTCAAAAGCTTTTTCTGTCCCCTAACTACAAATGCTTTTGAAATCTGCATCTTTGTTCTGTGTTTGTACAGGGAATGAGTCCAGGAAAACAGGACAGAGCTGTCTGGGTGTTTCCATACAGTTCTTCCAGCACGCATCTCACTTTGCCATGACATGGTTACAATCTGACGAATGGATCTTTGTGACCAGGCAAAGTGGCGAGAGAAGCACTATAGAGCATCTTTAGTTTCCCTGCAGCGCTTATTGCAAAAAGAGGCAGAAATACATATGACGTTGGCCTTTATTCCCTTGTAGTCAAAGACCGCCAAATGCGGAAAGGGGTAGTTTTAATCAGGCTTGTTAACTGTATACAGTGTCTCCATCCACCCCGTAGCGAAATTAGAGCAATGCAGACAAGGCTAGGCGAACGGTGTGGCCCGTTCCAAACTGTGTATTGCATTCAGGAATGTCATCTTCTTCCCGCTGGGGTGGCGTTTCCTATCACACTCGCCTTTCAGTTTTAGATAGATAATCCCCTCTGCTGGCTACACTGGCATTTTTAAATGCGTTTCATTTATTGTAAGTTCCACATGTTATGTGTAGAAAGAGACACATAGGTACATCGAGCTTGGGAAATGTTACAATATACAAAGTTAAACAAGACCTTTCTTATAGGGCATCTCAATAGCTTTGCCCCGGAAATGTATATTGTGACCATCACTCAGACTTGGTATTGGCTTCGCTGGGCTGCTGGAGCACTGGGTGGCCTAAGACATAAATTTAATACATCATAGTTCTAGGGGCTAAAATTCTGAAATCAGGGTGTTGGCCGTTCTAGGGGGAGAATCCTACTCACTTCCAGCTCCCTATGCTTTGTCAATCTTTGACCTTCATTGGCTTATAGATGTATCACGCCAGTTACACGACCATCTTCTGGCTGTGTGTCTTCACATCATCTTCCCTCTGTGCACGTCTGCCCCTGTCCTAATTTTACCTTTTTCTAAGGATATATTGTAGGTCCTATTGGATTAGGGTTTATTTTAATGACCTCATATGAATTTGGTTATCTTTGTAAAGTTCCTATTCCCAATAAGGTGACATTGTGAGATACGGAGGGCTAGGACTTCAACATATCTTACTTTGGGGAGAGGGCAATTCAACCCACAACAGTGTTATATAGTTTTAAATTCACTCCCGTGGTAACTTCATTTCAGAGAGTGTATAGTGGTGGCAGTGGTATCCGTAGAATTTCCTGGAACTCACTTTGGGAAATAGTAGGGTGTGTGGATGGCATTTTAGAAGTTTAAACATAGGTACATTCAGGTTCTTTCCCTATGTAAAAGTCGGTTTTGCTTAGGGTTATTCTATGGATGTAAACAAACAAACAAATAAATACACTTGGAAAACTCTTCATTGCTGGTTACAAAGAATATGTATAAAAGCGAATATGATTTATCCCAGGCCACTTTTGAAAAATTGGGGAAAGACTTAAAATCGGAACAGGTGTATTGTTCCTGTGGTGCTTGTTTTGTCATTAACTGGTCATTTTCCACACGAGCAGAGTCCTGTAAATAAATATTGGCTTTAACTACTGATGGGCATTAAGATTTTCAGACTTGACTGATTGATAAAGCTGGTTTGGGGGAATAAAGAGCAATTAACAAAAGAAGTTATGCTGTTCTGATTAGAATCGATCATACCTATACCACAGCATTTTCCTTCTATTTTTATTTTAGCATGTACTTATTATGCTTATTATCAAATGGAAGATTGGATACTTTTTTTTTTTCTCAGTTCTTCACTTCCTCTCCATATTGGATCGTAGGTTCTAACTCATGTCATGGCCTCTCATGTCAGGTGGAGTGTTCTGCTGGCCTCCTGACTTTGGGTTTAGCCATAGGATTTGCTTTGGCCAGTGGAGTATCAGTAGACGTGACACATTTGGAGGCTTAAATTGTGTTGCAGGTTTTCGCTTTTTTTCTTGCCCTATTGCTTTTTGTTCTGAGAACATGCCTTGGACAGCCATTAGTGCAAGGAGGGTAAGAGACATCGGAAATGAAAAAGACATGGACACCTTGTGCGGCTTGGAACCAATCTCAGCAGCCCACCTCTAAGTCGGCAGAATTCTAGTCCACCCACCGAGGCATGAACGATAAAGATAACACTTCTAGGTCTGTGCTTTTCAGAGTCTGTGTGACCAGCAACACGGTATCATTTTTAAAAACAATGATCGATGCACCTTGTTTATACGTTTGTCTCCCTCATGACTCTGTGAGCTTCTTAAAGGTAATGACCATATTTTATAGAATTCTACATTTCCTCTGCCTCGTTCTTGCATCTCATAGCCTCAAAAATGTTTGAGGGGTGAATACTGAATGACTGAGTGACACACAAGCATGTCTGAGTGGAATGTAAGAAGCATGGTCACTATGGCAACCCCGGAAAATAATTTAGCAGCAACGCTGGCAAGCTGCTTTGGTTCTGGGGGAAGGTTCTGCACATTCTTAGGCTAAAAGTAAGAATTTGGACCAATTCTGGTCCATTCGTAAGCAGGAATGCTAGTTTCTAGAAAAAAACAAGCCTTCAGATGTGACTCTGCATTGACAGTGGCAAAGTCTAAGTTCCTTTTCCATTTTGTTCCTGATGGCAATCTCTTGCCCCAGGAGCAAAGTGGACATACTGCCCCAGTCCACTTTCAAAGACAGCTGCTGGAATTTTCTACAAGTGCATTGCTTCTTGGTTATGATGCTTACTTCTGCTATTAAGGGTTAATATGTAAACATCTGTTTTCTAGAATGGCTATTATGTACAGTGAATCCTGTATAAATAACCATACATTCTAAGGTCAGTGTAGGCGATCTTAAATATTACCAAAGGACGCAAAGATTCTAGAAGTCCTGAGAATTTAAAGCTCAAAATGTCTACTTGATATGCACTTTCTTTAGGCAGTATTATCTGAAATCTGAGAATAAGTGTGTGTGTGTGTGTGTGTGTGCGCGCGCGTGTACGCGCACACGTGCCTGTTTACTTTCCTCTATACCACATGGGATTCTGAGTCGATGTGAAAGCAAGCAGCTGACAGCACTAGATAAAGATGATTATAGCAAAGAATTTAATCAATAACCACTTTTATCTCCTCAACACACATGACACCTTTAAAAATTATTTGCACAAATGTTTATTCCTAGCTAGTCGCAGAGTAAACAAGATCGTGCTGAGGGAAAAGTCAGAAAAACATTACAGGAGAAGAAGCAATTTTGAATGTCAAAAAAAAAAAAGTCCCATGGTCCAGACTGAGCAGTGCGTCTTTCCTTGATGGTAGGACACCACAGGGTCACACCAGCCACAATAAGGTCACTTCTGACATCGATTCTGGAGATATATGTATCTCATCTCGTAGGAGAAATTTCAAGTTAAATCCAAGCACATCATTGATAAAGCAGTAAAATGATGTTTCTTGTGAAGAATAAATTGTATAATTTAGTACTAAAATGCCTTAAGAAGAAAACCTGAATCTTTAATGACAAATCATTCAAATCTGTACATGTTAATGTCTTCATACATGTATTAGGAAGGGAAGGGCTTTGTTTATTTTAGGAAGGGTCTGGAATAGGGACTGCAAGCCATGAAAGGACATTTTTTTTAAGTTTATTTATTTTGAGAGAGACAGCATGTGCATGTGTGTGCAAGCAAGCGGGGGAAGGGTTGGCCAGAGAGCCAGAGAGTGAGACAGAGAGAGAGAGAGAGAGAGAGAAAGAGAGAGAGAGAGAGAGATTGAATCCCAAACAGTCTCCATGCTGTCAGTGCAGAGCCCAGCACAGGGCTCAAAATCACAAAATCTGTGAGATCATGACCTGAGCTGAAATCAAGAGTCAGATGCTTATCCAATTGAGTCACCCAGGTGTTCTGAAAGGACATTTTTATTTTATTTTTTAAGCTTATTTATTTGAGGGAGAGAGACAGAGACAGAGAGATAGACAGAGAGACAGAGAGAATGAGAATTACCCAGGAGGGGCAGAAACAGGGGGACAGAGGATCCCAAGCAGGCTCTGTGCTGTTAGCACAGAGTCCCATGTGGGGCTCAAACTTACCAACCATGAGATGATGACCTGAGCCTAAGTCAGATGCTTAACCAGCTGAGACACCCAGGCACCTCCCGAAAGGGCAGTTTTAAAAAAGTCTATTTTAAAAAGACTTTATTAGCTCGCTAAGACAATAAATATGTCCCTACACGTAGTGAAATGAACACATGCACTGTCTTAGGAATAGGTGTGTCCTGAACCATCTCGGGGTCCAAGGGAGGTGCTGAAGTTAGCTGAAGAGCATTCTTAGTCTTTACCATGAGAACCACTGGTATTGATTTCAAGGGGATCCTAAAATGAAATTAGCATATTTATAGGAGAAGTTTGTTGCTCAGGAAGTAAGAAAATCAAGGTATTCAAGGAACAAACTGTGTCAATCTGTGTGTGTGTATGTGTGCGTGTGTGTTTCTCTTCCAGACAGCAAGTGTGCATGTGCGTGTGTGTATCTGTGTGTGTGTCCTGGAATTTTCTGACCTAGCAAGAGTAGACCCTGTAATCCTGATATTCTGTCAAGATTCATGCTTTTCATGTTCTCTTGTCATATGAATGGCTATTTTGCTGGCCTTCAATGAGCAAGAGTAGAGGAAAGTTGCTATGATCTGAACTTGAGGCACTTTAAAGGAAGGGCATATAGACTTGAGCCTGGAGCACTGGCCATGTCTATGGTCTTGGGACTCAAGAAGAAAGTTACCCAAGTCAAGGGTGATTTCTAGAAAAAGGAGACCCTTCCGTCCATGAAACTTCCTTTTAATGCTGAACCTAAAGAGTCTCAGTGATTATGAGCGTGCCTGTGTGCATGCGAGCGTGCGTGTGTGTGTGTGCACACACATGTGCTTAAGGAAGACTGCCCATTTCCTTAAAGGGTACCATGTACTTTAAGAGGGTCATTTAAAAAAACCAAATACTACCTCCTCTAACTAAATAATTGCTCATAAATTTCTACAACATATTTTTAAAAGCACACATATCCCTTTGTATGAAGTTTGGATTATTGAACAAAGTAAAACTAAGAAACCCGTTACGAATGTGATTATAATTTCAATTCTTCAGTAAACGCAGGCGCTATCTTTGATTCCTTTGTTTTTACGTGTGCTTAGAAATACTTGTGCCTCTTTAAAATCAGAGTAAGCATAAGAGTTAGTCTTTATTTTATATCACCTCATTAAACCGTCATGAGTTCATTTTCACTCATTAGGAAACTATAAACTAAAATCACTCATTAGGAAACTCCAGAAGAGTTACTAACCTGTCTGAGCTCAGTAAGGGGCATAGCCCACATTCAAACCATGGCCTGAGGAGTTTACCTGGAAGGCTGACTACTTGTGCTTTATCTCTCTGCAAATTAATCTGACAGTATTATGAAATTAACAATAAAATCATCATAAGCCAAAGTAGTACAATATCCGTTATCTCCAATGGAAACCATATACAGCCCCAAATCTTTAAAGTGAAAACATACAACTCACACGATATGAGCCCCCCAGCAGTGCTCGCACCCACAGGGCCTAATTTAGTCACTTTCTCCATAGTTCCTTTATGTAGTACTTGATGAATGCTTATTAGTAAGAGTTTTTTCTTGTTTTCTTAAATGGTGGATGAACAGCGTGCTTTAACCTGCACGTTGTGGATGTTGTGTATGTAGCACAAGCTCAGGAACAGATCAGGGAGGGAGATGGAATAATTCCCAGACAGTGTGGGAGAGCAACTGGAATATGAATTGGAAGCTGGAAGAGGGACTGCAGAAATGCCTATGCGGCTTCCCGAGAACCGCCAGTATAGGCAGAGGTGCTGTGCCCACATATGTTCATGGCCAAATAACTGAGGAAACTCGTTTTTTTCAGGTTAGCGACAAACAGTATATAATGATTTTTAATGGGCTGCAAAGACAGTGATGGCCATGAGCACATTATCAGTCGTAACAAGGTCATGATCACTAAGTGCTATCCTGTGTACTTGTACCTGTGCTACCTAACTTAGAAGCCACAGATCATTTCAGAATTTTTCTTTAAAGCTTATTTATTTATTCTGGGGAGACGGGGCAGAGAAAGAGGGAAAGCTCTCAGGGTCTGAAGCGGGGCTTGATCTCACAAACATGAGAGCTTGATCTCACAAACATGAGATCATGACCTGAGCCGAGATCAAGTGTCGGGTGCTCAACTAACTGAGCCACCGAGGTGCCCCTACAGAATTTCTTTTTAATAATTAGTGTCTCATTTCACCAACTCTCTCAACCTTTTCAAAAAACACTATAAAAAATTAGCAACATTGAAAAGTTTCTAGTTTCACCCATCTCATAGCGATGATCATAATTATTTTATTTTTATTACTTTTTAATTTTTTTAAATGTTTTATTTATTTTTGAGAGAGAGATAGAGACAGCGTGAGCAGGGGAGGATCAGAGAGAGAGGGAGACACAAAATCTGAAGCAAGCTCCAGGCTCTGAGCTAGCTGTCAGTCATCTAATTAAATTTAGATGAGGTCATGCAGGGGGCCCCTCATGATGAGATTTGTACCCTTATAAGAGAAGATCTGAGAGACTGTTCTCTTTCACTCCTCTTAGCCATAAGGGGACCCAACAAGAAGATGGCTGTCTGCAAGTCTAAAGAGGGTCCTCACTGGACACCGACGCTTAATCTTGGATTGATAGTCTCCAGAACTAAGAAAGTGATTCCTGTTGTTGAAGTCATCCAGTCTATGGCAGCCTGAGCTAAGACATTATCCAAATACCCTAAAATCTATTAAGTAGTATGATAAACCAATTTGTTAACTTAGACTCAAAACTTACAACGACTTTCAAAGGAGATAACATAGAAATGTTGTACATTCAAAACCTAATACATTGAGTTAATTTATTAGTTGTTTATTTCAAAAATCGCAATGGCACAGAGCAAGGAGTCAGGGTGCCTGAGCTAGACCTTAGTATTTTCTTGTAGTTGCCAGCCAACTGGGGAAACCCTCTTACCAGCTCAGATTGATCAGTTTACTTTCCTTGGAAAATGAATGGTCTGAAACGGTCCTGACGCCCCTACCAGTCTCAGAGCTCTACAACTCTGAATGCATTTGAGATACCAGAAGGCCACCCACACTTACCATTCTGTTCTCGCTGTACTCCGGCCGCCAGAAGATCAGGCTCGCCGAGGCTGATGTCGTTCAGCCGTGTCCCCAGACACTCCATGCACAGATGTTTGCACCATTCCTCGGCCTCCAGCTCTGAAAATGAGCACATGCCATGAAAATCAGAGAGCGCATCCCAGGGATGACATAGGAAGACTCTTCCTGAACCACTGTCTTGGGTAGGTGGGAAGAGCTCAACATCTACCTTAAGAAAGCAAAAAAAAAAAAAGCTATAGTCAAGAAGTAAAAAAAATATTCCCCACAGTTATTTCCCATAGGCTGACATGACAACATTATATTTTAAAGTGATATTAAATTATTCCAATGTACTTTATCTTATTTACGATTAATAGTCTGAGAATGTTTATTATTTAGTATATATTCTTTTATATTTTAAAATTTTGTTAAAATCCAAGCTAGTTAACATACAGTGTAGTATTGGTTTCAGGAGTCGAATTTAGTGATTCATCACTTACATAGATCGTCCAGTGCTCATCCCAGCAAGGGCCTTCCTTAATGCCCATCCCCCATTTAGCCCATCCCCCCTCATCCAGCAGCCCTCAGTTGGTTCTCTGTATTTAAGAGTCTCTTATGGTTTGCCTCCCTCTCTGTTTTTATCTTATTTTTCCTTCCCTTCCCTTATGTTCATCTGTTTTGTTTCTTAAATTTCACATAGGAGTGAAATCATATATTTATCTTTAGGATTGATTTAATTTTTGGAGGGGAGTACTTAGAAAAATTAATTAAAAATAAACAAAAATACGTAAATGAGTCGTTGAACAGTGTCAGATTAACATAAACAAGTAGATGCTTTTCTGAATGTGACTTAGACTTGCATGGGTTGAAGGTCTGAGCCCCATTCTGAACAGCAATGAATCAAAGATCAGCCCAGGAATATGATAGCTTCTCTTTTGTAAACAGCAAAAATAGTCCATCCTTAAAAAAAATTGGGATAGGATAGCGAAAGTAACTTTCCCTTTTAGGAAACTCCAATTTATCTAAGATATTGATTATCTTCCAACTTCTTTATATTCGCAAGCCTTTTCTTTGCTTGAAACTTTAGAACATCTTACACCTACACAGAATCTTATAGTACCTAACACTTTCACAAACGTCAGTGGGTTGGACTCTTATATAAGCGCTGCGTGGGTGTGGTGGGTAAGGGGTAATGTCGCACCTCGAACTCATACCAACAGTCGGCACCAAGGCAGCAGTGAAGCCCGGATCTTGTGGATATTATAATGTGAAGCATTTGAAAAAAGCGCTGAGATTGAAAATTTTGGGCCAAGCCCCAAAATTGCTGCACAGAAATTGGTCGAGAACTTTCCATCCATACCTGCCCAGAGACATTTCTGACTTTTCCATGTAGCATAAATCTGCACTAGAGCAGTTTAATGTAGATTTGCCTTCAAATCTCGCTACTCTCCGTGGATGACATTCCAGCCTCTGTCTTGGCATTTTAAACTCCCCATGAAAAGTCACCTGCGACAGGTTTTCCTGACTCCGGGGATTTGAATACCAACTGCTCTGCTCAATGGTCAACACCATCAAAACTGGGTAGTGGTTTCTTCCTGCACTTAGTCATTCTGCCTTAGCATCACAAACGGGCTTGATCAATGAGATGTCAGGCCAGATTTGTCATTTAGTTTTAGTTTTATCAAGACAACAAAATATTGTTAGGTATAAATAAAAAGAGCATGTAGTATTCCACGGGGTACTATTCTAACGAAAATAACAGTTCCGTGCTCTAGTCATGAAAGGTGTGGTTATTTCTAAGTTTATTTATTCTGAGAGAGAGAGAAAAAGAGAGACAGAGAGAGATAGAGAGGAGAGGGGCAGAGAGAGAGAGGGAGAGAGAGTATCTGAAGCAGGCTTTGCACTGTCAGTGTGGAGCCAGATGTGGGATTCGAATTCATGAACCCATAAGATCATGACCTGAGCTGGAATCAAGAGTTGGACACTTAACCCTCTGAGCCATGCAGGCGCCCCGGTGTTTTTTTCACATATGGTACGGTTTGCATATTTCAGTGACCATCCTCTCTGTAGTTCTAGACAACATCTACCTAAGTCAGAGAGGAAATAGATTCTCCTGTGAGCCTGGCCTCTTGCTCAGGTGGAATTCAGAGGCTGGGTCTCACTGTTTAGGCATTTCCTCAGGAACCTAGAAAATAATCCTTTCCAGTTACAAGGCCACTAAAAAAAAAAGAGGGGGGGGCACTTTCTGAAGCTCACAGCTTTCCAAAAAAAATTTTTTTTCTAGTAAGGGTATGCCAGCTTTCCTGAAAAAAACTTTCATAGAAGCAGAAACAGCATGTATTGAAAATGATTTTCATCAGATAGATGAGATTTGATTTATAAAGTTTATAAATGTTTTGAAAAGTTTTCGAACAACAAATCAAAATCTTAAGCCAATGACCATGCCATGTCTCTAGAAAGCCTTAACATTTCTATTAAGGGAGACAACAGGACTATATCTTTTTCCTTCTTACACTTTTATATCTTGAATATTTCTCAGGAGTCTGCAATTTTAAATCATCAGTAAAGTCACATGCAATTAACATCGGCATGATTCTACCTGATCCCGTTTCTGGTACTCCACTGACGGGGTTGAGAATATCTAGTATGCTGTTTGGGACACAAATAAAAAATGTTACATATAACAGACACTTCTGTGCCAGTGTTCCCTTTAAATACTAAGTCAGTATATGCCCAGAGATATGTTACTCATTTCTGTTATTTTTTTTTTTTTGTCCTAGGATCTAATAAGTCAAAGAAAGCAACCATATAGTAAAGGGCTTCTATGAAGCTAGAACTCTTCTCTCAAGAATAACTCAACGTGGCATCTCTGTAAGGGCCAGGGAGGTCTCCCCGGACAGAAATGGGAAGCGTTCAGGGGCTTCCGCCAGCAGGTAAAGACGTCTTTTGCATTGAATCCTAAGAAGTGCAATGCTTCAGCATTTTATGTTATTAAAAAAATGTGTAATGTTTGCTTATTTTTAAGAGAGAGAGCACGAGCAGGGGAGGAGGAGAGAGGGAGACACAGAATCTGAGGCAGGCTCCAGAGCCCGACATGGGGCTTGAACTCACAGACAGCGAGACCATGACCTGAGCTGCAGCTGGACGCTCCACCGACTGAGCCCCCAGGCGCCCTGCCTTAGCATTTTAACAGTGTCGGAGCTTCTAGCAGTAGAAGCAGCAAAAGTAATAGAGCACATAGAGTCACATTAGAAACAAGTGTAAGCTATTTCAGACAGAGACAGAGAAACAGAAAGGGACAGGGTGAGAGAGAGAGAGACACCCTTGCAATTCAGGTATTCAGGAAAAGTTCATTTTCTTTTCTAACAGACGTTTACCGTGAACTCACTAGAAGCCCTCACTGCGCTGAGGTTACATGAAAAATACACAGACTGTGTTGTGTGTGATGTTGGCGCCGGCAGGTGCGGGAAGGGTGCGGGCAGCCGGTGGTGCCCTGGGGCTGCTGGCTCGGCCTGCGGGGCCTGAAGGCTGTGGCCGAGGCTGGGCACCTTGGAGACAGTCTGGTCGGGGGCGTGCAGGACCAGCAGAAAGACGGGGAGGGCGTGTGTGCGTGCGAGTGTGTGACAGTGTGTGCGCGTGGCGGGTGACAGCATATGTGTGTGTGTTTGCTAGGGTGGGGTATCTGTGAGTATGTATCTGTGCGTGTCAGTGGGTGTGAGTCTGTGACTGTATGTGGGCGTGTGTTTTCGTCTGGGGGGTACATGGGACAGTGTTGTGAGTGTGAATGTGTGTCAGTGTGTATTCGAGTGTGCGAGGGCCTGTGCGAGTGTGCTTGCTGGACCGGGTAGGGCGGCCGGGGGCTGAGAGGCAAAGGCGTCCCGGCAGTGGCAGGGACATCTGCTGAGCTGCTGGGGGCGGCCCTGAGGTGCCCCAGATGCCTGGCTTCAGTTACCCAGACGCGGCCGGAAGCAGACGACCACCCCCGACACAGGGCCAGAGAGTTAGTAGTCGCCTTGCGCGGTGTCACTACGCCTACGTTCCTCGCTGACATTTTATCATCTCACATCAGCACCAGAAGAAGGGCGAGTGTGGTACAAGATACTGGGGCAGAGACCACAGGCACAGAACTCTTATTACAGCATATTGTTACAATTGTTCTATTTCATTATTATTAGTTGTTGTTAATCTTGTACTGTGCCTAATTGGTAAATAAAACCTTATCATGGGCATGAGAGTATAGGAAAAAATACAGTCTAATAGGGTTTGGCTCTATCCCTGATTTTAGGCATCCCCTGGCATCTTAGAACGTATCCCCCATCGATTACGGGGGAGACTACTATGCTATTTAGTTCGGTTAGATCAGCTTCAAACCTTTATCTCAAACGTATTAAGCCTTATAGTCAGCATACTTGATCTCACAGTCTTGCTACAGATAAGATGAATTTAAGTATTATTCAAGCCTTTATTTTTTTAAATCTGTTTTTGATAGTCACTTTTCAAATAATTATACCTATACTTTTTTAAAAAATTTTTTAAATTTATTTATTTATTTATTTCTAGAAGAGAGAGAGAGAGAGAGAGCCAGCGTGAGCAGGGGAGGGTCAGAGAGGGAAGGAGTCACAGACTGAAACAGGCTCCAGGCTCTGAGCTGGCAGTCAGCACAGAGCCCGACGTGGGGCTGGAACCCACGAACCGCGAGATCATGACCTAAGCGAAAGTCGGACGCTTAACCGACTAAGCCTCCCAGGCGTCCCTGTACCTATACTTTTTATTTGTTCTTTCTTAGGAAAACTATGTATTGAAGTCCTTTAATCTTTTATGGTGTGTCAGTTTACTTTATCCCACTATTATTTACCTAGTGTTTTCCTCTGAAGTATCTTCCATCTCTTACCTTCCTCTATTTTATTTTTGTGGAACAGAGATTAAATACAAAAGCAATAATTGGAACTCACTGCATTTTAAAATATTTATTTTCCCACAGATTCAGGGCCTTGTATCTTTCATTTTATCTCCCAAACTTCTACCTACCCATAGTGTATAAATAATTAAATTTCTTTATAAAGAAATAAAGGCACACAAATGTTCTACAATCTTTTCTATGTTTTCTCTTCATGAGAGAAATGTTTGTTCATTACAGTGTCTTTTTCAGATAGCTTGCAGCTATGTTCACATTAAAATTTTTTTTTTCTGTTTATTTATTATTTATTCAGAGAGAAACAGAGCATAAGTGGGCGAGGGGCAGAGAGAGAGAGAGGGAGACACACAATCCGAAGCAGGCTCCAGGCTCTGAGCTGTCAGTACAGAGCCCAATCTGGGGTTGGAACCCACAAACAAATCTCAGGTGAGATCATGACCTGAGCTGAAGTCGGATGCTTAACTGACTGAGCTCTCCAAGCACCCCCTAGGCGCACATTTTAATTCAGGTAAGTAACTTTTCCTCTAGAACTGACACACAAATCGTGTTTTCATTATGAATCACCAAATGGAGATTTTCCGTTAATGAAATGAAGATGTTAGGTATCTTCCAAAAGAAAAAGCAGAAAGATGCTTGGGGAGGTCCAGTCAAATGAACTAAATGAGTGAATTACGAGACAAATGGGTTTATTGATTGCAGGGAAAAAAACCAAGTGAAGTACAACATGGAAATACACTCAAGAGTGGATGGCCCCTCCCCAAGTAGCTTTCCATCCCTCCTCCAGAATTCTGGGAACAGAATAGCTGTATCCCTTTGAATCAGAAGTGGTCTTAACATAGCAGAACCTTAACTAATGCCTACTGAATAAATGATTGAATTCCAGCTTTATTCCTTTCACTAAATTCAGGCCTTAGGATAATGACATGAAAGTTAAATGATCCAAAATAGGCTATATTTGAAAACAGTGAAAAATTTCCATCATACATGTAGAAAAGAGGGTATCAGCCAATATCACAGAGCACTACATAAAATGAAACTTAAAAATAACACCAAGTCAGTTTCATGTCAATTTATTGTAAGACGCAAGGCTAGTTTTGTGCAAAAAATTATTGCATGTAGTCCCCACTAGATTTAGCTTTTGTTAATAATCTCAGAAAAATGTAGGTAAAATAATCCTCATGTCTTCACCAAAACCAACAATTCTGAAGTATGTCCAATGCTTATCTTCTGTGCAGATTTGTTATGATTGGTGATAAAGGTTGTTTTATATTTATTAAAGTTTATTTTATTCTCTACCATTTTATTTATTAAAGTCTTTTTTCTTTTCCTTGTTTTGGTTAATAGTGAAGAAAAATGTCTCCCTATGCAGACTTGTGCTTAAAGAATACAAAGATCTCTTGTATTGTTATAGGAAATTTACAGAGCTATTGAAACATACAATGTTTTGTTGATGAATTTCATTCTTTGGAAACTGGCACCTACTTGCTACTTAACTGGCCTTACTGATATTTTATGAACTTTCTTCTCACTTTTTCTGTAGTAGGAAGACAAGAAACCAGTCAAAACCTCAACACTTGTTTCAGCAAATACGTGTCTCTGTTTTTAGGTCACAGTAAAGAGCTTGATTCGTCGAAGTCAGATTGCTAGGACGGATTCGGTTCAAGACTGAAGAACGTTTAGTGTTCATTTCTGAATAGAAACCGCGTGTATTTCCTTTCCCTTTCCCTGAAGTGACCTTGTTTACCTCATCCCACATTCCCTCTCACACCCAATAATCTTTTAAAATTTGTTTCGAATCTGAGATCCTCAGCTTGGCTCCTTCAGACCCATGTCTGGCTTGGACACCTTTCCTCTATTTCCGTAGCTCTCTGGACATACTTTTAACATCGCCCCTGTATATCATGACTCGTCTGTCTGTCTTTCCCAATCAGCATACTTAAGATATCGGAATGTGGGAGACATTGATTCAGTCACTTTAGCTCCTGGCACGGCACCTGGTTTTGGAAACCAATTCATGAATGTGGAAAAAGTAAATAGATGTGATCAGCAGTTAATTCCCAGAAATTTCAGACAAATTCTAGAGCCAAATGCAGGCAGATAATTTGGGCTGTAGTCACCTGCTGGTTGTTTTGAAGTCACAATTCATCACTGCTTAAGTGAAGATTATAACTTTTGTTATTCACAGCTGGCTAATCTAGATTAAAAAAAAAAGACAGCTTTGATTAGGTAGGAGAAGGGAGAATTATCAAATATGGTTCTCTACTGAACTTCAATAATTCTAAAATATGTCCCATTCAAAATATTTCTTATTTTATTAGGCTGGCTGTTTCTTTTACTTTCTTAGTAGTATTTATGCCAAAATCACAATCTTGTACGAAGTGCTCTGATTCTGTTTGTGATAAACACTTGATCAAGTTTTTAGAGTTATGGCAATGGAAACTTAGCAAAGGTCAACTCAGAACCAAAGAAAATGAGTTATTACCTGTTTATTCCATCTTTTATGCACATAATCATAATTTATTTTCTTTCAATTTTTTAGAAGTTTTATTTTACTTTATCATTTACTTAGAGAGAGAAAGAGAGAGAGAGAGAGAGAGAGAGAGAGAATCCGAAGCAGGCTCCACACTGTCAGTGCAGAGTCTGATGTGGGGTTCAAACTTATGAACCATGAGAAGCTGAGCCAAAACCAAGAGTCTTGGTTTTGACTCTTGGTTAGTTTTGACTGAGCCACCTAGGTACCCCTTATGTTCCTTAGTTTAACAGCATTTTGATGTATCAAACTTCTGACTTCAGAATAGCTATTTCTCTCCTTTTGTGAAGTGGGGGGAGTGAGGTGCGGCTTTCAGATGCAGCTGAACAGAAGATTGTTCCTGCCTATCCTTCAAAGTAACGAATGACAAATAGCAGCAAATGGCAGAATCATCAAACTGCTGCTTTTTAGCCTGGCAGGAATTTGTTGCAAAGTGGTTTAATGTGGAGGTTAGTAAATGCCACAGAGCTTGAAACAATTCAGAGAAAATAAAAAAGAACACGATTTAAATCAACACTTACAAATAGTCTGAAAATGATGGTATATTGTGTGTGTGTGTGTGTGTGTGTGTGTGTGTGTGTCTGTCTGTCTGTCTTGTAAAGATGGAAACAGGATGTGAAACATTCCAAGAAATCAGGATTAAAAAGGGTCTTTTGCAACAACACTCAAGGCCAGCTTAAGAATAAGTGCAATTTTGGGGAGCCTGGTGGCTCAGTTGGTTAAGCGTCTGACTTTGGCTCAGGTCATGATCTCACGGTTTGTGGGTTCGAGCCCCATGTCAGACTCTGTGCTGACAGCTCAGAGCCTGGAGCCTGCTTCAGACTCTGTGTCTCCTTCTCTCTCTGCCTCTCCCCTGCTCATGCTCTGTCTGTCTCTCTCTCAAGTATAGATAAACATTAAAAGAACTAAAAAAGAAAAAAAAAAAGAGTAAGCACATTTCTGTGCTGGAAAGCCGGCATCAGGGTGGAATACTTTCCAATCTTCAGAGATCTTAATAGATATCAACAGAGTATTTGATGCACACATTTTAAGCTTCTCAAAAGAACAATTATGAAGCAGGGAACTTTCTGAGGAAGACAAAAAGGGTTTCAAGAAGCCAAAGATTGCTTAATTTTATTATTTATTAATTTTAACTTTACTGAGGTATAACTGACAAATAAAATTGTAATATATATAATGTGTGCATCTTTTGATATGTGTATATTTCGTGAAAAGATCCCCACAATCAAGTTAATTAATGTATCCATCCTCTTCAATTAATTAATTTTGTGTGTGTGTGGGCACACTGAAGTTCTATTTTGTCAGTGAATTTCAAATACACAATATGGGATTATCAACTATAGTCACCATATTGTACATTATTAGATCCCCAGGACTGACACATCTTGTAACTGAAAGTTTGGACCCTTTTGAGCAACTTCTCATCTCTCCCACGCCCCAACCTGTTACACCACTGTTCCACTTTGGTTCTAAGAGAATTTGACTTTTATTTTTTTAATTCCACATATAATTATACCATGTGGTATTTGTCTTTCTTTGTCTGACTTTTTCTCATTTAGCATAATACCCTCAAGGTTTACGCATGTTGTCGCAAATAACATGACTTCCTTCTTTTTAAAAGCTGAATAATACTCCACTGTGTGTGTGTGTGTGTGTGTGTGTATGTATATATTTCTCTGTATCACATTTTCTTTACCCATTCATCCCTTGATGGACACTTAAAGTTTTTTCTGTATCCTGGCTATTGTGAATAACACTGCAGTGAACATGGGAGTATAGCTATGTCTTCATGATAATGATTTCTTTTTCTATAGATATATAACCAGAAGTGAAATTGCTGGATTATATGGTAGTTCTACTTTTAATGTCTTGAGGAACCTTCATAGTATTTCCCATAGTGGCTGTACCAATTTACACTCCCATCAACAGTATACAAGGGTTCCTTTTCTCCCCAACCTGGCCACAAACCCTTGTTCTCTCTTGCCAGTTGCATATATGGGCAATTAGTTTTCTACAAAGGTGTCAAAACCAGTAAAACCGGTTATCCACATGCAAACAATGAAAATGGATCCCAATCTTACACTGTACACAAAAATCAATTCCGAACGGATTCCAGATTGGAATGTAAAGCCAGAGACTATGAAACCCCTAGAAGAAGAGAGAGGGTAAGCTCCTTGACTTTGGTTTTGGTTTTGGCAACGATTTTCTGGATCTGACTTCAAAAGCATAGGCAACAACAACAAAAAATAAGCAAGAGGAACTACATCAAACTAAAAAGCTTCTGAACAGCAAAGAAAACCATCAACAAAATGAGAAGGCAACCTATGGAACGGGGAAAATATTCATAAACCAACTATCCTATAAGGGGTTAATACCTAAAATATCCAAGGAACTCGTTCAAATCAAGAGTTTTGATTTGAGTTCAAATCAAACAAATGACCCAATCAAAAAATAAGCAAAGAGTTGGATGGGCATTTTTCCAAAGAATACATCCTAATGGCCCATGGGTACATGAAAAGGCACTCAACATCACTGCCCATCAGAGAAACGTAAGCCAAAACCACAGTAACATATCACATGGCCAACTGTTTTAAATACTAGCAAAACTCAAGTAAAATGAGGTTTAAAAACTGACTACGGGATTTACCAATGTGGAGGGCATGGGTTTCCTTAATAAGAAGAGTTCCTGTTAGACTGATAGAAATAAAAGACTGGCGAATAGGTACAAGAAAAAATAGGAGAGAGGAGACACAAGTAGAGTCAGAGTACAAGTAAATATAGAGCTCCCTTCACAGGTTTTTCGTTTGTTTTTTTTATAAAGGGAAGAAGAGAGATGGCATAGTAGCTGGAGGGGGAAGTGAGATACAGCATTTTGTCTGATAAATTAGTTACAGTGGCATAAAGACAGGGTGTTAGTGTGTGTGCAGGTGCGTGAGAAGTTAGCAGGGCTGTGTACAGAGTGCCATGGGGAACAGGTTCTGGAGAGAGGAGGTGACCCAGCACTGAGCTTCTCTTGCTACCTGACATGACAAGGGAAAAGGGCATGTTGACATTAGTCCTGAAGGCCCCATGCTGATAGTATGGTGACACAAATAGTGCTAAACGGAGACAGGGATGGAAGGTCCTCTAGGGAGCACAGACGATGCTTCTGGTCTCCCTGCTGGCTCCTGCTGACGAAGAGGGTGTCTGCGGAAGGCATACTCACTCCCAAATCAGGGAGACACTTCCTCATTACTGCAAAATTAAGGCTTACATGGACGTCTCAGGCTAAGTTCACAGTCTCCTAATCTCTACTGACTGCAGACAGCAGAGGGGTGTCTTCTTGGTTTTTACAGAAGACTGGGCCACCAGGGGAAAGTTCTCTCTTATCCAACCAGTCTAACAAAACTTGGAGTCAACTTCGACTTCTATCATCTAAGTCATTCCATGCCTTCTGTCTCACGCATTCCATCTTACACCATACAATCCAATCAAGCAATCAATCATTTTTGATCTGTATTAAGTGCAAAGCACCGTTTAATGTCCTGGGGGTAAATAAAGTCTCTGTTTCTCTGTGTCTTGCTCACATTCTAGTGGACATGGGCAACACAGCAGCAGAAAGGATTAATTCAGGTAGTGCCAGAGTCAGGCATTTGTGGTAGCTTCTTTAGCGTGGTCAATGATTTCTTATCTATAGAGATGACACTGTCAAATGGAACATTAAAATATTTCTCACAAACCACTTCTCCCCATTTCCACTGCTACAGTTCTTTGTTTCCTTGTCACTGCTGGACTAAGAGGAAAGCTTCTTCATGGACCTTCTTCTAGCAATCATACCCACATCTAATCCATATGGTACACTTGGGCACATTGAACAGATGCTATCATTCTATTTCCCATCTTAAGTCTCTTCATGCTTCCTGACATTTACGTATTTTATTATCCTATCTTTTTTGGAGTATGGGAAACAGCCTTCTAACATGTTTCTGTTGTCTACAGTTGCTCCCTTTGTAATAGTGACTAGTGCTAGTCAACAAATATTTTCGTTCTTTTCACTTGGGCTTATAGTACGATGGCACTTCCTTGCATTAACATCTGGTTTAGTCATTGGCTTGACCAATGAATTATGAGTAGATATTCCTTGTGACATTACTGTATAAAAGTTGTAAGAGCTAGGTGGACAATTCTTTTTATTTCCTTCCCATTGATGCAGCGATATAAAAACATGTAACAAAACAGAGCTTGCTTGCATAAGTCAAGATGCCTGGTGTGCATGATTAACAGAGCCATTCTACAGATCCACAACGTAAGTGAAAAAGGTTTGAAGGATGAAGGCTTTGAGATTTGGGAATTGCTATGCCTGCATACCTTGCATTTCCTAATTTAAAAAAAAAGATGAAAGAAAGAAATAGAGGTGGGGTGATGCTATCATAAAAAAAGTAAATTGTGTCATTGCTTTGGTGGTCAGTCAGCAAGGGATGATGAAACTGTCAAGGAATCTCAGAAAGATGCTGATCCCTACTATACAGTGGTAAACTATTTGGCTAAAATATCACCTGTGATAACTTGGTGATGACATTAAAAAATTCAATGAAGTAGGGAGAGGAGTTGGAAATAGAATATTGGCAGCAAGTGTTAATGGCTGTAGCTGCATTTGGCAAGGTATTAAGGAAATGAATTGGTCAGTTTTCACATAAAAAGACTAAAAGGAAATAAACTATGTCCAAAAAACTGGAATCTTTCCAGGTTGTAAAAGGCAACTGCTTCTCAATTCCAGTCAACCTCAATAAAAATAAAAATGATAAGACTTTGAGTTATATACTCTTTCTTGAAGCCTCTGAATGCTTGAAAATTCTTTGGAGTAAAGGTCTGGCCAAGAGTGTGATGCCCGGTGTATCTACTCATTTGGAGAAAGAGCTTTGGAGCAGATACCAAGGGGCTGGTTCTTCTACCAAAGTCGACTGCTCCAAGTGTGAACGAGAAACAGCAGGAGGCCTAGAATTCAAGGGAAACGCTTCTTGAAAAGAATTGTGGACATAACTGTTGGCACATGGAACAAAGTAAAAGCAAATAAATTAAAAATCTGCTATGCTTTTAAGAAGCGTTATACTATGAAACTGCTCTAACAATAGTCAACGAATGGCTTTTGGAGCTGTATACCACACTTGAGTTTCTAGGGCAGAAAGCTGTCTGAGAAGATTTCTCAGCTCCAGAGAGGGTATATACTACCATGTTCACTTCAGATGTCAAGTCAAGGCAGAAACCAGAAGGCAGGAAACTACCAGAAAGTGAGATCATGGGTTTTGGGTAACCATGTACTGGTGATTCCCTCCAGGGAGAAACGCTGGTTTGGAATCAAGTAAAAAGCCCATCCACATAGCAGCAGCCTCTGTACCTGTCTCGTGCCACAGAACGCACTGGCATGTGGGCCCCTGGCTTCTACCATGAAGACCCACGTCTGGACCTGCTGAAGGGACAACTGTGTGTCCAACTGGGTGTCAGGAATGGAGGAAGAGCTAGGGCTGTGTCCTTCGGGGAGAAGTGAATGCGTTTGTGCTTAGGAAGAAAGATTCAATGAATGCTTGCTGACCAGAAACATGAATAGTGAGTGGGATTCCTTTGCATGATTTATCCAGTAAGCTTCTTCTTTTAGGCACATGATGAAATGGCATTTTTCTCCCTTTGGGATTAGTCATTGAGTGACTTAGAAAGAATAAAATATCTTCCATAACACTCCCTCTAAAGGCACAGAGCTTGACCTGCTCTGAGAGCATACGGGGCAAGCGCTGCCTGCAATTAGGAGATGAGGTGAATGTGAGGAGTATTTATGCTTACCTCTAAGAAGAACATTCTAGAGGTGTAGACCATTATTTAACCTGGAAGTCTTATTTCATTCTAATCATACATTCATAAAAGAAGAAAGCATGAGGGCCACTCGTGTTGAAATGTAAATAATTAATGAGATGCAGAAAAGTGATAATTATTCGATCATTATGATTTACATGTTCTATTCATATGATAAGTATTGTACAGCTTATAAAGACAGCTTTTCAAAAGCCAGTATCAAAATGACAGCATACAAAAAATATTATATTGAAATTAATTTGCCATTCATTGGGAATAAAGACAATATGCTATTCACAGAAAAGTACTTACACAGGTGTGAAAATTTATTTAGTAGTGAAAAATTATTTAGTTGTAATGATCTGAATACAAAATACAGAAATCATGAAAAAACCCAATGATCAATTGTAATTAAAAATCAGTACAAGAATTTCAAATATTAGATCCTGCTATTAATTAACATACCTTTTTGATGCAGAGATTTTAAATTTCAATCTTTATTTTTATATCACCTTTGTGACCCAATCCAAACATTACATAATAATTTATTGAAAAATGTATTTGTTCACCCTTCAGTCACCCTTCAAATTAATGGGGCTTCTGAAATGATATAAATTGGAGATAAAATTTTCCTATATTGAAGAAAAATGTGATTAAATTTTTAACATAGCTGAATGGGATTTGTCCTCTTGTGTTTAGATCCAGCTAAAGATACCAACAGAAAACAATGACATATTCCACATTCTGAAAACATTCTAAAGAGAGTTACTATATGCACTTACACAGTGCCTAAAATTAGAGGTATGAGAATGAGCTAGTTTCCTTCGCTTGGTACAATCCCTTCCCACGGGTGTGTTGCATGAAAAATAACAAGCAAAAAAATGATCTGAGCACAGATTTGGCTGCCCGGGACATTACAATGGCAATTTCCACCGTTCCATCCCTCGGGTTAAGGTAGAGTGTGTTTTTGTGTATCTCTGAGTACATGTGTGTGTGGGGCGGGGGGAGAGGGTAGGGTGGTAAGAGAACTCCCTCCTAGGGACTGAGAGTATCTCTAGGACAAACAAAAAGTAGAGATTGTTCTTTTCACTCCCAGGTTGGCAATCTGCTTATGCACAAGATTTGCTCTTTTGCATTATTATCAATTTGATACTGGGGAAAGGGAAACTGGAAAGAGACTCAGAGACTACACTAGCGGAAGGCCTGCATTCTCATGCACTGCTGGATGGCAGAAATAAAACAATGTGGTATATCCCAAGAAGTCCCTGCTGAAGCCCAAGAGGGCTGTCTGCTGGGTGAGGGCTGGAGAATAGACCTCAGCAATTCAAAGTTCTGAATAGGGGGCGCATAGGTGGCTCAGTTGGTTAAGCACCCGATTTTGACTCAGGTCATGATCTTGCGGTTCGTGGGTTCAAGACTCATGTTGGGCTCTGTGCTGGCAGCTCGGAGCCTGGAGCCTGCTTCCGATTCTGTGTCTCCCTCTCTGCATCTCTCTGACTCTCAAAAATAAATCAACATTGAAAAAAAATAAAGTTCTGATTAGATTATGGTGGTAGGTGCTAGGCAGAAGTCAGTAGAGATCAGTATAGGATGGGCAGCTGAAGTCCATCTGCACACACCAGGGCCTGTGGAGTGAGGAGGTCATCTCTGTGACTACCCAAAGACCGCACAATTACCACATGAAGAGAACTGGCCACACAGAAACCGTGGGCCTTCAAGACAAAATGGCAGCTCTGTCAGCTAACAAGGTCTTGGTGCCTTTTCCTTTATCCTTCTTCGCAGGACTCAATACAACACAACAGTGAAGGCCGAATATGGCAGGGTAAGGAGACTGTGGAACAATTATGCCCCCACCTTTCCTGAGGCTTCATGTAGGGAGAGGGAAGGGACTACCAATTGGATCTGTGTTTAAGTTTGATGGGTTTGGATTTTAAAGCCGGAAAGTGAAGAGGGAACCACAATTTGGTTAAGGAGCAGAAAAAGGCAGTATGACAAGGCACTACTGAAGGCAACAATTGGAAAGAAAGTACTGACCCCCTAATTACAGACCCTATTACCCCCTATTACTATTTCTTGTTCCATACTTCCTTTTAATATCACCTTCTGATCATAAAGGAAATATCCTTGCTTAAAAAGATTTCTTGGGGTCCCCAGGTTGGTTAATGTCTGACTCCTGATCTCAGGTCAGGTTATGATCCCAGGGTGGTGGGATCGAGCCCTATGTTGGGCTCTGTGCTGAGCACGGAGCTTGACTGGGATTCTCTCACTCTTACTCTCTCTCTCTCTCTCTTTCTCTGCACCTCCTTCCCATTACCACTCTCTCTCTTTAAAATAAAATTTAGACAAGGATTTAATATAAACATTCAAAGATGATTAAATGATGTTTTAAATTACTAAGAAGTTTTAGGAGATTATATATAAGAATAAATGGGATTTACCAGACAAAATTGTTGGGGAAAGATTGCCCAATATTAAGGTATGATTTTATTAAATGCTTCACTGCAGTCAATGCAAAATATATTACTATTCCTGGGGGAAAGAGTAGGAAAATCCCCCAATTCTTTTTAGAATAGTACATCTCCAAAATGTCTCAAGTTGTATTTTCTACAATTGGCAGTGCTCTACAGTGTGTTTTTGCTATCTTAATCAACCTAAAGATTATACATGGAGCATTGGATTATTATCTGTCATTGGGACCCCTTTTCATATTCCAGCAGGATTTTAGGCTGGAGTTTAGTCCTTAAAGACTACTCAACTGATCTGTGATTTCTAACTTCTCTTGTGGAATCTTAAAATAACTTGTAGATGTCACAGACCTGGAACAGAGCAGAACTTGCAGGATGGGATGAATGTAAAATCACTTCGGAGCTCAACAAGATTTAGGGATTTCCCTAGGACCAAAGGAATCAGTCAGTCCATTCAGGTTCTTAACTATGTCTCTAAGGGTGACCTGTTGTCTTGTGGAATCTGCAAGCAGAAGATGGCTTTCATCTTCATTTGTATGTGGTTGTTAATAACTGTGGTATTTTTTTTAAGTTTATTTATTTTGAGAGAGAAACAGAGAGAGAGAGAGAGACCAGGGGAAGGGGAAAAGAAAGGGAGAAAGAGTTCCAAGCAGGCTCTCCACCATCAGTGCAGAGCCCAATGCGGAGCTCAAACCCACAGAACATGAGATCGTGACTGGAGCCGAAACCAAGAGTCAGAAGCTTAACCAACTGAGCCACCGAGGCACCCCAAACTGAAGTATCATTTAAGGGCGTGAGAACAAAACACTGTTCCAAAGAGATAGCATGAAGTCATTTCTGAACGGTCTTAATTTTCTTAAAGAAATAGCATTCTTTGGTTGTCTTCATTGGCTTTGGCACTAAGATGAAAATGTCACCTTGAAGGCTGGATCCATCCTACTACTTAAATTTATTTGTCTTTTGTAAGTATTTCCATGAAAGCAACTATTTTAACTTGAAGACCAGTTTTGTACCACTAGGTTTAACATGGCTGTTAAATCAGTGTTATATTGGACAATGTTATATTGGCATGGAACCTGAGATTAATTCTCAAATTAATACCATTTTGCTTATTCATGGATCATGGTGGATTTTTTTTTTTTCCTGAAGATTCAAACTAACTATAAAAAGTTTCACTGGAACTCTACTACCATAGAGCTATGCAAAATCTAGTTTGATTAAAATGGATCAATGTGAAATCCTGTTCAAATATTTTCTGTTTGTTCAAAGACAATATCCATTTCAAAACAAAGACATTAAGAGACCCAAATAAACAAGAAGAGCCTAGAATTTGTAGAATATTATAGTTAGGATAGGAGAAAAACATTTTCAAGCAAAAAGCCCTCTTGATAAAAAATGGAGGGAAATAAAGCAGTGAATTATAACAGGGGCAGGTTTTCTAGAAGTATCTAAGATACATGTACATCCTCATTAAAATGTGAGAGTCTCAAGATAGAGGCATGGGAGGAACAAGAGTGGAGAGGGAGACGAAAATAAGCTCTTGGAATTCTGAACCAAAATCCTGATGGGGAATCAAATTCTGGATTTATTTAGAAGAACTAAGATGGCAAACAGGTTTGCTTTTGCTCTTTTGATGACTATTTGTGTGTTTTTGTTTAGTTTTTAAGTAGGATTCATGCCCAGTGTGGAGCCCAGAGTGGGGTTTGAACTTAAGACCCTGAGATCAAGACCTGAGCTGAGATCAAGAGCCAGACGCTTAACCAACTGAGCCACCCAAGTGTCCCAGTTATGATTTGTTTCTGCTCCAAGTCCAGAAGCACAGCTTCTCAGAGTGGGTATAATGCAGATTTCTGATTTTGGACAAGGAGTAAAAATGTGTCTGTAATGTTATTTACAGTGAGGAGGGACTGGGGATAGTCTGCATCACATATTTCAAGTATGCGTTCAATTTTTCCTTTATATTGCATCTGTGTTTGCATTCACCTTAGAAATTAATTCAGTAAGTTAATGGGTTTTCATAAACACTTTTTTAGATAGGAAAAAGTGAACCAGATGATCATTAATTATGTTACATTTTGACATTCTGTGACAAAAGTGAGCTAAATTTTAGAGCTATTACAATCTTACAGCAGTACTAACTGTACATACTGGAATCTTAAGTTGTTATTACAATGTATGATGGGAAGGAGACATCACTACTTTCCACATGTGCTCCTGAGCAAGTGACTTAGCATTTCTGGACTCCAACTTCTTGTTTAGGAGATGCCAATGGCTTCTTCTTTTTTGTTTCTTAAGGGCTTATCCATATAACTGGAGAAATTCTGAGATGCCATTCCTACCTCTTAGGACTTTCCACATCAACTTTGTCCTCAGTTGAATTTACAACTCAAACGTTATGAAATATTAAGTACAGACTAATAAGATGTTTCGATGACAAACAGGAAAAAGAATGGATTGCTTTTCAGAATCATTGTGAAAACTCCAAAATTTGCTCAATTTTGGTTATGAGAGGGAGTCTTCATAAAATTTTCCTGGTGAATGTATCATTTGAGAGACAAACATATTTTACTTTAGTTATAGCGTTTAAACTGATATAAAAAAAAGATCAATATCCCACACCATCATAATACAAACAATGAGAGAATGGTCAGCCCCTTCAAGATTTACATGTTAGAGTCAGTTTACAAGTTGGTGGAAATTTCACATTTGTTAATTTCTATGTGAATCAATACACAAAGACACACTTGTGGGGCGCCTGGGTGGCTTAGTCGGTTAAGCTCCGACTTTCGCTTAGGGCATGATCTCGCAGTTCGTGGGTTCAAGTCCTGCGTCGGGCTCTATGTTGACTGCCAGCTCAGAGCCTGGAGCCTGTTTCAGTCTGTGACTCCCCCTCTCTTTGACCCTCCCCTACTCACGCTGTCTCTCTCTCTCTCTCTCTCTCTCCTAGAAATAAATAAAAATATTAAAAAAAAAAAAACAAAGACACACTTGCATCGGACTCCGCTTCATATAAAAGGTGGCACATCTAACAACGGATTAAAGTCTGTGTCCCCAGATACGAACAATTGACACATGGCATTTGCTTCAGGAGCACAGAAACCATGTGCAAGAGTTCACAGTGGCCTCTGGGAAGGAGGCTGGACCCAGTGGAGATGTCCCTTCCTGCAAGGCCATGACTCATCCACGTCACTAGCATCAATGTTCTGTTGTCACTGCTTACAAGCCCACACCAGGTTTCTGACAGCTCCTTTAACACGATCTTAAATCTAGCTTTTATTCAATGTTCTCTTAGATGATAGGTCCACTAAGATTAAGGTCCTTTTTAGCCATTTTCTGAGACACTCTAAAACGCATCCCGGCCGTAAAACACTAGCAGTGTGCAAGGTGGCCGTGAGGATGCTCAGCCAGTCATGGCGTCTAACCCCCTGCAAGCTCACGTCCATTGTGCCCTGGACTTCGTCCCAGGTTGCCTAATTGACAAAATACCACTGGCAAATGTGGGCAACGTCCAATTTCTTGGGGGAATTAATTCCTAAATACAAATGCAAAGAAGTATATTGCGTAGAAACATGTAACATGTTCTTACGTGATTTTCTTCTCTGGTAAAATGACAGCATGTAGCCTTCTTTTTAATGGGTGCCTGGTCACTTTAAATCTCTTTCTTATGATACTTTTTGTTTAATGCTTTGTGCCTCCATTAGAAGACCGCATGCATCCGGATGTGGAGAGTGATGACTTTTGTGTAAACCACCTTACATAAGAGGAAAGAGTTTCTTTTGAGGAACAGGTCAGCGAGCAGAAGAGTGCACGCAGACCAAGGTGGGTGGACCTGACACAGCGCCTGTCACCCCTGGGGTTCAGGGTCTGCAGGGGCAGACCCAGTGATTCAATGTTTACGAGGCTCCCCTATTCGACTGCAGAGTGAAGGAAGTTTTCAGTCTGGGTGTATTTGGGTTTAACATGTTCTCAAATGTTCATTCCAGAAAAAAATTATCTTCCTTAAGAAAACGAGGCAGGACCATGTTGTAGATCCGATGGCTAGTCTTTGCCACGCAGTGTGTTGAGGGGCAGGGTTTCATGACTGAATGTGGGCTTAGTCTTCTAGCTGCTGTAAAACCACCAAACCAGGAATATTGAGAAGAATGAATTATTGGAAATCCAGTTGCCAATTAACTTTTCTCTTTATTGGAAAAAGAAAGTTATGTGTGCAAAAGTGAAGCATTTTGAATCTCTCTAAAGAAGCTCGTGCCATATTCTGGAATATTGGGAAAAGGCAGCAGAAAAACATTTGTTTCCATTTGTATTCACAAAGAGCTTCTCCTGAGATGTCTGAGGAGCAGAGCCAAGGAGGCTGAGGGACCCCTTTATTCTGACCAGGCAATCAGTAAATAAAAGGCAACTTGGCTGAAGTGTCTTTTCTATACTGTTCTGCACTGGAAGGAGTGTGTGTTGTAATCATAACAGCAAGATTGAAGTCGTATTGTCGTTGTTCCCACCACAAAAACAGTATTTGTACAAGACTTGCTGGGTGACAGGTACCGTCCAGGATGCCTGAACTCACATAAGCATCCCTCCAACACTGTGAGCTAGTCCCGGCTCGCTTCCCAAAGGTACAGTTCATACAACTGAGGCCAAAGAGTTTAAGACATTTCCCGGCCACACAGCTTGCCTGGAAAGTCCTGGGGATACACCCTGCAGTTCAGGCCCAGGCCATGCTTTGATCCAGAATAAGAGAGCACGGTTAATAGTTGTTTGAGGTCTGATACCCTCCCCTACCTCATTCCAGAATTATGAGATTATAATGAAAATCTCTCATCCTGCTGGTGGATTTATCATTTCCCTCGTGGATCGGGTCGGTTTGCCCCTTGTGACGTAACCAACATGGAGCACCTGTTTTGTGACCTTTCCATTGGGCGCATAAGGGCTGAAGACTAGTCGATTCTATTTCTAATAAATATTTTAACTTCAGAAACCTCATGACATTATTAAACCAGCCTCCTTTGGTTGGCATTTTTCTGTTATATTTTTCTGTATCAACCAACTTTGGCTTGGATTAGGCTGTGGGAAGAAACATCCCGCTATCTCAGAAGGTTTCTAGAACATAAATGCATATTTCTTGTTCCGGACCTTGTTGGATACAGGTCAGCCTCAGCTCTGCACCGGGCTTTCTCTCTCTGGGACCGGGCTGGAGGAGGCAGCCCTTGTCAAGGTGTCAAGGTAGAGACGTTAAAAGTGAAGACGGAATCACGCAATGCTGTTAAAATTCAGACATGGCACGTCACTCACGGCACCCACGTCCCACTGACAGCAGGAAGTTAATGGAAAAGGTTTAATATTCTAACATAGAAACTCAGGCAATAATTGGAAACAGTAACACAGTAATCTATAACAGGGCAATTCAGCTTTCCCATTTTTTTTCCTTTCTGTCACTCTGGGTCCTGGCTTTTAATGCGTTTGTGTTGTAAGAAATATGTAAGTAAATTTTAAAATCCAGTTTGAGATTTTTAAAAAGCACAGACGGATATTTGTATTTACTTGGAGTTTTACTGACCATTCTGTGGTTTCTATTTGCCATGACTTTTTTCTCACCTCTTTCTTTGTTCTGTTTTCTTCTAGAGGCTTCTCAGACTTTACTGTGCTTTAGCATCACCTGGAGAGCTTGTTAAAGTGGGTTGTTGAACTTCCATACAGAGTTTCTGACTTAGCAGGTCTGGGGTGGGGCCTGAGAACTTGCATTTCTTACAAGATCCTGGATGTACTGGTGCTGCTGATCCAAAGACCACCCTGTTCTGTGGTATTAACTGCATTTTTTTAATCCGTTCCCCTTCCCCAGGTATAAGAAGAAATATAGTGATCTTAAGATACCGTAGTAATTTTTTCTAGTGTTTGTACCATATTATTTTCCAACATTCCATTTGCAACTTATTTTAAGTCTATTTCTCAAGTCTTAAAATAGTTACTATTCTTAGCATTTTGTATCAATGCTACTTCAAATGTATCAACTTATTATTATTTCTTTTGGTCAAATTTTATTGAATTTGCCTTATGTGCCAAGGGTTTGCAAGTATTAACTTGTTTACCTCCCATAAAAGCCTCTGGTGTGACTGCTGTTACTTAAAAATTTGTCATTTTACATGTGGAAACAGGCACAGAGAGGTAAAGGAATTTACTATTCGTTACACAGCATGGCCGACTCCAGCACCAATGTCCTTAACCCATCTACCATATTGCCTCACCATGGCGATTTGCATCTGCCCCTTTCTGTTTTCAGTTTCCTTCCTCCTAAAGAATATATATTTAGTACTTTCTGTGGAAGCTTAGGTTAGTAAATTTCCTTAGTTTTTTATTTCTGAAAATATTCTTCTATTTTTACTCTTGAATGAGAATGTAGCCTGACAGCTGAATATTTTGAAAATATCTTTCTAGCATCTTCTGCCTATTGTTGCTAAAACTGAGTCATCTATTCATCCATCATTTCTTTCTAAAAGGAGTGCAGAGGCACCTAGGTGGCTCAGTTGGTTAAGCATCCGACTTCGGCTCAGGTCACGATCTCACGGTTCGTGGGTTCAAGCCCCGCATCTTGCTCTGTGCTGACTGCCAGCTCAGAGCCTGGAGCCTGTTTCAGATTCTGTGTCTCCCTCTCTCTCTGACCCTCCCCTGCTCACACTGTCTCTCTCTCTCTCTCAGAAATAAATAAAACGTTAAAAAGATTTTAGAGGAGTCTGAATTTCTTTGGCCTTGCTATTAAGATATTTTCTACTTTACATTTAATCTGGATATTTGCCATAATGTGTCTGTCTATTTGTTGGGTTGATGGAACTCTAGAAAACACATGCCTTTTTTCATTTCTGGATTTTTTTTCAGATATTATCATTTTCAGTTCACATTTCTCGTATTAACTTATCCTATCACTTGGACCTCCTGTCGGATATATGTTGGGCATGTTCTGGACATTCTCATTCTATATTTCATATCTTAGAATCATATCTCAGTAGTTTTCTCTCTTTGTATTTTGTGCTGCATTCTTGCTTTCTTCAGATTCATCTTCTAATTAACTAATAATTTCTGCAGGTAGCCCGATTTTGTTCAATTCTTTCCATTTCAATGTCTTTTAAAAATATTTAGAAGTGCTAGTGGCTTATTTTGCACATATTCTGTTTTTATATTATGATGCGCTTCTAATGTGATATCTATTTCTTATATTTACTTTAAATATAATTATTTCACATATTTTTAAAGCTTTGTTTGCAGTTGTTGGGGCATTAATTCTCCTTTTTTTTTTTTTAGAATCAGCTGATTTTCCTCTCTGCGTGATTCATTTGTGTGTTTTGCACTGGTTTGTTGTAAGCTCCTCTTCAGAAAGATTTTCTGTCCTCTGGAAATCTTGTAAGCCTGAAATTCTTAAATCTTCTCAACAAAATTACTTCAACGTTGCCTCCTTCAAATTACTCATACAGCAATGAGCAATTCTAGATGAATTCGGAGTTTAATATCAACTTGGAATTCTTTCCTGATGTTAAGTAGTTTATATGCATTCAATACATGTTGACTAAAAATATGTAACTAATTCTACATAGCTGTGTGGGACGAGCCTTTGTTTGGATAACTACTCTCCACCTACCTCTGAGACAGAGAGCACATCTCATTCACTGCTTCACATCCGGGTGTGCCATTCCTGTCCTCAAGAAGGAGAGAGCTTGGGAAGCCAGATCTTATGACAGGAATTCATGTCAGAAGGCATCCTGATTTCTCTTACCACTTCTTTAGGCTCAGAGATTGGAACTCTCATTTATGAGTATATCAAGGTCTCAAACCACCCAGAATAGTAGTCCTTGTATTTTCTTGACATACACATAAAATCAACTATATATACATATATATATGTATATATGTATATATAGTTATATATATGTGTGTGTGTGTGTATATATATATATATACACACACACATACCATAGAACGAGCCATACCTAAGAACGAGCAGATAACAGGCACAGAAATGTTAATCCTATGTTCCTATTCTTGGAAAGGAAAACTCATTACATGATGGCTTCTAGGTATCTAAGCTTCATGTAGGGGTCTCTCTAAAGGGGTGTCCCCGGAGAGAATTCTTCTAGGATTAGTTGTCAAGTTTTACTATTTTTTTAAATTCTAATTCTTGGAATTACACTGTACAAATAGATGAAATGAGTATTTACATTGTATAAAGTTTTATGTATTTTTTATTTAGGTCCTGCACCTTTTTCAAGTTGTCCACTCTTTGCAATTTTATGGGAATTTTTGACACTGAAAATAAAGCAATTTATTTCATTTCCTGTTCAGATTATGTATTGCTTCTAAATAAGTCCTTAATTTCTGTATATTGATCTTTTATCAAGGCACTTTACTAAACTCATTAATTCAAATCCATTTTCAATTGATTTGTTTTTGCATTTTCTAATTATACAACCATAGAGTTTGCCATGACAGTTATGCAGAAAAATTTCCTCACTGCAATCTAAATTAATTGGCAAGCTCTGCAAATATCTAGGGAGACTGATAACTTAAGTTCCTTTGTCCTAAAAGAAGTGGGGAGTAAAAGAATGCAACCTCAGGACCCGATCCCAACAAACTCTTTTTCTCATTATTTCCATGGAGTTGTGGAAATCTAGTTCATACAATGGAGGGTGTCTGTCACTTTTCGGCCTGTGACAATGAGACTTTGTTTATATAGTCATGCATTACTCCTCTTTGGTAGGACATTTTTACTGTAGAAAATAAAAACGACTTTGAGAAGAGCCTTGTTGTAACTACTTTTTAAATGAATAGTGATTTACTATTTTTCTTCTCTATGATTAGATGAGCCTTTTAGGTTCCATAAGTGATAGGTGTTGAAAGAAATATCAGTGTCCTTCTACAGCCATAGACATTTTTAGAGAGGGCCATAGACACAGACATCTCAAATGGTAGGCTGAATCGATTATAGGAAGAAAAGTCAGGCAAACTTCCTCACAAATGATTAGGGCTCAAGCATATGCCATCTGGATGCTATGCTCTAATAATATCATATCCAGTGGGATTATGTGCTTAATAGTAGAAACCATCTCTCTCTCTTTTGGTAAAATTCAGCTCATGTTCTCTTAGTTTATCGATTTTTAAAGTAAGGTACATCTGAAGTTGGCCAGGGATTTGAAATAAAAATGAATTTACCACTGTTCCCAAATGTATGAACAGCCATATTACTGCATATGGGAACAGAGGCTGTTCTGATTATTTCATGTGAACTGTATGTAGACACATAGAACATGTGTTGGCGCTTAGCCGGTGACAACTTGAGTGCTCAGGATTGCTGAATCCCAGGCATTGAAGTTCTGCCAATCAGTTAACAAGGGGTAGTCAGTGCACATATTTTCATGCCCTCACCTCTTCGAGTTCTAGTCCTTAGTCTAGGGAGATTCACAAGCCATTTATGTGGCAGACGGTCATTTACATAAATTCTCAATAATGGACGATGAATACCTCCTTTCATTTCTTCACTGGAAGAGAAAAAGGAAAAAGTACCTTTGTTTGGTTTGTTTGGTAAAGAGCAAATGCATCGTAACCTTGGTTTGCTACTAACTTACAAATATTCTAAAATTCAGCACAATAACATTTTGAACGTGTCTCTTTTTAATAGTCACGTCAGTTGGAGCTGTAGGGAACTAAAATGCTTACAAAGACCTGAGTGTGACCACGGTTGCCCTTTATGTTGAGTACAAAGTAAGTGGTAAATTTTGGAAAGTACTTTTCAACAAGAAAAAGAAAAAAAGGAGGCGGCAACTTCCATGATGATTTTAAACCTAAGCAAGCATTTGACAGCCTCTTAGTCCCTGTAAATCCGTTCTAAAATAAGGCAGTAGATAAACAAATGAATAAAGACAAATTATTTGGGTTAAAAGTACAGCCTTGTCTAGTGGATTCCTTCTGACCTGTCCCTTCCTGTGGTCAGGTAACGGGCTTTCTCATCCAATTTCTAACCTTATCCGTATCTACCGTCATCTCTTCCTACCCCAATGGCATGGAGTTGATCTACAGGACTTTAATTTTCAGAACAGTCTTTAAACATAGTTTATTTTTGTTTAATACTTTTTGAGTACATATTTTTTTAAAGTCTATTTATTTTGAGAGAGAGACAGAGCACATGAGCAGGGGAGGGACCGTTAGAGTGGGAGAGAGAGAGAATCCCAAAAAGGTTCCTCACTGTCAGTGCAGAGCCGGAGGTGAGGCTTAAACTCATGAAACTGTGAGATCATGACCTGAGCTGAAGTCAAGAGCCAGAGGCTTAACCAATGGAGCCACTTAGATGCCCCTTTAAGCCACATCACTGAGGACTCCCTAATGCTTTTGATTTCTCCTAGCCATACATTCACTGCTGGAAAGTTTGTGGGAGTCCAGGGAGCATGGGCTTCAGCAGAGGCAGGGGGAGAACCACACGGAGGAAACAAGGGCACAGGATGTCTCACATACACACCATTTTAATTAACTCTCTTTAAAGTCTGAGGAGACTCATTCAGCCTGGTAGCATCCATCCACTTTCACATCTCGTGGCTCTGTCTGCGTGCATGGTCACATACTTGCCTAGTCACTCACTGGAGGTGCTGTGCTTTGGGATTTCCAGTTTCCGGTAAGATAATGATGGCGGCCGTATTTCTCCAGTCTGCAACATCACACCCCTCAACCAGGACAACAAATAAAACCCTATGTTTATAACATACCCAGGAAGCAGCAATGACTATACGCTTCACTTTATACATACATAAGGAAAGGACAGACAAGCAGAGGAAGCTTCGGGAAAGGAACTGAGAGGCTGCAGAATGCAGGAGCCAGACCTGGGGACACCCTGTCCCTGGGAAGATGGAAGGGGCCCTCGAAGTTTGATGGTAAAGAAAAAGAAGCAAGCAAGTGGCGAACGGTTGTGTTCCTAAGAAGTAAAGGGAGTTAAATGCAGTAGCAGATGGGCAACCTGCGCCCACTTCCACCAAGTGCATGCCCACGGAGGAGGCCCTGAACAGCTAAAACAAGTAAGCCTGCTGATTTCGCTAGCCCTCCTTTCACCTGTATTTTTTTTTTTTGAAAATGCAGTACTTAAAAATAAATGAAAAGCAAGGTAACATCCTCATAGAGCTACTGAAGGAAGAAATTAGGAAAAGAGATGAAATATAACAGCTGGTAAAAATAATTTTCTTAAAAAAAAACAGAGGAAAACTGAAACACAGCACACATATCCGCATTAAGTACCCCCCAAACAGGTGATTGGAGACCTAAGAAAAACAAATATCTACTATCAGAATGTCGAATCTTGGAATAGATATGGAGAAATAAACACACATGTACAGTAGGAAAAGTAAGTAAAACATGCATCATTGGAAATCCTGGAGAAGAAAAAACAAGCTATGGAACAGGGCTTACCAATATTTATTTATGAAAACTTGCTCAAAATTAAGAAAGCCAGAATCTACATATTGAAAGAAATTATTGTGTACTGGGGGATTTGAAGAAATGATCGATTCTTAGGTATATTCTAGCAAAACTATGGAATTTAAGAATAAATAGAAATTTCTTTCAGCTATCAAGTAAAAAGACGGAGTCACTTAAAAAGGAAAGAAAGAAAGTTTGGGATTAGATTTCTCAGCCACAAAACAGAAAATAAGACAATAACGGAACATTCCCAGAAGAATCAAGAAAAGAAAGTGTGAAGGGGTCTTTAAACTCTAAAGACCCTAGAAATCCTTTTAACATTAAAAAACAAAACAAAACAAAAACCTCAGGAAATACTGTCCTCAGGAATCTGCTAGAGGAAAAACTTTACCCAATAAAGATAAATATCAGCAAAGAACTGATTTTGAGAATTTATATTTAGTTGTATGTTGTAAGTATAATATAAATTTAGACCTTTCTAGTTACTCCCCAAAAGACACCCCCGACCAAAAATAAAGAGAAGGAAAGGACTTGAATCACACAGAGAAAGAAACATGGCAAGTATAATATACACAGTGAACAAAACATAAAATAATATGACTAAGTAGAGATTGATTGTATCAGACATAGCAATTATTTTAAAGAATTTATTTCAAAAAATTTTAAAGTGTTTTTTTAACGCTTATTTATTTTTGAGAGAGATTGAGAGAGCGAGCAGCTGAGGAGCACAGAGAGAGAGAGGGAGAGAGAAAATCCCAAGTAGTATCTGTGCTGTTGGCATGCAGAGCGTGAGTGGAGTTCTATCTCAAGAACCATGAGATCATGACCTGAGCCAAAATGAAGAGCTGGACACTTAACTAACCGAGCCAGCCAAGTGCTCCTAAAGAATTTACTATTTACAAATAAGAATTTATTATTTATTATTTATATTATTTATAAATTTATTATTTATAAATAAGAATTTATTATTTATAAATAAATAATAAAGAATTTATTAAAAGAAAAAATATTTTCAGATTTATTTAGAAAGCAACATATGTAATCATGGGAATGTAAAACTTTGTAGATACTCTGGAAAACACTCTGTCCGTTTCTGAGTCTAAAAAACCAAATACAGGGGCGCCTCAGTGGCTAGGTCAGTTAAGCGACTGACTTTGGCTCGGGTCACAATCTTATGGTTTGTGGGTTCAGGCCCCATGTCGGGCTCTGTGCCTACAACCAGCTCAGAACCTGGAGCCTGCTTCAGATTCTGTGTCTCCCTCTCTCTCTGACCCTCTCCTGTTCACACTGTCTCTCTCTCAGAATTTAAAAAAAAAAATTAAAAAAAAAATTAAAAAATGAAATACATGCTCACTATATGATTCAGAAATGGAGTTTTTTATCCCCAGAGAAATGAAAATCTATGTTCTCATAAAAGCTGTACATCATTGCTTATAGCAGCTGTGTCCCATGCCCCAGAATTAAAAACAACCAAGTTCACCTTCAGTAAATATATGGTAAACAAAACAAAACAAACTCTGGTACATGTATGCCATGGAATAGTACTCAGCAATAAAAAGGCATAAACTATTGATACATCAAACAATTTGAATAAATATCCATAGAATTAACTTTTGATACATGTGGATAATCTGGATGTGAATATCTTTAACATTGTGCTGAATGTGAATATCTACAGAACTATGCTACTTGCAAAAGGTCACATGATTTATATATATATTATATATATTTTTTTTTTACAATTTTTTAAATATTTTTATTTATTTCTAGGAGAGAGAGAGAGACAGCGTGAACAGGGGAGGGTCAGAGAGAGAGGGAGACACAGACTCTGAAACAGGCTCCAGGCTCCGAGCTGGCAGTCAGCACAGAGCCCGACGCGGGGCTCGAACCCACGAACTGTGAGATCATGACCTAAGCGAAAGTCAGACCCTTAGCCGACTAAGCCACCCAGGTGCCCCTATATTATATATACTCTTGAAGTGACATAAGTCTAGAGCTGGAAAACAAATGAGTGGACACCAGTAGCTGAGGACGGTCAGGGGACACTGGTGACGGTGACTACGCAGGAGGGCAGCTCTGTATCTAGACTGCAGTGATGACTACAGGTGATAAATGACACAGAATTCTATACACACACTGGACCCATATTCAATTCTCGCTTTCATGCTCTGTGTCTATGTAAAATGTAACCATTGTGGAAAGCTGGGAGACCCCCGATAGACAGGAGCTCTCTGTATGATATTTGTAACTTCCTATAAATCTGTAATTATTTATAAATAAAATGTTTAAAACACTAGTTTAACATTGGTCCTTCCAAAGCATCCATTTCATATTTTCTAAGAAAAGGAAATTGTAGGGAATAAGCTTGGGAATTCCCTGAGCCTGCACGGACGGGTTAACAAGGCGTGAAGAAATAGAAAGCCACCGAATGAACAGAACCCAAGTTTGGGTAAACAAGGTTAGGTAAGTGGGGCAAAGGCCCCCAGTCTAGGACAAAGGTATAGGTAAAGGAACCACAGGATGAAACTCTCCAAGATGAGGTAAACAAGATTAGGTAATCAGGGCAGAAACGCCCCAATTTAGTACAATAGTAGAAAGCTGCTTTCACAGGAAGGAAGGACCAAATTAGGTCAGCAGGTACAGAGGGCTACAGAAGTTGCCCAGGGGGGAGCTAATTAGCAAAAGAAAGGTGCCTTGTGGACCCTGAGGCAACCTGCTCTGTCTTTCTTGTCCCCTAGGCCAGTTTAGGTAAACAGAGGTGGGGCCTCCTGTCTGCTGTAAACAACCTTCCACCAGGAGCCGGGATTTTGTTTTGTATTGACCCAAACCCCTAACACCTCATATCTTCAAAACCCCCTTTCTCTTAAGCCCGTGAGTTAATGTTCATGATTTCATGGTCTCTTTGTGCATGCCCCTCACCACGTGTGTAAGCCTTCTGGTCCTAAAAGCAGAGGAAGGACCCTTACTTGGGGGCTCTTGTCTTCTGGACATTAGCCTCTCTCACATTTTTAATCCTGTATCTTGTTTTCTCCCCGGACAAGAGAGAACTCCAGACCCAAGTCGAGACAGGAAGTATGTGTGAAGGATCGTAAAAGAGCTAGGATTTTGCTTTACTTAGAAACTAGCAATTCTACACGTTATTCTTCCATGGATCGTGGCAGATGACAAGAGATGCCTGGGTCAGAGGAAAAAAGATTTTTACTCAAGACAGAGCAATTAACAGGAGTATCAGCAGGTTCTGAATAGCTAGAAAATGCAAAGACCGGCACTATGGGAAGAATCACATTACCTGACATTAAGGCTTGTGATACAGCGGCAGGAATCACTGGTGTGGTTGGCGGGGGGAGGCAAATACATAGATCAAGGAAGTGGAATAGAGAACACAGAAACAGATGCATTTATGTATGCTGACACGATTTTTGGCAAACATGCCCAAGCAATTCAGTGGAGGAAGGATAAGCTTCTCATTAGATGGTGCTGGAGGAATTGAACATCCCAAGCCCCACACCTCATACAGAAGTTAGTCTAAAATGGTTCATGGAATGGGGCGCCTGGGTGGGTGGTCAGTTGGTTAAGCATCCGACTTCAGCTCAGGTCATGATCTCATGGTTCGTGGGTTCGAGCCCCATGTCGGGCTCTGTGCTGACTACTCAGAGCCTGGAGCCTGCTTTGGATTCTTGCTGGGAGCCGCACTGGCCTCGCTGGATGACAGTCACAGCGAGGAAATGGTAGTGTTTGCACAGCTCCTGCCATGAGAAACGAAAACTGGTATCTCCTTCTGCTACTACTGGCTCATGTTGGAAATGAGCCTGCGGGTATTGACCAGGCCTCACAATATTCCGGATCAGACAGATATTCCCCACACAGATTGCTCATAAGGGAAAGCATACTCCTGCCTTTTCAAAAGATACTTCAGATGAAAACATTGTGGATGATTGTTAAAAGGTTCTTCCTAAGAGCCTTGCAGATCCAAGACTTACATAATAGAGGGAGCTAAGAGCTCTTACAAAGGAGTCTGGCCCTGAGACAAAGAGCCTAATTTAGAGTTAAGGGCAAATATCCACCCCCACCCATTTGTTTCTGCTTGGAGCATTTTCTGGCCTTGAATTTGCTGATTACACCCTGTGAAGGAACAAATTGAGGAACTTCTTCTTTTGTGATTATGGGAGCAGAGGTGTTTCCTGAAAGACCTGTTTGGCCCCTGCTCACAGAGAATTAACTTCACCCTTTTATGCTAAAAACATTGTCTAGTATGCTAAAGATGCCTTCCCTCCCCACAGGATAAGCATCAAAATCCCCTACCTCAATCACTATTGATAAAGGTTATGCAGGAATCTTCTACAAATCTATGTTCTGGGAAATTCTTACATATCAAAGAAGTTTGTCATCAGAGATAATTATGTAAGGCAAATGCCACTTCTGTGTCTTCCCCCAAACGCTTAATGATAAAATAAAGTTGAGCCCCAGTCAGGGCGGAGATGCCTGCCTGGTGACCAGAAAGATTCTCATGGCCTCTCTCATCCCTCCCTCACCGACACCATCCATCCTTCAGGGACCCCTGGACCCGGCCAGAGTCACCCTCCGACAGATTCTGCGTCTCCCTCTCTCTCTGACCCTCCCCTGCTCATGCTGTCTCTCTCTCTCTCTCTCTCCGAAATAAATTTTAAAAAACCCAAAATGGTTCATGGACTTAAGTGTAAAAAAGACAACTATTAAACTTATGAACAAGTAGGAAAAGAATCTTAAGGAATGAAGAATAAGCAAAGAGTTCATAGATTTGACACCAAAAGAAGGACTCATAAAAGGAACAATTTGTAAATTGAACCTCCACAAAATGAAAAACTTTTGCTCCGTCCAAATCTAAGAAGATGAAAATATAAGCGATTGGCTGGGAGGAATGATCAACCTACTGTCTGACAAAGGACTAATATCTAAATTATATAAAGAACTCTTGGAGCTCAATTTTAAAGATTTTTAAAAATTCCAGTTTAGAAAGTGGGCAAAGACATGAACAGACATTTGAAGGAAGAGAATATACGGAAGACAAAGAAGCATCCAGAGTATGTTCAACATCTTTCTAAACTATAAAAGTCTATAAAAAAGGCTGCAAAGGCTTTGTTCAGGGCCTCTCAGCGTCACCAGCGACGAGTGCACGGAGGTCCGGGTTCGAACCTGCGAATAAACAACCCTTGCACTTGGCTTTGACTCTGGTCTCTGGTGGTCTGATTTTTGGGGTCTATCGAACTCATGGCTAAAAAAAAAAAAAAAAAGAGAGAGAGATAACAATAGTAAACGATGGCAAAGATGTGAAAAATTTTTACTATTTTTAAGTTGCTGGTAGGAATGTAAAATGATACAAAGCTCTGGAAAAACTTTGGCACTCCTTGTAAAAACAAACAAGAATCTACCATTTGAACCAGCAGTTGACCTTTTGAGCATTTACCTACAATAAATGAAATTTATGTTCACACAAAAACCTGTACATGAATATCTACAGCAGCTTTATTTGTAAAGGCCCTAAATTGGAACCAAGCCCCTATGTCCTTCAGTGGCCAAATGGCTAAACATATTGTGATAAAGCTACACCATAGCATACTCAGCAATAAAAAGAACAAACTATTGATACATACGTGGATATATCATTCTGCCTTTTTCACGAATGCATTAAGATATATTTGAGGGAATTATGTTGAGGGAAAAAAGACAACTTGAAAAGATTACATACTGTATGATTCCATTTATGTAACAGATGTAACAGTTTGAAAGGGCAAAATTTTAGAAATGGAAGGAAGATGTCAAAAGTTAGAACAAGAATGGGAAGGAGTGGGAAGGAGCTGGATGTCGACACAAACATTGGAGGTGTTCAGTCACGTGACTGGTGGTAGAAACCCACACACAAACCCACAGATGCGCACACACACACACACACACACGTGAAAACAAATTGGGAAAATCTGAAAATTGGTGAACTGTAATATTGTCAATATCCTGGAGGTGATATTGTAACTGCCATTTTGCAAAATATTACTATTGAGATCTGTTAATTCTTACAATAGATGAGACATGAATGCACATCAATAAAAATCTCAATAAAAAAGAGTAACAGTAACACTTTATAATACATTGAGTATAAAAAGAACCCATGAGTCTATAGCGATTACTGATACCAGAATCAGAACACAATGAAAATACACATATGCAATGAGGAAAACTCTTGTTTAAAAAAAATGGAAGAATGATATATGTTTTTCAATTATCAAAATGATATTTGATCCAGGCAATGATCATCAATAGATTCTTAATCTATTAGGTTAATGTTTTGTAAGGAAAAGAATATTAATTTTAAGCAAAAACAAGTCTTACAAGAGGGAAATCTGGCAAAATCCACTATATCCAAGTGACTGAAATTATCAACACCCACAAAGAGATAAACCCACATTGTGTACTTTGAAATGTGAGGTTGTGACAAACACATATCACTTATGCAATTGTTCTTGAAAAAAAATGTTTAATCTGAGGAACAAAAAGGACAAATCCAGGTTGGGGGAATACTGTAAATAACAAGTTCCTGTAGTCTTCCAAAATGTTGATAACTTGGAAGCCAAAAAACAAAAGACAAAAAAAAAAAAAGAGAGAGAGAGAGAGAGAGGCAGAAAGAAAGAATGGAAAAAGGCATGCGAAGTAATCTAAATTAAAGGAGACTAAAGATGAAAACCAAATGCAGTGAGTAATTCTTGACGGAATCTGGAGCAAAAAATAAAAATAGCTATAGGTCCATTTGGGGAGAAGGGAACATGGAATACAGATTGTGTTACTGAAACGCCCAGAGTTCGATAGACCCCAAAAATTAGACCACCAGAGACCAGAGTCAAAGCCAAGTGCAAGGGTTGTTTATTCGCAGGTTCGAACCCGGACCTCCGCGCACTCGTCGCTGGTGACGCTGAGAGGCCCTGAACAAAGCCTTTGCAGCCTTTTTTATAGACAGAAGTAAACAAGTCATGGGGAGGGACAGGAGATTTCCATGGTTACAAGTTTGCCATTGGTTAACATTCAAATGTGAACATATACCGTATCTGATTGGTTCCTGCCATCAGGTTTTTGGCGGGATCCAATTACAACATTTGGGATACCTTTGAATTCAGCCTATCATAGAGCAAGTCTAAAGTCTTGTTTGGCGACTAACAGGTTAACATCTCTCTCTCCAGGTCCTTCCCTCAGCAAGGTAGGGGGTAGCCGCTGGCCTTTTCGGATTGGCTTCCGCCAAGGTGGGGTGATGGGGTGACAGGGGGAACATGAAGCTAGTCGCTTGGGCAATCCGGTGGCGGGAAAGCAAGCCTTAAGCATTGTTACAGATGCAGAAAGAGCTGGTTAGGTAATAGCTTCCCGTAGTGCAAGCACTTGTTCAGAAGCAGAAAAGCTGGTTAAGTTTTTGGTTTAGTTTATCTAGGCCTCTCATTACTTTATCAGTATTGAGTGTGATCAGCACTAATTACAAAAAAGAAGACTCATTAGGACATAAATTTCGAATTATGATGTCTGCAACTTAGTTTCAAAAATTGAGTTAAAATTTAGGTAAAAGTACAGAGAGGTAAATAGAGAAGGATACGGAAAGAAAAATATCGCAAAATATTAAGCACTGAGTTCAACTGTAAATGGGTCTTTATATTTCTATTTCTTCAACTTTTCTGAAGTTTGCAATTTCAAAATAAAAGAATTTAGGGGCTATTAAACGCTCCCTAAGTAATGAAAAAAAATAGGCTGGCATTTTTGCTTTCAACAGTCTGGGTAAGGGTGTTGGTAAGGAGGAGAAAAAACACGCCATTCCACACCTCAGGTAACTTTTCTGCAGATCGCTCCTCATGTCTTCTGTGTTCTTGCCTGATCAGGGCAAGATGGCGTCGGTGATGTTGGCTGTTTGGGGATTTAGTATCCTATGTCATTAAACACTGTTATCTTTAGGGAGCTAGCTGAAATTTCATGTCAAGAGGCCATGTTTTAAAATAACAGTCATTTGGGAGTACAAACACGTGCACAAAGTCACACAGGCGCACACGCGTACTACCAAGCAATATAACCAGCATGGGCATTGGAAATCCAGCTCACAAGTCAACTAATGATCATATTAGGTGTGAAAAAACAGTATAATAAAAAGCTTGAATGACTGTCCTGGTTTAAGCATCTGCTTCTGTGAAAATGTTGGTTCTTAGGCCTTCTTCCTGACTTAATGATCTCAAAACTCTGGGGGTGGGTCCAGACTCTAAATTTCTATCTAATTCTTCCAATAACATGAATCAGTTAAGGTTTGTGGACAACTGGCAGAAGCTGTTATTGCCATTGTTCAAATATGAAACTAAATGCAATTAAGCTTCCTCATTAAATAGTTTCCTTTTAATTTTTTTAATGTTTTATTTATTTCGAGGAGAGAGAAAGAGAGACAGCGTGAGCAGGGGAGGGTCAGAGAGAGAGGGAGTCACAGACTGAAACAGGCTCCAGGCTCCGAGCTGGCAGTCAGCATAGAGCCCGACGCGGGGCTCGAACCCACGAACCGCGAGATCATGACCTAAGCGAAAGTCAGATGCTTAACCGACTGAGCCACCCAGGTGCCCCCTCATTAAATAGTTTCCTAATTGGTCTACACGATGATGAGGTGAAAATTGTGAACCAGGGTCAGGGCTACTTCCTATGTATTTCCCCATTAAGGCAGAGCTCAGTTTTTATAGAGATAAGCAGAAAGCCTGTTTGAAAGCAAGTGGCTACCATACAGGCATGAATTTGTTCCTGGGATGCCCGCAGTTATAAAAACAGGTGTAGCGTCCACTGTTGTGAGAGAAAGAGTAATGAAAAACATCCTGAGAGGTCTGATTGCTACGTGGTTGTATTTCCTCATGCGTTCCCGGAATAAAGAATAATCTGTAGTGTCTCGCTAGCCGTGAAATAAAGACACACTCTGAGTGAAGTTTAACCGTCATGATGCTACAGAAGCAGAAGCTCACCGAGGACCCTCCCTCACTCCTCGGCCCTGCATCTTTGCTCCCAATGTGATGTTGCTGCTTCTGTCACTCGGCAAGCAGGTGGGAAGCTTCTGCTACCAGACGGGCAGTTTTCAGCTGCTGCTGGCCACGTGAACGTGAACTCAGGCACTGCTCCTGCAAACCACTCTGCAGATTTGGAAACAGAGGCCCTGACGGCTCGGCAATGGCACCGAGCTGAATGCAGTGAGGAGTTCACATCTTTCCCACTCCCAAGTGCTCTTCTGATACAACTGTGCCTCTCATCAGACAAAACTGGATAACAATTGCTTAACGGGGAGACACAAACTGGTAAGAAAGTTGAAAGCCAGTGGGGATTCTCTTCAGGACAGCATCTGAGAACCCATTTTGAAAAACAAATAGAGAACCGACAAGGAAAAGAGAGGGAACGCCAGACTGAGGGCATATTTTGGACCTGTGTGTGAACTGTAACTTCTCAGTCAGCTGGGAACAAGAGAACAGCACTGGGTAGGTCCACAAAGTGTGTCTAGCAGAAGTTACTTGGATTTTATGAGGCGACGAGGAAGATGGAGATGCGGAAAGCTTTTAAATTTGTTTGTAAAAACTATGCTGTAGGTTAACCCGGCGTTGGCAAGATTACAAGACAAACTGAGCAGAGAGATGGGAGTCAGAAGGACCAGCTGCGTGGCTCAGTCAGCTGAGTGTTTCGCTGTTGATTTCACCGCGGGTCATGACCCCGGGGTCCTGGAATTGAGTCAGCTTGACACCCTCTCCCTCCCTGTTTTTTCCCCCCACTAGCACTCTTTCGCTCTAAAATTGAAAAAGAAAATGATCCCTAAGAAAGCCCATGGTTTTCATGGTTACCTGGGAAACAGGCAAGGGACCCTCATCATCAACCAACAGGGCTGTGATCCAGCCACAAAAATCAGAAGAGGACAAGGGACATTGGGAGAAGGAATTTTACTCTCTCTTAATGTAGGAGCAAGAAAGAAATAGGAATATAATGAGTATATTTATTCAGGTAGATACTTCTTGGCTACTTAGTAATGCTCATTTGTCTCTTGTGCCTGGATGACATTCACTGTTTTATTTATTTATTTTTTTTACATTTCTTTCCTTCTATCTCTCTGTCTTTCTTCCCCCTCTCTCCATTCTTCTCCTTCTTCCTTCTTTCATACTGTAACAGCAAAGCTGAGTGGTTTTTACAGAGATCATGATGCACAAAGCCTAAAATATTTACTATCTGGCTTTTACAGAAACAATTTGCCAACCTCTCTGCTCTAGAGAAACATCAAAGGCAAGGAGATGATTATTGATCAGGAAACTGAAAGTTCTGAGTTAGTTCCTCTTCTACCAAATAGGGGTGGGCCTTAGGTAAAACATTCAACCTCTTGGAAACTAAGCATGTGGTCAGTAAGTAACTGAATACGAGAAACTACAGGTGTCTTATCCTTAGAAGATCATGGAAATAAGCATTAAAAAATATTAAGATCCTTTGATACTTTGCTGAAAGTTTTATTAAGCCACCAAAACCGGGGGTGCCTGGGTGGCTCAGTCAGTTGGGCAGCTGACTTTGGCTCAGGTCATGATCTCACAGTTCGTGGGTTCAAGCCCCATGTCAGGCTCTGTACTGGCAGCTAGCTCAGAGCCGGGAGCCTGTTTCAGATTCCGTGTCTCCCTCTCTCTCTGACCCTCCCCTGTTAATGCTGTCTCTCTCTCTCAGAAATAAATAAAACATTAAAAAATTTTTTTAACCCATCAAAATAAATATGTAACTTACATTTATCTCCCGTTGCTAAATAGGGAGAAATCATTATCATTTACCAAATGCTTGGCGGAGCCCAGAGCCCTTCTTTTAAAACGTGCGTGTATGGGGAGAAGTTAAAAGATAAAATGTTTTTGTGTGTGTGTGTGTGATGTTTGTGAATCACTATATAGTCTCTAAGGTCCCTTTAAATTCCAGAATTCTGTGAACACAAATGGACCACATGGATATGTTAGAGAGACTGTCATCACATCTTTCTCTTTTTCTCCCTGATAGATGAGACAGCGAGAAAACATCTAGGGGCGGGGTTAATGATTAATACAAATATAAAATGGAGTTCGGCAGGCCCGTAAGTTTGGCAACTGCTGAACTGAGTAAGTATAAAATTGTCTTTTCATTGCTTTTTAACTCTTTTTAAAAGCCTTTAATATGTAATGTTCCTGATGAATTTTCAAAAGGGGAGACATGTTATATTGTATTTCCCAAACTCACATGGCCATGAAAATTCATTTTCCTGAGTGACTCTTATAACCTCTTTTCTACAGAAAACACTGCTTTAAATAATGACGATCTGTTAGGCTGATGTATGGCAGCATCCCAGTGAATGCCAAGAGTCACTCAGTTTGAAGACGTATCAGGAGGGTGGATCAGGGGCAAGTTAGGGGGTGCTCTTCTCCTGAAGGCTGTGGGTAATAGCCTGGTCACCAACAGCAGGTGGCTTGGAGGTGGGGGGTCTCTGCCACTGAAGACTAAAACAACTAGTTGTGTAAGGCACACACATACACAAACTCTCTCAACATCCAGTCATCTTAGAACAGGGCTCGCTACTACGCCAAAGTTGTTTTGTTTTTGTTTTTTGTTAACATTTTGTAAAGCTTACTTATTTATTTTGAGAAAGAGAGAGAGGGAGTGCTTGAGCAGGGGAGGGGCAGAGAGAAAGGGAGAAAGAGAATCCCAAGCAGGCTCTGTGCTGCCAGTTCCACATGGGGTTCCAACCTACGAACCCTGAAGTCACGACCTGAGCGGAAACCAAGGGTTGGAGGCTTAACCCACCAAGCCACCCGGGAGCCCCTAACTCCACCAAAGTTAAGTCACTTCACCTACTTACACCCTCTCTTCCCGGGCTGTGTTTTTGCCTTTCCAACCTTTTTTTTTTTTTTCCTTTGAACTTCGTTTAACCAGACTTCGTTTGCATAGATGCATGTGTTTTGCAGTTCCTGAAGCAAAAAAATGTGACTTACAAGTACAACATCTTGCAGCTGTACTTGCAGATTGGAGGTTTAGGAAGATACTGACACTTGCAAAGAGTGACTAAGTACATAGCAGTCAGTGTGGGCCGGACGGCAGAGGTGTGCAAATCTTGGAAGGTGGCAAGGGAGTGTCTTAGTCTGTGTTTCACCAGAAAGTGGAGCCTGAGAACAACTGTGGTCTATGAGAAGACATTATGTTGTCCTTCAGGGACGCCGTGGGTGAGGCCGGAATGCGGCAGAAGCACACCTCTGGCTACACAGGCGTATCTGCTAATGAGTGTGCGAACCAGGCCCGGATTGCTTCCTTCTTTAGTCGGTCGTAGGGAATCCTGCATAAGGCCACGGGTGTGGGATGAAAGAAACTACTAGAGCAAGAGAGATATATGATGTGCAGGTCTGTGCCACCTGTTCTGGTAATGCCTTGTGTCGCTGGTACCTGTTAGGACTTGTTCCGGAATATTGCCATTGTAAAGTGCATTGCTGCTGTGTCCACCTCACCTTAAGATCTGGTAGATTTACTCATATCCAGCTCACGGAAGGTGGCTCCTGTCCCGTAGGCACTGGATGCCTCATGGTCCAATACTTATTCCCTACTAAGACCAGGCGGGATCACGCAACGGGCAATTTAAAAGGGAGAGCAGTTCTCCATGAAGGTCACGAACATGTTCCACATCACTAGGGCTCTGCACTGCAGGCTTCCTACTGGGGTTTGCTAGACCCCAATCGGCATTCTTACCTAACAACAACACGGACAGAACGATCATATCTCCTGGATCAAACAGGTCCACAGTCAGGAGTGTCTACCACATACCCAGAACCCTGCTCCAGGGTCCTTTCCACTCTGGACTCCACTGAAAACTGGCAACTATCCAAGCAAACTGAGAAATGGCTTGGAAAAATATTCTGAAATGTGATATATGTTATTTCCCCAAACCAAAGAAATCTCCCAAACACTGAACCTCTTCCTTAGTTGCTGGCATGCTAAGTGTCACATCAGGTCCTCTGTCTGGGCCTCCCTGCTACCCCTGAGAATCTCACTGCCTCTACTTCCACCTGTATCTCATCTTAGTTAACCACAAGTGAAAGTCTGGGTAACTTCGATGCTACTGTATGTCACGAGTAATCACTATGTGTTTATAGCCAGAAATCTGATCCCCCCACGCTGTCAGCCAGTGAAGGATGAGGGGAAAGGGGGAAGCCGATATGGAGATGTCATACTGAGCTAACCATGGCTATGTGCAAGTAAGTTCTCCATCTGCAGAGCTGTCTTCTGAACCATCATAGGACCCTCTCAGGCCAATCCACATGGAGAGAAAAAGAGCAAACACATTCAGTTCCTGGCTCCCAGCTCTCACCGGGGGAAGGTGGACACCATGAGCTTTCAGCACCCCCTATAATCTTTGGTATCAATCAGGATCCACAGTATTTGAAGCCTTGATGTCATCAGGAAAGCTGTGGAACGCAGTGAGAGCCTCACGGTGTGTGCACTGTAAGTCTACACCAGGGTGATGTCACCTGGAGTCCACATAGTACTGGCAGCTACAATCATAACTAGAACAAGAAACTGGTGTCCCTGAGCTATCAGAGCCAGGACAAAGCCAAATGAGCATGGAGAAAATAGCAAAGATAAAAGGAATAGAATTAAGTATTAGGTGGAGGGAGATTACTTAGCCTTAAGGGAAGACATTTCAAGGGAATAAAAAATTAGCAAAAATATATAACTGTATCAGTAATGCATTAAGCGAAGTTATCTACTACTAACTGATAAGGGTGGTTAGTTTAAGCATTAAGAGCATTTTGGCTTTAGAACACCCACATACTTTGGAGGAATACAGTAGGAAATCAGTATAAAAGGAATCAAGAGAATGCAAAATAACCATGAAGATCTGGTTACAGGTAGAGTCACTCTGGGACTACTCTTTGAATCTTCCTGGCATTCTGTCCCTGGAAGAGAGCATGGGCAGTTGTAGCTACGGCCGAGTTAGGTTTAACTCCTTGTACGGATGCACTGAGCTAGGCCAACGGGAGAACAGAGCTGGAGAGCATGCCCCCTTTAACCCTGGTGGTGAGATAAGCCCAAGAGAAGCCAAAGTAACTTTGAAAAGAAAAAGAATATTACAGGGATTACCCTACCCAATTTCTTTTTTTTTTGTTTTTTGTGTTTTTTTTGTTTTATTTATTTCTAGGAGACAGAGAGAGAGAGAGACAGCATAAGCAGGGGAGGGTCAGAGAGAGAGGGAGTCACAGACTGAAACAGGCTCCAGGCTCTGAGCTGGCAGTCAGCACAGAGCCCGACGCGGGGCTCGAACCCACGAACCGCGAGATCATGACCCGAGCGAAAGTCAGACGCTCAACCGACTAAGCCACCCAGGCGCCCCTACCCTACCCAATTTCAAGACTTACCATAGGTAAAGCTCTTAGTACTTATGACAGAGTGATTGTGGTGTAGACAGACACAGCAATCAAGGAGGCAGAACAGACAGAATAGGCATGGAAGGAACAACACATGGATGATGGATTTTTTTTAAAGCACTAATATATATTTCAAAAACTAGGATAGACCACTTAAAACATGGTATTGGGGGTGCCTGGGTGGCTTATCAGTTAGACCTGACTCTTGGTTTCAGCTCGGGTCATGATCTCATGGTTCATGAGTTCAAGCCCACATGGGGCTCTGCACTGACAGCATTCTTTTCTTAAATTACCAAATAATGATAAAGATGTATTTAACCCCAAGGTATATATTAAATAAAAGATAATATTTTAATGTATATAATGTATATGCATATAATGTACATAATATGCATATGTATTATATTTAATATAGAATTATACAGTATGTACCATATATAACATATATGATATATAATTTATATTTATAGAAATATAGAATCTACTTATATAATTACGTATTTATATTTATATATGTTTATATATGTTTATGTAATATTATCATATATAAATAATATACTCATATTCTAAATAAATATATTCATATTCTAAAATATATCATATATAATTTATAATCATATAAAATAATTTATAATTAAGATATATAAACACATTAAGAATAAATATTTTAGGGTTGTGGACAACAGCATTTACTCAATAATCATGTAGTCCAGAGAATGCTGAAGACATCAAACAAATCAACCAAACCACATAATGATTTAGTCATGCAACCAACATAATGATTTTTCAAGTTAAGTAAATATTAGTGAGTTGAGAGGAAAAGAATTAGAGGTAAAAATAAGGGCTCCATACACACAAGAATATTTTCAAGAAAGGCATGTGAAGTCTAAGACAAGGCTTTGGGTTTCAGACAATTCATCTTTCAAGCCAGGAAGGTGACACATTCTTCCTTCTTGACAGTGCAGTGCAGTACCAGACACCTGATGCCATGGAGAGGCGCATCTGAGGAGTCTGCGATGTACGGTCACCACACTGGCTGGTGCCCGCATTGACAACTGGCATGGTAGGGTGGGTCCTTCGCTCAGGGATGAGCACAGTCTGGGGGACGGACTCAGTGCCTGGCCTGTGTGCAAGACGATGTAGTGTGCGTGACTCAAGGGGCCAAACCAAGTCTTAGCATGCAGTGACAGAAGATGATGGAAGCTGGTGTCTCAGGTAGGTGCGGGAAGGCACCATGTTATTCATCACTGAAGATCTCCTGGGCTCAGCCAGTCATACACTGTCTACCGGTGTCTCAAACTCTGCTTCTAAATTATCATCAGGCGGCGCCTGATGGCTCAGTCAGTTAAGCATCCAACTTTGGCTCAGGTCATGATCTCACAGTTCTTGAGTTCAAGCCCTGCATGGGGCTCTGCTGACAGCTCAGAGCCTGGAGCCTGTTTTGAATTCTATGTCTCCCTCTCTCTCTGCCCCCTCCCTATTCGTGTTGTCTCTGTCTCTCTCCCTAAATTAAACATTAAAAATTTTAAAAAATACAATAAATTATCATCAGATTTTTGTTGGCTCGCATTTCTCTAGGGAGCCCAGCAATCTCACAGGACACTGACTTTACTTGTTAACAACTGTATGTTCTCCAAACCCCTGGTGGTCAAACTTCCTCACCCAAACAGACAGTTAACAAAGAGGTTTTCTCAGACAGTCTTTGTTTTCTGTATTTTTCCTTAGTCGGTGCTTGATCTAAAAGGGACACTCTCAAATGTGCTGAAATACAAAAGCTGTTTTTTCAAAGTAGACATAACCGGAGACACCTGATTAGAACAAGAATAATGTCCCAGCAAATAAATTCATCCTAATTCAGCAACGGATGTAATATCCTGCAGGCTGAATATTTAACAATTTGAGTTAACTCCTCCAGGGTGCCAAGCTACCCAACAGTTACTTACATTTCTAAATGTTGAAAGTTACTTCAGGATATCTGCTTTTTACAGGCTTAAGAGACTATCTTAAGAAAAGGTCTATAAATTTATTTTTCCAAGTAACACAAAAGTGTGCAGCAATACCCAAAGCATTTTACAGAAGCATTTCACAGGAATTCAGTAAACATTTGTAATATACAACGCAATACACGCAGTCAGAGTATAAGTTGACCACTCAACAGAGAAAAAAGAAATCCAAAATAATGCCTGGAGCTTTGAAAATAGAAACAAATATGATGATTAATGCTTTGTGAGACTTGGGGAACCATTCCTTGGGAGGAACTACATATCTACCCCCATTACTAGGATTTCAATTTTTCACAGCATTTTACATGGTAACAGCAAGCCCCTGAGTCTAAATTCAGCCCTTCAGCTATATTCTGACAGTCTATTTGTGCTCTGATTTCATGAATAATAAATGACTGTGAAGAAATATATAGCTTTCCTCACTCATGCAAAAAGTTCTCAAGTAAAATACATTTTAACCTAAATGCTACTAAATATTTTTTTAAAAATCCTAAAGAATTAAAACTTGACATTTGTTTGTTGTTGCTCTTTCATTCCAAAGAAGCATGCTACAATAAAGGCAGCGAGGGAGTCAAGAAACCCAGGGTCCATTTTCCAGCTGCTTTTAAAAAAATCTCCCCTTAAAATGATCAGGGTTTACTATCAAAATAACACCAGCATTCTCCACAGAGCTAGAACAAACAATCCCAAAATTTGTATAGAACCAAAAAAGACCCCAAATAGCCAAAGCAATCTTGAAAAAGAAAACCAAAGCAGGAGGCATCACAATACCAGACTTCAAGCTGTATTACAAAGCTGTAATCAACAAGACAGTATGATACTGGCCCAAGAACCGACACTCAGATCAATGGAACAGAATCGAGAACTGAGAAATGGACCCACAGACATATGGCCAACTCTTTTCTGACAAAGCAGGAAAGAATACTCAATGGAATAAAGACAGTCTGTTCAGCAAGTGGTGCTGGGAAAAACTGGACAGCGACATGCAGAGAAATGAACCTGGACCACTTTCTTACACCTTACACAAAAGTAAACTCAAAATGGATGAAAGACCTAAATGTAAGACAGGAAGCCATCAAAATCCTTGAGGAGAAAGCAGGCAAGAACCTTCGTGACCTTGGCCACAGCAACTTCTCTGGAGGCAAGGGAAACAAAAGTAGAAATGAACTATTGGGACCTCATCAAAATAAAAAGCTTCTGCACAGTGAAGGAAACAATCAGCAAAACGAAAGGCAACTGACAGAATGGGAGAAGATATTTGCAAACGACATATCAGATAAAGGGTTGGTATCCAAAATCTCTAAAGAACTTATCAAATTCAACACCCAAAAACCAAATAATAGCCAGTGAAGAAATAGGCTAAAGACCTGAACAGACACTTCTCTTAAGAAGACATCCAGATGGCCAACAGACACATGAAATGATGCTCAATGTCACTTATCATCAGGGAAATATAAATCAAAACAATGAGATACCACCTCACACCTGTCAGAATGGCTAACATTAACCACTCAGGCAACAACAGATGCTGGTGAGGATGCAGAGAAACAGGATCTCTTTTGTGTTGCTGCTGGGAATGCAAACTGGTACAGCCACTCTGGGAAACAGTACAGAGGTTCCTCAAAGAATTAAAAATAAAACTACCCTACGACCCAGCAATTGCACTACTAGGTATTTATCCAAGGGATACAAGTATGCTGTTTCAAAGGGACACATGCACCCCAATGTTTACAGCAGCACTATCAACAATAGCTAAAGTATGGAGACAGCTCAAATGCCCATCAATGGATGAATGGATAAAGAAGATGTGGTGTATACACACACACACACACACACACACACACACACACACACACACACACAATGGAGTATTACTCGGCAATCAAAAATAATGACATCTTGCCATTTGTAACTACATGGATGGAAGTAGAGGGTATGCTAAGTGAAATTAGTCAGAGAAAGACAAATATAATATAACTTCCCCCATATGAGGACTTTAAGATACAAAACAGATGAACATAAGGGAAGATGAGCAAAAAGAATATAAAAACAGGGAGGGAGACAAAAACATATGAGACTCTTAAATATGGAGAACAAACAGAGGGTGACTGGAGGGGTTGTGGGAGGGGAATGGGCTAATGGGTGAGAGGCATTAAGGAATCTACTCTTGAAATCATTGTTGCACTATATGCTAACTAATTTGGATGTGAATTTTTAAAAAAATTTAATTAAAAAAAGAAAGTTAAGAAAATGATCAGTATTTGGTTGAAATTTTCCAGCCTTTCCCGAGTCCTCGCTGTTTGCATGTGGATATAGGCCAGGCAGGTAGTGTGCATTACTGAATAGATTTTCATTAGGAATTATGACATTGCTAAAAATTACTATGAAATGCAGAGTGAACTGTACATTATGGTTTCTCGTGGAAATGTGCTTAAGAGCTGGAGGTAGGCTGAAGATCCCGTGTTGAAGGAGGATGTGAGCTGGGATGCAGAGTCCTGAGAACTGGCGTGCCACCTGGGATCAGTCCTTGAAGATGGAAATGCTGGACATCGGCCCTTAATTCTACAGGGATGGAATATCAACAACCTCCTTTTATTATCTGTCTATCTATCTATCTATCTATCTATCTATCTATCTATCTATCTACCTATCATCTATCTATCTTAGAAACAGAGACAGAAAGAAGAGCATGAGTGGGGGAGAGAGGTGGACGGGGAAGAGAGAGAGAGAGAGAGAGAGAGAATCTCAAGCAGGCTCCATTTTGAGTATGGACTTGGGGCTTAATCCCAAGACCCTGGGATCATGACCTTGAGCTGAAATCAAGAGTTGGACGTCCAACCAGTTGGGCCACCCAAGCACCGCAGCAATGTCCTTTTGAATGTATCCCTTTCTCTTACTGCCATATTGACATGATATGTCTAATTTCCTTGCAACTCTCGAACCAGTCCTTCACGAGCCAGGAAGAGTGCTGTCACCACTGGGCCATCCCAGATGGAAGTTGGCATAGGACAAAGAGTCTGTTGCCCCTGGTGATATAAAAGAAAGATACTAACTAGTTCCTCAGGGCCAAGTCCTGATAATGCTTTTTATTCCACTTCTAAATAAATTAATATTAAATTAAATTTATATTGCAAACTCTTTTATGGAAAAAGAACGACAGATGCAGGAACCAAAGAAAGACGTAGGAAAAGGGCCTGTCAGACTGCCACTCTTTTAATTAGATACAGTCTGTGGGATGTGAAATATGTCAGTAACAAGTTTCATATATGACCATCTAGTAGGATAAAAAAAAAGGCAACAATCATTTTTGATATCTTATTCTAAACCTCGGCAAGCCAGCTGAGCTCTTGCACGCTGAGCAAGTTACAGGAATATTGCCACTTGCTCCGTCTCTGAAGCCCACAACAGTCTTCTGTATTGCTCCAGGGGACCCAGGCTATAAAACCTATAAAAATGAAGCCACTGCACAGATTTGGAGCTGCCTGAATACTCTCAGAACAGCTGCTGGATGGATTTGGCAGGAACTAGGATCCTCAAACTGGCAGAAACCCAATGTTCCCTTTGACTGGCGAGGAGACCTTCAAACATTTGAGCCTTTGTGAATAAATCGGAGCAGTTTTACTACCAGGGAATCATGCTTCCTAACCAAGGGCTAGGTGCCCTCTAGTAGCTTGGATGAGCCCTTAACCTTGATGTCTGCGGTTTGCCTATTACTCCGTGACAGCCCCCTGCTGACCTCAGCCTTCCACCACCTCTCCTACATGAAGGGCTCCAGCCCGCCTATGACACTTTCCGCGCGAAGGTGGGAATTACTCTCAGACCAACATCTAAGACTCTCTCAAACCAATACATGTAATCATTGTTTCCATATGTCTCTACAGAACTCCAATTCAGAGATATAGTCAGAGATTTAAGAATAAAAGGGAGCCATAGTCAAAAATACGTTTAGGAAGGCTTCATTCCATAACCCTCTTAGAGAGGCACAACTCACCGTAACTTCATTAATGCACTAAAGAGTTCTACAGTAAATAAAACTCTGTGACTCTGTTCAACCCAGCATTCTTCGGGCATTTGATCACTCAATCATCTTCTCTTCATTTAGTTATTAACCTTGAAAAAAAAATTAATGGTCTACAGAAGACAATTTGGGGAAACACTACTCTAATGAAAAAAATTTCTTCAAGTATTATTTATCTGGGAGTGAAAGTTAAAAATTAAACCCAGAGGAATCATTTCAGGAAACAGCTTTTTTTGGGTATCCTATGTATAAAGTTCCTTTAAAGGCGCAGAAATGATCATCTTAAATGTTCCCGTTTTATGCAGCTTAAGAAGTGACAGCTCTATATTTTGCATACAAATGACAGTTGTGGATAATAACATGGAAGAGTGGTGTCCCAAGGATAAATTCCATTAAGTTACCAAGATTGCTACTTCTGCTGAGTCTCTTTATCCTCACACGTGACTGACTGGACACCCATGGTATTTGTGCTTGAAGACCACAGAAGAAAGCTTTAGGAAGCTTAATTATTTATGAAACACGTCACGAGTATCCCACTGGGCAGTGGAAATGCCCCTTCAAGGAACCATGCACATGGCTCCAATTTCTGGTTTAGCTTTGTCTGCAGATATTCTTCTAGGCCTGTCTCTGCCTCTCCAGGCTGTCATCAGGGGTGGATCCATGTCCAGTCTCTGGCTGTCGTCCACTAGGCTTCCTCCCTCGTCTGCCCACAGCTGTCTTAACGCTGGTCTCTCCTCGTCTCTGTCTCCTGTTTTGCTCCTGTGCCTTGGTTTTCTCTGTGGCTGAAATATGAACCAGATCTTGACTTTGCGGTGCCGGCCCATCTCACCACCCACTGGGGTCGGTGGGGCTGTAGGCGACCAAGCCTCTTCCTTTCTCCTCGGCTTGACTCTAAGCCTCTGACCACCTGCTCACCCCCGCGATTATTACAGAAACTCGACAGCCCGACCTTCCTAACTTTGCTTGGAGCATTTACCTTGTCCCCTTGAGCTGTACATCTTCTGAAGAGCTCACTGCCAGCATGACAGCCAAAGACAACCTGGGAGCCTCCTCCGAACGCAGCCATCAAGGAAGATAAGGTCAGTCTCCCAGTCTCTGGGAGGATGAAGCCTCGTTTTCACCAGCGCCTTGTTCCAAGCTGTGAAATTACCTTCCGCCATGAGATAGGAGCAAGTTTACTTTTTCTTTGGTGAAGGTCAACTTTTTTTTTTTTTCTGCTCATTTTCTTGGTTAGCACTTATCACCAGGTTATTAAATATTTTACTTATTTTTAGTTTCCTCCCACTATAAGCTCTTTGTGGATTTTCTCTGCTTGCTCATAACTATATCCTTAATGTCTTGAAGCAATCCTTTACCCGGTTAACACTTAGCAATTTTTTTTAAACTGATGAATAAAGAGAGGAAGAAATATAGAAAGGTGAATACGTTCTCTTCTCTTGTAATTATCAGCCACAAAAGGAAATGTGGATGGACTGGGTGGGAGTTTTAAGGAGAGCAGGAAAGGGACACAGATAACATCGGTGTGTTTCTACTCAGAAGTGAGCAGAGGAATCAGGCGGCAGCTGAAGTCAAGCGCGTTAGCTGTGTCTCTGGAGTGAATATTAAATGGAGTTGACTTTCTTTTGTCCAGCAACTTAGGGATGGGGCCACATTTCTCTACTCCATATATCAAAATTCACTGAGTTTATTCCCTGAAACACTGCTTTATCACTGCCCTTTCAGTGAATTCATTTTCATAGAGATGATAATTATACATTAAGGTCTGGAAACAGAAATGAAACAGGTTTCAAAATAACTGAGGCTGAGTCTATGAACATTTTCTCATTAATTTTCAGTATAGTACATGAATACTGAGTCCTGGGCCTGGTCCAAAGACAGCATGTAATAAATGTTAATAATGCAGCTAACATAGAAGATCATTAACTAATCTGCATCTTTTCTGAGGCAATTAATATATTTATTATATATTAATATATATAATATATATTAAAAAATACTCGAGAAGTCGTGGACACTTTTTCCTAGCTTCAGGATTTGAACTACACATGTGGCATGCCCATCTGACCTTAATAAATATTTATTATTCATAATGACTATAATGAATCTCGTTGCAGGGTTAGCCCACAATAGACAGGCTACTGAAATTTATTCTCAAAGGCAGAAGTATCAACCAAAACAATTTAAGGTGAGTTACCCTTCCAAGATGTGCGACCTGAGAACTCGATCAAGCCGTAGATTTTATTTTCCTGACAAATTATAAAACAAACTTACTCTCTGGCCATAAAACATGCTCCTCTTAGGATTCTGACTCATGAAAAATGTAATAAAAGCAACTCCAACTTGTGACCTTAAAGTGAATTCTAATTTGGTCTTGATACTAATAAAGAGTTTACTGCATTCTTAGGTCACCTACTGCACTGCTTTATAGCCTTTTAAATGGCATTTTGGGGCATTTACCAATGTGATAAGGACACAGAAAATGCTAGAAAAAATTGAGGAAAACTAGTTTCTAGGTATTGTCTAGAGCTGCCTTGCCAAATTGTTCTAAAATTTATTTCAGCCTTTAGTATATTTTAATAATGACTTTGATAGCATTTAAAAAATAAGAATTTATAAGTGATACCAAGTAGAATAGGATGCAGAAGGAGATTTAAACAGCATTGATCTTCAAAAATGTCCAGAAAGGCAGATGGGGGAGAACCATATTTAAGAAGATTAGGTATAATCCATGCAGCGTAGAGTAAAAGAATGCACAAAACACTATTTTATGCATCCAAGTTGGGAAGGAATTGGCTTCTAGTGTGTATGATAAAATGGTTCAGAAGTCAGGGTTCTTATAAACTGAATGACAAATACAATGGCATTGTGAATGAGAAAAAACACAGTTAGGAATCAGTTAATTAAATTGAAAATATAGCCCTTAAAAAGAATCAGAGAATAATTCTTTCATGAAAGTCGTCCCTGGCAAAGCTTGGTTAATTGCGTGTGGTTTAGAAATCTAACAGGATGGTCCGGTGATTAAAGGGACAGATCTCGTATTCATGAAAAGTGACACCAAACAACTCTTTGCAAAAAGGATTATGATTACTTTGGACATTTTCTCTGATTGCAGAAAAGCGCTTGATTTCTATCTGATTTCAGGTTACAAAGCCTGAAACTTGAAAGTTTTTATTTCTTTGCTGCTGGTATATGACATAACAGCAGCCACAAAAGGTTGCTGAATTTAAAAAAATATATGAAGCAGTTGCCTTTCTCAACTAGTGGGAAAGAGAAGTTAAAATTATGATGATTTACTAAATCTTTTGGAACCAGGAGAGGATGAGTGTGATGCAGTGATGATCGTGATGAACATCTTTATACTAATGTCTTTGAGTAAGAATGGGTTCAGGAGAGGGGGAGAGAATTTTTTAGAGACCAATAAATAAACCAAACTCATTTCTGAACTGCTTTAGATTAATTCAACATAAGAGCTTCCCAAATAATGAAATGTCATCTTTCTTTACCCTACATCCAGAATGGATAAAAACTGGTAGCTATTGAAGGGCAAAAGACTCATAGTTACCATTCACTCAGGGTTTACTCTGGGCCAGAGTATCTATCACGTCTAAGTGTCAAGGGCACTGTAAGTTATTCCCTTTTCCAGATGAAAACAGTAAGACTAAACTACATGTAGGATAGTGCAGGAGTTCTGGATTCACAGCCTGGCTCTAACACCTGCCAGTTATGGGCCTCACAACCTCTCTGTGCCTTCATTTTACTACCTCTACAATGGGAATAATAAGCCTTCTACGTTTCGGGAGAATTATTATGAGATTTAAGTGGGTTCATCACGTAAAGCACAGTGCCGGAGGCAAGCAGTATTTGATACATATTAGTAGCCATCGTATACAGAGATTTAGTATTTTGCCAAGTCACAGAGCTAACAATCGACTGAATTTTGGATTCCTTTATTTCCATTGGTCTACACCACTTTACTTTCTTAGAAGACAAAGACTTTTCTTGGAAATACGATTATGCACAGCATGAGTCAATATCATCCAGACAACACAGATGTTCAATAAATTATTTAGACCTAAGTTGAATTGTACTTTCCTAGTTATGTTTCACATAGATTTTATCACCTGCTCCATACACTGAAACGCTCCCCTGGATATAGCACAAGGAAGACCCACAATCCTCATCAGAGTGTATAAACGAAGAGTTGTGGGAATAAGTATTTCTAGCTCAGATGGGTGTATTCCACTTTTATAAGATTCTGGAGTGGTAGCAGTGGACATGAGAAATTATTTTTCACTCTTTCCTATAAATTTCCTTTCCTATAAATTTCCTTCACTCCATTCCTATAAATTCAAATCTTCCTGAAATTCCTAAATGAGAACTGGTCTCAAGGTTAATAATTCTTTTTTTTAGTTCTTACATTTGTATCCCTTAAACAATAATAATTGTTGCCCTTACCAATTGTTCAAATCTCTGCATCTCAATTTTCTTTGTGTCATTCTGCAGTTTCCATTCAATGCCTGCAAGTGCCTTATCTAAGGAGGTCTTGGTGACCTGCATTAAATCTAATTTGCTGCTGACATCTGCCTCACTATTTATAAACAAATTCAGTACAATTTAGTGAACCACAGCTATGGTGTTAGAAGTAGTCCATTTAAAGAGAGGAAAATACAGCTCGAAGCAAATGGCAACAGGGTACTTAAATACAAAATCCTACTGCTTATTTCCTAACATTTTTAGTGACACACTAAAGAAAAATGCTTTTGGCTGCAGACATTAAGAGGCAGCTTTGTGATATATTCTGTCCAAGAAATTATAGTTATCAAAACAAATCCTGCAAATGTCAATGTGATGTGCTTCCATAACACAAAGCTTGAATGCACAAGAGACAAAGGTTATCAGACTATAGACTTAAATATAATTCTCTAGTCTCTATTTCCTCTCCTTATGGTGCTGGAGAAAGTCATAAAAATAAGGTGCGGGCTTATAAGCTAATAAGAAGGTGCGTGCCCAGAAAACACAATAAACAGAAAGGACTTATTTAAACAATTCAATGAGATTTCCTATGTGGTCTTTCTCAGGTGCTACATATTTCTAGCATCCAGATCTGTTGAAACTGAAAGATTCAAAAGGGAAATGAACACAAAATCTGTTACTGCATTTCGAATATTTGTAAATCATAAATTAGATTAATATATTTCTTTGTGAAAACGAAACCCTCCCGAGAAGCCAGCCCAGAAAGTAGAACAGGATGAGCGTTTAGTTATATTATTTTAAAGACACTGTAAATACACGGCCGGCAACAACTTACATATTATATGCAAGGTATAATCTTGTATTATTGAAGAATTAACTATTTCCCATCAGGAAAATAAATAATTGAATAATTATTTGATTGGGTAATCAAATAATTGAGGTTCACATCCTTCACTGAAACTACCTTCACACATTTCAGCCTCAGACCAGCACTGCTTAGGTTCCTACTCTGATAACTATCTCAGTTTTAATAAATTTTTGAACTCCATCAAGATCATGAGTCCACTGTTGCTCCTACTATGGTTTCAAATTCAGTCCCCTCCCTGACACCCTCAGTCCCCTCCGTATCTAGCTTAACCTTTACCATCAACCATTATAACCCTCGGGCACACAAGTCCAATTCCCTGACCCTCCCCCTTGCCTCCTCACATTGACCTGCCACAACAAGACAAGAAAATGCAAACATTTCTAAACATTGTAGATAAAAAGAAAAAGAGAAGAACACACAAGCACCCAGTAATACTAATGAGAAGAGAAGTGAATGCAAATGAAAGGAAATCAGAATAAGCTGTAAGGTGATGATAGCTAACACTGACAAGCACTTACTATGATCCAGTCACCCTGTTAGGTGATTAATCATTTTAGTACTTCCTTAAATTATCCTTTGGAAAAATGTCAAGGTCAAGGTTTACTGAAGGAAAGGCAGTTTCTCCCAAACACATCACTAGAATGTGGGGACTCCGCATTGGAACCCAGGTGCTTAATGCCAGAGGCTGTTGTCTTGCCTGGTCAGATACAAAGAAATCTGAAAATCAAAGGGTCAGTACTCTAGGAAAATCAAATTACCAGAATGCATTCAGGTAGATATAGAAAGCTTGAGTGGCCATGAAATTTGTAAACAAAATATACCTCAAAAAGGCACTAAGCTAATGTGGTTTCAAAAGCAAAATGAACATAAGATCTCATTTGCTATTTAAGTTGCTCTAAAGCTTAAAAACAGAAACACTTAAAAACAAGACATTCTTTTTATGAACACTGGCAGATCCTGATGCCAAACTCTGTCTAGGAAAGTACAGGAAATTCACAGACCTGTTTCAAACTGTGAAAATCCTCTGTGCCACAGAACAATGACATAAAAAGTTTAGTAACTAGATAATGCTTCACTATGCCCAACTGGGATTGACTCTTGAAACATAAAGACGATGATATTAACTATTATTTGTCAAATCATTAATAAGTTCCAGGCCTTGTTCTTTTGATATTGAATCTTTATTACAAACCCATGATGTCAAATTGCCATGGGCTGCCCCATGTACCAAGGAGGATCTGAACTCAGTCTGGCTCCAGAGTATGTTCATGACCATAGCTTTGCAGGGAATATATTAATATAATTCATCCTATTAATTGATTAAGGGGAAAGAGCCATGGAGTTATATTCATGGCTGTTAACTTTTAATGAATGGACATATTTTAAAAATATAACTTAGCTATCAGAAATATACCAGGGCATAACCCAAAATAATATAAAATGAACAAACGAGGGCTATATTTATCAAAGTAAAGTTCACAAAAATAACAATGAGAAAAAATGGCAGTTTGCCAAAGAACAGCGAATAATTTATATAAATTTCAAAAGTATGTAAAATAATAAACCATGATTTCTAGAAATAAAAATAAACATGGTAAAAGTATAAATCACATATGTATAGTAAATAAAATATGCAAATCATTATAAAATTTGGGGAATTATATAACTGTCACAAAAGCACATATCACATATTTATACTGCATTTCATTCATTTATTTCTAAGTTGGTTGACATGACATATTTGTAATACTATTATTTATATTATCTGTGTACAATATTTTAATAATACATAAAATAATAAAATCAGTGCCTACTAATGAGACAACTTTTAGAGTACAAAGATACAAAGGAACATCTTTCATCTCTGATATTCTGTCACCAAGGCAAAGTCATTGATGTGAATTTTCAGTACTTTATGCACATATATATATTTGTGCACAGATATATTTGTGTGTATAACAGATATGTTTGTGTGTATATGTGCATGTGTGTGTATATGTATGTGAGTGTATGTTTACATACATGTTCAAAATATTGGGCTCACTTTATGGCACATTTTGCAAACCAACTTTTCAAGTCAATGATCTGCATCTTTTCAAGTCAATGGACACAAATTTGCATCATCAGCTTTAATTGCTGTAAGTCATCTCTTTTTTTAAAATCAATGACAAACCAGTGAGCAATTAGTTCGTTATTTTTTCTATTTTACAAAAAGCACCACAGTGATCATTTTGTACATAAATTTATCTATTTTCTAACTTGTACCCATGGTGCTTATGATTTTGGTCATCTTTGCTGGTACTTCCCTGTTTTAGAGACTGAGCGTGAGAATCCTGACAGGCACCTGTTGCTGAAGGAAAATTACCAATTTGGGATCATTTTGACAAATGCGTGGGCTTGTGGCATCCACGATCATGGCAGTAATGTAATGGCACACAAATGGCAGCCAGGTCAGGTGTGGAACTGACATGTTCACAGGAGCTGAGCTTAGAAGAAGGAGTCATCTTAGTCATTTCTCTTCACTGGCATTTGACTTTTGTTTTCTGAATCACTCCTTAACAGAAAGTTCTCTGTTGTGCTGCCCTAACTTGTGGAAGTCAAGGCACTGTCTCTTACCCCACAGGCGCTGCCACAAAGATACTCGCATGTTCCTTGTTCATTACAAGACGAACAACGTCTCCCCGGTCCAATGGACTCCTCTTGAAAACTTTCTCTTCATTTTAGCTTTTTGTGGCACCTCTTGTCTTTCTTATAAGCTGAGCTGTGCGTGTATTATATTTGGGGCGCCTGGGTGGCTCAGTCCGTTGGATGTCCAACTTGGGCTCAGGTCATGATCTCATGGTTTGTGAGTTTGAGCCCCACATCAGGCTCTGGGCTCGCAGGCATCTCAGAGCCTGGAGTCTGCCTCAGATTCTCCCTCTCTCTTCCCCTCCCCAACTTGTGTTCCCTCTCTCTTTCTCAAAAATAAATTAACATTAAAAAATAAATGTTATGTTTTACTTAGTACTTATTTCTATGTATTTTCAATACATGAGGTCAGCCTTATTTTTCAGACAGAAAGCTTATATCCCTTTGATAATCAGAAAGAAAAAAGAAATTTGTAGCTTAAAAAGAAAGAACTTTAATTTGCCCCATTTGTGTTCAAAACAAAGTCCAAACTTTTGAATTCCTCTCAGCTATTTCTGCTCTTCTTCCTCTGCTCCCAAACCTACTTAAGAAACATGGAGGAATTTCATCATTTCTTATTTGCATTCATATACAGAATTCCTTTTTGTTCTCTCCGCCTCCCTGTTTTAGCCTATCCAAAGCCCTCCACAAATGACATATATATTTTTTAAGCCTGATTTGAAAGAGCTGTGTGCTAGTACAGGCCTGGCATCGCAGATGGTCACAGACTTGTGGCGAGAAACAACAGAAATGTGTTCTCTCGCAGTGGAGAGAGGCTGAGGAAGAACCTAGGAGACGCTTGTCTGCTGGTTTCTAGTCCTGTTAGAAATCCGGGCGATGCGTGGTTGTGGCTGCGTCTTTCAAATCTCTGCCTTCATCTTCACATGACCTGCTTCTGTGTTTCCTCTGTATCTCTGCAGCCAAACTTATTCCTTTTTCTCTAATAAAAACACCTGTCACTTGGATGTAGTGTCAACTCTAACCGAGTATGATCTCACCTTGGCAGGATCATGTCTGTAAACACACTATTTCCAAGTAAAGTAACAAGAATTGGAACCTTAACATATCTCTTTGGGGGGCACAATTCAACCCATTACAAGCACTTGTTATTAGCTCATCCTGTTTTTACGCTACCAGACCATTTTGTATTAATACCTCTTCCTAATGCTTATAATAAATCTTGTACAAATATATAGGTATACAGGGGCAAGTTGGTAAAAATGAATTCAGTCTTGAGGTGTATTGCACTATTGAATATTAATCATTTAAAGTATTTTCTAGAAAGCTTAAGAAAAATTTCTTACATATTTTTGTTAGTGTACTGAGTTGCCACTTTAAGAAACATACTCAGTTTTTAAGTCCTTATTCAACATTTCAAGTTAAAGGGTTTTTTTTTCACAACATAAAAATATTCAAACCGTTTTTCTGCTTCAAAGGTTTCAAAAAGTCTGGCGCCCAATTATAGATGGTTTGATTTCTTAGAAAAGAATAGTTCTTTATATCAGAGTAGCATATGGCACAATTTTAGAGTGACACATCCAAGGTAATATTCTTTATGTAAATCCTGAAAATCAAGCAAGAGCACATTTTCTTAATGTACAGGAATAAGGAATGGCAATGACACCTCCCATCTGACTATTTTCCAGCTGACACTCTATGTTAATTGTTCATAAAACTTGAGAAGCACTTTGTCAATTCTTGCATAGATAGCAGTTACTTCTAAAAGGACTTTCTAGGGGTGTCTGGGTGGCTCGGCGGTTAAGCATCCAACTCTTGGTTTCAGTTCAGGTCGTGATCTCAGGGTCTGTGAGACAGAGCCCCATATCAGGCTCTGTGCTGACAGCACACAGTCTGCTTGGGATTCTCTCTCTCTCTCTCTCTGCTCTTCCTCTGCTCTCTCTCTCTCTCTCAAGATAAATTAATTAACTAAAGAAAAAAAAAAGTACTTTCTGGAGCTTGACTGACGTCTGGGGAAATCTCCTGGGCTGGCTTATAGAAAAGAGTTAGCGAGTGCTTCGTTGTGTGAAGTGATGGACAGAGTGTCACACGGAGGCAGCAGGCTGGGAGAGCAGGGCTCTGGGTGGAAGGATGGGCACACGGGACGCACGGTGCACACAGCAGACAGCCCACGAGCTGTAGCTCCCTGCGTGTTCACAGAGGTCAAAGGCACGCAGCTAAAAGAGAACCAAGTGAAACTGAAAAAGCAAACCATTGGAATTGGGGCATAAAGAGATACTCTAGGGATTCGTATTAGATTTTATTCTCCAGACATCAATTTCTAGAGTTTATCAGTCTTTATGAGTGATTAAACATCAGTATTACACACATTACATTTAATGGCATAAATGTAATACCCTCCATTACACATTAGTGCCTGGACAGTGCAAGGAAAGAAGTCATAAAATGCTGCTCAGATCACTTCTGTCTCTGACTTGTTTATCATGCCAACCTTATAAAAACATGCCCACAGTTTACCAAATTCATTTAGTCTTTTTTATGAGACGGTGCAACTTCAGGTTTGGTATTTTTATTCAATGTGAATCTACAAAGAACGTTAAGAATTTAGTCTCATTACACTGTCAGTGCTACACAGCAGTTCACTCTCTCTAAAGAAATAACTTCAAAATTCCAACACATTTCAGATCACATAAAGCCACTAGATTCTCCTGGGTGGCTCAGTTCATTGGGCATCTGACTTCGGCTCAGGTCATGATCTCATGGTTCATGGGTTTGAGCCCCACATCAGGCTCTGTGCTGACACCTAGCTCAGAGCCTGAAGCCTGTTTCAGATTCTGTGTCTCCCTCTCTCTCTGACCCTCCCCTGCTCATGCTGTCCTCTCTCCTCTCTCTCTCTCTGAACTAAAGAAAAACATTAGAATTTTTTTAAAAAGACCACTAGACTCTGTTTTTTAATGATTTCTTCCAAGTCTCATAGCAGGAGAGCTAAGGACCAGATGGTTATAAACCAGCCATTTCCACAGTGACTGAGTCAGCTAGAAACAGAAGTTGTTCCAAATTCATTCAAGTTGTCTTTGGTATTGAACAATCAGTAAACAGAAATGTCTCCTGTTATCCCCAAAGTGAATGGACTGCTCATAAAATGTGCTGGGCTGACATCACTTGAAACTCTTAAAACCGAAGGATTATGTTTATCCACACACCATGTAACTCTCAGCAGCAATTGCTACTATTTTTCTAATATCAAACCCACATTGGACTTCTTAAATGCAATACAATTGATTTTTATCCTTTGTACTGGATATATACCAGCTGTTACTTTGGGTTCTACAAGCTATACTTCAGCAATTTAAAGTCATATTTGACAATACAACTCAACAATTATCAAAGCCTACTACTTGTTTTAATGGCTTGGTTCTATCAAATTAGTTTCATTGCCACAAATATGAAAAGTTGTACAGTCAGTAGTGAGTACCTGAAATAATAGAACCTTTATATGGGGGACCTTTCCCTCATTCATAAGCATAAGTTGAACTCTCCCAAATAAAATAATCTACATGGTTCAAAAGATTTCCTAATAAGGAAATAGAAATGCTTTTTAAAACTCAAATAAAAAATACTTTTGGTGAGATCATATACACACATCGTATTTATGACATTGTATGTATACTATCAGCCTATATTTATATTCATCTAACTCCAAGATTGTCTCTTTGTCCAGTGTCTAAAACTTTAACACAGAGACACAAGTTCATTTATGTTTATAGGTTCTGTGCCACAGGTGAGTACCAACACAGCTTTCATAGTGCATATATAATAAAAGTGCAATCGAAATAAAGACTTCAATGCATGCTATTACCTTTTATTTTGATTTGAAGGATGATTTTTGACAGTATCCCTTTTGAACTTATTTGTGGTAAGAAGGATTATGTGATGTGTGAGAAACAGAAAACCATATGGAACCCTCTGCATTAAAAATGCTTTGTTAAAACAATCAGCAATAAGAACATATGACCAAATGCATCTTATTGACTAATATAGACGGGTATGGGGAAAAGATGTTATTTTAGAAAATAAGATTCTCTTAGAAATAAGGATATAGAATTTGGGTAGTATAATGTGGATAAACTGATGGCCAGGTATTTTGGGTACAAAGTAATGTTGATGCAAAATTAAAGAAAATTAATTATAAGTATATGGATATATTGGGACTTGGGATTGACTCAAATATTTTTCATTTTTAATATGGGAAAATTTATTCAATTCATGAATATTCCATTATACATTTTGGATGGAAGAAACTTACATAACTTCATTATATTATGGATAAATTCAATGCTTCAAATAATCATTTCAGAAATTAACCGGTTGTTCAGACTTTAAATACAACTCACTTTAAATTAGTTGGAGATAAGTTTTCGGATTTCACACACGGGGATACCACGTTTTAGTATGTTTCACTTTATCATGCTGAGTCGATGTCAAGGTTTTTACAAACTGAAGATTCATGGCCACACTCCATCATAAAGTCTATTGACATCACCTTCCCAACAGCAGTTGTTCACTTTGTGTCACATTTTGGTAACTCTGGCAATATTTCACACTTGTTTTTTATAATATTGTAATTGTTATGGTAACTGAGATCAGTGATCTTTGATGATATTACTGTAATTGTTTTGGAATGGAGCAAACTGTGCCCATACAAGATGCCAAAATTACCTAATAAATGGTGTGTGTGTTCTGACTGTTCATTGGCTGGCTGCCCCACCCCCCCAATCTCTCTTCTTCTCCTTCTCCTCAGGCTTCCTCATTCTCTGAGACACAACAATATTGAAGTTAGGTCTATTAATAACCCTACAATGGCCCCTCAGTGTTAAAGTGAAACAAGAGTCACACATCTCTCATTTAAAATCAAAAGGTAGAAATGATTAAGCTTAGTGAGAAGTGTATCAAAACCGGAGACAGGCAGAACCTGGGCCATGCTGTGAATGCAAAGGAAAAGTTCTTGAGAGAAATTAAAAGTGCTACTTTCTGAAGACAGGAATAGTAAGAAAATGAAACAGTCTTCTTTCTGATACAAAGAAAGTAGTAGTGGCCTGGATTGAAGATCAAACCAGCCATGGCATTCCCTTAACCTAAAGCCTAACCCAGAGCAAGGCCCAAACTCTCTTCAGTTGTACGCAAGCTGACAGGGGAGGAAGCTGCGGAAGAAAAGTTCGAAGCTAGCAGAGGTTGGTGTATAAGGTTTAAAGGAAAGAAGCCATCTCTGTAATATAAAAGTACAGGGTGAAACAGAAAGAGCCGATGCAGAGACCAAAGCAAGTTATTTACAAGATGGAGCTAAGATATTTCATGAAAACGGCTGCATGAAACAACAGTTTTTCAGTATATATAGAAACAGCCTTATATTGGAAGAAGATGCCATCTAGGATTTGCATAGATAGAGAGGAAAAGACAATGTTTGGCTTCAAAGCTTCAAGGGACAGGATGACCTGTTAGGAACTGATGCAAGTGATGACTTTAGATTGAAGCCATTGCTCACTTACCATTCTGAAAATCCTAGGAACTAAAGAATTAGGCTGAAAATTATGCCTGTGCTCTGTAAATGGAACAAAGGCCGGAGAAGGCACATCTGTTTACAACAGGGCTTACTGAATACTTTAAGCCCACGGTTGAGACATGCTGCTCAGAAAATAAGATTTCTTTCAAAACATGACTGCTTATTGACCATGAATCTGGTCATTCAAGAGCTGTGACAGAGATGTACAACGGGAGGGAATGCTGTTTTCATGCCTGTTAACACACCATCCACTCTGCAGCTCATGGGTCAAGGAGTAATTTCAGCTATATTTGCCATAAATAGCGATTCCTCTGATGGATCTAGGCAAAGTCAATGGCACACCTTTGAAAAGCATCCACGATTCTAGATGCCAGTAACAACGTTCGGGATTCATGGGAAGAGGTCAAAGTATCAACACCAACAGGACTTTAGAAGACTTTGATTCGAACCTTCATGGATGACCTTGAGGAGTTCAAGACTTTAATGAAGGAAATAAATGCAGATGTGGTGGATACAGCAAGAAAACCAGAATCAGAACTGGAGCCTGAAGATGTGACTGGATTGCTACAATCTCATGGTAAAATTTCAATGGATGAAGAGTGACTTCATATGCATGACCAGGGAAAGTGGTTTATTGGTAGGGAATCTACTCCTGCTGAAGATGAAGGAAAGATTGCTGAAATGACAACAAAGGATTTAGAATATTCCCCATACACTTAGTTGATAAAGCAGAGGCAGGATTTTAGAGACCTAGCTCCAATCTGGAAAGAAGTTCTACTGTGGGTGAAATGTGATCGCATAGCATTGCTTGCTACAGAGAAATTGTTCATGAAAGGAAGAGTCAATTGATGTGGCAAACTTCATTGTCTTATTTTAAGAAACTGCTACAGTCACCGCAACCCTCATCAACCACCACCCTGCAATATTCGCTTTATGGTGGGGGTCTGGAACCCAACTTGCAATATCCCTGAGGTATTCCGATATGGACATAGTTGAGCTCTTTTCCCTCTTTTCTCTTTTCTGTAATAAAGATAAGTAGAATCTATTAGCCAGATTCTGGGTTTCCAACATCTAAGCCACCTGCTCCTTCATTTACTAGGCATCGACTTGAGACTGAACATATTCGGAAAAAGGAGCAAGGGGTCTTTTCAAGTAAGAGGCAAACTCCAGAAATTCTTATTTGTGTTCCACAAACTTCTACTCATAGAGTTGCTGCAGCAAATCTGGTGGGCCATGAAAATTCACACACATAGACACAGACACAGACACAGACACACACACACACACACACACACACACACAGCACACGATCATTTACTCCCTATCACAAACACACAACAATCTGGCATTTGGCAGTTTAAACATTTTCCCCATGGGGCCACCACATTAGTTTCTAAAACTTGTTTTGGAAAAAAAAAAAAAAAGACCTCTTAGGAAAAGCTGAATATAAATATATCATTATAACAAAACTTAAATACAGATTTTGCTCATTCATTACTTCATTAATTCAACAAATTTGTATTCGCCCTGCAGTGTGAGAGATTCTGAGGTGAGAAAGAAAATATGACCATGTCTTCATTGAGCCTGAATATGATGGAGACATTGTGAACAGGATATATGAAGTCCAAGGTCAGGGTGCTGTGGATTCGGAGAGCAGAGGCACTACAGTCAAGGGCCTGAGATACCAGGGCCAGAATGGAAGCCCATGTGGAATTGGCCAGGAGAAACGGAACACAGGGGCATCATAGGCTGGGGAGGGGCTCACGCAAGGAGTCCCTGTTAGAAGGGACACCACACACATATGTCCCCCTGCCCTCATTACTTTGTGTTCACAAAACAATCAGAAGCTACACAGGCACACATTCAGGATCATTTATTTTTGTTCTTTGCCGTTACTACTGTCAGTTTCTTTTTACCACATTAGAATACATTTTTTTTTCCCTGCAAGTCCCCTCTAGCCTTCTTTTAACTTAAACATGTATCACAGGTGACCTTAGAGAGAGTATAGATATATTTTCTACTGCAAAAATTGTTGAGATAATTATAGATTCACATATAGTAATAACAAATATTACAGAAAGATTCTGTGTAACCTTCGCTTACTTTCCCCCGAAGGTAATATTTTGCAAAATTATAATATAATATCACAGCCAAGATGATGATGATCTGATCTTATTCAGATTTCCCCAGTTTTACTTGTACTTCCTTGTGTGTGTGTGTAAGTTCTTTATATAATTCGCCACCTGTGTGGGTGTGTTCATGCACCGTTACAATCAGGATAAGTGTTCAGTGCCAGCACAAGGTCATGGTATTCTTATGTCCCATCATCCCCCGGGCCCCCCATACCCCCAATCCCATTCTGAAACTCTGACAGCAAATCTGTTCTCCATTCCTAAAATTTGTCATTTCACAGATGTTCCCCCGGGCCCCCCATACCCCCAATCCCATTCTGAAACTCTGACAGCAAATCTGTTCTCCATTCCTAAAATTTGTCATTTCACAGATGTTACACAAACGGATTTGCAAAATATGTAATCTTTTGGGATTGCCTTCGTTTCACGTGGCATAATTCATTCAAGACTCATCCAGGTTGCTGCCTTTATCGATAGTGTGCTTCTCATTATTGCTGAGGGGCATTCCATGGTGTGAGTGTACCACAGTCTGTTGGAAGACATCTGGGGTCTCTCTAGTTTTTGGCTATTGTAAGCAAAGCTATTAAGAATGGTTTTTTTTGTACCTGTATATGTATGTGCGTGAACATAAATTTCCATATTTTTTCCCCTGAGATAAATGTCCAACGCAATTGCTGGAGTGTGTAATCGTTACATGTTTAATTTTGTAAGAAACTGGGGCACATGGGTAGCTTAGTCGGTTAAGCATCCAACTTTTGCTTAGGTCATGATCTCAGGGTTCGTGGGTTCGAGCCCTGCGTTGGGCTCTGTGCTGACAGCTAGCTCAGAGCCTGGAGCCTGTTTCCAATTCTGTGTTTCCCTCTCTCTCTGACTCTCCCCTGCTCATGCGGTCTCTCTCTCCTAGAAATAAATAAAACATTTAATATTAAAAAAAAAAAGGGGGGGCTCCTGGGTGGCTTAGTCGGTTAAGCGTCCGACTTTCGCTTAGGTCATGATCTCACGGGTTTGTAGGTTCGAGCCCCGTGTGGGGCTCTGTGCTGACTGCCAGCTCAGAGCCTGTAGCCTGTTTCAGTCTGTGACTCCCTCTCTCTCTGACCCTCCCCTGCTCACGCTGTGTCTCTCTCTCTCTCTCAGAAATAAATAAAATATAAATAGATAAATAAATAAATAAATAAAAGACAATTTAAAAAAATTTTTTTTAAAAAAAGAAGCTGCTAACTATTTTCCAAAGTGGCTTTATCATTTTACATTCCTGACAATGTATGAGTGATCTAGTTTCTAAGCAACCTCACAAGCATTTAGTGGTGTTACTTTTTTTTTTTTTTTTTAACTTTTAGCCCATTCTGACAGGGGCATAGTGATACCTTATTGTGTTTTATTTTCCTTACTGTAGTTTTTAATTTGCATTTCTCTGGTGACTAACTTACTTTAAGCACTGGACGCGTGCACTCACACATTCCCATATTCATTTCATGTAAATAGGATAATTTCTAAGTGAGGTATTTTCTTCTGTTCAATTTATTTTCTTTTCCCTTTTTTGCCTGAATTTCCCCCTCCCCCTCTTCCTTTACCAACCACTTCATTATCATCTGCTGTCACCCCAGGTAACACTTGGTAAAACACACACTATCTCTCTCATTGTTTCTGTTACAAACGTGATTATTCAGTATCCACTTCTCTGCTGATGTATTTTGCTTGAGGTACTAAAATTCATACACATGTCTTCAACTCAGTTGTCTTACTTAGAATTCTTCCTAAGGACTGCATAATATCTCGTGATAAGGATATACTGCAATTTGTTCAAGTATTTTCTTGATTGCCATTCATTTGTTTCCAATTTTGTTGTCATTACACATAATTTGCTTAAACCTATGACCTCATGGACTGGTGCATATATTTATACAGGATATGTTCTCAAAGAGTAGCAGCTGTCTGTCTTCTCAAAAAAAAATTGAGGCAATCCACATTCTCAGTAGCTATCATGAGAACACTTCTACACGCATTCGCATTAGAAATAAATCTGAGTGCTCCTTTTAATTTTGGCTTTAATCATATTGCTAGTTTGATTTTCACATCTGTGATTGCTTTACCGTTGGGAGTCTTTTTTTTCAAATAATTTTGCCATTTTTGTCAACAGACATGGACTACTGATCTTAACACTGATCTAAAAAATATAATTTGCTAGAAAAGATACTCAAATTCCCTGTTTATGTGTTTCAAGTAGTTTCTTTGTTTTCCATTTTCATGCTCCATGAAGTTAAGAAAATTTAATAAACTCACGCCACAGTTTCTTATATACTTTTACTCTTAGCTTCTTAGCTTCAAGCAGACTGCTCTATCTACGTACAAAAAAAGTGACTTAAAAAGCAAATAATTCAAATAGGTCATAATTTAAACTAGTTGAAAACTCCTTGCTAGGAATTCAAATAAAACCTTTCTTTTATTTTTAGACTCGGATCTAGCTTCAGCCTATATGTCTGCAAATTCTCCTCTTAGACATTAAGGCCATTTTGTTTTAATGAAGGACCCCTCATTTCTCAAAAATCTTACATGAACCATCAAACCACCACTGCAGCAAAAAATAAATAAATAAATAAAAGTAAAAATAATTGTAAAAAGATTCCAACATTAGACTTGTGGCTTATGACTCTTAAGTCCAAATTTCAGAAACATAACTCAATAACATTCACTGAAATAACAGACTTCAATGTTGCCTAAGTATACACCCAACACGGCCCAGTATAATTTCAAAAATGTAAAGCCGTACAAACACAAAAAATCGTGAAAATTATCTTCTATCCTTTTTAGAAGATCAATTTTCTGGTTGTTAGTTTCAGTAGGAAACAAGATCTGAGAGCTCAGAGAAAAACGAAATGGTCAGACAGTGAACAAGAAGGCACACATACTTTTAGATGTGAATAACCGCAAAGCGGGAACCGGCTCTGTTACAAAATGGAATTGATATCACCAGTTACCAGACTTCAGTGCAATGCCAAAAGTCAATTTTAAATGATGAAATGAGGCCAGATGATGGGCGGAAGAAGTATGGCAAAAGGGATTAAAAGCATCCAAGGAAAGAGAAACACTTTGATAAATCCAAATTTGGTTTAGCAAAACAGAGGAAGTGTAGGTGAGGAGGGAGGTATGAACAATTTTATTTAGGCAAGGCAACGTTATCAATTTTAGAATAAGAGAACCTGGTATTAATTATACCTATAAACTTTATAAACCCAGAAGCTTTATTTCCTTTTCAAAAAATACTCAGTAAGGCTTCTACTAAAGACCTATTATTTTAAACTCATGTCTGTCGAACCTTACTGCCTTTTGCTTCCATCCTTTGTAAAACGAATGCACCACTTCATTGAGCAAAATCCTTAAAAAGCTATAATAAGCCAACTAATACGTTACATAGCACAGGGCTTTCAAAATGAAAAATACTGCCAGTTCAAACTATAAACTGCCTTGTGTCTCAACGATGTCAGAGTGCTTTATGAGCTGGGATGCTAAAACACAATCTGAAATGTGTTCCCTTGTAGTACTGAGAAGCCATGAAAGCAACCAATTGCTCAAAGCTCTGTCCTAGAATGTCTGGGGACTTCGGCTGTGCTGAGCCACACTTCCGCTTGGCAGCCTTATTATTCTCCCAGCAAATGCCTACATCTGCACCAGGAAAGAACCAGAATAGGAGTCGCAAGCTCGCCCTGACCACATCTCGCAGGCACTGTTTAACTTAACTCTTTAAGCTTGAATGGAAACCTCCAGAATCCTCTGACCACCCGGGAGCAAAATCCAGACACGGAGAGAATAAACAAGCACCCAAACATCTGGAGAAATCAGTATGTTGAGCTTCCTCCTCAAGTCTTCTACAGCCCAGTCCTACCCGATGCCACCTTCCCTGGTGGTGCTGTAACTTAATCCATCTGGGCCATTCTCAGGAGTGGCTCCACTTCCACAAGCGGTAGACAGAGGCTATAATTGCTTACCTGACTCACAGGCGAATGTCTTTGACGTTTCATCATGGAAGATAATTGCTACTGCATGCTTCTTTGTCTCTCGAGGCAGTCTGGTTATATTTTTGATGTTGTGCAGTTCAGTTACCTTGGAAGAAAAATATTTTTCACTTAGTGAACAGCAGAGGCCGTATACCAGAGTGCTGCAACAAAATAATCAGTTATTACTCTCTTAAACCAATCTCCACAGAATACTTGTACTCATTTCCAATGAACTGTAGCCAAAACCAATATAGGATGAAACAAACATGTCGTCTCTTCTGCCCTCAGTTTTGATCCTTGTCTGCTGAATTTCGAGACAGTCTAAAAATTATGGAGAATAACTCCACAAAAGCAAGGACTCTGTGCTCTTATGAAAATTGCATCTTCTGCCAACAACAGCTGGTGTGGCATATAGAAGATTCTCAATGAATTTTTGTTAAATACTGATTGGATCTAACAACTCACTTCTCCTAACTCTCAACCATCATGCAATTCCTGGTAGGACCATAGTAACAACACGAAGGGCACCTGTAAACTGGTAGAAAAACTGGCTTGAAAATTTGAGGTCATTAAACAAGCAATGGACCTGCTTCCCTGAAAAATGCAGAGAGTGCTTATAACTCCATGTACCCACTACCACCTCACCACATTCTCTCACCAAGGCCCACCCATGATTCACGCACCTAGGTTAGCAATTCCTTATTCATTTGGAAATTAATAAATATTGAATACACTTATTTTTTTAAAAAATTTTTTAATGTTTTATTTATTTCTAGAAGAGAGAGAGAGAGAGAGAGACAGCCTGAGCAGGGGAGGGTCAGAGAGAGAGGGAGTCACAGACTGAAACAGGCTCCAGGCTGAGCTGGCAGTCAGCACAGAGCCCGACGTGGGGCTCGAACCCACGAACTGCGAGATCATGACCTAAGCGAAAGTCGGACGCTTAACCCACTAGGCCACCCAGGCGCCCCTTGAACATACTTATTTACTCCAGCTTCAAACTTTGTATGGAGCACACATTCTTCTGCTACGACTTGTGCACGTTTTATTTCTTCCCAGCCCCTAGAAACGGGCAGATGCCCATTTCCCCAACTGCTCACAAGCACATGGCAATAACACTGTTGTAGGAGTTAAGTTTTTTAATGTACTTCTCAGCATGCTGAATTCGTTACCTCTTCTAACACAAAAAGTTCAACAGGTTTGTTCTCATTTTCATTTAGTTCCAATATTTAAAAATTTCCCTCGAGGTTTCTTCTTTGACCCAAGTATTGATTAGAAGTGTGTTGTTTAACTCCATACATTTTGGGATTTTCCAGCTATCTTGCCATTATTGATTTTTAGTTTATTTATTGATTTTTTGACGTTTAGTTTCATTCCACTATAATCTGATAGCAGATCTTGTACAATTTCTATTCTGTGAAGTTTGTTCAGGTATGTTTTGTGGCCCAGAATGTGGTATATCTTGGTGAATGCTCCGTGAGAACTGCGAAGAATTCTTTGATGACGTTGTCTATAGATGTCTATTATATCTCGTCGACTGATGGCGCTGTTGAGTTTACCTATGTCCTTACTGCATTTCTGCTGCTGGATCTGCCCTTTGTGAGTGAGGGAGGGATACTGAAGACTCCAACTATGAGAGCTGATGCATCTATTTCTCTTTGTAGTTCTATCAATTTCTGCCTCTGTTGTTAAGTGTTAAAGATTGTTATGTCTTCTTGTAGGACTGACCAATTTATCAATATGTCATGACATTCTTTATTCCTGATAACCTTCCTTTTGAAGTCTTCTTTGTCTGAAATTAAAACAACTACCCTCTTTTTAAATTAATGTTAGCATAGTATATTTTAATGAAAGTTTTAATTATATTTTTTGTACTAATATTAGCATGATATGTTTTTCTATATCTATTTACTGTTAATCTACATATGTCTTCATACTTAAGGAGGGTTCCTTTTTGAAAACATGTCATTGGAACTTGTTTTTGGATCCACTCTGATAATCTCTGGCTTTTTAATCGGTGAGTTTAGGGGCTCCTGGGTGGCTCCGTGGTTGAGCATGTAACTCTTGATATGGCTTAGGTCATGATCCTGGGGTTGTGGGATCAAGCCCCACATCAGGCTCCATGCTGAGCATGAAGCTGGCTAGAGATTCTCTCTCTCTCTCTCTCCCTCTCCCTCTGCCCTTTTCCCCATCTTGCACATCCTTTCTCTCTCTCAAATAAATAAGCAAATAAATGGAATAAAATTGGTACATTTGAGACTGCTGATGTTTAAAGCGATCTTTAATGTCACTGTATTAATATCTACAATATTTGTTGCTGTTTTCTGCTTGTTGTTCTTGTTCTTTCTTCCTGTTTTTGTCTCCTCTTTTTCTGCATTTTATTATGTTAATTGTGCATTTTACATGGTTCTATTTGTTCTCCTTTCTTATAATTTCATCTTCATAACCAGACATGACACATCAGGTAAAAGGAAATGCTGTAAGTAGGCCGTTACTGGCGTGGGGAGGCCAGAGGGAGGCCAAGCCTTCTCTAGTCCTGGGTAAGGTCTCAGTTCTGGACTTAACAGGTGGACTTTACAAGTGTGCCTCCATCCTTCCCGCCTTAGGTGAGAGAGGATGGCTAGGGTGAGCAGGAACTGGGTATTTCCCTTCTTCGACGAGGGTACCAGCTTTGACTTGCTTGATCAGGGTTCAGTGTTTGCTTTTCCATCACACCTGCTTTAACTGCAAATGAAGGATTTTGCTGAAAAGATTTAATTCCATTCATGACTCAGTGCCATCCTAAAAGTACATCAATCACCAGCTAGTGTCTGAGGTGGAGAAAACTCTATAGATATATTTCATGTATTTTAAAAATGTGAGCCCTCAATTTTCAAGACGTTTCCTTTGATGCTGATGAGGACATGAGAGTATCAAAATAATTAAAAGTATCGATTTATGACCAAAAATTGTACCCATGCCATGTAAAATAATATCTGTAAAATAAAACTATGAGGAAAGCCTGGTGGCATTTGTAATGCTCCCTTCTAAAATCTATAGTGACCTAGGGGCGCCTGGGTGGCTTAGTCGGTTAAGCATCCGGCTTTCGCTTAGGTCATGATCTCGCGGTTCGTGGGTTCGAGCCCCGCGTCGGGCTCTGTGCTGACTGCCGGCTCAGAGCCTGGAGCCTGTTTCAGTCTGTGACTCCCTCTCTCTCTGACCCTCCCCTGCTCGCGCTGTCTTTCTCTCTGTCTCTCTCCTAGAAATAAATAAAACATTAAAAAAAAAATAAAATAAAATAAAAAATAAAATAAAATCTACAGTGACCTAGACTCAGCCTTGTAAAATAACCAACCCGTTTCTCAGGGTTGCTGTGTAGACTGTCCAGAGGAGCCCTTTTATTCTCTGTCACCATGAATTTACAGTTCTGTCACGTTGCTGAAGTTAATTTTAATATATCTTTTTTGCATGTTTGTTTTTCTATTTATAATTATCTCATTTACATTAACATGCAAAACTGGGGAGTCTGGGTTGGCTTAGTCAGTTAAGCATCTGACTTTGGCTCAGGTCATGATCTCACAGTTCAGTTCGTGGCTTCGAGCCCCGTGTCGGGCTCTGTGGTGAAAGCTGGGAGCCTGGAACCTGCTTCAGATTCTATGTTCCCCCCGTCTTTCTTCCCCTCCCCCACTAACGCTGTCTCTCTCTCAAAAATAAAGATTAAAAAATAAAACATCAACATGCAAAACTAAAATTGGTAAGATGACTGATTTTAAGCAAAATAACTGAAAGAAGATTTGCTTCATATATATGCACATATACAAATACACATACATATACTATATATGTTTTTATATCTATTTATACATCTATGTATCTGAAAATACTCATTTCCTCTTCCAGGAAAGAAAAATTAGACACCAATATCTCATAGTTTCAGAGGATTAATACCTTGGGGAGAAGAGGAAAAATGCTTTTTTAGAACAATGATTCACATATTATATTTAAAGTACCTTAAAGCATATCCTCAAATAAAGTTAATTTCTTGAATTTTTAAATGATTTGTTAAGTGACTCAAATAATATTGAACTTGAATCTTATCCTAACTTAGCAAATTGAAGTTATTTTTGAAAAGGAGATTATTTTCAAGTGTTATTAATTTTAAGGAAACAAAGGATCTCACCCGAATTAAGTAGAATCTAAAAGCAATGAAGATGATGCGTTGTCCAAGACTTCACGCAATTTACAACAGGTGAACTTAAAAGTGAGACGCTGCTCCATAAGCTGCATCATGTGTAATAATCTAGTTGTACAAAACGGTATCATACAAGCATTTACTATTCTGCTCAAGGGTCATTCCCAAATATTTAATTTACAAATATAAAAGAATATTAGAACAGACATCCTGGGTTCCATTTTTTTGTCCTCTCATAGCAAAAATCAACAAAACAAATGAATAGACGGCTCAGCAAAATGCAACACGCACTGGGGGTTTTCCAACTTCTGTGCCTTGGGCGGTCTGGCAGATGTAGTGTGAGCGCCGTGTTTGCTCTTCTGTAAACTTTACACCCAGAAATGCAGACAACCTCTTCAAGCAGACACTGTTACGCTTGATTCCTGAGTAGTACGGGGCTCTTTGTTGCTGATCAATCGTGGGAGGCCATGCACTTCAGCGTGTGCTCTAAGACATTAAAGAGGCGCCAGGAGGGCAGAAGACTCATGAGGGGATGAAATTCTGCTCCTCGGGTTGTCTCGGCTAGGACATGCGGTGTTATAAATTACAAAATGTTATAAAATCGTGCCAGAAGGCTTCCTAAGAAGTATGTATATCTCCAGAACTGTTCCTTTTTTTTCTTAATTTTTAAATGTTTATTTCTTTTTGAGATTGAGAGAGACAGAGCACATGCAGAGGAGGGGCAGAGAGAAGGAGACACAGAATCCAAAGCAGGCTCTAAGATCTGAGCTGTCAGCACAGAGCCCAAAGGGGGGCTCGAACTCACAAACCGGGAGATCATGACCTGAGCTGAAGTTGGAAGCTTAACCGACTGAGCCACGGAGGCGCCCCTCCAACTGTTCCTTTTTAATTCAAAATGCATTTTAAAAAATACTTTTGAATCATAACAATTTAAGTCAAGATCTACTATCCAAATCCCCTATCCTAACTTCTCCTTCTTAGTACAGTATGTCTTTACCATCCAGTGGGGATGTTTTCTGTGACCAAAACAACTTTTAAAAACAAAAATGTTTTTATTAGTCTAAAACATGTCAATGTTACATAAAAATAATCAACACTTATTAAATTATGAAACCCATGAGACTCTTGAATGCTGAGAACAAACTGAGGACTGATGGGTGTGGGGGGGAGGGTGGTGATGGGCATGGAGAGAGGCACTTGTGGGGATGAGCACTGGGTGTTATATGGAAACCAACTCGACAGTAAACTATTTGTAAAAAACATAATAAATAAATAAATAAAACATTAAAAAATTATGAAATCCTAAAGCATTTCAGTAATATACATTAATAAATTATTGTATCATTTAACAATATATATTTCTAAATGCTGCTTATTCACATGGTTATAAAAGTATAAAATATAATTAAAGTTTAATAAAACAATTACTTCAAATAAATATGAAATTAGCAGAATTTAAAGGAAGGAAAATTACTTCAAAAGGAGTTAGGCAGTTCAGGTCTAAGTTTGTAAATGCCCTGGGCGACAATTTAAAGGTGTTATTAAGTGACACAATTAAAACCCAAATATAAACATACATAAGTGATGACTTTGCTAACTGGGGCTACTTCATTTTATTTCCAAGGAGTAATCCCTAAGGAATTCAGTGACAGAGTCAATGGGTTCAAGGATGAAAAAATTACATTTAAGTTTTAAATCCATTTTGAGTTGCTTTTGTGTACGGTGTAGAGAAGGATCCAATTGGGGTTCAATTTCATTCCTTTGCATATGGATATCGAGTTTTCTCAACATTTATTAAAAACACTGTCCTTTCCCCCTTGTGTGTTCCTGACATTCTTGTCGAAACTTAGCTGACCATGTATGCATTGTGATATACATATATATGTACACATATACATGTGTGACTATGTATATTTCTGGGCTGTCTCTGTTCTGTTCTATTGGTCTATGTGTCTGCTTCTATACCATTATCACACTGTTTTAATTACTACATCTTTTAATGACTATATTTTCTAATATACTTGGAAATGAATAAATATGATGTCTAAAGCTCTATTCCTTCTGAAGACTGCTGTAGCTATTCAGGGTTTTTGTGGTTCCATATAAATTTAAGAATTTTTTTTTCCTTCTCCAGTGAAAAATGTCTTTGAAATTTTGATAGGGATTGTATTGAATCCATGTATCACTGTAGATAGTATGGGCATTTTAACAATATGAATTCTTCCAATCCACGAACACAGGATTTTTCCATTTGTGTCTTTCCAATTTCTTTTGTCAATGTTTTATAGTTTTTAGCAACAGATCTTTCACCTATTTAGTTAAAGTTATTCCCAAATGTTTTATTCTTTTTGATGGTATTTTATTTTTTATTTTTTTAATTTATTTCTAGGAGACAGAGAGAGACAGCGTGAGCAGGGGAGGGTCAGAGAGAGAAGGAGACACAGACTCCGAAACAGGCTCCAGGCTCCGAGCTGGCAGTCAGCACAGAGCCCAACGCGGGGCTCGAACCCACGAACCACTAGATCATGACCTAAGCGAAAGTGGGACGCTTAACCGACTAAGCCACCCAGGCGCCCCTTTTTGATGGTATTTTAAATGGGATTGTTTTCTTGATTTCCTTTCTGGAGAGATCATGGTTGCTGTAAAGAAATGCAACTGATTTTTTAATGTTATTTTGTACTCTGCTCATTTATTAGTTCTAAGAGGAAGAACTACTTTTTTAAAAAAAGAGTCTTTAGGACTTTCTACATATAAGATCATGTCATCTGCAAACTGAAACAATTTCACTTCTTTCTCTCTGATTTTGATGCATTTTATTTCTTTTCTTGCCTAATTACTCTTTCTAGTACTTAGCAGTATGTTGAATAGAAGTGAGCACCCCAACCTTGTACTGGATCTCAGAGTAAAAGCTTTCAGTTTCCCCCAGTGATTATGATGTTAGCTGTGGGCTTTTCATAAACATCTTTATTTTGTTAAAGAAATTTCCTTCTATACATATTTAATAGAGAGTTTTTTAAAATTGTGATTGAATGTTAAATTTTGTCAAATGCTTTTCTGCATCGATTGAGAGGATTGTGTTTTTGATCTTTCATTCTGTTAATGTGGTGTTTCACACTGCTTGATTTGCATATATTAAGCCAAATTTGCATCCCAGGGATCAAGCCCACCAGGGCATGATGTGTAGTCTTTTTGATGTGTTGTTGAATTTGTTCTGCTAGTATTTTATTGAGGATTTATGCATCTATGGTCACCAGAGAGATCTGCCTGTAGTTTTCTTTCCTTGCAACGTCTTTGTCTGGCTCTGGTATCACAGTGATGTTGAACTTAAAAAGTGAGTTTGGAAGGATCTTTCTTACTTCTATTTTTATTTTTATTTATTTTTTAATTTGAGTACAGTTGACACACAATGCTACGTTAATTTCAGGTATTCAACATGGTGATTCAACAACTTTATACACTATGCTCTGCTCGCTAGAAGTATAGCTACCATTTGTCAGCATGCAATGCTATCACAATACAATGACTATATTCCCGACGCTGTACCTTTATTCCTGTGACTTACTCATTCCAAGCAAGTCTGTATCTCCCATTCCCCTCCACCCATTTTGCCCATTCTCCCAGTGATCTCCCCTTTGGCAACCGTCAATTTGTTCTCTGTATTAATACGTCTGATTCTACTTTTTGATTGTTTACTCATTTATTTTTTAGATTCCACACGTCAGTGAAATCATACTGTACTCACAAAAAAAAAAAGCTTCTGCACACCGAAGGAGACAATCAACAAAATGAAAAGGCAATCTACAGATTGAGAGAAAATATTTGCAAACCATATATCATGCAAACCATGATCAGAGACAAGAATCCAAAATGTACAAGGGACTCATGTAACTCGGTAGCAAAACAAACCCTCAAACAGCCTAATTAAAACATGAGTAAAGGATCAAGGTTTAAAAAACATATGTAATGAAATTACTTTGAATTTTAAAGTACCTCTTATTAGTGTGCTGTCATGACAGTTGATATTAAATACCTAACTATTTACATCCTCAATTTCTTTCTATAAACCTAACTACATTTTGAAAAGTGAAAAAAGTTAACATTCAGACTTTATAAAAGTAGATTCAAATGAATTAGAAAATAAATTGCATTCTCCTTTTTTATTAATTCACTAATAATTCTTATTAGTCCTGGTATTTTACTAATCTTCTATGATTGTTTTAATTAAGTCAAAGATTTTATTTTTTAGAATAAAGTGTTACATTTTAGGAAAGGGTTTAATAAAATGTCACTGTATTAGAATGGAGAATACTGACTTTTCTGGTAAGAAAAGATGAGGATTTTACTAATTTTTAAAAACTATTACAATTAATAAATCTTAATCTCTCCATGCTTAAATCCTCAACTGTCATAATAAGAATTTATTTATTTTTCTTATTTTTTAAATGTTTATTTATTTTTGAAGAGAGAGAGAGAATATGTGTGTAGGGGAGGGGCAGAGAGAGAGGGAGACAAAGAATCTGAAGCGGACTCCAGGCTCTAAGCTGTCAGCACAGAGCTTACCGTGGGGCTGGAACTCACAAACTATGAGATCATGACCTGAGCCGAAGTTAGACATTCAACTGACTGAGCCACCCAGGTGCCCCATAAGAATTTAAATACTGGTATCACCCTATACATTGTATGCTCCAATACTTGGGTGAAAATTTTTGCATAGAAATTTTACAATTGCTTCTTTCTAGTAAAATTTACATCAATTTTCCAGTAACTGCTTCTTTGTATTTGTCTCCTGTCACTGAAAAACATGAATGCATAACATTAAAAAAATCAATATAATTTATTTTTCAAGCTCTCGATGTCTCTGTGCTCCGATATCCTGTGCTGTGATATAATCCTCCAATGTTTATTATTTGACAATCCCAGCATGTGTATCATCAATAATTATAAGCTTAGTTTTTTATGTCTTTGAAAAACTTAAGATCTCAAATATTAAACCACATTATGAAATTCATCATTTAGAAAAGAGTGATTATAGGTAAAATTATACTAGGACTGGAATTATCTAGAATAGTCACCACTGGTTGTGTACACGGCATCTGAGTCCAGCTCCTTCATTCTTACCAGAACCTGATTTTGTTCAGCTATCTGCCTCTGTGTTCTACAGCTCAAGTGCCCTGGTGAGAATTTCTCACCCCAGTATCATGGTAGAACTGGTTATTCTTGGGCTGATGGTCTCTTGGCTCACAATCTGTTTAGGAAACAGGATATGACCTAAATGTGATGAATAAGATGTGAACAGAAGTTTTCTGGTTGCTTCTGATTAATGTTTTCTGATATGGAGATAGCCTTGGAATGAAATTATCCCCCTTCTCCAATGGATGTTGTCTGGATGTCATCATTCAGAAATGCTACAGCTGTCATTCTACTTGGTTAATGATCAGGGCAATGAATCTTAAGGTGGCTGAGGAGATATTGGAGGTGGGGGATGGAAACAGATCCTTAATTTTCATTCTTGAACTAAGGGTTACTGAATCAACTAACCTTGAAGCCAGTTTCTTTTTCTGGACACAGTGTCATATGTGATAATGCTCTTCTGTAAGTCGTTTGATTTGGGTTTTCTGTTACTTGCAGCCAAAAACATTCTAACTAAGAAAGCAAGCCTATTCCTGAGTTTCCTTCATTTAACAATGGGAAACAGCCATCCCTGTCTGGTCGGCCATCACATAGTTAGTCAAAGTGATAACCAGAATCCGGGCCATGCCTCCTGCCTCTCAAACTAGAGTGCTCTTTTCATCAATTTATGCAATAGCTATTACTTTGAGCATCATGCCATTTATCAATGGAAAATAATTGCTAATCGAGAAGTTATTGCAGGAAGGTGAAGTCAATGACCAAAAAAAAAAAAAAAAAAAAAGACTCAAATTGTAAGGATGACGAAAGGAATAACATAAAAACTCACTACCTTATTACCCCTAAAGTATCTGAAGTAGCCTATTATAAAATGTAGACATAATCTATTTTTAGGTCTAAGAAATGCAAAAAATTAATCCATTAACAAAGTACATATTAAAATAGGAAAACTATGTACTTCTTACTGTCCTCTCTTTCTCCCTCCTTCTCTCTTCCTCTTCCCCACCCCAACTTCTCTCCCTCCCCTTTCAACCTCTCCTCTCTCTCCCCAGGATAAATTTAACATGTCTAATAATGTTTCACTGACTCGAAGAACAAAAAGGCATGAAACAGCCCAGTCAGCTAGAATACCATTCTTATTTTGAGATCTACAGTTTTACAACACAGACATAACAGCAACTATACAGCCACTCTAAGTTCTCTTAGCAGATGTATAAAATGAAATCTCTTCATTATTGTATTGGGTTGAACAGTGGCTCCTAAAAGGTATTTCCAAGTCCTAAGCCCTAGAGCCTTTGAATGGTCCTTGTTTGGGAAAGCGCTCTTCGCAGATGTAACTGAATTAACGATTTTGGAGGAGCTTCTCTTGGATTCGGTGTGGGCCCTGAATCCAATGAAGTGTTCTTATATGAGAAGAGCGGAGGGGGCTTGGAGGCGAGGCAAAGTGGAGACAGCCCTGGGAAGGTCACTGAAGTGATGCTGCCACAGCCAAGCAACCCTTGGAGCCACCAGAGGCTGGAGAAGGCAAGCAAGGCTGCCCCCTAGAGATGATGTAGGAGCGCAGCCTTGCTGACACCTTGATACCTGACTTCTGGCCTCCAGGACAATGAGAGGGGACATTTCTGTGACTTTCACTACTACGTAGTGGCAGTTTGGTAGGCCAGCCGTAGAAAACGAATACAATTATTCACAACTACTTGACGACAAATACCCCCATTTGTTACAAAGTGTGTAGTCTTAATTTAAGATAAAAATGACCCCAAAAAATCACAAAAATTTTGTATATACCCCAATTTCTCTAATAATATAATAGTTTCTTTTTTAAATGCTTATTTATTTAGAGAGAGAGACAGAGAGTGCGAGACAGAGAGAGTGGAGGGGGGACAGACTGAGAGGGGGAGAGAGAGAGAGAATCCCAGCGCAGGGCTGGATCCCAGCTGGATCCCATGAACCATGAGATCATGACCTGAGCCAAAATCGAGTTGGATGCTTAACCAACGGAGCCTGATGGTTTCTTAAAAAGCAAGGATATCAGGTCAAGATCTCACGGTTTGTGGGTTTGGGCCCCACGATGGGCTCAGTGCTGACAGCTCGGAGCCTGGAGCCTGCTTCAGATTCTGTGTCTCCCTCTCTCTCTGCCCTTCCCTCACTGATGCTCTGTCTCTCTCTGTCTCTTAAAAATAAATGTTGAAAAATGTTTAAAAAAAAAAAACAAGGAAAGCTCTCTGTTTATCATCTAAAGGCATTAAATATGTGGGGTTGTTTTTCTTTTTTTATTTGTGCTTAATCAAAAGTTCACACAGCTCCATAATGCTGCTCTCCCAGAGACCAGGCAAGATGGGAGGTGGAAGTCCACTCGGGCAGGCGCTCTTTTGCCAACGACGTCTGTCAGTGTTGAGGTCTTGGGGTAAAGGCAGTGGTATGGTAACAAAACATGAAAAAGCATTATTTTTTTAGATTTGTATTTTTAGAAATTTTTACAAATTTTATTTTTAGAAAAATTGTTTATTGGTTTTTGATGGAGACATCATTGAGGCTCACCTGATACCGAGCTGGTGAGCTCCCAACTTTCAGGTTTTGATTCTCTTTAAATTAAGGTATCAGTGAGTAGGCATGGAAAACATCATGCCAACAGAGACAATTAAAAGGTCCAGATGAAAAGTTAAGACTGCTCCAGGGATTTTGGCCTATTCTGTCCTTGTTTATAGTCTCTATGTAGCCAGTAATAACTTAACTTTACTGGTTTGGACACATTATCAGGGAACAGAAAAGCATCACCGTAGGGAACCTACCATCAGCCTGAAATATGAGTATAAATAGGGTAGAAAAAGACTGTTGGTGGGGCCCACTCTCCTCCTTACAGCACAGTTAGGGGGGTCTCCTATCTGACCTCTTCAAACAAATCAAACATCTCTTTGCAAAAACTTCCTCTATGGTCTCTAACCATAGACATGTTGGTAATTTTCACTAGGATCAGAAAATTCACTGATATTTAAGCAAGAGATTATATGAGTTGTGCTTTTTGGAACTCTGCTCTTGTTGATGTTTTTGAAACCAAAACATAAGAAAGGTACCCGTTGAACAAAGAAGTTCAGTATTAGCTGTGTACGTCTGACCGCCAGAAGAGTTACCAGGAGTTGACCAGGACTGTGGGCCTATAATCACACAGCAGGTGGAAAGGCGCACAGAAAGAAGGTCCAGCACTGGCGGCACAAAAAACAATTGACAACAGCCCTGGGGCCCTTGCTCTAAAAATGCTGTTGCAGCTGTTCAAAGACACAAAGCCGAGGGCGCCTGGGAGGCTCAGTCCATTAAGCATCAGACTTCAGCTCAGGTCATGATCTCACAGTTCGTGAGTTCGAGCCCCGTGTCAGGCTCTGTGCTGACAGCTCAGAGCCTGGAGCCTGCTTCAGATTCTGTGTCTTCCTCTCTCTCTCTCTGCCCCTCCTCTGTTTATGCTCAGTCTCTCTCTCTCTCAAAAATAAATAAACATTAAAAAATTAAAAAAAAACAACAACAGACACAAAGCCATGTTTAGGCACAACCTCTGTAGGTGCATGTCACTTTAACAGGTGTTACAAGCTGGGATCCTTCTGGAAACAAGAATGGAAAAGTGCAAGAGAAACTGCTTGCAGGTTAAGACTCTGCAAATTATGTTCAAATTACGGCTGCCTGGATAACCCATCAAATTTGGTTCTAAGGCTAGACAATACGGATGCTAAAAGTAGTGTGACACATCCTTATATACTGTCCTAAGTGGTTTTGGAACACGCAGCAAGCAATTTTTTTTTTTAAAAAGGACAAATTATAATCACAGGTGGCAAAATTATCTGACAGTTCACAAGGAATTTAAATTGTTAATCTGTCCCACTCATAAGCAAAGATATACAAGTTCTGCCAAATAAAATTAGGAGTTGAGTTTCTTTACATTTTCCATACAGACCTATACATTCATATCTACTATCAACAACAGAACAAGTACACAGATTTTCTAGTACATTTGTATTATTTATAAAATTTGAACAGGTATCATCAGGTGATAAAATAGGATGAGTAAACTCAAAAGATGCAAATTATACAAATTACATTACATATCCATAATACAACATAACTAAAACTTGTAATAAATGGATGATGGGATATTCCACACAGATAAAAAGTAAATGACATATTTCTAAGAATATCTGAATTAAAAAGGAAACTATCAGTTAAGTTACAAAATACATTTTAATGAAAATGGGACAGTACCCATTAAGATTTGAGAGACACTGAAAAAGAAATGCATAAAAACCATGGGTTTAGAAATACTCTTAATGAATAAAAAAAGGTTGAAAACAAAGAATGCAGGCTTTCGGTTGAAGAAGTTAAAAAAAGCAAGAGAGCATTTCAATAAATAAACACATAATAAAGACAATGGCAGAAATCACTGAAATTGAAGTGAAATTGAAATGAAGAAAAAATGAGAAGTTTCACAAAAGCAAAAGGTCCATATGGAAAGATTAATAAAAGGGATTTGTGGTAAGTTAGATGAAAGAAAAAAGAAGGTGGAGATGAATTAAGTACAACATTGAAAAGGGAAAAACTGAGCAAATAAAAAAATCTAAATAGTAATAAGAAGCTCATAAGCAAATGAATACTCTTAATTTGAAAACCTAGATCAAAAGATAATATATCTAGAAAAACGCTAAATATCATAAAGGTGGCAGAAAAAATTAGGAAACTTGAACAAAAGAATATACTCATCTCCTGACAGCTCATTTCTAGACTATTTCATAACTGAATTTTACTAAACTTGCAAGATACAATTCATTAATATCTTCTGCAAGATATTTCAGAAGAAAAAACAAACATGTTTTAGCTTTCTGAGCTTGGTCTAATATGGATTCCAAAATAAGATATGAAAAATAAAAAAAGTTAGATAGCTTCATTTTACTTATTAATGAAAAAAAATTTCAACATGCAAGTAAGGTTTATTTCAGGAGTAAAAGTATAGTCCACATCAGAAAGTATCCAAATGCATTTCTCAAAATGAACAGACTGTGAGAAAAGTCACATAATTATCTCAGCAGATAAAAAATTAAGTCACTGATAAAGTTCAACACCTTTTATGAGAAAGTAACTCATAGTCTATCAAGAATAGAAAGGGATTTTCTTTGTTTAAAAGGTTAAAGATGAAAAAAATATTTTACTTCATGCCCAAGCATTAGACACATTCCATTTATTAGTAAAAACATGCTTGTATCACCAACTTAATGTAAACACATCCTGGAAAATAAGGAAAGAGAAAAAGAAAAGAAAAACACCAGTAAAGAAATAAATGAAACTATCAACATTTACAGGCAATGATCACTGACATACAAATGCTAACGGAATCAACAGAAAAACTATTAGCATTCAGCCATATTGTCAATTATAGTAAACACAAAAAATCAATAGGATTTCTCTGTATTAGTAATTATTAATTAGAAAATAAAATAAAATACAACAAAATACAATACAATATAATAATTCCTTAACAACAACAACAACAACCCATTAAAGTATCTAAGGGTGTTTTTGGAGAAAAATTTAAATCTTAAAGAGAAGCTGCGTAAAAAGAGGGCATTACATGTTCTTAAACAATTGCTCAAGTAACTTCAGGAAATGAGAGCCAAGTGTGTTGTGGAACAGATGCCCTACTCAATGTCCCAGCACAGAAACTTAAAACAAGAGGCATGTTCGGGCTGGGAGAACACACACACAATAGAGACAGCACAGAATAGAGAAATCAGAGAAAAATGTGTGTGTTGTGTGGAATATATGCCACCAAGGTAACAGTAAGGATAAAAATTTAATACTGTGAAAACTGACCCCTTAATGTTTAAAAAAGGGGGAGAATTCCTAATTCCCTATGCGAATCTGGACACCAGATAGATGAAAGGCAAAGAAGTTTAAAGGCAAAACTATAATGTTAACTGAATAAAATGTAGGATAATATCTTTCATGATGGATAGGGGAGGTTAGTATTTCCTAAGGAACTGACTAAGGCTGAGCTCATGAACAAGTTGAAAGCATCCATGTTTGCAAATTTCTGTTTAATGCAAGACTCCATAAAGTTATAGACAGATGGCAGAGGTGAGAAATTATTTACCGTGTCTAACACTGAAGGAATCTAATATTTAGAAGAGACAAAGAAACCTTACAAAACAGCAACAAAAATGCAGGAACTCTGGTAGGAAAGTGGCCAAACGATATGACTGGGGAATTCCTGGAAGAATGAACCCTGAAACCAAACAGGCAGAGGGGGAGTTTTTCAAATTATTTGGGAATAGAGGAACACATGTTAAAGCACAGCTTCATATCGCTTTACATGCATCAGATTCAGAAGTCAATAAATAATGGAAGGTGTCAATGAGGATGTGAACCCTCACACACCCAATAGACGTGAAGAATGGAGATGCATTCTGAAAAGCCATCTGTAGTACATATTTAAGTATTCATATATCCTTAACACAATGATCTCGTTCCTTTTAAATGTCTCAGAAAGTTTCTCACGTTGGGTCATAAAAGCTCAGTACAAAAATCTGAATTATGGTATTATTTGGGATAATGAGAAGTTCTAGCAACCTAGTTTCTGTCGCTAGGAAAATGGAAAAGTGAAATATAATGGATGCAAACTACAGGGTATCATGTGACAGAAGCAAGTGGCAAAATGGACACACAGAAATGCAAATAGATCTTAAAAGCCACAATGCAGCATGGATAAAAATAAGAAACATGGTAAATTATAATAGTATTTAAGTGAATTAACAATGTAGTACATGTTCAAGAAATCAACAGTATATACTTATAAGAATCCCATAGTTTCCCATCAAACTTATTATGATTATAATGATTCTCTATAGAGGAGGGGAGATAAATGAGATTAAGGATGGGAATAAAATAGATGGACCAAATATTACAGAAAAGCAGCCAACGAGTAACACAATAAACTCAATCTGCAGCTGAGTCTTATTATATTCCTGAAACAGAGAGAGGAAGGAGGAAGGGAAGAAAATACACTTCCCTCAAAAAAGTCAACTGAATCACCATGTGTGAAATTCTAGCAAGTCAACCACTATCCACAATTCTATGCCTATTACGATTTACCCATGCTCTGATTTGTCACCAGGCTCACTGTCTATGGTTAGGAAATGATACCACTTAACATAATTAATGGGCACAGTTATGTTCCTCTAGTAAAGGACACAGAGTGGAAAAGAGTATTGGTATGACCATTAATATAAACCCATTCCAAAGAATACAAAAAAGCTGGAGACTATGATTACTTTTCTAAGCTTATGAGACCAAGTCTAGGTGTGACCTATTAGTTAACTATCAATCATGTTTAGCTAAGGCTTACCTATACACTTACAGCATCTAGACATAACATCTAGCATTATCTACTCTTTTTTAAGTAAAAAAATGTATAGTTTCAAGTATTGAAGAACTCAGTTAACAGTAACTGAATCTCAGGGATGCAAACTGTGGTCTATGGACCAAATTTGGTGAGGCACCTATTTTTGTAAATAAAGTCTTTTCAGAACACAGCCAAAGCCATTGATTTATAGACTGTCTGTGGCTGTTTAATATCCTCTAAGTGCAGAGGTGAAGAACAGCAACAGAGATCTTAGGATCTATAATGTTTAAAATTTCCACTATCAGGTCCTTTACAAATATAGGTTTGCTAGACACTGATTTGAACAAACAGGATCTTTTTTTTCTTTTTCACATAAGAACTGTGAAGGTAGTTACTGGTAATGGTCCAGTGGTTTGATGATATTAGAAGAAGTATCTCAGGGCCAAATATCTGTCCTTCCCTTTACATTTCTCTTACACTCATCTCCTCATGGGTGCAAAATGGCTGCTGCATTTCTAGCCATCAGGTTTTCAATTTAGGAGAAAGGAATGAGAGACATTGCTGGCCATATCAGAACATAAAATCCTTGCTATACCTTTAATATAAATTAAATTTATATTTCATTAACCAGAAATGTACCTTTCTAACTGCAGGAAGTGTGAAAAAGTGACCATCTAGTGTTCTCCATCTCTATGGTGGAGATGGGAAAGGAAGAAGTGAGTTACGAGTGGGTGTTGAATCAGGAGTTAATGAAGTTAAACTTCATGCCTGAGATGTCAAAGTTTCATCATGTTTCACTTCAAATACAATGTCTTTCGTGTTTATACCTCCCACACATTATGAGGGAAAGGTAGCTCTCTCACTGTGCCCACCAAAAATTCCTTCCCAAATTAAAAATACAAGGAAGATGTACATGATACACTGAAGTCAGACCACCACACTCCAGCTGAACCTGACCTATCACTGAAACTTGTGAAAAGCAGAGTGTTTTCTCCAGGCGTCACAGAGAAGAGGTCAGAGAGGCAAAGCTTGATAGGATTCGTTGTGCCACTGCTGTGCTGGGGAGGGAAAGAAGCACACGTCAGGGATTTCAGGTGGCCTCCAGCACCGAGAGTGGTCCCTTCTCCACAGCCACCCAGGCAACGGGGCCGTCCGCCACGCGGCCGCAGGAAACTCAAATCACCGATCACATTAGGAACCTGGCAGCAGACTTGTTTCAGAGTCACCAGATGACTTTGGTGCCCATGAAACTTTCAAGAAAAACACCCGCCGTGCCACACCTCTGCCCCGCAGAGCTGCAGGCGCGGAAGCAGGTGGTCTTTGAACCGCTGAGTGTATGGTAATTTGTTACACAACAATAGGAAGTGGAAACTATGCTAGAATTATTGTTAATGACTGTACTTCAACCTTTGGGGATAATGGATCCAACTAAATCGGTTTTGCAAGGCGGAATGGGAAAAAGAGAAGGGCTGACTTTGTGGACCACTGTCAGGGCGGGCTATGCCAGCTCTAAGATGAGGAGAGCATCATGGCGGCCTCGAGCTTCGGAGCACAGTTTCTACTACACCCAGACAAACCTTTTGCAGAAAGACAGAAAGAATTAGTGGAAAATTCCAGGCTACGCCAAATCAGGTTAAAATGTAATTTTTTTGTACACTGGATATGTAAATATGATTAACTCGATTAAAAGATAGATTCTAGAAAGGGAAAAGCAGGAGAAGATAGCTGTGTTTGCAAGCAACCACGATCTCTCTCATTCTCTGTCTCAAAACAAAACAAATAAACAAATAAACAAAAAGTCGAATTTCCCAAGATACCGGAGAGCAAGAATTCAACCGTTTCTTCAGGAGGTCAAATTCTGTGTGACAATGATTCCGAGTAGGAAGAATGCAACTGTGATCATCAAAACAAGCAATTTCACTAAATCTCAAAACCCATGATTCCCTAAATTAAGCGCCTGTTCTCTAATCAATAAAATCAGTTTAGTGGCTGTTACGGATTTGTAATCTTGGACTGTTAGTGGTAAAATCAAATTTTAACTTTGTTTTTTGTACAAGTGTTAAACGTAAGAAGGCTTTATTATTTCTCAATATTATATAAATTAAACTAAATATGAACCACCATTGCTATTTATAAAAGTTTCTAAGTAGACACTTATAGTGAGGTACAAAGTATGAATTCAAGAATGAATTCTCACTGAAATATTTCTCAACTTGTCAGTTGTAAATGAATATGCATTCATTACTCGTGGTATAATATGTAATTTTCCATCAGTGGCAGAAAACAATGTATCTTCAGTGAACATTACACAGTAAACATGTCTCCTGTTCCATCCATCAGATACTGCACAATTAACCAGACTTTGGGTAAAAAGAGAGATTTTTCAAACCAAAAATGCATTTATGATATTCTGAAATAAAGAGCATTGTCCCTAAATCCATTAAATAAATGTAAAAATGCTTTAGAAATGATGGAGATAATGTCATAACAGGGTTTTGCTATTGAATATTCTCTCTCAAATTACTATCTGATCTTCCCCATAAAATCACTTGTTTTAAGTTACAAGTTGCTTTATCATGCAAATTGGTCTCAACATTTTTCTAAAGTTGGTACAAATTATTTCCCTGGTTTCAAAGATGCAAAATCTGAGGCAGAAATGACTTGTGCAACCACAGTTGTTTTACACATTGCATACTAATTACATGAAATGATCATCGCACTTCGTGAGTTATGGTATTACTTGCATTTTACACATAGGAGAGTGAGGGAAAGGTATTATTTAAGTCATATTATACTTTTTTTATGATGTAGTACCATTACGGATGATTGCCTCACACACAAACGGATAGTTTTAAAAAGTCAAATAAAGACAGTAATTCTGCTAACATAAATCATATTTTTGTATACTCTAAGTCAAGCTCAGATCAGTCTTACGGATATTTCTAAAAGTCTGATTCCTTATTTCTCAGTGAACAGATATCTGTTATGGAACAATGGGTTATAAACAAAAATCATGATTACTGAGTGATCTATTTTCCATGGCATCCTTAAACTGCGCAGAGTCATACTCATTGGAGATGTCTTAGATGTTGTAAAATTTTAACTGACCTTGATTCAAATATTACAAAGATCAAGTTTAACTCTGAGAGTTCCCTATTAGTATTCTGAGGTCACAACAGGGCTGATGCCTCCATGTGAAGGTCTTACCACCTGATCTCTCTTGCTAATTTTAGAGCTGTCCATTCTCGATCCACCCATCTGCCAGAGATGTTAATTACATAGGTGGTGTATCGTGTATTGGGTATTTCCCCCCTTCTTTCATCCTTCATAAAAACCAACATTTCATATTCTATTTCTTTGAGTCACTTTCAGTGACTAGCATGTGATCAGATAATCTGAATAAGCTAATAAATAAATGATCATGGGTTCAGGTGTGACTGTGTCAGGCAGGAATCTATGTGTGTTAATAGGAGCTTAGTTAAAAAAAATCGAAACTTCTTCAAGATAAGAGATTACAGATGAATGGATGGATGGATGGATGGATGAAAGGAAGGATGGATGGATGAATGAACAACTGGATAAGATGCCCTAATATGATCGAATGATTATCACTCTGATAATCACATAATCACTCTGAGGTCACAACTTGGCTGATGCCTCCACGTGAAGGTCTTACCACCTGATCTCTCTTGCTAATTTTAGAGCTGTCCATTCATGTTCACTCTGATAATCAGAGTGATAATCATTCGATCAGACTTTTCAAGAAACACCAAGCCTTTTAACACACTTCTCATCACACCAAGTATTGTGCTCATCCAAGCAGATAGACACTGGAATGAAAATGAAAGTGTTCAACATAACACACTATAAACATGTGCTGTTTACACATTTACCTATAGTTTTGCTTCATTCTTTAAGGATACGTTATATTTCCAGGTGGTTATTTTTCACCAGGATGTCTTCATCTTTTCCCCAAGTTTTTAGATGTTTGCTTTACATAAAGATAAATAATGACAACTCAAAACAAGAGTAAAGCATATAGAACAAAATGATGTTTTCAATGTCAAGTTGTAAGGGATTTGGAAATAAGATTGGTCCCAATACAGACATTGATTTTTCTGGTATCACGTAGTCCTCATCGCTGGAAATTCACACAGTTCTATCTTCATTCATCTTTCTCAGGATTTTATTTATACTTTCCTCCCTACAGACAGCACTCCTATTTATTTTATTAAAATTTCTATGAACTGTTTCTTTTTCATCTGTTTAGAAAATTAAGGAAAATTTATTAGCTGATTCTATGTAAATTGCCTTAGTTCAGTTTTCATTGAGGATAAATTTGTTTTGAATATCTGTTATGACAATTATATACAGCTACTTTTCCATCCCTAATGCATTTTTAATAACTTCCTTCAGCAGCTAGTGATTTGAATTTCAAATTTCTTTCTATGAAGAAGTAAAAGAAAGTATATACCATTTTATAGCAGTTTCATACAAAAATTGATTTATGCAGCAAGATTTCTCTCACAGTAAACATATCAAAAGTCTAAATGGGACCATTAATACTCATAAGCTTTATATGTATATTCTAGATAGATCACAGCACAAAGTTAAAGTTGGGGAAGAAATAATTTGGCCCTTAGCTATTTTTCATAAAGCTCCTCACTAAGATTGGAAACATATCACTCATTTGATTATTTTGATTTATTGCTATTGAGCACTATAGCAGATTTTAGGACATATCAAAATAACTGGCCAAGCACAAGTTTACAGGGTTTAATAATTAACAAATAGAACAATTTGGAAATCCGTATTAGTCTATTTTAAGTTACCTTGAAAATGAAGATTTTTTTTCCAAATTCTGGAGATCCAATATATGCACTGACCATGAATTACTCAAAGGAAAACAAAGATTTTAAAAATGTCGACCTGTTACATAAAGAGATCTCGCTTTATTTAACCAGACCATCAGAGGGAACTGAGAAGTTTACAGCTCTCCAAAAACAAAGGATTCACAATTCTACAGAGGGAAAAAGCCAAAGGAAGTGATTGTTCAGTCTTTGATTTTGCAGAAGCAAAAGTGTATGTCAGGATAAAAATATGATGAATGTGTATTTGTAACTGCTCATTTGCCTTGATGGCTACCTATTCGGAGCTTGGACAAATTAACACAATCTGACCTCTGGGGTGGTGTTTTCAGGAAGAGCAGGACACTGAGCCTCTGATGGTCGACCTTCTCTTGTCTTCCTCATTGCAAATGTCAGTATTTTTTATGGTTTTCTTGTTAGTAAAAATAAACAAATCTTTCTTTAGAATTATTAGAACTTTTGGGGCGCCTGGGTGGCTCAGTTGGTTAAGCATCCAACTTCAGCTCAGGTCATGATCTCACGGTTTGTGAGTTCGAGCCCCATGTCAGGTTCTGTGTTGACAGCCCAGAGCTTGGAGCCTGCTTCGGATTCTGTCTCTCCCTCTTTGTCTCTCTCTCTCTCTCAAAAATAAATAAACATTACGAAATTTAGAATTATTAAAACTTTCAGATGGAAAGTTCCAGTTAAACAGTCTTGATAATTACTATAAATACTCTACTATTTTAACATTTATTTTACTAGCATTTCCTCATTCAAGTGGCGCTTTACATAATTTTCTCAGTTTTCGAATTAGCTGGGTTTTTTTTTGCAGTCCAGTGTCAACTTTTTTTTGATCCGTTAACTCTTGAAATCCCTGTGAAGCACCCTGAATGTCACCACACGGCTGAAGCCCAAGTCCACATCTTTTAGAAGAAAGAGGTGTATTTTGCACCGATCAGGCTTTCACAGAGAGGCATTGGCATAAACCCACCTTAGCATCACCATCCAGTGATGGTGGGAAACTGGGCATTTTCACTCTAATCTGCCTGCAGTTTTAACTGTTTGATGAAAATACCTATCTGGAGGTACCGTAAAGATACCTAATCTAACATGCCCAGAATGCCACCTTCTCCTCACCACTGAAAACTGCCCATGCACACAGGGTCCCCGTCTCTGTAACAGCATGACTGCTCATCTGTCACCCTGTCTGGAAAAGATGGCAACTCTTACTCCTCTCCCATTTCTCCTCTCTCCGATCAGGGAAGGCGTGGGATTTGCACTCGAAGTCTGCTTTCCTAGCTTTCCCCGTCTGCATGTACCGCACCATCTTCTTGTCTGCTGCTCAAACCCAAACTCAGGAATCTCCACCAGTCTTACCTTTCACTAGTGCCCAACGCCTAATCCCAAAGTACATCCTGTCAGTGTTCACGCATCGTATCCAAATGCCTCCTTCCACCTCCAGCTCCGACAGTGACACCACTACCCAAGTCACCATCACCTCTAGCCTGGACTGAAACGGCTCACATCACGGCGCCTAAGTGGCGCAGTTGGTTAAGGGTCCAGCTTCAGCTTGGGAGTTAGAGCCGCACCTCGGGCTCCCTGCCGCCCTCTGCCGTCTGCCCCCACTCCACTCTCTCTTTCTCTCGGTCTCAAAAATAATTAAACATTAAAAAAAATGGCTAACATTTACTAAAATTTACTGTATGCCAAGTAACTAGTTGTATACTTAGCTATAAAATTTAATTTGTTACTTACGTCTTATACTTAATCTCATTATATGTAGATAGTACCACGTTTTTCTTTACAATAACCGTTTTTGAGCTATAATCGGTTATACTACCGTAATCTTAATCAGACAGAGGAGAAAAATGAGGCACGTGGAGGTTAAACCGTTTATGCAATTTCCCACAACTGTTGCATATGCAAGCTAGATGCTAGAGCCTACAATCTTACCCACTGTGTAATGTGGTCAAGAGGTTCTTGTTCCCACTTTATTACTGAATAGAATTGGCACATAACGTTGTGTAACTTTAAGGTATACAATGTGATCTAAGATATACAAGGTCAGATAGCATCTCCCTCACCAGGAGTCAGAGGGTAAGATGAGTAAGTTCTGGAAATCTAACACACAGCATGGGGACAATAGTTAACAACACTGTATTATCTACATGCAAGTTGATAAGAGGGTAGATCTTAATGTTCTCATCACACACACACACACACACACACACACACACACACACGATTAAGTTTCTTGATCTTTTTCTACAAATGATTTTCCAGGGTGATCTTTTTCCTTCTCGAAGATTCCACCTGAGTCTTGGGTGCATAGACTCTGGGCTCATTGGCTGAAGAACATCCCGCACTGACCAGTGGGGGGTTCTGACCAGGAATCCAGAGTATACAGTCTGCTCTGCCTTTTAAAATTTTGCTCAAAAACGAAAGGTCACAGACTCACATTTCACAACTTTGCAGTTTTTCATTAAGTCAGGTTTAAAAATATTGCCATGATCATAATCCTAATACAAAATACCAGTATAACTTTAGGCTTCAAATAATTGCTCATATAGGTTAGAATATGTACACTGTAGTTTTCAAAAGACACATGTAATATGACATGTACTCAGGAGAAAACCAAACTCCCATGAGCTAGTAAGTGGCTGAGCAGGAACTTGAACTTGGATTCTCCGACCATAAATCTATATTAATATTTAGATACCTTATAGGGAGTTAAAGAAATCCCAGTGTTATGCTCTCTGATACAGTTTCAAGTACAATATAAATTATTGCTGGTTATTTGTGTAATAGAATTGGTAATAGAGTATTCTATACATGAGTATAGAATAATCCATTTTTTAAAGGTAAAGTCCTTTAAAACTAAAAACTAAAGTGTTTTTAGAGAATTTTTAAGTTCACAGTAATATTGAACAGAAGATACAGAGATTTCCCTATACACCTGCATCTCCCTTTATCAACATCCCACACCAGAGTGCTACATTTGTTACAAGTGATGAATTGACTTTGACGCAACGCAATCACCCCAAATCCATACTTTACAGTCAGATTCACTGTCAGTGCTGTACATTCTATGAGCCTGAGCAAATTTCTGATGACATACATCCACCATTATGGTAACGTAAAGGATAATTTCACTGTCCTAAAAATCTTCCGTGCTATGTCTACTTATCCTGCCCTGCCCCCAGCCCTTGGCAAGCACCCTATTTTTAATAAAAGGAAGAATTAGACCATATATCACATAAAATAAATTCCACAAAAATCATTACATTGTTCAGGGTAACTACTCTGCATTACCAACCATGAGAAATTAGATTTTTTACTGGGCTCATTGAAGCATTTCGTCAACAGACAATACAGCTTCACAGTTCTGAGTTCTGATCATGAATTCTGGCCATTTAATTATCAAATACTTAACTGTGTTCTCATGTTATCACCAAACACAACTTTAGGTAGCATATTTAGTATCATTTTAGGATTGTTTCCTACATACTTTTAATTCTTGGTAAATGGATATTTCATTCACAGAACGTGTGGCTACATCTCCACACATGAGTATATTTGATGATCCTTCCTTGCGAAAGCGATAAACAGCAAATACCATGCACATTAGCAGAGTCATTAGCACTGCTAACGCCTGCCTCAAAAGTTTTATTTCCTAAATATTGCCCACAGTTTAAATCAAAGTAACAAATGCACAATTAACCTGAACAGAGGGAAATGCCTACTCAGCACCTTGGGAAATGATGTGGCTGAATTATGAGTCATCTCATTTTGCAAAGTAGCAATAAAAATGAGTCTTTCATTTTGCAGAGGTACCACTGGCATTTACAGCAGATGATTAAAATAAAGGAGAAAAATAACTTTTGCATTTTCTCAGAACAGGGACATTCTATCCTGGTCATGCATTTTGCCTCTGAGGATTTCATCTATCAAAAGAAATGTCTCCACAAGTGGTTGCCAAGGGTCTGGTTATTCCCCAGTGATTCCAAACCCGGTGACTTACCTTATGAAAGTTTCTGAAATACGCTGCCTTTTCATCTGGAAATTTTTCTAGCCTTCTGGGTCCTTTACTAGAAGCTTTCTTGAAAACCAACCAGCATCGTCTGAAAATCTGAAAGCAAATGAAGGAATCTTATTATCTACCTTTCCGCGGGAGTTTTGGAATGTCAGAAACTTATCTATTCAATTAACCCACTGGAAATAATTTCTGGTTAAATGTGTTTACAGAGAGAACATTTTTTGAGTCTTAACCAGAGTATTCATTAATATTATAGCAAACGTTGAAAACACACAGTATTTAATATAAAAATGATTTTTTGTTGAAAAGATCTTATGCGATGAGGTGGTCAGCGTGCTGGCTTCAATCATCTTTAATCTAATGAAAGCATGTGGTATCAATACCATATAAAATATTTATCTCAGCATGCCAGTGACAGACCATTTTGTTTTCTCTGAGTCACGATTCATGAGATCAAGCCCTTTCGTAATGCTCTATATTCTATCTTTCATAAATCAGCACATTTAAAAATGCTTATCTTATAGGATGAATTTGCTTTAAAAGCCCAAATGCTCACATATTAATTTAGAAAGCAGGGAGATAGGTGTTTTTATGATGGAAGCATCTGTCTTACTCTTTTATGCTTGATAGGAACTAATATTCGTTAAATGCGTATCATGTGCAATGCATCTAAAACTTAATAGACACATTTAATCCTCATTTCTACTACATGAGGCAGGTTTTCTTCATTTTAGGATAAAGACAGTGACTGTGTTAGGATTTGAACACACCTCTGTGAGAGCACACATCTCTTCAGCTCTGGTTAAAAAAAAAGCATGACTAGTATCACACACCTACAAGCCATCATTCCTAGGCTTTGCCTCAGTTTCAGAGGAGTAATTAATACCGACTGTTAGCTTGTCACCTGATGCCCACTCTGTCACCTTCACTCCCCAGGTATGTTTACAGCAAAGTAATAAAATGAGTCTCCTTTCAGTAATTGGAGAGTTTTAGAAATGCAAATTGGCCTCAATTTTATTTTTTATTTTTCTTGAAGTTTATTTTTGAGAGAGAGAGCACAAGCAGGGGAGGGGCAGAGAGAGGGAGACACAGAATCCGAAGCAGGCTCCAGGCTCTGAGCTGTCAGTGCAGGGCCCAACATGGGGCTCAAACTCTAACTGTGTCATCATGACCTGAGCTCAAGTCGGACACTTAACCAACTGAGCCACCCAGGTGCTCCTGGCCACAATTTTAAATTCCAACATTTAGCACAGTTTTGCTCGAGTATACATTCTCTACAGCCATAAAGAAATGCACAGAAGAGGGGCACCTGGTTGGGCATCTGACTTTGGCTCAGGTCATGATCTCATGGTTCATGAGTTTGAGCCCACGCTGGGCTCTGTGCCGACAGGTCAGAGCTTGTAGCCTGCTTCAGATTCTGTGTCTCTCTCTCTCTCTTCCCCCTCTCCCCGACTCATGCTCTGTCCCTCTCTCACTCTCAAATATAAATAAATGTTAAAAATTTTTTTAATAAAAAAAGTAATGCACAGAAGGAAACATCAGAGACTTAGATCGCTGTATTTCTCTTCTATTTCTTTATTTAAACTGCAAAGTTGCTATACTATGCTTTTTTCTTTTTCTTTTCTTTCCTTTTTTTTTCTTTCTTTCCTTTTTTCTCTTCTCTTTTCTTCTCCACTCCTGTCTTCTCCCCTCTTCTTTTCTTCTTTAATACTGGCCAAATAATATAGCTTTTTTGGAGCCTGCACGGTTCATTACTAACTAGATGACAGTGCTTCCCACGTTACAAGGCACTCTTTGACCAATCACGTGGAAGACCATTCTTAAAAACAGAATAACAATGCACACACTTCCACTTGACTCTTGCTCCCTTTTTAGCTTCTTCCTAGTAGCTCCAAAACGCACCTGAAGGACAACTCTGAGCTTCGGCACACGTGCATACGTCTTCCTCCTGACCTGACTGAACTACACCTGTTGTGTCATATGACTCCTAACCACACACCTGGAAATAGGACATTACATCACCCCCTCAGGTCTCCTGGTGTCCTTCCTACACACTTGGGGTGAGGCCGTTGTGTTCTAGCTACCTATTTATTTCCACCCTCACAGTAACATACTATAAAAAATTGTCCGTTTTGATTATAATATAATATCAGCAGGTGGTTTCTTTAGCTCCAATTCAATTCCACGTGGGTTTATTTAGCATTATAGATTCTGGTTTTTTTTAACTTTAAAAAAGTCTTTCTATTTTAAGTAAATTGAAGGTAATAAATTTAGAAAATGCGAACATACAAGAAACGGCAGTTTGGTATAGTGGACAATAAATTAAATTCTGTGTTAGTTTGCAAATTTGGGAGTTCCCTGGGTGAAATCTGGGCCAGGAGAGACCCAAGAAAGAGGCAGGCCACCCCAGGTCGGTAGGTGGCAGGTTCACTGAGCAAGGGAACTCACATACAAGGCTTGTCTTGGATGACCACATGGTGGCTGAATCTTAAAAAAGTTCACAGAGAAGCCTTAATGGGGTTCAGTCACATATTCAGTCCAGGTGACCTCAGCAACACACTGCTCGCTCAAGACTCTGTTTGAAATGGGTCTGCCTACAGGTTCCGTGCGTGGAAGGTACCTTCCAAGGACAGGGGACAGTGCCCCAGTCCAGTCTTCAGGTCAACTGGTGGGAGCATCCTTGCAATGACCTCACCCAATGTGGTGGATTCCAACAGATGGGTTCACATCATGGCTCTGCCATTTACCAGCTGTGCAACCTTAGAATAATGATTCAGTGTCCCGTTATGAAGGGCACCTCGTAGGACAGAGGGAAGACTCAACAAGATGGGCCCACATCCTCATGCACAGTAGTTTCTTAACAAGGTTACCTCCTTTAACTTACAAAGTGCAATTTGCCACACACGGTAAAGTCACATGTAGGGACACTTTCTTTTACTAATACAAAATTCAGATTCAGAATATTCAGAGCCAAATATTCTGCAGTCAGAACAATCAGAGCACCATATAAACATTTTTAAAAATAAAAATAAAAATATTAATGATCTCTGAAACTCGGAATATGGAACCATAAAGACTGGACTTGGAATTCCAGCTCAGTCCCTTTTGAAAGCCATGTAACTTCTGAGCATGTACCCATCTCTTAGCCCATGGAAAAGAATACCTATATCACATGATCATGGTGACAGTGAATAGAAATGAAATATACACAGCTCATGCCTCTGTAAGGCTACAGAGGAGTCATGAACTAACAGAGGCAGTATAATGCAAAACAGATAAAATACCCTTAGCAGCAGACTTTGGTCAGCACATCGATAAACATTATGGATATTTACATATATTTTAAAAACCATTGCTTGTACCAACATACTTTTAAAGATCTCAGATAACTCTAATAATTACGGCTTTATGTTATATATAATATTAACAAACTAAATACTCTGTTGACTGCAAGTGAGTTCCTGTTAATTTCACAATGGTTTGAATATTAGTAACCATATTTGAATATGGCTATTTACATTTATTAATACACAGCTGAAAGACAACAAAGAAAATGCATCCATTTACTCTCTTCTGAAAATTACTCCTTCTACAATACAGTGTGAACTAATTTTTGCCCCAGATGAATCATTTCCTTCAGTCATTAGTATAAATCCCACACATTTGTATTGAAATTGAGGATATTCTACTGTAATGCCCAAGAACATCGTTTTTTGCCAGAATGTCTTGATTTTCAGAGCACATACTGCTATTTTTTTTAAAAGCCTTGTCTTGCAGAAGTTATTTTAACTTCCCTAAGACCTAACTTCCTTATCTATAAATTAATATCAATATACATCATGAAGTTGCTATTTGAAGATTTACGAAGATGGTCTGCAGAAAGGATCTAGCATATGTGTTTGAAGCATTTTCCACACACTCGTATCTGAACCTTGGAGTTTGAACACCGTTATGATTAAATTCGGTCTCTCCCAAGTTCTCACGTTGGATTTCATACCCCCCAACATGACAGTATTTAGAGATGGTGGCCTCTGGGATGTAATTAGGTTTAGATGAGGTCATGAGGGTGGGCTCCTCAGGAGGCGATAAGTGCTCTTATAAGAAGAAGCCCCAGAGGGCTTGCTTTCTCCCGCCCTATCCATACCCTGTGTCCCCACAAGGAAGTCATGTGAACACACAGTGAACTGGTGGCCATCTCCAAGATAGGAAGAGAGCTCTCCCTAGAACCTGACCATGCTGGCACCTTGATTTTAGACTTCTAACCTCCAGAAGTATGGGGAAATAAAGGTCTGTTGTGTAAGCCACTCAGTCTATGGTATCTGTCACAGCAAGACAGAAACTTTTAGATTCTTTTTTAATTTTTTAAAAATGTTTTGTTTACATCCTCGCCAGCATCTTGTGGGAATGAGCACTGGGTGTTGTATGGAAACCAACTTGACAATTAACTATTTTAAAAAATGTTTATTTGTGAGAAAGAGAGAGATAGAGAGAGACAGCGTGATCAGGGGAGGGTCAGAGAGAGAGAGGGAGATACAGAATATGAAACAGGTTCCAGGCTCTGAGCTGTCAGCACAGAGCCCGACATGGGGCTTGAATCCACGAACCACGAGATCATGACCTGAGCTGAAGTCAGATGCCCAACGAACTGAGCCACCCAGACATCCCTAGATTTTGTTTTTATTAGCTGAAATGCTGGTGGGTGGTTGGTAGCGGAGGTATTTGTAGGAGTAGTGATATTGTAGAAGTGAAAACAGAAGTTACATGAATCTGAGTAGAAGTTTGAGGGATTAGAGCAGATCAATAAAACTATAATTTGCAAAATGGGAGATATACAGTTTTTCAATATTTATTTCTATTTATTAATGGATTTAGAATCCTAGTGAGGTAGGAAGACGCTCTTTGAAAGGAACTGAAACCAGATCCCTGTAATATGATTTTGTTTCTTCCTAAGGAACAATGCTTTCCAAGGTAACCTTTATATTTTGTTGCTCACATCTCCCGAGCCGTGATGATGTCAAATGAAGCCTTATAATATTCATGGAAATACACAAACACACTCACTGGCTATAATGCCCATCTTGTAACTACAGTTATTTTCCACTAAAATGTCGAAATGAGTTAAATATGAGTTGGAAAGCATAAGTGTTTCCATTTTGGCACTCCATGTTGCTATAGACTAAATCTGGTAATGGGTAATCAAGAAAAAAGAGTGGGTATTTTCAGTAGTATCTTATCTATTTGCTATTACATTAAGAGATGCAACCACATAAAGTGAACAGTTATTGTTAAAGACTCGATTTAATAGAATGTTTACCAAGCAGAGGCCTTTAAATTCTTATTTTCTTATTTTGGAATAATTTTAGATTTATTGTTGAGAAAATGGGTGCAGGGAATTCCTAAAAAGACTTTACCCAGCTATCCCTAACATTCACATTCTAAATAACCATGGTATGTTTCTATTTTTAAACTTTTTAAAAGTTTTAAATTTATTTTTGAGAGACACAGAGAGACAGAGCATGAATGGGGGAGGAGCAGAGAGAGGGAAACACAGAATCCGAAGCAGGCTCCAGGCTCTGCGCTGTCAGCACAGAGCCCAACGTGGGGCTCAAACCCATGAACTGTGAGGTCATGACCTAAGCTGAAGTTGGACGCTTAACAGACTGAGCCGCCGAGGTGCCACCATGGTATGTTTCTCAAAACTAAGAAATTAACATTGGTAAATACTATTACCTAAACTAGAGTCTATTGAAAAATCTCCAGTGTTTCCCTCAATGTCTTATTCTGTTTAGGGATCCAAAGTAGGACACCACATTGCATTTAGTTGTTCTGTCTCCTTAGACCCCTCTGATCTTTGATAGTTTCTCAGTCTTTTCCTTTTTTTTTTTTTTTTTGCTTTTCATGGTCTCAACAGTTTTGAAGACTATTGGTCAGGTATTTTGCAGTGTTAAAATTAATACACAAAACTCTCATTTAAAATGGAGTCAAGAGGCCAGAAGAGGGAGCACTCACTCACCACCACTCTGTGGGAAGAGATGCACTTGCAAATCCAACACAGCTTTAAAGCTCCAACAGGAAGGAGCATTTCCTTCCTTGCGTGGCAACTCGGCCCAAGAGAAGCTGTTATCGCCCCAGCCCCTCGCTTCCCTTCAGTGGACTTCTGTCCCCCTCCCAGCTGCGTCTGTTTTCTTTATAAAATAATGTCTCTCCTTTGCTATTGGACTTGCCTAGGGCTTTTGCTATAGCTTGCTTCCTCTGAATTACAAATCCTCTGCTCGTCCCAAATAAACCCATTTGCTGGCAAAATAACTGGCTGTTTTACTTTTAAAATGGACAAGGACTTATCTGCGTAGATCTGTGTCTGCCATAAAATAAAATAAAAGAATAAAATGAGCTAAAGAACCACTTTTAAAATGAAGTGAAAGACCAGAAGGGGGAGCTCTCACACCCTACCACTCAGTCCCCCTTCCAGGGACTCCACAGAAAGAAAGGATCTCGCATTCCCAGCAGGAACATGGCTCTCCTTTCTTCCCGCGGCAGAGGAAAGATTTTCTCCTCGCCTGGCAATGACCCAGCCAGGGAGAGGCTGTCACCAGTCAGCCAATGAAAAGCCACTTACATATTCTGATGGACATTTTCCAATGGACATTTTCTTCCTTCCTTCCTTTTCTTTCTTTCTTTCTCTTTTTCTTTCTTTCTTTCTTTCTTTCTTTCTTTCTTTCTTTCTTTCTTTCTTTCTTTCTTAATTTCTTTCTTTCTTTCTCTCTCTCTCTCTTTCTTTCCTTCTTTCTTTCCTCTCTCTCTCTCTCTCTCTCTTTATTATAACAGCCCCTTTTCCTCTGTGATCCAGCCATTCCTTTTCTTTGTTCTCTAGACTTGCCTATGGTTCACCCTCAAATTGCAAGTTCTCTGCTATTCCAAATTGCAAGTTCTCTGCTATTCCTGAATAAACCATTTTGCTGGTAAAAATAACTGGCTGTTTCAGTGTCCGGGCCAACAGTACAAAGTTCCTCAATTTATGTCTGTCTCAATAAGTTCTTTTTTATATTTCAAAAGTCTAATGAAACCCTGACTATAAAGCAATGAAAACAAATAGTGTATTGGGGAAAATGATATAAAGGCATCACAGGTATTTGGACTATTTATCCTTTGATGAGAGGTCTAGTTGACTCTTTAAACTTAAAGCAGCAAAAGAGTAATTTAATAAATGCTAATGACTACAGAGGATTTCCGTTTTGTTTTATTTGCTTGTTTGATGCAGTTCTCCAAAATGTTTTGCTTTGTCATCAGAGTAAAATAATAAAAAGTGCTCTGGTGCTGAGGCTCTGGAAGTATCATTCTGTGTCAGTGTAAAGTCAAATTCAGCATGAGTCAGCATTCTAAAAACAACCTTCATACTAGCAGCATAAATAAGCAGAGGCATGAGGAAATCACTTCTTTGCTACCCTTCATCAAACAGGATTTTAAGAGCGTACCATTTTCTGCTTTAGGCCCTAGAAGTAGTGTCTTATATAATAAGTATGCTGGAGAAATTCCAGAGATGAGCAGCAAAAATGGATCCTTGAGACCAAGAAATCACTCCTCTGAAGAAATAAATAAGTAAATAAAGGAGTAGGTTTTATTTAGCTTATAAATGTAAGATGTGAATTCTTCAAGAACATGAAAGAGAACTGCAGAAATGAAATTAGGGACCTTATTTTTATTTTGGTCCATGACACAAAATAAATAAATGCCCTTCATTAGCAATATGTGGGAGGGGATTGTACAGTCTCTTCTGTCTGGCTCTTCAAGGGCATCTGAAGATGAGGGGCCATTTGGCTGGTTAGCAACAGACCTCAGTGCTTGTAGGAAGATGCCCTTTCCTCCTGCATTCTGTCCCCAAGCTGATGACAGTCTTGCCTGCCCCATCAGAGTTCAGATGCTGTTTCACTCTCTGAGGGACTGACTGCTCTCACCTTCTCTTTCAGAGTTATCTCCCAAACATGCCACCTGTCTCACCAAACAGGCTCCTGGGTACTCTTCAGATTTTCCTTCTAGAAAATTCCATATTGGTGCCAGGACTCCACAGATCCCCAGGATCCCCAGATATTCCACGGCCTCAGTTTTCCACTGCATTAGGCAGCCAGCCAGCTTGCCATAATTAAATACCCTCTTAATTCCTTTCTATCTGATGGAAACCCTTTTACCTCACAGCAATCTATTTTCCTCAGTGTTTTCTCTTTTCAAGGTGATTTTACACAAAGGACATCCTTTTTCCATTTAAGACTCACTGCAAAGTAAATGGTGATTTCTCAGCTTTAGCTCATAGCCATAATTATGTGTTTTTTGCCGGGACTCATTCACAAGCATCACCTTGACCAAAAGTTGGATATGATGGATCTTTTCCATCACGTTGACCTAATGAACTCCTCACTTCCAATAGGATTTGGTTAGAAGCTCTGAAGAATTTCTGATTGTAGGAAATTGCCAAACCCGAGGGTCCACTGGACTGAAGAGAGTCACAGAAACGTCATCTCTAGAGATTGTAAAGCCCACAGAAGAAAGTGCCTATCTGGGAGCGGCTTTTATTTGTATTCCCTTCTGAAAGTGAGAGAAGATACGAATGATAACTTGGGGCACAGGATTCAATTATTTACTTATAACTATCAGATACACAAATCAGCAAAGATAAATAAACAAAGCCATCCAGGAACAGAGGCGGCAGGCACATGCTGTGAGTAACTACCAGCAGAGTCCAGGGTCCTGGTCCTCTCACAAAATACCTACAGAACTAGTGAGAGGCACGCTTCGTTTCTGGGAAATGCAGTTAATACACAGGATTAAGTTTAATGTACTGCTAAGTTCAGCTTTGGCTATCACGATAGGAACTTTGGTATCTTTCAATGCTGACTTCTCTTTAATTGATGTTAAATATATACCAGAATCACTCCCATACACTCATTCAAAAAATATTCAAGATATATGGAAACCAACTTGACAATAAACTATTTAAGAAAATTAATTAATTAAAAAACAAAAATGTTCAAGAATTTTATGTTTTATGGACATAGTAGTAGTATAAATAAATAAATAAAGTAAACACCAACAGCCAAATTTCTATTCTTACAGAAATAAAGCTCCTGCTTCGTGCAGGAATTCCTATTCTGATGAGCAGACAGGTGATAGCAGATAAGCAAGTGCATTTGTAAGTAGTCTTTTTGACAGTGCTAAGCTCTACAGAGCGAATCACAGCACAGGGATGGCGAGGGGTGCTCCACCACCCATCCAGCACTACAGAAAGGAAGAGGACTGGTGGCATCATCTGGGGACAGAGCGCTCCTGTCAGATCAGCACACGTGCAAAGCCCAGATGCGGGAGCTGCCTGCCCTACTCCAGGAAGTGCATGGAGGCCAGCGTCGGGGGCAGTGAAGCCCGTATGGCCAGTAGGAGATGGGAGCAGAAAGGTATGGGAGAGGCAGGCCAGGTGGCCGTCTTGGCTTTGAGACTGAAATCAGATAGAGAACGCCAAGCAGCATGAACTTCTTAGTGTGTGAAGGTAGACAGTCCTAGGTAGATGGAAACCTAGGCAATTTAGGATTCTCAGATTAAGCACAAGTCACAATGAAGTCAATTTTTAAAATAACTGCAGAGGGCCAAGAATATACCAGACCAGCTGGGTGACAGTGTTTCAGGCTGGCTTCTATTAAATGCCTAGATTTTTCAGGCTCCCTGTCCTCTCTAAACTGTAAGACTTGCAGCTGTAAATTGCAATGTCTACATTCTGTGGCTTCTGTTTGCCCCGACTTGAAGTATAGACTGGTAGAATTAGATGTACGCATTGTGGGACCTCCCTTGGGCACACCTGTAACTCTGGAATGCTTCAGTCTGCGGAGCTCTCTGAAATGAATGCAACGGCTCTCTGCCGAATGTAAAACCCCAAACGTTTTTCTCTTCCTGGATATTTATTAGCAATTCTTAATAGTACAAGAGATATGGGGGAAAAACCCAAACAAGTCAAAGGTAACTATAAAGGTGCTATAAGGGGCATCCAGCAGTCCACAGTGAAAAAAGGTAGAGTATATCGGTAGGTGTGGGATGTCCAATTATTTTGTCCAATATCCACCAGACTTAATACACTTTTTAATTAGCAATTTAATTGAGGAGAAAACTAGCACCTCATAAGGTATAAGAATTCATATCATTAATTCAAGGTTTTAAGATCTCTAAAAGTATGTTTACTGTCCGTTTCTGTTTTAGGTTTAATCTTGAAAAAAGCAGAGGCAGAAATGAGGCATTAAGGATAAGAGGACACAGAAGCACAGTGTCGCTTTACGTATATGGCTGTCCATTTACACTTATATATATGTGCATATGTACGTATAACTATTAGATTTTTAAAATTTCGGTTTCACGTATACATAAATAATATGCGTAAATATATATGCATCTATCCCTGTGTAGACACACCTATTTATAAATCATAGGGCCAAAAAATTAAAAACTCTCCTTTCTCATTGGGGCATCATTTAAGCTTGTCTTTATGAGGAAGTTCTCACCAACTCTGTGAGAGGAGAGGCCTGCATCATTCGTGTTGTCTAATGCAATACACAACCATTGCTGTACATTAACATTGAGGCAATGCTTAATGAACAATATGTAAACCTCAGTTTCTCTCATTCCATGTAGTTGGAATGACCAAAATGAATGTACTGGTCTTTTCTGTTTCTATTATTTTGCTTCCACTTTATCTTAATTATCCCGAGAAACAATTGTGAAATTCACAAGGGCAAACGATGATTTCTGCAGTTCTCACCTGTTGCAATTTGTGAGGAATTTTGTTGTTGTTTTTCACCTGACTACATACAGTTCTCTTGACTGCGTTTGTCTATGAGGCCATCAGTGAAATACTGGGTGAGAATACACACATGGCTTGAAGTCACAGCCAGACACGAAATGCTTCACTGCAGTAGCAAGTTTCAGGTTGAGAGTGTGAAATTGTCATCATTACCAGGAGAATGAAAGCTAGTCGTACAGCAGACCTGCGGAGCAGTCCCCCAAGCAGATGGTGGGTTTTGGAAACGATCACATCACTGGAAGGAATCTCAGAAGGATACTCCTTCAGCTCCCTGCTTTCAGACAGCCCAACACTGGCAGAGCAGACAGCAAAAATCCTCTCCCTTTGCTCAAGATCACCAGGAAAGAACCATGTCTTCCGAGTTTTAGTTTCTCTAAAATCAGAATATTCTTTGGCCCTGTATCAATGTGTGATTTTGAAATTCATGGTTTTTTACTTTCATCAGTCAGTACAATCCAGTAGCTGGACTGAATTCCAATACAGGTGGAATTCAATCGGCAGTAAAACAGCATTCCACGAACAAATCCAGTTTGTTTTTATTTTATGACTCCAGTTAGTACAGCGTTCAATCATGCCAAGAGGTTCAAGATCACAGAAGACTTTTGGGATCACAGTTCCAAACTGATATTTTGACCAGTAAGTAAAAGTCAAATGTCCAAATCAAAGCTCAAAATATTTCCTCTTCATTTTACTTCTCCTCCTGGGTTTCTTATTTCTTCCATTTTTAAAGTATATTTTTAGTCACACAAGCTTCAGATCTCGGTGTTGCTATTGATTCTTCCACTTCCTTTATCTAACCCATCCCCAAAATCTATGGGTAAAACCCAGAAAAGAGATGCCCCTGTGATATTGTGAAAATGACCCGAATTGAGGGAAAAAAACATATCTAGGAAAGAGAAAAGACTAAAAATAAACATCGTAGAGGACCTTAAAAATCAGAGACAGTTTTCATTTGCTGCAGCAGAAAACAGGAGTCAATGATTAATTTATTAAGAGGGGGATGCTATGGAAATGATATTGAAAGGATTCCAGACCAGGAGCAAGGTTAACAAAGGTGAAGATAATACAGAAATGTCCTTGGGTAATTAGTACATTCACATCACAGAAAGAGATTAGAACTCAGCCGACATTGAAGTCAGTGGAGACAAAGATGAGCCAGAGATGGAAAACATTACAGGGGAAATTTACAGCTTCACAATCAATTACATAGGAGCGACGGGAGAGATGGATTAAAGCTACATCTAAGTTTTCAGGCCTTCATAACCAGATGAATGATGGCATTTATGCAATTGTCAAAAGACCTGAGAAATGAGTTTAGTTGTAGGTGTTCAGAGTTTGACAGGACATATAAACATTTGCATTAAGAAAACTGCTCTTGACAAAGTTATAAACTGCAGGCTTCCTGTAAAACGGAAGCTTTCCAATCTACCTCTTAGAATAATTCCTCACTGTTAACTATATCCTCCTCGTGAAAATATTATCTGACTTCAGCTTCTTGATATAAATTTTCAGACTCATCCAATGTTTATTCCTCACTTGCTACTTAACATTTAATGCTTTTTGCTTTAAAACTATAAAGTTCCCTGTTCTTTAAAATATAAAATCAGTGGGGCACCTGGGTGGCTCAGTCGGTTAAGCATCTGACTTCAGCTCAGGTCATGATCTAATGGTACATGAGTTCGAGCCCCATGTCGGGCTCTGTGCTGACAGCTCAGAGCCTGCAGTCTGCCTCTGGGATTCTGTGTCTCCCTCTCTCTCTGCACATACCTGTTCATTCTCTCTCTCTCTCTCTCTCTCTCTCAAAAGTAAATAAAACTTTTAAAAATGTGAAAGATAAAATAAAATATTAAATCAGCAAACAGGTTACCACTACTTCTTTCAAATTGGTTTATCAAGTTGGCTTAAGTCTACAAACCTTCAGAATTGTCTCAAAGGAAAGCTATCAACAAAATGAAATTATTCAATGCTCCTAATAATCCACTGTTCTTTAAAATATCTTATCGTAAAGTTAATATGCATCCTGGGACACCTGGGTGGCTGAGTCTGTTAAGCATCTGACTCCTGATTTTGACTCAGGGCATGATCTTGTGGTTTGTGGGTTCGAGCCCCACGTCAGGCTCTGAGCTGACAGTGTGGAGCCTGTTTGGGATTCTCTCCCTCCCTCTCTCTCTACCCCTACCTGGCTGTGTCACTATCTCTCTCTCTCTCAAAATAAATAAATAAACTTAAAAAAACGTTAAGTTGCATCCTTCTAATCAAAGACTTTAACATACTTAATACGTTTTTATGCCTGCATTAGTAATATCTGTTAATTTTCAAGTTTTAAATTTTGCATCAATAATATAAAACATCATACATAACATATCACAAAACCTATGTTTCGCTCCAATTATGTGATTAAACTTTATTCACATTGATATGCTGTATTTTTTTCTTATTGCTCATTTATGCATAGGAATTTAAAAATACATTTAATTTTAAATTCTTTATTAGGTAAAAGTATTGGAAACACATTTTGCAGCTTGGCTTTCACGTTTTTATAGTTCCATTTTTCACAAAGAAGTTTTTGACATCGTCAATTTTGTCAATTATTTCCTTTCTGGCAGTACATTTGTGACTTATGCTTATTAAAAGAAATACGTAATCTACTTACATTTATGTGGTTACTGACACATTTGAATTTTTCACTCTCTCATTTTTTTTGTTCCCCTTTTTAATATTTTACCCTTTCCCTACTTTGTAAGGGGTTAGTAAAATTTCTTAGAGCACCTCCCCTTTTTTCCCTTAGCAACCTTGGAAACTCTTTCCATCCCACTCCATACAAATATCCATTTAGTTGACAAATACATTGAACCACTCATGTGTAACATTGCTCCCTTCCTTTTCACCTTCTCTACTAAAAAGTAACAGAAACTTACGATAATAAGCACTATTCTATTAGCATCCCATCCGATCCCTGCCTTCATATTGTTTTATTTCACTACACCTCTTAAACTATTGCATGGTCAGTGGCCTAAAGTGCAGCTCTGGTCATGATATCTCTTTGGACCAAAAAACAAAGGAACAACAATAAATCTTCCAATGTTTCACCAGTGCCCATTGCTTATAAAAGAAATCTTGGACTCTGAAGCTTCACATTCAAGAACTTTCACGAGCTAATCACAAAGTCCAATGAAAACAGTCGTCAATTCTCCCACCAAATCCTCTCCTCAAACCTCCCTGGTTGACTCATTACCCCCTTGAAGAGATTTGTTTCTGTTCTCGTTTGAATCGTATTCTTTACCTCAAACCCCCTTATTTTTAGATTCACACTCTTGAGAACCCTAGCTACCTTCTGAATCCTATCCTGTGCTACCTTCCTCATGGAGCTTTCCCCGATCAAACCAGTGAAAAGGGATGTCCCTTTACCCTGTTTTCCTTTATCATTTGTTCTTTGCTGTCTTTTGAAAATTCATCTTCCTTATTAGATGGTAATCTCCTTTAGAGAGAGGCCGTGCCTTATAGATCCCTATATTGCTCTCCCATCCCTAAACTCATTCAGAGCAAAGCGATTACTTAAAAATTGTTGGGTTAATAAATCAATACCCTAAGTGGTCCCCATTATCCATGGTTTTGCTTTCTGTGATTTGAGTCACCCAACCACAGTCAGGAGACAGGTGACCCCCACCCCCCTTATTCCATATCATCAGGAGGTCAACTGTGGCCTGGGCTACACCCCAGTGTCTCCATCACTCTCCTGACTTCAGCTCAATATGCAGGTGTTTTATCATCTCACATCGTCACAAGAAAAAGGGTGAGTATATTATGATAAGATCTTTTGAGAAAGACCACATTCACATACCTTTTATTACAGTCTTTTGTTATAACAGTCGTATTTTATTATTATTGCTGTTAATTTCTTGCTGTGCCCCTTTATAAATTACACATCATCACAGGTGTGCACATAAAGGAGAAAACGGAGTATACACAGGGCTAGGCACAATCCGTGGCCTCAGCCTCCACTCAGGGTCTTGGAACGTACCTTTCACAGATAAGAGGGATGGACGCCTGCAATCTTTTACAATTTCCAAAACCTCACTGCCCTTACTCCAGATCTCACGCTGGTCTAAACATTTAAAATGTATCCACTCCTTTCATCCACAAAGCCACGCTTTTTGGCTCTACCATTACATCGTGTCACACACGATAAGGCACAGAAATGTTAAAAAGCAGAAAGACACTAACTGAGATACCGAACCGAATCCTGATAATCCAGCTTCAGAGCCTGTATTTGTAATGACTACATTACTTCCTCATGCATCATGTCCTTGAATCTTAAACAAGCAAGGTATCAATGTATTGATTTTAAAGATGGGAGGACTTACATCAAGAAGACAGGCTGAACTTCTTCAGGGATAAAAGCCTTAAGACAGATGGATGGAAGGATGCTAAAAATAAAGAAATGGGCTAAAAGAGAGGTGCTATACATTTGTCTGTTTCTATTTATTTATTTATTTTTTTTTTTTTTTGAAATCACCCACGGGTGGGAACTGCCTCTTCCTCAGTCTTCACTCAAACACGCGTTCCCATTGTTTCCTGTTCACCTAAATCAGAGGAAAGCATATTCTAAATATCTGCAAGAAAGCCTTGTCTCTCAAGAACCGGGCAGCAAAGGAGAATCACCCATTTATTCTGATACAATGAACATTTCAACGCAGTTACAACACTACGTGCTGAAAACTCAGTAGACAGTCTCCTGTCTGGCAAGACAGAAGAGAGTGAAAAGAGACAGTTTGCAACTTTACGTTCCTCCTTCTATTTTTTAAATATTTTTATTTTTATTTTTGAGAGAGAGAGAGAGACAAAGCGCAAATTGGGGAGGGGCAGAGAGGGAGACACAGAATCTGAAGCTGTCAGCACAGAGCCCGACATGGGACTCGAACCCATGAACCAGGAGATCAGGCCCTGAGCCGAAGTCAGATACTCAACCGACTGAGCCACCACCCAGGTGCTCCCACTTTCCTTCTTCTAAAACCACAGAAACCTAAGGCCAATACTGAGCTTGTTGGCGATGAAACACTCCAAGAGATCTTTCATCCATGTGCTTACTTACAAATAAATTCTTGCCCCCAAACAGGGCCCCAAAACACCCTTTGAAACAAAATGTATCCCTTCTTTTTAAGAACCCAAATCGTGAGCGGTAATAAAAACCAGGAGTGAAAGAAAATGTCAAGATCTAAACTAAGTGACATTTCGTAGCATGGGGACCTTGAAGCCTGAGTCCCTAATCTCTGCTCAGTAGCTGCACAGAAGCTTCTCACCTCTTAGCAGGAAAAAGACTTAAAAGCTCCAAGGATTCCAAAGCAGGGAAGAACTAGTTTAAAGGGTGACTGCTTTCAAACCTCCAAAGCTCCCTTAAAATGCGCAGTCTTCAGCAAGAGTTTTTACTCAGAAAGTTAATTTCATTGCAAGCAGTACACAGTTTTTCTTATTCACTTCACCTTGTTATTTCTATCATTTTCCCCAATTTAATTTTGGCCACTGGTTCAAAAATGTATTGGCTTTCTGTTTTGAGCCACAGAATTTGATCTGGGTGCTGTGTTTTAGTGTTATGTTTGTTTTGTGGTTTAAACTGACTTCTTCTTTTGGGTCAACATTCTGGGCATCGTTTCAATCAGGTAGCAGCGGCAATCTTGACTTTCAGTAATAATAAGTAGCACCTTAAGTTCTTATTATGGTCTCCACTATTCTGAGGGACTTATAAATACTAACATAATTAAGTTCTACCAGCTTGGCATATTTCAAGTATACAGTGCAGTGCCCTTAACTAGAGCCACGCTGCTGTGCATTCAGGTGTTTTTCCTTTGTTCTTTTCAGCTGTTCTGACATCCGGACAACCTCATAACCTTTTCCCATCAATGTAATACTTAGTTTTCAAGGAAGACAAGTTTGAGCAGATCAAACTTATCTGCTCCTCCTCATGCCTCGGCTTCAAATTCTATACACGTGACCTATCATTGCCACATTCTAAACTGTGTACCGCAGACACACTTGCACTCCTAATGACGTCACGTGTGTGAGTTCTGTCTGCAGTACTGCTGTTAGTCGCAGAACATCGGCAGGATACCTGCACCCACTGATAAGGAAACTGCTCAACTCTGACACATCTACACACTGGAAAAAGAAAGCTGTCTAGGTGCCAATGTGAAGATATTTGTAGGAGTACATTTTGTGGGAGAAAGAAAAAGATTAATAATATGTAAGCCATATTTTCCTGGATCGCCATAAGAAACACTAGAACTACAAAAAAAAAGGGACTTTAAACCTTGGTTTCCAGCACAGGACTGGGGAGTAAGGTGTATGAAGCTGAGGGCAGAAGAGGAGCTTCTCAATTTAAAGACTAGGTGCCAGTAATAGTCCCTTCTCTGTCTGTCAAGAAATATTACAATGTGATCCACAGCTGTTTAATGTTTCACAGAGATGTTTTTGCCTTTGGAAGAAAATTTATATGAACAGCCATTAAATATCTGTGGTCACATTTGTTAACTCTGGGGGCGCCTAGGGGGCTCAGTTGGTTGAGTGCCCGACTTCGGCTCAGGTCATGATCCTGAGGTCTATGAGCTGGAGCCCCGCGTGGGGTCTGTGCTGACAGCTCAGAGCCTGGAGTTTGCTTTGGATTCTGTGTCTCCTCTCTGTCTGTGCTTCCCCTGTTCTCTCTCTTCCTCTCAAAAATAAATAAATATTAAAAACATTAAAAAATTAAAATAATAATAAAATAAAGTAAAATAAAATAAAATAAAAAAGTAAAATAAAATTGTTAACTCTGGGGGTGCCTGGGTGATTCAGTTGGTTAAGTGTCAGACTCTGGGTGTCGGCTCAGGTCATGATCTCACAGTTCCCGGGATCAAGCCCGGCGTCAGGCTCTGTGCTGACGCTGCGGAGCCTTCTTGGGCTGTTCCCTCTCCCTCTTCTGTGCCTCCCAGCTCTCTCAAAATAAATAAGCTTAAAAGAAATAAAAGAATGGTTAACCCTGGCAGAGGGGGGTAGAGTAGCTTGGTGAGGAAGAGCCTGAGGCAGAGTGATCCCTCAGCAGGCTGTGCTCCACATGAGTGTCGATACCCAGTTAGGAACTTCCAATGTCAAGCCCTCTCTCACTTCACGTCACACCAATGCTCGGTGGTGGCTTCTCCTCTCACTTCCATTTTACAGAAGATGCAACTGAGGCTCAGGGAAACTACTAGTCCGGCAGGATCGAGGGCAGCATTCTGCATGGGGGAGGGGAGGGTGTCGGGCAGAAGGGAGGAGGGGAGGGTTGGCATTTAAAAGGAAATGGAGGGGCCCAACTCTTGGTTGCGGTTCAGGTCATGATGTTGTGGTTTGTAGGTTCGAGCCCCAAGTCAGGTCTGAGCTGGTAGCTCGGAGCCTGTTTGGGATCCTCTCTCTCTCTGCCCCTCTCCTGCCTGTGTGCACGCTCTCTCTCTGTCGCAAGATAAATCAATGAACTTAAAAAAAAAAAAAAAACTAAAAAGAATTGGAGAGAAGGGACTTCCAGGGAGACAGTAAGAAAGGTCACAGGGTCACAGGGAAGCACTCCAATGACTGAGAGAGTGGGAACACAAAGAACGGCTTAGACAGGGAGAAAGGAATCATCCGGGTTGCAGATTTTAACTATTCCAATGGAGGAAAATGAAAGACAATGTGTAACTTGCTGAAAAAGACACTGAAAATGAGACACCAAGTCCACGCGGTCTCTGTTCTGATCTAGACGCCGCAGGGCTGGCGATAAGGCTTCTGTTTCCCCTCGCTCTCTTCATATTTGTCTTCCATGTAGGTTCTCATCTATCAAAATAACATTTCTATCCTCAAAATGCATTCTTCCAACTAAGAAGATACACGGGGAAAGAGACTATTTACCTAGTATTTCAATAAAATAGTGATAGCCCTGTAACTTCACAGTATTTCTCCTATGTCACAATCATAAAACATCAAATTGAACATGACAGTTTTATTTTAAAATCTCTGCTTAGATACCAGGCCTTTTAGAAAATCCTTCAATCACACCTTTGGAAAAACACAGTAACGCGGAAAGCTATCTAAGGAGCTTATTTTTACTAGAAGCCCTATCTCTGACACATCTTGGACACATTAGACTATACTGTCAATACACTTTTAAGACATACTCCTGTAAAAATCATATAAACGCAGAGAGAATTCCCTCTGCCAAAGAGATTTTTATTGGCAGCTTGGCCAGGTAACACTGGTATCTTTGAAATGTGTTTACCCTATAGTGGTCATAAATTATTCCTTGTTCACAAACATAAAATCAGAACGTAGAAGTTTCCATATTCGTGTAAAATTCACACACTCTTCTAGACATAGAGGAATAATCCAGCTCTTTTCAGAACGTGTTACTCATAGTAAGCGCTCAATAATTAGGTGACTGCATAGATCCCCTAAATGCTATTCAATCAGCCCAGGACATCTTCACGGAGCACTTACTATAAGCCACCGTGCTAAGCACTGGAAAACATGATCATGTGTAAATCCTGATTTGAAGGAACTAGTAGCAGATGGGGGCAGACCAGCACGCTCTCTCGGAAGAAAGCGCCGTGACAGTCATGTTCCCAGGCGGTCTGTGACAACGAGGGTCACCGGACATCGCCTGTGGAGGACAGGCTGAATGGAGAGCGAGTTAACCAGGCAATAGCAGGGCAGAAAACAGCAGTACGTCCAACATTCCGAAGTCTTCCATTCTCTCAAAGTGGAATATCCCCATGGATCATTTCATCTATTATTTCACTAGGATTTAAACGCTTCTTCCTTGTAAGTTAATGTGCATATTGTTTCGTCTGCATATTTTTGATGAATTAACTGAGGATATATGAAACGAATACCTTGTTCATTCAATCACCAACCAGCCAACTGATGGTAGGCAGCTTTCTGAATCCCCTGGGCTTTTTTGTTCTCTCCTGTCAGATGAGGCAAGTAAGGGGCACGTGGGTGGCTTGGTCTGTTAAATGTCCGACTTCGGCTCAGGTCATGATCTCACAGTTCGAGCCCTGTACCTGGCTCTGTGCTGACAGCTCAGAGCCTGAAGCCTGCTTTGGATTCTGTATCTCCCTCTCTCTCTGCCCTTCTCCCCACTCACTATCCGTCTCTCAAAATAAACATTTAAAAAAATAAAATGAGGGAATTGAGCTAAATCACTATCAACAGTCCTTTTAAAACAAAAACCATTGTGATGTATTGTGGATACATTTGAATACACAGGACTCATCTCTGCCTTTTGTTGTTCAAATCTAAGAATAAGAATAATGATGTTGTAGTATTTATAAACATAATGGCATTGGTATGAGGTTCAAAAACGTCATATACTGCAAAGGTGCAAAGAAGACAGAAAGTCTTCCGCCAACTGGAAAGAACTGTAATTATTTAAATAAGCAGCTTTGTGCAGATTTTCTCTTCATGCGCGTGGATAAGGGGGTGGGTAGTTAGAGTTCATTTTATAAAAATGAGACATAGTTAGTGAATCTTTATTGAATAAGAGCAAAATACTCACTTTAGTCTTCTGTTTTAACAATGTACGTTTGGCAGTTTGTACTGTTAGTCGTATGTGTTTGTACATGTCCACTTCTAGGCCATTTAGCTGGCATTCTGCTTGTAACTGACCAAATTATCTACAGATCAATGGGTTCGATGCTTACCAAACCCTATTAGCTCAGATCCTCTGTTCCTGTGGTTATGACACGCACATATGTGACAGTGGACCATATTTCAGCATCTGCAGTGTATTCCTTAAGTCTTCCCATCCTTGAATAGGGCCACACGTCTTCTTTATATTCACGGACTATTTGGCCGAATTACATTTCATGGCAAATGCTTGATTCTGTGAGACCTTGTAGATGCTGTGCTAATTATGCAGATATTGAGTCTGGCGCTGGTCCTTTCCTGTCATCCCCATTTATTTTTTGGCAGGATTTTGTATTTCATTAGTATTTTTCAAGAATTCTTTCTAGGTGTCAGAATTCCTAACATCTTTCATGTTTAGAAAACTGTGTCTGTTGCATTGACATTTGGATAATAATGTGGTCAAGCACGGTGTTTTTGGGGTAACGTTTCCTATCACTTGGAACTCTGTAGGTATCAATATATTATTTTCGGCAATCAAAAGTTTTACAAAAGAAAAAAACAACTTGAGGCTTATCTGAATGACCCCATTCTACATCATTTTCTTTTCTGTTTGAAAATGAGAAGCTCTCCAAATATTTATTTTTTAAATATTATTTAAGAAAAATTGAAATACTGTATTTAGTAGCAAAGCATAGAAGTAATGCTCTTAAAATCAGCAACATGAGAGTATTTATTATATATGTAACATATATATAATTCCTAGCAAGTTCATTAATCAAAAAGAAAAGTTTTACAAGGGTTAGAAAGATGTAAAAGAAACCAAATCTATCACTGTTTATGAAAATTTTACTGTCTATATTTAAAAAGTCAAGTGAATCCTAACAAATTACTACAATATAGAGATGTCAGCAGCTCAACCAACCATAAAATGAATACACAGTAATCAACTGCTTTCCAATTCACCAGCAACAAGATGTAAAAAATGTAGGCATAAAATATATATTTTGTAATGGCATTGAAAATATAAGACAGAAATTAATCTAAGAAAATGAATTAAATGGAGAAAGTATCTAACTTTTGGGGGAAACATTAGAGTCCTAAGGAAATTAGATATATGAGTAATGTAGGGATCCGCATTGATTTACCTTACACTAATCAATAAATGTTAACTTCAACCTAAACCTTTACTCCGTGGTATTTTGTACAACTCTTCAAATCTAAAATTGTAGCAGATGCTAAAGAAGAATGAGGTAAAGGTTTTTCCTTTTATTTTTTTAATACTTTTTAATGTTTATTTTTGAAAGAGAAGGACAGACAGAGCACGAGATGGGGAAGAGCAGAGAGAGAGAGGGAGACACAGAATCTGAAGCAGGCTCCAGGCTCCGAGCTGTCAGCACAGAGTCGGACGTGGGGCTCAAACTCACAGATGGCAAGGTCATGAGCCAAAGTCAGACGCTTAACTGACCAAGCCACCCTGGCATCCCAGGTTTTTCCCTTTCTGATATGAAGACTTGTAGGGGTGCCTGCATGGCTCAGTCGGATAAGTGGTGAAGTGTCCTACTTTTGACTTCAGTTTAGGTAATGATCTCACAAGAGATCTCAATCTCTCTCTCTCTCTCTCTCTCTCTCCTCTCTCTCTGTCAAAATAAATAAACAAACAAACAAACATAAAAAAAAGACTTGTAATAATCAAGACTGTGTGGTACTGATGCAGTGACAGATACAGGGATAAGCAGAAACGAGTGTGGAGATCCTAAGCCTGAACACGCGCGTGTGGAACAGTGCCGGGTGAGCGAGCTGGAATGTAGAAGAGAGGAATGCAAGCCCCTCGACAAACGGTACTAGGAAAGCTGGTGACTCATGTGGGGGAAAAAAAGAACAAGTTTTATTCCAACCTCTCACTGCTCCCCCAGCCTCCAGTCTCCAAGCATCTGCTGGTAATCCAACCTTCCTATCAAAGCGTAAAGCCAATCATTTAGGGGCACCTGGTGGTTCCGTTGGCTCAGCAACCAGTTTCTGATTTCAGCGCAGGTCCTGATCTCACGGTTTGTGAGTTCAAGCCCTGAGCTGGACTCTGCGCTGATGGCACAGGGCCTGCTTGGGATTCTCTCTCCCTCTCTCTCTGCCTCTCTCCTGCTCACTTGCACATGCTCTCTCTCTCTATCTCTCTCTCTCTCTCAAAATAAACATTAAAAAAACTCAATAATTGGAGAAGGGGGCAAGATGGCGGAGAAGTAAGGAGCTCCGTACTTGCACTCGCGCCCATACATCACACAGAAAAGATCTGAAGCCATTGGAAACCTTACAAAACCTGAGAGATTGGGAGACAAAGGACGCAGAATCCACTGAGAGAGCCTTCTAACGTGAGTGCGAACCAGGGAAGATAAAATCGGGCCGGGATCGGAGACTCCAGGGTGGGAGGCGATCCCCCTCTACCCTCTACGGGGAGTGAGAGAGGAAAAGGAGAGAGTCCGAAACAGGAAAACCTCTGATCGGAGGGGGGAAAACCTCTGCTCGGTGCATAGAAAGACCGTACTTGCCAAATACCTGCACACCAGGTTCCAACATGCCAAATGGTCCTGGGGGGAGCTGAGCACACAAACTGCTTCTTTGTGTTGGTTCCTAGAGGCAGGACTTCAGAGCAGCGGCGCGCCTGCCGCCATTGTAGCTCCCGGGCGGCTGGACACCCTGAAAGAGACGCGCAGACACTGGGGGTCCACGCTCCTGGCTGGCTGGAACTCCAGAGGGAAGGTAGAGAACTAAAAACTGGGATATTAGCCTGTTATTTCGTGTTTCGGGTGACGAGCCATAGTGGGACCCAGTTTTCCTCACTCCAGCGGGCTCGGGCTCAGAGCACCCGGCAGGCAAGCCCCCGCGCATGCGCACCAGCCCGACCCAGAGAAGGAAGCAGCGATTGTGACTCCGCCCCCAGAGCTCAGCAGGGGGCCTGGAATAGCCCGAGGGGTTTGCCTGGGAAGCTGTGTCTAAGGCAATTTCAGCGGGGCGCGGGCTGGGATTTGGAGATTGGAACTGGCCTGGGTTGAAGAGTGCAACCAACTTCGGCTGCGTCCCCGGAACGGGGAGTTGACACGCCAAAAAAAAAAAGCGAGCTGCAGCGCGGGGTTCAAGAAGGGACTGGAGCACCATCACTCTCCTCCCCACAATCGCCAAGGCAGAACCCCCGCCTGAGGCATCGGATCACGCCACGCCCATCCCTGCCTGAGAGGTGCCCTCCTCCCTTTTTTTTTTTTTTTTTCCTTTTTTTTTTGTTTTTTTTCCTTTTTTTTCTTTCTTTTTTTCCCCTTTTTTTTCTCTTTCTTTTTTTCTTCTTCTTTCTCTTTTCTCGCTTTTTTCCCCAAAACACTGACCTGATTAACTCTGGTCGCCAGCTTGCTTAAACAATCACAACGAGTCCATTCTGTAAATGTAAATTCTACACCTACCGACATTTTCAGCTATTTCTCTCAGGAGTAATTAGACTATATAGTTTCTCTGGATAATTCCAGCATCCTTCTCTCACCTATCCAACCATATTCTACCCTTTACCTCTTTGAAAAAAGCTTCTTATCCCTTCTGCCTGTTCATTCTATTTCCAATTCTGCCTCATCCCGCCCTGCCTTCTCTCTCTTTCTCTATGCTCTTCAACCAGCACTGCATATACACGGCTATTTAACTGTAGCTGGGAAATCCAGGTATATGCTTTAAACCATTCTTTGTCCATCGGTTTTCTTCTTTTTTCCTTTTCTTTTCCCCTTTTTTGACCCATTTATGTACTTTATACTCCATATTATTCGCCCTCCCTGCTCCATCTTTTCTCTTGACTTTTTCGTTTTCCCTCTCGCTTTGCATGTGAGTTGAATCAGCCTGTGCGCTTGTGTGCTCCTGCTCCCTGTGTGTTTGTCTGTCTGTTTTCTTTTCCAGGGCTACCTCAAGAAACAAGCTAGAGTACACAAGGTGGACAGTCCCAAATATCGCTACAAATAGGAAAATAAAATAAGCAAGGTCCCAACAAGAGACACCAAGGTATACCATTCAAAAACACTCTTTGAAAGGATAGGCCCTGGAAAGTCAAAGAGTCTTCTTGGATATAGCAGCACTCATAGAAACAGAGAGCATAACAGGTCTTTAAAACCAACAAGAGCCGGAAAGCTAACTAAAATGACGAAACAAAAGACCTCTCCTCCAAAGAAACTCCAAGAAGAAATGACAGCTAATGAACTGCTCAAAACAGATATCAGCAGCATAACTGAACAAGATTTTAGAATAATAATGGTAAAATTAATAGCTGGGCTTGAAAAAAACATAGGGGACATCAAAGAAACTATGGCTACAGACAGAATGGAAAATAAAAATAGGCATGAAGAATTAAAAAATGCGACCAATGAGATACATAATAAATTAGAGGCCTCCAATGTACGGATTGAAGAGGCAGAAAGGAGAATAAGTGATTTAGAAGACACCATTATAGAAAAACAAGCTGACAAAAAAAGAGACAAACTGATCCAGGAACAGGAAAGAAGAATTCGAGAGCTCAGCGATACAGTCAAACACAACAATATCCGAATCACAGGAATCCCAGAAGACGAAGAGAGAGGGAAAGGTGCTGAAGGAGTCCTGGAACAAATTGTAGCAGAGAACTTCCCTGACCTGGGGAAGGAAGTCAATGTGGAAATACAAGAGGCTCAGAGGACTCCCCTCAGACATAACTTGAATCGATCTTCTGCACGACATATTATAGTCAAAATGGCAAAATATAAGGACAAGAAGAGAATTTTGAAAGCAGCTAGGGAGAAAAGGGCCCTCACATACAAAGGGAAACCTATCAGAGTGGTGACAGACCTATCTACTGAAAACTGGCAGGCCAGAAAGGAATGGCAGGAGATCTTCAATGTGATGAACCGTAAAAATATGCAGCCAAGAATCCTCTATCCTTAGAGGTAAAAACCTTTCCAAATAAACAGAAATTGAAAGAATTTGTCACCACGAAGCCAGCCCTACAAGAAATCCTGAGGGGGACGCTCTGAAGGAAAGGTTGCAAGGAACAAAGATACCAGAGGCACCACCACAAACATGAACCCTACAAAAGATACAAAGACTCTAAACCCACATTTCAATAATAACACTGAATGTAAATGGGCTGAATGCACCAATCAAAAGACATAGGGTAGCAGAATGGATTAAAAAACAAAATCCATCTATATGCTGTCTACAAAAAACTCATTTTAGACCTGAAGATACCTTCAGATTAAAAGTAAGGGGATGGAGAAATATATATCATGCTACAGGAAATCAAAAGAAAGCCAGAGTAGCTATACTTATATCAGACAAACTGGACTTTAAATTAAAGACAATAACAAGAGATGAAGAAGGGCACTACATAATAATTACAGGGTCCATCCATCAGGAAGAACTAACAATCATAAATGTCTACGCACCGAATATGGGAGCACCTAAATATCTAAAACAATTAATCACAAACAGAAACAAGCTTATAGATAAGAATGTGCTAATAGCAGGGGACTTTAATACTCCACTTACAGCAATGGATAGGTCAACCAGAAAGAAAATCACTAAAGAAATAATGGACTTGAAAGACACATTGGACCAGATGGACCTGAGGGATATATTTAGAACTTTACATCCTGAGGCCAGGGAATTTACTTTCTTCTCAAGTGCGCATGGCACATTCTCCAAGATAGATCACATACTGGGACATAAAGCAGCCCTCAATAAATTCAAAAGAATAGAGATCATACCATGCACACTGTCAGATCACAATGCTTTGAAACTTGAAATCAATTACAGGAAGAAGTCTGGAAAACTTCCAAAAACATGGAGGTTAAAGAACACCCTTCTAAAGAATGAATGGGCCAATCAGGCAATTAGAGAGGAAATTAAAAAATATATGGAAACAAATGAAAATGAAAACACAACAATTCAAAATCTACGGGATGTGGCAAAGGCAGTCCTAAGAGGAAAGTACGTTGCTCTCCAGGCCTATTTCAAGAGATTAGAAAAAGCGCAAGTGCAAAATCTAACAGCTCACCTAAAGGAACTAGAGGCAGAGCAACAAGAACGCCCTAAACCCAGTAGAAGAAGAGAAATAGTAAAAATTAGACCAGAAATAAACAACATAGAGACCAAAGAAACAATTGAACAGATCCATGAAACCAAGAATTGGTTTTTTGTAAAAGTAAACAAAATTCACAAACCTCTAGCCAAATTTATCCAAAAGAAAAGAGAGAGCACCCAAATAGACAAAATTATGAATGAAAAAGGATTTATTACAACCAACCCCTCAGAAATACAAGCAATTATCAGGGAATACTATGAAAAATTATATGCGAACAAATTGGACAACTTAGAAGAAATTGACAAATTCCTAAACACACACACTACTAAAATTCACACGGGAAGAAATAGAAAACCTGAACAGACCCATTACGAGTGAAGAAATAGAATCAGTGATCAAAAATCTCCCAACAAATAAGAGCCCTGGACCTGATGGCTTCCTTGGGGAATTCTACCAGACATTTAAAATAGAATTCATCCCAATTCTTCTCAAGCTATTCCAAAAAATAGAAATCGAAGGAAAACTCCTGGACTCATTTTATGAAGCCAGCATCACTCTGATTCCCAAGCCAGACAGAGATCCAACAAAAAAAGAGAACTACAGGCCAATATCTTTGATGAATACGGATGCAAAAATTGTCAACAAGATCCTTGCAAATCGAATCCAGCAGCATATAAAAAGAATCATCCATCAAGATCAAGTGGGATTCATTCCTGGGTTACAGGGCTGGTTCAATCAATTCGCAAATCAATCAGTGTGATACATCACATCAACAAAAGAAAAGATAAAAACCATATGATCCTGTCAATAGATGCAGAAAAAGCATTTGACAAAATACAGCATCCCTTCTTAATAAAGACTCTCGAGAAAGTTGGGATAGAAGGAACCTACTTAAACATCATCAAAGCCATCTATGAGAAGCCTTCAGCTAACATCATCCTCAATGGGGAAAAACTCAGAGCTTTTCCCCTGAGATCAGGAACACGATAGGGATGCCCACTCTCACCACTGTTGTTTAACGTAGTGCTGGAAGTCCTAGCATTAGCCATCAGACACCAAAAGGAAATCAAAGGCATCAGAATTGGCAAAGAGGAAGTCAAACTTTCACTCTTCACAGATGACATGACACTCTACATTGAAAACCCGACAGACTCCACCAGAAGCCTACTAGAACTGATTCAAGAATTCAGTCAAGTTGCAGGGTACAAAATCAACGTACAGAAATCGGTTGCATTTTTATACACCAACAATGAAGCAACAGAAAGAGAAATCAAGAAACTGATCCCATTCACAATTGCACAAAAAACCATAAAATACCTCAGAATAAACCTAACCAAGGATACAAGAGATCTGTATGATGAAAACTATAGAAAACTTATGAAGGAAATTGAAGAAGACACAAAGAAATGGAAAAACATTCCATGCTCATGGATAGGAAGAATAAATATAGTTAAGATGTCATTACTACCGAAAGCACTCTACACATTCAATGCAATTCCAATCAAAATTGCACCAGCATACTTCTCAAAACTAGAACAAACTATCCAAAAATTTGTATGGAACCACAAAAGACCCCGAATAGCCAAAGTAATCCTGAAAAATAAAACCAAAACGGGAAGTATCACCATCCCAGACTTTAGCCTCTACTACAAAGCTGTCATCATCAACACAGTATGGTATTGGCACAAAAAACAGACACATAGACCAATGGAACAGAATTGAGAAGAAGACCCAGAAGTATACAGCCAACTGATCTTTGACAAAGCAGGAAAGAATATCCAATGGAAAAAAGACAGCCTTTTTAACAGATGGTGTTGGGAGAACTGGACAGCAACATGCAGAAGAATGAAACTAGATCATTTTCTCACACCATGCACAAAAATAAACTCAAAATGGATAAAGGACCTGAACGTGAGACAGGAAACTATCAAAACTCTAGAGGAGAAAGCAGGAAACAACCTCCTTGACCTCCACCGCAGCAACTTCTTACTTGACACATCCCCAAAAGCAAGGGAATCAAGAGCAAAAATAAACTGTTGGGACCTCATCAAGATTAAAAGCTTCTGCACAGCCAAGGAAACAACCCAGAAAATTAATAGGCAACCAACGGAATGGGAAAAGATAGTTGCAAATGACATATGAGATAAAGGGTTAATATCCAGAATATACAAGGAACTCACCACACTACACGCCCGAAAAACAAACAACCCAGTGAAGAAATGGGCAGAAGATATGAACAGACCCTTCTCCAAAGAGGACATCCAGATGGCCAACAGACACATGAAACGATGCTCAGCATCCCTCCTCATCAGGGAAATACAAATCAAAACCACACTGAGATACCACCTCACGCCAGTCAGAGTGGCTAAAATGAGCAAATCAGAGAACTCTAGATGCTGGCGAGGATGTGGAGAAACGGGCACCCTCCTACACTGTTGGTGGGAATGTAAACTGGTACAGCCCCTCTGGAAAACAGTGTGGAGGTTCCTCAGGAAACTAACAATAGAACTCCCCTATGACCCAGCAATAGCACTGCTAGGAATTTACCCAAGGGATACAGAAATGCTGAGGCACAGGAGCACATGGACCCCAATGTTCATAGCAGCACTCTCCACAATAGCTAAAACATGGAAAGAGCCTAAGTGTCCATCAACAGATGAATGGATCAAGAAGATGTGGTTTATCTATACCATGGAATACTACATGGCAATGAGAAACAATGAAATCTGGCCATGTGTAGCAACATGGATGGACCTTGAGGGTGTTATGCTGAGCGAAATAAGTCAGGCAGAGAAGGACAAATATCGTATGTTTGCACGTATAGGAGGATTAGGAGGTACTTGACGGAGGTACAAGGGGGAGAAGAAGGTTGGAAATGGTGGGGGAAAGGGAGAGAGGCAAACCATGAGAGACTCTTGAATGCTGACAGAAACTGAGGACTAGTGGATGTGGGGGTGAGGAGGGGTGGGCATGGAGGAGGACACTTGTGGGGATGAGCACTGAGTGTTATGTGGAAACTAATTTGACAATAAACTATTTGTAAAAAAAAAAAAAGTAAAAGTCCAAAAAAAAAATATTTAAAAAAGACTAAAAAATCATTAAAAAAAAACCCCAATAATTTAGGAATTATAAAAGAAAGATAATTTCCTTTACTTTCAAACCAAGGAAGAAATAAGGGATGCAAATTAAGCAGTTTATATTATAAGACTCTAAACTTAGAAAGGTTAGAATTCATTATGACTGAAATTTAAGTACTTTACGTTTCTATTAGGTACTAAAATCAAAAGCATCTTGCCCATATGGAATGTATTCTACTATGGACTCCACATATTTGTCATTTAAATAAAATAATTACTGAAACTCTTTTCTTTTAGTTGTCAGGTTAATGATTATATTTGCGTAATATAACTCTCTTCCATTTTTATACTTCTCTTTGTCATCATTCTCGTGCCTTGGCTTTACTCAATTTGACCGAATAAATAAATTTACGTCAGTCATGCCCTATGCTGTACGCAGAAGACATGACAGGCCACACTAGAAATCAATTTTTGTTTAGAGTTTAATGAGCACAGAAGTGAACATGACTGAAAAAGAAGGAAATCTAACAGAACACAGTCTGAGCTATATTGGAATCATGTTATTAGTAATGAGCATTATTATACATAAGTTCATTTAAACATATGTAGTTTAAAATTCACAATAAATTTGAAGCAGTTTCCACAGAGAGAACTGAGTGTTTTGTTTCATTAACGGATCTTTTTTTTTTTATTTCTGGAGGATAAAATTGAGCTAACATAACTAAGTATACGGTATATTTTTTTAAAGAACATACTTATCATACTTATATTCTTATTCTTCCTGATTTCTTTCGGTGTCACAAATGCCACCTTTCAAAATAACTGGTCTGTATTTATTTGGTCCCAAAAGAACAGACTTTAAAACTGACAGTTTCTCATAAACCTGCCTGCTGAGAAAAAAGAATGCATATATTTATGATTAAACTATCATTGAAATATGATTTTTAAAACATTTCCATAAATATCTTAAACCTATTAATAGTGAATGGTCATTAAAAAAATATTGCCTACATCATTAAGAGAACTATTACCTTATTAGATAAAATTACATGCTGACCAGCACTAGCAGGGAAAATTTTTTTCACTTTTTTATAAAATAAAAAAATGCCCTGTTTTGGTTAATAGATATTGCTTCATGTGGAATCATAAAAGTATTGCTATGTAGACAGAAATGATATTAAGAACTCTGCCAACATATCTTGGTAAAGGTTCTTCTTCCTTATGGCCCTGACAATGACGCTGGAAGACGGGACCAGAGTTCATTGTTCAAACACAAAAGTCTGCTCTCAAGTATTACTGAATTTTAATAGAAATCTAGGAGATGTACTTAAAAAAATTTTTTTTTTCCTGAGAGACAGAGAGAGAGAAAGAGATAGTGTGAGCAGGGGAGGGTCAGAGAGAGAGGGAGGTACAGAATCCGTAGCAGGCTCCAAGCTCTGAGCTGTCAGCACAGAGCCCCACACGGGGCTCAAACCCACAAACTGTGAGATGTCCTGAGTCGAAGTCAGACACTTAACCGACTGAGCCACCCAGGCGCCCCAGAGATGCACTTTTAAAAGAAACAACTACATGTATTCCACATGATGACAATATTTGGTGAGAATGAACCCACAATATGATAGAAAAGGGGTGAGGGGAAGATCCAGATGGCTGTTGTCTCCACGAAAGAATGGAGAGAGTCCATGAGAACAAAAGGGATGAGAATAACATTGGGATGAGAAGGAAAGATGGAGGTCCAGGTGATCTGTACATGCTGGACATCATGAGGTCTATTCGCTATTGAAAACACATACGTAGTATACACGATGCGAAACAGGGGGTGAGAGAATGCTGAACTCATTACTTTGATGAGAAATTACCTCCTCTTCTACCAACGAGAAGAGTGACCAGCACAAGCAGAGGAAAAATTAAATTCTCTATTTATATTTTATCATATAATACTGTCCACTGTATGATACTATCCATTTCTGTTTTCCCATAAACCAAAACTCTGAATGGAAATGACTGCATGATTAATCTCAAATCATCTGAGATAAATTTCCATGTAATTTCTATCAACTAACTGTACTTAATACACGATACTACAGCTTAACCTATGTAAGTCTGGGGCAAACAGTAGGGCCTGGACAGAAATCATAGAAAATAAACAAATTTCCATGTGTTTATATCTCAAACAAAAAAAAGTATTTCTTTACCAATTATGTTGGGAACAAAGTGCTGAGTTTATGAATGACCAACTAAGAAACTAAATTTGGCAAACATTTCAAAGACCTCGGCTTAAATTAATATTAAACTGTGAAGTCAGCAGGTTAATCATTTTTTTCTTTGTTTCAAGTTTTTATTTAAATCCCAGCTAGTTAACATTTAGTGTAATGTTGGTTTCAGGAGTAGAATTTCGTGATTCATCACTTAGACAGAACACCCAGTGCTCATCACAAGTGCCTTCCTGAATGCCCATCCCCCTGCACACCCCCCTCCATCAACACTCAGTTTGTTCTCTATAGTTAAGAGTCCGTTTTATGGTTTGCTTCTCTCTTCCCTCCCACCCATAGTCTTCCATTTTGTTTCTTAAATTCCACATATGAATAAAATCATATGGTATATGTCTTTCTCCGACCTATTTCACTTAGCATAGTACACTCTAGCCCATTCATATCACTGCAAATGGGAAAATTTTATTGTTTTTTATGGCTGAATATACCACATCTTCTTTATCCATTCATCGGCTGATGGACGTTTGGGCTCTTTCCATAATTTGGCTATTGTTGATAAATGCTTCTATAGACATTGGGGTGCATGTGCCCCTTCTTATCAAACTCAATACCCAAAATACAAATAATCCAGTTAAGAAATGGGCAGAAGGCATGAATAGACATTTTTCCAAAGAAGACATTCAGATGGCCAACAGACACATGAAAAGATGCTCAACACCACTCATCATCCAGGGAAATACAAATCAAAACCACAATGAGATATCGCCTCATATCTGTCAAAATGGCTAAAATTAACAACCCAGGAAACAACAGATGCTGGCGAGGATGTGGAGATAGGGGAACCTCCTCTTATACTATTGGTGGGAATGCAAACTAGTGCAGCCACTCTGGAAAACAGCATGGAGTTTCCTCAAAAAGTTAAAAATAGAACTGCCCGACCATCCAGTAACCTCTTTGACACTGGCGGTACCAACTTCTTACTAAGTATGTCACCGGAGGCAAGGGAAACAAAAGCAAAAATGAACAACTATAACTTTATAAAGATAAAAAGCTTCTGCAAAGCAAACAAAATCAAAAGGCAACTTTCAGGATGGGTAAAGATATTTACAAATGACATGGCTGATAAAGGGTTAGTATCCAAAATCTATCAGCAGGTTAGAAAACTTATCAGCAGGTTAATCCTCATAAGCACCATTAGCCTATAGAAGTACTGCCTGACAAAACTTGGCTTCCCAATGAAAATGTATCTGTGAATAACGGTGTAAGCTCTAACAGTGTAACAGACTGGAATATCTCTGAGCTCCCTCATGGCGAGTGTAAGCTAAGAATCAATGCGCATGACCCACTACCCTCTAGAGCGGGAGTTCTCAAAGTACAATGCACAGACCAGCAAGCTCAGAAGCACTTGGGAACAAATTATGAATAAAAATCTTTGTGGGATGACAGTCCAACAACATGTGTTTCAACAATCCTTCTGGTGATTCTGAAGCAGAAGAATGCACTGATTTAAGGATGTATTTGGATGAGGGTAGACATCTGACCCAAATGGACTTAACATTCCCCTCAGCTTGACTAAACTTCAGACAGTTTCTTTTTAACTATAGATCGCCTAGCCTCCATTTTTTTAAGAGCATTTGCTTAGAAAACTTTCAGTTGCAAATTCTCTCTCAATCTCTTTGAATTGTAGATCTAGCTTCTTGACAGCTTTACAACCAAGAATCTTTCTCAAGACCTGGGAGCCATACACATGTGGTCTTTAAGAAAGAGAGGGCCCCTATCTTCAATCTCCATGGGAGGGCAGGGATCTAACTTCATAAGCACCAATTAGCAAGCAGGAGTCCAACCACACCGACCAACTGCATCTTTAACGCCTTGAGTGCTTTTCTTCTAGCCCACCACAGTGCTTAAAAATCTGTCTGTTTTCTCTACCTCTTGCAATAATCTGGAATAATGTCTTCCTTTGCTGTTTAATTCTGTTCGGTGCATTTTTTCTCTGATGATTCTCAGCCTTCCTGTTTCTCCAATATACTCTACTAGACTGGTTATCCTCTTACAACCATACCTGACTTTTTCAAGCCTAAGTACAGCTTCAAATTCAGAGAGATGTAGACGTCATTGCGGGGGGGGGTGGGGGGGGAAATACTACTAAATACAGAATACTACTAAAAACAAAGCCTACTGGTCACTACTGGAACACTACTAAATACAGAATACTACTAAAAACAAAGCCTACTGGTCACACAAAGTGTTACTGCCACTAAGATGCAGCTAGTGTCTGCCCAACTCTTGCAATGTAAAAAGTAACTCCTTGGTCACAGGAAACTATGATGTACAAGAGGCAATATACTGTAGTACTTTGAAGGCGGAGGGCTTTGAAATCAGAGACCGGAGCTCTGCTGGTTATTAATGGTGTGATCTTGTTCAGTTTACTGCCTTTTCATGCATTAATTTAGTGCTCTGTGAAGTGGTAATCATATTAATAATAGCAATCAAAATTTTGAGTGCCTTTTATCTGATCACATGCATAACCTTATTTTGTCCTCAAAAATAATGTTACGAGGCACCATAATAATCCTAATTGGATAAATGAGTAATGGTTAACAGACTTACCCAAAGCTGCTCAGCTAGAAAATCCAGAGACAAGCTACAGACATAAGCCTCTCTGATTACAAATTTGGTATACTGAAGCTGCAAAAATGAGATAATATATCTAAAGTGTTTAGAATATTGTCATTACACAAAATTTTAGAGAATTGTGACATGTAAATATAGGAGTGCCAAACTAAATAATACTGAAGTTGAGGAATAAGAGTTCAGTTTGGATTGTCACTGAAGATTCCATGGCACAGAGGAACATTAACACTAAACCTGAAAGGTTAGAGATGTTGGTTTTTAATAAGCAAAGAAGCAAAAAGAGGTCTTTCCTGCTCACTAAGAATAACATGTGCAAAAATGTAACGGAAGAAAACCTACGAGCAATTGAGGCAGCAAGCATGTTTATTACGTTGTGAAATATTCATCATGAACTCTTGGAATTATCACCTTACGTAACAGGAGCTAAGACTTAGCAAACATTTGTAGTCCCTTGCAAGTTGACATTCAATGCCTTAAATTAATGTTGGTTGCATAAATAAATGGAGACTGCACAGGCTACAAACAGGGAACCTTCTTTAGAGAACACAATTGGAGTACATGGAGTCATGCAACCCACGACTGAGATGAAGGTATACACAGTGCTGACGAGGGGAATTGACAAGAATCTAGTACAAAAAGTCATAAAGCAATGAAAGCAATCCTTGGTTGGTTAGACAGGTGTGGAGGGGAAAGAAACCAAGAAGGAATTCCAATTATCAAATAAAGACTAGAATGCGATTTATGGACCTTTTCCATAATGCCTGGAGTGTTACTACGATTCAGTTTAGGCAAAAAGGAATCTAATTTACTATATAATTTGCTTTCATTGCAGATGGCAAAGGAAATATGCACACATGGGCACCCTCCACACACAAACATAAAGAAGAGAGAGAGAAAGGGAGAGAGAAATGAGGGCACTAAACCAATACACCATACTCACTGGAAGATCTGACTACAAAAGATCCCAAAACCCAGAAATGCATGTAGTTCCAGTCAGGTGATACGTGCAGCTCTTGATCCCTTTTATGCTTCTAGAATCACACTATTTTGCTGTTTGGACCTGTAAGGGCAACAAAAATTCACTTCTGTCTTCTCCTTTCCTGGAAAACGGTCATAGCAAATAACATAATGTAAGCACTGCCACGTGCTCTAAAGTGATGCTGGTTGTTTTGTTTATTGTTTCTTGAAGTTTATTCATTTTTAAGAGAGAGAGAGAGCCAGGGAGGGGCAGAGAGAGAGAGAGAGACGGAGACACAGAATCCAAAGCACGCTTCAGGTTCTGAGCTGTCAGCACAGAGCCCGACGTGGGGCTTGAACTCACTAACTGTGAGATCATGACCTGAGCCGAAGGTGGTCGCTTAACCAACTGAGACACCCAGGAGCCCCTAAAATGATGCTGTTTTAATAATTTCCAGTGAAGAAATATGCGGAGTAGTGATCATGCCGAAGATTAATTAAATGAGATGCAAGTAGAAGTACAGTGTCAATGATGGTAACTTAGATTATAGAGATCTGATTTTATTAAACCTTAGAATTAAATGGAAATGTAAACAAATAAATCCTGGAATGGAGAACGTTTTAGAGTTCTTTAACTTTGCAAAAACAGGCAAGATGAGAACTTTCCTTGGGACAAGTATTCTTGCCAGCAGTGCGAGTCAGGCTATACTTCAGGTAATCTCCTGAGCAAATGCCAAACACAGAAATCAAAATTCTCCTTGCATTATTCACCTTGACTCAGAGTCTAATGTGCTATTAAGACCTACTGGGGGGGAGTTACGTACTTGTTTATTTCAGTTATTTTTCTCCTTATTTAACACTCTGTATCTTAGAAAAAATATTAGGGTTATGTTCATGGTAATTGTAGCTGAGAGAATATGGTGAAAAGGTAAAAAGAACACCCTTCTTGGAGTAGCCTGAATGCTAGTCTGTGATATCAGTAATTTCCTTTATGTATCTCAGTCTTAGTTTATGCACCTGTAAGATGAAACACTTGTCCTGGAAAAGAACTTTATTATTTTGGCTATAACCAAGTATAAAGATCATTAATGGTGGCTGTTTTTTAGGTATATAAAACAGCTAGAATCACTAGTTTTTATAAGTAGGAAATCAAATAAAAAAAAAAAGCTCAGCATTTTTCCTTTTTAAAGTAGACTCATTTCGTATACTAACAATAGTAGCCAAATGACTACTAGTCAAAAGTATGTCTGTCAAAGATGGAATATAGAATGTGACAAAATAGTCTTGCTGTATTTCAAATGCATGAAACCACCCCACTGAATGGGTGAGGGAACAGGTGCTGAAGTAAATAGCTTTGGAAATGAGTGGAGGCTATAAAACTAACAACAAACATAACTATGCACGTGCACTAAATCTAATCGGTGAACATGTTCCCCACAAGAGTACAGGATAATTCTAAAACCATTATACACATAAACTGGAAATAAACAATGAAGTAAGAGATGCTGCATGGTGGGAGCCAGGTTTCTAATTCATTGGAGGTTACAGATAAATAACAACAGGAGGCAAAAATGATCCATGTGATCAAGGATGAGATATGGAGGCATCAATTTTAGCTCCAGACAGACATCAATGATTATATATAGAAATATTTATAGATAGGCATATATACGTAGGTTAGTATACACATATATATTTCCTTGCTCTGTTAGCAACTTATTATACACATTCTTCTCAAGTGCATATAAACTATTCTCCAGGACAGAGAGAGTCTGTCATCTATGGAGTCCTAAAACAAACCATCATAAGTTTAAAATAATTAAAATCATGCAAAGTATGTTTTAAGACTAGTAACTGTGAAATGAAATTAGAAATCACTAACAAAAGAAATTTGGCAAATTTGGATGCGACTCAGCAATTCTACTCTTTTATTTTTTTAAGGTTTATGTATTTTGAGAGCAAGAGAGGGAGAGAGAGAATTCCAAGTAGGCTCCGTGCTGACAGTATGGGACTCGATCTCGTGAACCGTGAGACCATGACCTGAGCCGAAACCAAGAGTCTGACATTTATCTGACTGAGCCACCCAGGCACCCAGCAATTTTACTCTTAAGGATATACCCAAGAAAAATGAAAGCATATATATCCACACCAAAACTTGAACATGAATGTTGACAGCAGCATTACTCGTAATTGCCAAAAACGTGCAAACAACCCAAATTCCCATCTCTTGATAAATGGGTAATCAGGCTGTGGAATATTTATAAATGAAATAACATGCAGCAACACAAAGCAACAGAATACAGATATAGGCTACCACACTGAGGAACCTTGAGAACATTATGCTAAGTGAAAGAAAATATCACATGAAAGAATGTTTAATAAAATACATTTTCTGCTAAAGGGTTATGATATCCAAATGGTTGGAAAGTCTGGCCCGTTTCTTCTTTTTTTATGTTTAGTTTGTGCAATCTAACAGAATTTTCAAATTCTTAATTTTCAATAACTCACTCACTCCATACCTTCAATTCTTATGCAGACTTGTCCAAAGTGACTAAAATAGTAACACAACCACGAAATTAATGCTTTTCTCAAAAACAAAGCCTCTTCTACGCTGGAGGACACACACGTCACTATGAAGGCACACAGGAGTGGATAAAACTTCTCGTCACAGAACGAGGCTTCTGCTCTTAAGCATTTGTAGACATCATTCCTTCACGATCCCAACTGCTGAGAAACTGAAATGGATGTTGGAAAAACAACTGGGAAAGTAAACGTGGGAAGTGGGAGTGGCGTGAGATCCATTTCCAAGTCAATATTTTGCTTTTAGGTCATGTTCACGTAATGTGTTTGCAGATTGTGTTCATGCATTTCCTATAGGTCAGACGACTGTAACCATTACTGTAAGAAAAAGAGATTTCGTAGGGTTACCAGCATCACAAATGGTACTGGTGCTGACAGAGCAGTATTCTCTTGGCTCCATTAAAAAAACACACAAACAAAACAAAAGAAACCAAAGAGATGGGGGGAAAGACTTTAGGAAGAGAAAAAAAAATTGTTTTTCTTTGGTGGCAGATCAATATCTACAGTGTCTGAAAAAAAAAACATTAAAGTAAAAATAATTTTAACCATGAAATAAAGCATTTGTTTTGAAATCAAAACAGACGTGCTTGGATAAATCCACTGCATCATTTCTCTGACATGTACGACACCAAACCACTGTTAGAGAGTTTAAATTTAGACTTGTTTCTTCAGAAAATAAAGCAATACATTATTTTCCAAATGAGGTGTATGTTGTTTATAGTTTTGTTTTGTTTTTTTAAATAATTGAGACCCACTTATGGCGCATACACGTTAAAATACATTGATGTAAAAATTCCAATTATTGTAACTTTATCCCATTCTTTATTCACATTTCATAAAATAATTCTTTTAGATCAAGATGTTGGCCCTCTCCACGCACTGCTTCTGCTTCTGCTGTTGATGCTGTGTCATCTGTGGAAGATGCACAACTTTACTGAACCGATACTCAGGATTTTCATTGTACCTGCCTTATACCACTCGTTGTTGTTTTTTTCCTAACAGTTTATTGTCAAATTAGTTTCCACATAACACTCAGTGCTCATCCCCACAAGTGCCCTCCTCCATGCCCCATCCCCCCTCCCCCCCACATCCATCAGTCCTCAGTTTTTGTCAGCATTCAAGAGTCTCTCATGGTTTGCCTCTCTCCCTTTCCCCCACCATTTCCCCCTTCTTCTCCCCCTTGGTCCTCTGTTAAGTTCCTCCTAATCCTCCTATACGTGCAAACATATGATATTTGTCCTTCTCTGCCTGACTTATTTCGCTCAGCATAACACCCTCAAGGTCCATCCATGTTGCTACACATGGCCAGATTTCATTCTTTCTCATTGCCATGTAGTATTCCATGCTTATACCACTAGTTCTTTAAATGATAGTTATGTGTTTGTAGGTCTGCTATTTTTACTAGACTAGGTCTTAATTTAAATTCAGAAAAGGTAACTTTTTCTCATACATGAATGTTGATAGTAGCATTACTCATAGTTGCCAAAAATGTGGAAACAACCCAAATGCCCAATACGTGATAAATGGAAAATTTAAATGGGGACAATTCTCAGCACTCGGTACAATGGCCAGCATGTAAACCTTTCCCTGCTGAAGTGCACTTTGTAAACTTTATGGACACACCAAGATGCCCAAGACATAGCCCCTGCTCTCAGTACCTTTGCAGATTTCTCGCACACTTCTCTGGAATAAAAATGTAAATCACATTGGTAACTGCTAAAGAACAGAAAGTTAAGAAGTGATCAGCCTTTTCTAAAGGAAGAAACCAAAACAGTGTCTACTAAAGCGAGTGTGGATGAAAATTAATCTGCGGTCTAAAGAGTTTCGAGATGCAGAACCATATTATCTATTTGTGAACTTTATGATTTGCCTTAGCATGCTTAGAGATGCCAGGAAGCGTTATGGCAATGATACATACCCTCAGCTGGAGGCCTTCCCAAGCTTACTTGATCACAGATTGAAAGAAGAGGAGAGAGAGAATCTATTATTATTCTATGAAACTTACACAAAAGAGTTTCATTCCCACCCCCCAAATGCCAACATAGGGTAAACTTATTTAATCAGGGTGAAGGTGAAATGAATGACGTTAGTACATTCCTCACTTCCAAGTTATTTCTCCATAGATTTCTCTGTCTCTTTTCTAGGCATGTGTTTTTTTTTTTTCAAATCCATTCTATTTTTGTTTCATCTGAGCTGTAGCAGAAATAAAGAATATTAAAAATAGCTCTTGTGTGTCTTACCTCACGCCTGGAACCCTCATTTATTCAGTATGTCACTGCTTTGTGGTAATGACGCTCTCAAATGGTGCAAAAACAAAGGGAAATGAGAAAAATGACTGACCAAAGCAGGAACAAAATGGGAGGTTATCTGGCGCTATCGCAAAGCATGGAAGATGACAGGCTGCTGAATTTATTATCAAGGTCACCTTAGAAAATCAGAAAAAAATGTTTATCATCCTCTTTCTACGCATCAAGAAGGTTATCTGACCACAGACATATGGGAAATTTCTCTTTAGCTGCACATATTTACACAATGCCTCCATTCTTGCTTCTGTGGTCTAAAAGAAATCTAGGAAGAAATGACAGACACAATAAACTGTACACAACTCAGCATACCGGATGAAATAATCCTGATGTAAAAATAGATCTTATCTCCTGTGTCTTAAATATTACAGTGAAAATAAGTTAAGCACTTCAAAAACAGAAGATTGACCTCATCCTAACCGTAACAAAAGCTTCCTACATATGAATAGCTGGTCTGAGGGCATTAACGATTCACCATCAGTCATTTTAGCAATTTTCCACCATGTCAGCTTATTAACTGAGCAGAACTTCTAATTAGTTGGAGATTATGGACAGAAGACAAAGCTGTGTCTTGGGTTGAATGGCCTTGCCTACAAAGCCCAAAGGCAAGCATTGATATCTGCCTCTTCCAAGAAAATAGGAAGTCTGGCCATGAGTGGTTCACAGAGGGGGAGGAAACTTGCTGCATTACAAGGAGGGAGGAGGGTGTCTTTCCTGCCGGTAAGGGCCTATGACTTGATTTTGAAACAGAAACGGACTCCAAAAAACACTAACTTAATTTTTTGAGATGAGAGATGTATGGTAATTAAATATAACTTGCTGGACAAATGATGTCAATCATAATTTTGTTCACAATATAAATTAATAAACTGAACTCTGTTTATTATCAACAAAGGCATCTACATGAGTTACATGGACTCTGTGGGTTTTCTTTTTTAAATTTTTATTTATTTCTTTTGAGAAAGAGAGAGAGCACACACACATTAGTGGGGGGGCGGCAGAGAGCGAGGGAGAGAATCGTACGCAGGTGCTCCATGACTCCGTGTTTTCATTTTTAATTTTCTGCATATATTACATGATTTATTCATTACATTTCAGGATTCACTCTACTAATTTGGCCAGCAAACAAGTTTACAATACAATTAACTTGCTAAAAATTCAGAACTGTCATTTTCTTCCATGTTGGAAATTTGGCACGTAGAGATGTGAAAATAGATACAGCATATAAGGCAATCATTATTATTAATTCATCAAAGTGATACAAAAGAAAGAAGCTGCTTTAAAATATTCTCTTTTGTGGTGCCTGGGTGGCTCAGTGGGCTGCGTCTGACTCTTGATTTCAGCTCAGGTCATTTATCTCACAGTTCAGAAGATCCAGCCCCGTGACGGGCTCTGTGCTGACAGTGTCACATTCCTACTTGGAATTTTCTCTCTCCCTTTCTTTCTGCCCCTTCCCTCCTCTGTCTCCCCGTCTCCCTCAAAATAAATAAACATTAAATAAAATAAAATATTCCCTCTTTTCTTTCTTCCCTCCCTCACTCTGTTTCCTTACTTGTTCTTTGTACTCTTTTGTAATCTTATCATATATCTGAATCAGTATTTTGACCTCAAAATGATCAATAAAAAATACACAGATAAATCAATGCCAAAATAATGCATACATACCTACATCAAGTATTCACACAGAGGAAGTAATCAGATAACTGCAAAAAGATTTCAACAAGAAAAATCTAAATTAAAAAGTATTTCTCTCTGTCTCAAAAATAAATAAAAACATTAAAAGATATTTACAAAGGGGGAGGGCATCTGGATGACTCAGTCCGTTAAGCGTGCGACTTCAGCTCAGGTCCTGACCTCACGGTTCATGAGTTTGAGCCCCATGTCGAGCTCTGTGCTGACAGCTCAGATCCTGGAGCCTGCTTTGGATTCTGTGTCTCCCTCTCTCTCTCTGCCTCTCACCCGCTCATGCTCTCTGTCTCAAAAATAAATAAAAACATTAAAAATTTTTTTAATTAAAAAGGATCTTACACTTCATCCTTTTTGCATGTATTGGCTCTTGAATGACTTTTACATAAAGCTTTAAATTTATATTCAGTAAGCTATATACACTGACAGAGTTCAAATAAAATTTAATCAAATATATATTTTAGATCTTAAAATGGATTTAGCATTTATGAAATTTAAATCTGTCAATTATTAATGTGCAATGTGAAAGAGACTATTAAAGATAGCCTTTTTTTTGAGGAAATAACACAGTAACATTTTAATTATACATTGTATTTTCACTGGTTTAGCTTTTTTTGATAAAACTATAATACTGTAGTTTTACAATACCAAGAAATATGTGGATCTTTTGGCAAGTAAGAACTGTTTTTTAAATTAATTAATTCATTTCTGAGAGAGAGAGTGCATGCTTGTGAGCTGGGGAGGGGCAGAGAGAGAGGAGAGAGAATCCTAAGCAGGCTCCACAGTGTTAGCACAGAGCCTCACATGGGGATTGAACCCATGAACCGTGAGATCAGGACCTACGCCAAAATGAAGAATCAGGTGTTCAACCAGCTGAACCACCCAGGCGCCTACAAGTAAGAACTGTTTATTCATTGCATTTATTCATTGCTAAGCAATTTGCCCAACTAAAATCTCATTATAATGAACTCTATACTAACTTTGCATTGCTTTCCTGGCCCCAGAACTTTACCATAATGCAGAAACTGACAAAAAAAAATCTGTCCTGTTATGGAAAATTTTTCAAATTGTAAAAAGGTCTCTATGTATTTCATCAAAGAGAGGAATGTAGTCTGGAACTCAAAAATTAGTAAGTACTATTCTTCAGCAACGACAGTATGGTTAGAAAAGAAAATTTTTCTCTTTCTTTAGAGACTATTTATTGCTGGAAATTCCCATTTTCTGGGGTGTCTGGAACTTCCCAAAGGCACAGGATGGCAAGATGTAGTGCGGTAGACTATACCTGGAGGGCTTGTATGTATACATGCATGTGTGTGTCCAGGTTTATACAAGTATGTGTGTCTGAGAAAGATACATATTAGCAGTCAGGCTAGGGGTGGAGAATAACTTTAAACTTTTGACAGAAAGAAAGAAATATGGTTGCTGCCTAAAAACAAGGCAACAATCATTAAATCTTAAGAACTTGTTCTTTTATAGACAAACCCAAAAATATTTTCTGTCATCATTTTTTTCAACACAGACAAATAAAAAAAAATCAGTAAATTTGTTGTTCAAATACAAACTTTTTAAACTGAAGCATGCATTAAATTTTGTGAAGAGCTTTTTAATTATAGTTACAAAAATGAAAAAAAAGATCTCAAAATTAAATTCACGAATACCATACTATTTTACTTCACATATTTAATAAAATCAGATATTTGTGATGTGCAGTGAAAACAAGGTTAAAGATATACCTAGCCTTACCTTTACCCTTAGCCTTACCTAACATTACCTTTAGTGTGAATATATATATATTCTTACTTGTATCTTACAATTAACACACAAATTGTTTAATACTTTGCAAGGTATGTTGCTAATTGTAACATTAAATTTGATGAGATCAGTCTGTGGTAACCATTAATGGGATCAATAGATTGAAAACCTTTAATATGTCAATAATATTACCATGCACCTTATCCATCTATTACTGCTATATATTGTGCTCTAAAATAATATCGCATTAGAAAAATGACAATATGCCTATGTGTATGACTCCACCTCCCTCAATGAATACCTACCTGCACAAAACTGATAAAATCTAAGCTTTTGTGGATTTTGAAGATCTCTTACTGCTTACTCCTTGAGTATTACCTTAGGCCTTCAAGTGCTTGTCCCTAATTCTGAGGCAAGTAGCTATTAGACCTTAACTCCCAAAGGAAAGTGAGATTGAGAGAGATTTAAAAAGAAAGTCATACAGTCATACATTAATGATCCTGTAACTTATCCTTGATTTGATAGAATGCATTCCAAAAAGAAAAAGAAATATCATAATGTATGAGAGCAACTTGCCAAAATATCAAAGGAGATGATACGGGAGAAAGGTGGCTCAAGGTTATAAAGAAGCATATAAACTGTAAACAGATAATGCGGTAATAATAAGATATGGAAGATATGAGCGAAGGAATTTTTAACGTAAAGAAAGGAAGAAGGATGGAGTCATCTGTGTGCTCAAACCACCACTCTTTTCCAAGTACGTGTCTTTGATAGCAAGTTTACTTTTACTTATTACCCTTTCCTTTGTAAAAAAGATAATGTTGCCAGAATCATTTGTATTCTTCCTCAACTCACCTCCTTAACTTCACCTGTGATTTAGTAACGTTTATAATTTTGTCAAAATATAAAATAATTTGAATTATTCCCAGGGCAAGGGGGGAAGAAAAAGAGAAGAGGAAGACAAAGGAAAAGGAGAGAGAAGGAGAAGAAGAAAAAAGCAAAAATAAACAAACTGAAACTAAAATAATCTTGGGGGTCCTGGGCGGCTCGGTTGTTAAGCATTTGACTCTTGATTTGAGCTCAGGTCCTGATCTCATGGTTTGTGAGTTTGAGCCCGACATCAGGCTCTGTGCTGACAGCATGGAGCCTGCTTAGGATTCTCTCTGTCTCTCTGTCTCTCTGTCTCTCTGTCTCTCTCTCTCTCTCTCTCCCTCCCTCCCCCCTTTCTATCTGCCCCTCTGCTCCCCCCAAAATAAATAAATAAACATTTAAAAAACTAAAATAAACTTTTAAATCACTAGAATGTTGTAATTTCTAGAGTCAGAATTAGCTGTTAGGTACATTTTTCCCAAATGACTGACCAAACAAAGTAAACGAATCTAATTTCCTTTCTCTTTTTTGCCAACTTAGAATCATGACACTTTTCATATATTACAGTAAAGACAATTTCAAACAGGCTCATGCCTTGTATTGTAGCACAGATCATTCTGGGGAGAATACAAATAGCGACATTCACTTTGGTAGTTTCCATTCAGAAAACCATAGACGAATGTAAAAATGATTAGCTCAGGTTTGGTATTTAAATGTAATAAGCTAAACAAGAAAACTCAAGCTCTTCTCATTCATTAAAAAAAAAAAAAATTCAACATGAATGTTTTAAAAGCAGTTAGCGAAGAAGTGAATACAAAAGCAGTAGCCCATACTCAGAAAAGCAAAATTGATGGTACGATCAGGGAGAGGTAAGGTATTCTGTCAAGTGATAGAAGATGTTTTCATTATTTAATGGTTGATATTACCTAAAAGCAATATTGTACGATTCCAAAAGCACCAAAAAGAAATACACAAGCAATAAAGAAATAAACAGACAATCCCCAGCAGCTCCAATTCAGTGTAATAAATTTACATTTTATTGCTTTCTGTGCTTAATAAGAAGTCTGGGATTTATTTGTTTCAAAGAATTTTCAAATTTTAGCCAAAATGATTCTAAGATAATAATAAGCTCATGAAACACAAATTAAAGTCTTAATCTCCTAGGAGAGTAATCATAGGATAAAATTTATACTGAGCCACCGTTCCTCATTAGACTTGTGTGCCGCAACACTGATTTAATAAAACTACCATCCAGACAGAGCAGTTCGATCAACTTGAACATTGCAAGCAAGAACCTGCTGTGCTGCTATTTCTGTTTTGAAGGTTGGAAATAATGCCAACGTTTCACATCCATTTGCTGTTGCACAAATGTCCCGCGCCCTGAGCAACTCAACAATGGCATAATTGCAAGTTGGATGTGTTCACCCATGAACAGGATTCTGTAGGGACTGTTTCATTCAAATGCGAGCAGTCATATTTTATTTAAATATGAGTTTATATATTAAGTGAATGATTTGTTTGGGAATGTGGTATGGGGGGAAAGGAGATTTAGAATACGCTTTAACCAAGCGTTTCTCTGTGAAAATATGAAAGCGTTTTGTTTCAGTCTTCATTATATAATTTTATATTTAAAGTCCTCAACTTTGTATTGTAATTGAGATATTGGTGGGAAAATGGGGAAAAGATTTAAATATTCCTCATGTGGAATCTCAAAGGCCCAAGATTATAAGATTTATAAACAATTGTAAAATGTATCTTAATTACTTCTGTATCTTGACAACATGTGGTAGATAAACCATCAAAAAATATTTCATATACTAAATATATATTTGAAAAGATAAGTTATTCTTATTTAAGGAAAAATGCATTTCTTAATAGACCATTAAAGAATATGCACTTTCAACTATATAAATACGTTTTTATATGTGAATATCATTCATTATATCCTCTTTCCATTTATCACACTCAATGGATGCAAAATGTTTACTAGTGTGTCTAGTAAGTCTCTTGATCAGGGTATAGAAATAGAACAGGAAACACTAAAGCAATCACTAACCAGAAGCTAAGGTCAGATAGATATCAGGCGCAAATTTCAATATTAAACTACTGATACACTTTCTTTACATCAATTTCATGAAAATTTGTGTCTGTGAGGAAAGAGTTGGTGTAATATGATGTCAGCCCCTTGCCCATGGTTTGGTAGATAAAATAGGGTAATTTGCACAGTTCCAATTAAAACTTAGAGACTTAATAATCGTTTTGATCTCCTGTATTTCTTAAGGACTTTTTGAGGGAGTGTCTACACAGCCAGCTACTTAGATAAAATGACAATTCTCTTGTAATCATGGTATTACACTTAACGCTATTAGTGCTCAGAGCAGACAGGTGACTATCACCTAGACTGGTAATTAGCTTAGTATTTGACATGGAAACCTATTGTATTATAATTTTCCATTGTGAATGCAAGTGGAGGACTTGACTAAAGATCTATTCTAAAATATTATCTGAGTCACCGAGAACCTTCAGTAGTTCTTTAGTTCTCAAAAGGTCTTTCTCTAGAAACAATGTTTCAGGCGTGTGAATACAGCGTTTCTTCCATTGTTCCCGAAGAACAATGACTGTATTCATCCATTTTTTCTGTCTCTGAATAAAAGATACATGGGTTTAAAAAATGTTATTCAATACAAAATGACATTTGTCAAATGATATTTTAAAATTATTTTTCATAATTGGAACTCAAATGTTATTATACTCTTTGTTAAAGTGATAACATTTTTATTGGGACAGAGAGAAATCGGAAGAAAAGGAATTCTTTTTAAGGGTACCATATATATTGAACTGGAAAACAAATACTTGTGCCATTTTGAGACACAACCTGACAATTTTACTCTTTTAAATTTTATGACTGTAAGTATTTTTGCCTTCTTCAACCTTACAATGAAGAAAACTTGAAACATACCTATATTTATCAAAATAGGAGAATACACTGGGGTCATGGGAATGGGGACTTAGTGAGTTTAGGAATTCTCAGTACTTTCTGACTACTCATTTTCTCCCCAGTAGATTGCAAGTAAATTGATGCTTCCACAAAACACTGGAACTTCCCTGACACAGATCAACAACAGACTCCAGAGAATTCCAATGGCTTGTTTGGTCTTCAGCTCACCGGGTCTCCATCAAGAACTGAAATCCTTCAGTGATGCATAGCTCTTTGTTTCTTTGCAGAAGACAATTACCTCTGCTTCCATGTTTGAGGTCCTTATAACCATGCTTTCAGGTTAAATGAAAGAAAATCTCAGATCAAAATCTCTTGCACACATAGTTATTGTACAAATATATTTAGCAATATAGACATACACAAAAATCATACAAATTATTATGCAGATTCAAGGGAATTCCAGGAATCCACAAACCATAGTTTGCTTGAAAGATTTATTTAAGAAAACCTGGACAATATGCTTCAGTCAAGATTGAGTTAAAACTAACTAGCAAGCTAAACCCTTGATATTCACAGCCAGCCATAGGGCAATTTTAGAGATCAATTCATTGCTTCAACCCACAAGACTGAATACATCTATATGCTTATACTCTATGAAGAAGGGTTACCTTTAAAATATCTTAGCCCATATAACATCTCTTGAAAACCACCTGGTTCACGAATGAAAGCTAATTTATAACACGATGAATAGTACTTTATAAAATCTATGTTTTGACTGATAAGTGCCCAGGTCAACCACGTGTAGATGCTGTCTTCAGAGTGTGGGGTTCATCTTTTCACCCTAAATAATGTGGAATTTGAGACTCTGATCGGACTACTGGTCCACGACATGGCTTGTAGTTTAACGTAACCACTGCAGAGTATCAGGTGTCAGTGCTTTAGTATTTTGTTGTAAATTAAAGATACTATTACAGCCTCTCCTTTGCATTTTATACTGCTGACCTTTGACTTCCCATTGGAATCCTTGACTACACCCTCTTCTGAGATTCACTATATTTCTTTGCTATTTTATCTCCATCTTCTTAAGTTACTTCTCCCTTCTCAACTTTTTAAATGCTATGACTCCTTCATTCTGCCTTTGGCCGGCAGTTTTCCCCTCAATCATCTTTCCTTGGATTATCTCCTCCTTTTTCATCGTTTTCTTGGGTTGAGTCCTGAGGCTTCAGCTGCCGGATATATTCCATTAAATTTCCCAAAGGCATTCGAATTCAACATCTTTGCTGATGCAATAATCTTTTCCCGTCAAAACGGATGTGACAAATGACGATGTTATTGATGAGGGAGCATAAGGCAAGCTGAGACTCCCGCCCCCTCCCCCAAACCTCCTCCCCGCCCTGGGGTGGGATACTGGGGACATGCCTCAGGCATCCCTTGGCTGCCCCAAAGCTAAGAGATGGAGAAAGCAAAAGATGAATGGACAGGGTCACGGTCCTGTGGGACCTGAGACTCCATCAGTTTGCAAATGTCTTAGTAAGTTACAAGTAGAAGGCAATCTTACAATAGCCTAAACTCCAGGAACCCAGAGAATAGACTCCGTTCCTGGAGCCCTAACATCACCCTCCCCTCCACAGCGATGTGGGGAACAAAGGGAAGGAAATGGTGGGTTAAATTAAATTTCTTGAAAACCTGCACCCCACTGACCAGTGCCTGAGGCAGGCAGGGGAAAACACTTCTCCAAGAACTCCCCACTGTCTTACTGTTAAGGTTCTGCTAGAGAAAAAAGTAAACAAAAACAAACCAACAGACAAAAACACCACAGCTGGGTTTCCGGTATTGTAAGAATCCTCTTTAGCTTATGAAAGTCCTTTTGGAAACCTCACACCTTCCTTGCGGCCCCTCCCAACGCTACGGCCTCTCCCAACGCTACGGCCCCTCCCAACGCTACGTGTTTACTTGCTCCTCACAATCCCAGGGCTGCTCTTTCTACCTGCGCTTAACAAAACCGCTTTTCTCCACCAAACGCTTCTCAGGGATTGTTTCTTGGTCATTGGCTCCAGACCCCATCACCACTCCAAAACTGTGTCCTTAGGACTTCAAAGAATTTATAACTCAGCTTTTTCTACCCCACCAGTCCCTCAGAAGTACAATTTACTCCTAGAAAAGTCAGTGTGATGACATTATTTAACTTGAGTAAAACAAACTATTTTAATACTAAACAGAAGCAATTGCTTATGAAATAATAGCTCTCTTGGTTCTTTCTTTTTTTTTAATAATTTTTTTTTTTATTATTTATTTCTAGGAGAGAGAGAGACAGCGTGAGCAGGGGAGGGAGGGTCAGAGAGAGAGGGAGTCACAGACTGAAACAGGCTCCAGGCTCCGAGCTGGCAGTCAGCACAGAGCCCGACGCGGGGCTCAAACCCACGAACCGCGAGATCATGACCTAAGCGAAAGTCGGACGCTTAACCGACTAAGCCACCCAGGCGCCCCTCTCTTGGTTCTTTCGACCAAATCAAGGGGAAAATGTTACTCCACTGTTTTAGAGAATTGTTCCAAATCTCCTCTTTCTTGTCTTCCTCCCCCCAATAAATACAATGGGGATTTGAGTATAGTAACAAAGAACCCAGAGTTTCATAATTTTTGTATTTATTAAAGTCTGGGTTGCAGTTCCAATATTCTAACATTTATAAAAATGTGTGTATGTGTGTGTATATACATATACATATATATATACATATATATACACACACATACATATATATACTTTTTTTGAAAATGTTTATTTACTTTTGAAAGAGAGACAGAGCATAAGCAACAGAGGGGCAGAGCAAGCGGGAGACAGATTCTGAAGCAGCTCCAGGTTTTGAGCTGTCAGCACAGAGCCCGACATGGGACTCAAATACCCGAACTGCAAGATCATGACCTGGGCCAAAGCTCAACCAACTGAGCCATCCAGGCACCCATAAAACATATTTTAAGAATCCAATAGAAGTATAAAGCATACTGTGTTTCAGTGGGGAATTTTTAAAATTAGTCATAACCTCAACTGACACAAATTTCTTATTTATCTTCTGTGGATATGCATGCTTACAAGCCTGTCAGAAAAGCTAAAGAGGTACCATGTGCCCCAACTATAATCAGGCATTTTGTAGCAATTGTTACATATTAATTATGCAAATTCAAGGGGGGGACTACTAAACTACCATTCATCTGACACACAAGCGCTTGGAAAACCGAGATTCTATGGTAAGAGTAAGGACAGCCATTAACTACCGTTCCTGGAAAGGAAACAACGTTGACTCGGTCTTGATGTGGGTCCTGGTTGGGACAATGCACACCGAGACTATACCCGTAGGTCGGAAAGAGTTTGCGGATATGTTGTCCTTGTTTCAACCATAACAAACATTTTGAAAACTGCACTTTTTTCTTCTAAGCTTGACTATCTACTGAGCAAATTTTACAGATCAGCTCATTCCACCAGTTAAATCAGTAGAGTGACATTAGCATGAAATATACATTTTTCAAGATCATTCAATAGTGATAAATTTTTAGATTCTCAAACTCTACTGTGAAATTAGTTCTGAAAAAGAGTGGGATGAGTCTGAAGTACTGTTCAATTCTGTTATTAGTAAATATGACATTTTGGATAGTATATAGAAGTACTATTAACCACAATTATTTCAACTTCTTTTTTTTCGGTGGAATATCTTATTTTTTTAAAGCTGTTTTTCTCTCTTGAGGATCTTTTTCTTACAAAATACAGTGAATGCAACACACTAACATACTTCAACACATATCCTGCAAACCAAATATTTTTCTAACATTTCAAATTGTACAAACGAATTCTGAACCACATACATGAAAATAATCACCTTACATGTCTTGAAGGTGATGGGTAGATTTATGAACAAGGTGGTTTCTCATTATACAGACTTTAAATATTAAATTATACTTTATTATACTTGTCAAACTATATTTGCCAAAATTTTTTATTTTTTTTATTTTTTTTAATGTTTTATTTATTTCTAGGAGAGAGAGAGACAGCGTGAGCAAGGGAGGGTCAGAGAGAGAGGGAGTCACAGACTGAAACAGGCTCCAGGCTCTGAGCTGGCAGTCAGCACAGGTCCCGACGCGGGGCTCGAACCCACGAACCGCGAGATCATGACCTAAGCGAAAAGCCACCCAGGCGCCCCTATATTTGCCAAAATTAATTTACATTCTAGAGTGGTACAACATTTACATATTATTAATAACGGTGAATGCATTTATATAACTATATGGATTTTAAAAATTGACGCTAATATTATCCATTATCATTGAACTCTGAGCATATTCATCCAATAAATATGTATTAAATTATGTTCTTTTTTAAAATATTTTTATTTATTTCTAGAGAGCGTGAGCAGGGGAGAGTAGTCACAGACTGAAACAGGCTCCAGGCTCCGAGCTGGCAGTCAGCACAGAGCCCGACGCGGGGCTTTATCATGACCTAAGCGAAAGTCCAATAAACCCAGGCGCCCCATGTATTAAATTATGTTCTATCTAGCAGGCACTGTCTTGGATGTTGGGGTAACAAGCAATAAACAGAGAAGACAGAGTTCTTTCTCTCTTCTAAAATATATTCTAGAGGCAGTATTCATCAGATACTTATGAGTAGAAGGACACATAAGGCCAAGTGAGGAAGTTGAGTGTCAGTACAATGGATCTAAATCAAGGATTTGGCGAAACTGATCACTATTAATTGGTTCCTGCACATATTTTAACAATTATCCTTGGCTGCTTTGTCTAGTGCAGTGGTCTCGAATTTTAGCATGCATTAAAATCACCTGGAGTGCTTCCTGAAAAACAGATTTTAGTGCTTAGCTCCCAGAGTTTCTGATTCAGTAGGTCTGGGTGGGGCTGGAAATTTGCATTTCTAACCAGTTCCCACTGGGATGCTAATATTGCTGTTAGGGCATCAATACTGCTCTAGGCTATTTAAGGAAGTAATCTAACACTATTTTTCATCGAGTGTATCAGTAAGCTCAAAATGAACAGTTGTATTATCACCACGCTCATGCAAACAATATTGCGATTTTTACAGTTCCAATCGTATATTTTCAATAGGAGAAATGTACTATTCTTTTTCATGCTGCATTTTTCTCCCAATAAGAAAACTAGAATCAGATGTGCACCATTCCTCTTTCCAGTTTCCTATCTGCTGGTGGTATATGTTTATCTCTGCAAAAAAACACAGATATGGGAATGAACATTTTCTAACAAATATAGCCATAATCAACCTATCTGAGCTCTCAAATTGGAGATGCCCATACTTAACATCCGCTTGGTTCTCTGTGCACTGATTGCTATTTAGAGTTGTAATGTCTAGCCAGCTGGCAAAAAAAGATGATTTATATATACAGATAGACTGGCTAATTTCTGAATCAAGCCTGAGCCACCTACTCTATACAAACTCAAACTTAACAGATACAATACACAACCCCCAAGTCCAAAGTCTGTGCAGAATAATAGCATGTGGAATGGGAACCACAATTTAGAAAATTCTCAGTCCTGGCTGGAATTAATATTCAAGCACAAATTCTCTGTTTTTCTTCAGAAAGTGCCCTGATAACAAGCGAAACACTTTGCTAATTCATGATCATTATTGTGAGAAATAAGCCCACTGAATGACCCAATCAAAGGAAGGACATAGAGACTCTGAGCACAGTGAAGAGAGGCTTCAATCAACGTTCTTGCAAGAGCGCGTGTCCCATGGACAGGCACACTTGGGGCAGTTACAGCAGATAATTTCTCTCAAGTGCAAGTCCCTCCCGTGATTCCTCACTGGTTCACTACTAACTACAGAAGTACAGCCTTACCCATAATCGTCTATGCCCCCCTAAAGCCAAAAGTAGGCTGACAACAAATGTACATTTCTTGAGATGCCACAGATCGTCAGTCTCTCCTTTGTTCTTTGGCGCATGCTCACTACAAAGCCCATGAAAATAAGCCCGTGAAATGGAGACGGAGAAGAACCAGGAACTGAAGTGTCTCAGGATTTGGGACTCCACTGTGTGTGTGGGGGGGGGGGGAGGATATATCCAATAGGTTATAAACTTATTGCTAACTAGACAGCACAGTTTTTATTTGGTATTCCTGAAAATGAATCATCTCATTTACTTCTCAAAATTATATCGTACAAAGAAAATAAAATAATGTGATCATTGACATGACCTTTCAGAATCTGGAATTTAGCCCTCTATAGTTTTACTGAATTTTTAGAAAACACTTTATGTGCCTAAATCTGTTTTCACAAGAAGAATTAACCTTACATAAAAACCTATTGTATAATGTATGCAAAACATGCGTTTATTATGTTAGAAAATGGTGAGAAATATAGTACTTCCATAGTTGGCTTTCCTTCTGCTCTGAAGGGCATTTGAACCAATCAAGAGAGCAAAGTTCAAAAACTGTGCATTTTCTCTAGAAATCGACCTAAATAAACTGTAGATGTTCTGCACTGCTAACATTCATTAGTTAGTTTAAACAATGCCCATTTCTTTGTTTATTGTTACTATTAAGAACTAACACTTGCTGGGTGCTTAGTGTATGCCATGCCTTTTGTGAATTTGTGCTAACCAATTAAATGGTATTTATCATTTGATAAACTGTTTCACTTCCTAGTTGAGTTTTTCTGGTCAACCATTTCCCTATTTCCTTCAAAACCCTAACACTGCGATCCCTTTCAGCCATGTCAGAAATATTGACAATAAGAGGCACCTGGCCAACTCCCGATTTCGGCTCAGGTCATGATGTTAAGGTTTGCGAGTTCAAGCCCCGCGCGGGGCTCTGCGCGGAGAATGCACAGCCTGCTCAGAATTCTCTCTGTAAGACGGGGACAGACTGAAAGACTCTCAAGATCTATATTGACTCATTTCTGCAGACTCTGAGAAGCTTTCTGAAAAAGATTTTGAAAACCTGGGATTCAGGACTATGTAAATATTTAAGCTGCATGGGGCGCATGAACACACAACCCAATAATGAAAGGCATTGGGATGATTTTAGAGACAAACTGACCTACTGAACTTGTGTTTCTGAGTTTCGTGGTGGTTCTTCACTGAACCACTTTCAAAATGCTCACCTTGGCAGTCTGTGTTCTGTTTAGTGGAAAAGTTCTATGTGTATAAAACCTAAAGCGCCGTGGACTTCATGGAATCCCTGGGTAAGAGCTGAACAAAGATCTAGGGCCAATTCTCTATTACGTTCGCTATAGATCAGTCAGCAGCAGTCTGACTGCAGTTGTGCACGTAGTAGTGACAATGGCATGAAGGGAGGTGACCCAGGAGAAGGGCACAAGTGAATCACAACCAGGAAGGTCAAGACAGCAACACCGAGACCTAAATGACTTGCAGGCATTGGGGGTGAGGTTGGTGGCCGAAGCAGGAACATGGTGACAGGGACTGAAGGTTTGTGCCCCTCCACCAATGGGTACGTTGAAAGCTCTAACTCCCAGTGAGATGGTATTTGGAGATGGGACATTTGGGAGGTAGTTGGGGTTAGACGAGATCGTGAGGGTGGGGTTCTCATGATAGGATTAGTGCTCTTTTAAGACACTAGATAGCTTGTTCTCTCTCTCTCTCTCTGTCCCTCCCTCTCTCTCTGCACACAGTCAGGTGAACACACAGGAAGATGGCAGCACCTACCAGCCAATGTAAAAGACCTCAGAATGCAGCCTGCCTTGCCAACACTGTGATGTTGGACTTGTCAGTCTCTGTAACTGTGAGAAACGCATTTCAGTCACTGAAGCCACCCAGCAGTGTTTGTTATGGCGGCCCAATCTGATTGAGACCCGGGGGCCCTATGTGAGTGGAACAGGAGGCAGTTTCTGGACCTAAGGTTGTAGAGAGTGTGTCTCAACCAAAGCAAAGATTGGCAAAAACATCTGGGGAGTGAGTAGCCTAGGAGGTGGGAAGCAGGGGTCACAAGGTTCTACTTGGGCCGGCTTAATTAGAGCAGAGCCAGCACAGTGCCAGGTAATAGGCCCCTGAAACGAGTTAAGGCAAAACCTTGACTAGTGGTTCAAAAAATAGAAGGGGCTGGTAAATATAGTGAATGCTTCCTTAAACCCTGTAAGTTGCCAGGCAGGGTAGAGAACTTTAAAGTGGGGAGAGACTGAGATTTGGTCACTTTCCAATCGATAAAGTCCTGGAGGCCTGAGGACAATCAGATGATGAAACAGAAATTCTGTTACTTCCATCTCATGGCTTCTTTCCTGACTCTGATCATCCAGAAGTTCTCTTGCATCACTCCTATAAACACTTATGCGTGGTCCCCAACAGAAGAGGTAAATATCTAAAATTATTGCAAGTCAGGCACAAGAAATATCCCATACTCTGCAAAATGAGTCTCTACTTATTATTGGAACTCAAATCTTCTGTATACCTAGAAGATATGCTATTTTCTCTGCTTCACATTTGTTTTTCATCCAAAACGTAACATTTAAAGACCAACAGAGGATGAGTAAATAATACTTACAGATCAAACATATTTCAATAAAGAGAACATATATTAAGGAAAACTTAATAGATTTAGGTAATATTGGTATGTTTATGTGAGCTTAAAATGCTAGAAGTTTGCAATGAGACAGATAAATACATCCAAAGTAGTTTGTTTGATAACTTCTTATTAAGGACATCTGTCTATAGTAGAGGAAATGTCTATGCTAAAATTCTTCCCAGAAAACCTGTTCTCATAAGTTCCTACCAATGTGCATTTCATTCTAGAGTCCATTAGACTTAAATGGAATGGAATCATCCATACTCAAATCGAGATGCACATTTGAGTGTTTTTTTTCATTAAAAACTTTTCTTTATTTTATTTTTTTACTTTAGAGATAGAGAGTGCAGGGGAGAGGGAGAAAGGGAGAGAAAGAATCTTAAGGAGGCTCCATGCTCAGTATGGAGCCTGACACGGGACTCGATCCCATGACCCTGGGAATATGACTTGAGCCAAAATCAAGAATCAGACACTCAACCTACTGAGGCACACAGAAGCCCCTGACATTGGAGTGCTTTAATCCCATTTTCTAATTTTAATTTCAAGTCAATTTCTAGAGTGCCTATATTTTAATAAGCACACATGTCTCCTAAACTACACTGAAAAACATATATGGTAGTTAGTCAAGTTCCATTAAGTCCAATTAATAGTTATTTGCTTCTTTCCTTCTTAACAGATATAACTTGACATGTCATTCTGGAGAATTTCTAAGATATTCCTTTTTTCAGATGAAGAATCGTGGCAGATTTTATTTTACAATGTCAGTGGCAGTGACATCCCGCATCCCACATGCTCTTCTGCAATGTGACCCTCCTGTCTCCCGCGAAGAGTCTATTTCTTCACCTCTTTGAGTCTGGGCAGACCCTCGCACTGCTGGGATTAACAGCCTAGGATGGAAGGAAGCCGTCCCAGTCCCAGGCACAGCAATTAACTGGTCCGGGAACAACTTCCACTCCTGGAACTTGAAAGCCATCTGGCGTACAGAGCTGTGACAATACCAGGAAACGAAGCTGTGACGAGCCTAAGCCCTGGAGAGAAACTCTGGAGAATGAGGCTGCATCAGGAGGGCGCAAGGGACCAGGAGTCACGAAGGACCTGAATTGTAAGCGAAGAAACCAAACATCTTGTAAACAGATCCTTCAGCCTCCACCAGTCCTGCAGGCATCCTGCTGTTCGGGCACAAGCCACCCAGCAACACCCCACCCAAAATCGGCAAAATCTGAATAGAATAAAATCACTGTTTCTAGCCTCCAAGTCGTAGGGCAACTTAGGTCACAGCAATATATATAAGCAAAGCAAACATTAATGTTTTGTTTTTATTTCTAATGATTTTATGATGAGCCTATCTTAATCTCCAGAGGTTTGATTTGTCCAGGCGTGAAATTCTTATAAACAGCTCCATGTGGGTTAACTTTGCGAGTTGCCAAAAAAGTTGTCCTAGGCTCAAAGTAGCCTGACAGGGTAAGAAAAGACATTAAATCTGAATATTTATTCTACCGTCTTCCACACAATTTCTATTTATAATATACTTTGAGTTTATTTCTAAACAGTTTTGTGGTTCAACATATTCAACGCATACTTGAGAAAAAGATTTTTTAAGATTTTTTAACATTTATTTATATTGAGAAACAGAGACAGAACATGAGCATTGGAGGGGCAGAGAGAGAGGGAGACACAGAATCGGAAGCAGGCTCCAGGCTCTGAGCTGTCAGCACAGAGCCTGACGTGGGGCTCGAACCCACACACTGGATCATGACCTGAACTGAAGTCGGACGCTTAACCAACTGAGCCACCCAGGTGCCCCGGGAAAAAATTTTCTAATAGACATTAAATGTAGAATTATTTTTCTCAAAGACCAGAGGCAGTTTTATGTATTTATCAATTGATTTTCATCTATATTTAGACTTTTAATCTGGAGCATATCTTAAATATTAAAGAAAGGAAACAAATGTGTTTCACAAGAAAAATAAATGTCAAAGGCTCAAACAATATGACAGTAATTTGTGTCAATGACTTCATCGTCAAATATTTATGTAAACATAATTTAAATGAAAATAAAAATCATGCATTTGGTACAAATGAAGTAGCTTTTTTCAAAAGGGTAATTCTCTTTAAGAGCTTGTCCAAAAGCTATTATAGATGCTTTTATAAGATTTCATTACTTCAACTCTTGATCCATGCTACTGAAAGACATTTCCCACATTTTTATAATTCCTTTATTAACTATGATATTTTATATAACAAAATTTTACATTTTCCATATTCACTACAGTAATACATTACTATCTATAATATTATTACTATGAAATTGTTCAAAGGACAATTTATGGTCTTTCAGTGATTAAGACTCGTATTTGTCACCATTGATTTCTTCATGAAAAATCCCACTCATGTATATAGAAAAAAGCATATGACATTATAAATTATAAAGCTTATTTTAAGACTAGAGTTATATGATTAAAATACTCAAACCTCAAGTAAACAAGTAGACATTTATCATAATTGGATTTAATTGTTAAGAACAGCCCTTCAAATATATATGTTCTTATAGTCTGTTGACATTTCAGAGAAGCTATTGGTCAAGAACCTCAAAATCCATCTTTTTATACTATAGATTTTAAAACCAATTTGGTAATAAACATGAAGTGGTCTTCTATAAAATATTGGTTTTCAAATGATTCCTCAGTAAGGAGTTTTTTGTTTTTTTGGTTTTTGTTTTCCCTTTTGTAGTAAAACCTTCCTCACAATTGTAATGGATAAAACAGATGAAGATAGATCTTTTCTAGGGGACTGAGGCCGTGGATTGGCCATAAACCTGCCTACCTGATCTCTCCCTTTTCTGCCGAGATCACTCCTGATGCACTTCTGTAGATTCAGGGTTCCGAGCACACCATCTGAAAACTGCTCATTCCATTAGCATCACTGATGAAAATCAATGTGATTCTTGGAGTGAATGATGGGTTTAAGGAAAAAGTCCTCCTAAAAAAGGCATCCACGCTTGCCCACTGTCTGCAAGCAAGTCAGAGGGGAGGGAGCACTCTGACCTAAGGACTAATTGCCAATCATTTTTAGGATATAAACAATGTCCAGTCCCATTACCTCTCCTTTGATGTGGGAGAAGTAGTTCACCAAGCATTCCAGTAACACGACTAATCAGTAACAGCAACTTATGTCACTTTCAGCTCAGTTAGTGTAAAGCCCATTCAAAGCCCTTCGGTCTCTTAATATTCTATGATGAACCAATGAGATGACTTCTTTCAGAAGGTGTGTTCGTAACATGGTGCCCTTGTATCTGCTGTCTCCTCTACGGACACAGGGAGCGGAACCCCTAAGCAGCGAGGTGTTTGCATTACATATGTGCTTCACTTCTTCACATAGAGAATGCTCTTCTCTTTTAATTTGGAGTCATTTTATCTCCTCCTCCAGATGCTGCACAAAGTCTCTATTTTTCAATATTTATATACAGATATATATTTATATTTTGACTAGAATCCTTAATAGAAGAAACTGTTTTTAATTTAAAAAGTAGCTTTGAAAAATTGGGGTCCCCAGGTGGCTTAGTTGGGTAAGCCTCCAACTCTTGATCTTGGCTTAGGTCATGATCTCACGGTTAGCGAGATCAAGCCCCGAGTCTGTTGTGGGGCTTTGTGCTGGCAGTGTGGAGCTGGCCCAGGATTCCCCTCTCTCTCCATCCCTCCCCTACCTGCATGCATGCTATCTCCCATAATAAATAAACATATTTTTAAAAATAAACAAATAAAAAGTAGCTTTGAAGAATCATTGATTAACAAAAGCATTCAACAAATATGTATTGAACAATTCCTGAAACACAGAAAGTGGTCATGAAATGTTGCAAATTAATAAGCAATAGTGCTTATGAGATGATTTGGAGTTTATGAATATATATGTACACAAAATACACACACAGATGCAAAATAACATTTGTAATATTTCATACTAAAGGTCAAGAATAAGAACAAGTTGGAGACTGTTCAAGGGAATATTTTCAAAAATTGTATTATTAGAATTTTGTGGTAGAAAAGGTAGGAGGAAAAACTACAATTATATCATTCGACGTTTAAGGCAAGATATGTTTTGGTTTAAAATTTTCAACAGAATCAGAATATGTTGTTTTGTCACTTAAAGCAGAGCAGGAAAATATTCTCATTTCTACGGCATTACCAATTCTATCTTCCTAAGAAGGACAATGCCGATGAGCCAGTAGCCAACTAGGCCTTTCTTCACTTTTAGGGTCTTAGTTTGCAGATAATGCCAAACGTATAGACAAGAGGGATCACTGGGGGCTGCTGGACATTGAGGGAATTAGACCACAGGACACACACATACTGTCCCATCTGCTCCAGAGTCCAGAACCGTGGGACAGCGTTAGTGACAATGCCATGCCTCTCCAACTATCTGGGGTAAGGGCTAATTTTTTTCTTTTTCTGGTTTTATTGCCTACCCATTAAGAAACTTTATAAAGTACATTAAAAATGAATCTCCTAGGGTGCCTGGCTGGATAATCATCCAACTCTTGATTTCGGCTAGGTCATGATCTCATGGTTCATGAGTTCCAGTCCAGCATCAGGCTCTGATCTGACAGTGTGGAGCCTGCTTGGGATTCCCCTCTCTCTCTCTCTGTCTCTCTGTCTCAAAATTAATAAACATTTAAAAAAACCTGAATCTCTTCATATATATACACACACACGAATATAGAAGCCCTTTTTTTAAAATATAATTAAATTCAACAGATCTAATAAAACCACTCCATCAAATCACTACAAAGCCTTCAAGCCTGGATTCTGACTTTTGGCCCTCATTCCTCTGAACTGGGAATGTGGGTAGCGCCACCAGACATCGTGTGCTGAATAGCTGATTCAGACAGTCCCAAAGCAAATCTCAAAAGGATGTGTAAAGGATCCATGTGATGCCTGTTTGATCCTCATTATTCATGGATTCTGTATTTGTAAATTCATCTAGTCACTGAGACCTTTTTTAACCCCCAAGATCAAGTTGAGTCACCCAATATGTATTCTTCCAGTTGAGGCATTGTAAGCAATGCTCCACGTCATGTTTCCACCCTCTTACTTAGGGTCGATTTATTAGCCACTTTTTCCACATTGTTATGCTTTTTGTTGGTAGTTTCACTGGTTAAAATGGCCTCAAGTGTAGTGCTGAAGTGCCGTCTACTGCTCTTAAGTACAAGAAGGTGGCGCAATGTGCCTTAGGAAGATGATACCTGTCCTGAGTAAGCCGAGCTCAGTCATGAGTTACAGGGCTGTTGGTCTTGAGACAAATGCTAATGAATTGACAAGATATATTTAAAACAGTGTCTTTAAACAAAAATACATTTAAAACACATTTATGTATTGATTGGTTGGGACCCAACTCTGTGTTTCTAGGAGTGTGGTTCAGTGTTAGTTAAAACAACGTTCTTGGTGACCTCACAGAATATAATTACCACAAATAATGAGAAATAACAGTATATACCACATATTCCTCACAGGAGCATGATAAATCACTTTTTTCCCAAGTAATCCTAGAAACTGTTTAAAAAATATACTTTAGAAAGTGGCATGCAGAAAAATGAACCACTTTCTCACACCATACACAAAAATAAACTCAACATGGATGAAAGACCTGAATGTAAGACAGGAAATCATCAAAATCTTAGAGAAGAAACCAGGCAAAAACCTCTTTGACCTTGGCCACAACAACTTCTTACTCAACACTCAACACATCTGTGAGGCCAGGGAAATAAAAGCAAAAATCAGCTATTGGGAATCTCATCAAAATAAAAAGCTTCTGTACAGCAAAGAAAACAATCAGCAAAACTAATAGGCAACCGACGGAATGGGAGAAGATATTTGCAAATGACACATCAGAGAAAGGGTTAGTATCCAAAATCAATAAAGAACTTATCAAATTTAACACCCAAAAACAAATAATCTAGTGAAGAAATGGGCAAAAGACATGAATAGACACTTATCCAAAGAAGACATTCAGATGGCTAACAGACACACGAAAAAATGCTCAGCATCACTCATCATCAGAGAGATACAAATCAAAACCACCATGGAGATATCACTTCACACGTGTCAGAATGACTAACATTAACAAGTCAGGCAACAGCAGATGCTGGCGAGGATGCGGAGAAAAGGATCTCTTGTATTGCTGGTGGGAATGGAAACTGGTGCAGCCACTCTGGAAAACAGTATGGAGGTTCCTCAGAAATTTTAAAGTAGAACTACCCTACAGCCCAGTAACTGCACTACTAGGTATTTATCCATGGGTACGGGTATGCTGTTTTGAAGGGGCACATGCACCCCAAAGTTTACAGCAGCACTATCAACAATAGCCAAGGTATGGAAAGAGTCTAAATGTCCATTGATAGATGAATGGATAAAGAAGATGTGGTGTGTATGTATATATATACATATATATATGTATATATATGTATATAAATGTGTGTGTGTATAATATTTGTACGTATTATATATGTATATAATGAAATATAACTTGGCAATCAAAAAGAATGAAATCTTGCCATTTGCAACTACGTGGATGGAGCTGGAGGGTATTATGCTAAGCAAAATTAGTCAGAGAAAGACAGATATCATATGACTTCACTCACATGAGGAATTTAAGATACTAAACACATGAACATAAGGGAAGGGAAGCAAAAAGAATATAAAAACAGAGAGGCAGAGAAAACGTAAGAGACTCTTAAATATAGAGAACAATCAGACGGTTTCTGGAGGGGTTGTGGGAGGGGGGATGGGCTAAGTGAGTAAGGGGCATTAAGGAATCTACTCCTCAAATCACTGGTGCACTAGATGCTAACTAACTTGGATGTAAACTAAACACGGAGTAAATTAAAAACAAATAAATAAAAATAATGTATTTTAAAACTACACTTAAATATTTTTTTAATGTTTATTTTTGGCAGAGAGACAGAGAGGGGGGTGTGAGAGGGGCAGAGAGAGAGGGATACACAGAATCCAAAGCAGGCTTCAAGCTCCATGCTGTCAGCACAGAGCCCGATGCGGGGCTCAAACCCACGAACCATGAGACTATGACCTGAGCTGGTCAGCCACGCAACCGACTGAGGCACCCAGGCGCCCCTTAAAAACACACTTCTTATGTGTTTAGTTTTTAATTGGTCAAGAAGAAACAAAAACATTTAAGATTCTATTATCTGATGATGGACAGAAAGATAAAATCTTCCTACATCTGCCTCTATTAATTCCTTGATTCATAGAACAAAAACAAAATATAGAAACCAAAAATGTCTGAAGTATTTTAGGGTTGTACTGTAAAAGAAAGATCGCTTCTAAATTTAGGCTTTGTTCCCATCACTAAAAATAAATCAACTGAGTATCTCTATGCATACTTATGAAGCTGCAACATTTATTTGTACTCCTTCTATAAAATAAATATTTCAGTTGCTTACAGAAGAGACTGTTTCTCTTTTTTAAAAAAGCATACACATATGACATAGAAATCAGATCATCAAAATGCTTTACAAGAATAATATTTTGGCCAGTCCTGGTTTAAGGGACCTACTGGATAATTAACTTATCTTTTGAGGTAAGTTTCAGTTCTTATAGTTTATGAATTAAGCAAACAGCAATTCTTTATATATTAAGGTCATAAGATGTGAACAAACAGCAGAAACCAACAAATTTCTCATATTGTAGATGAAGAAAACATTACGCCTAATTCTTAAGAAGTTAAATAGGCTTATATCAAAAATAAAAAAAATGGTTAAATAGTTAAACTAACGAAATAAATGAGCCCAATTTGGGATGCAGATTATTGGGCAGAAAACTTATTTTCATCAATGTACGGAATCCATCAATTCTGAAAAGAAGGTTCTGTGAGTATGAATATCACATGAAGCCTGGTACCTGTTTAACGTCTTTGTGTCCTACATTTTGTTTCGTGAAGTATGAGGGATGCCTACATTCTTACTAAGGCATTATTTTCACAAAGCAAGTCTACCCTGTGGCGCCTGGGTGGCTCAATCAATTAAGCACCCAACTTCAGCTCAGGTCATGATCTCATGGCTCCTAGGTTCAAGCTGCACGTCCGTCGGGCTCTGTGCTGACAGCTCAGAGCCTGGAGCCTGCTTCGGATTCTGTGTGTCCCTCTCTCTCTCTCTCTCTCCTCCTTCCCCACTCACACTCTGTCTCTCTCTCAAAAATAAACAGTAAATGCAAAAAAAAAAAAAAAAAAAAAAAAGCAAGTCTATCCTGCATAATTTGGGATTGAGATCTGGAAGGAAGAGTTTCTTGAGGTTTGAATGTCACCTGTAGTTACTGAGGAGAAAAAGCCTGCAAGGACTCTTGTGGTACAAAGGTTCCGATGACAAGAGCAGCCAAATAGAAACAAAGATCAGAAGAAATCATCAGGGAAATGACTGCTCCATGGTCTGCTGAAATTCTATGGAAGGCTGGAAGCCCTTTCCACTCCGGCAGGCTGCGGTTGCTCCCTAGGCTCCATTTTATAAACAGGACTCTCCTAAGATAGAGGGTCCCTCTGGACTACGTGATTGCATTGTATCATTAAAGGACAGTGATTAATAAATAAATGTTAAAAGGTTCTTTTACTTTATTCATATTTCTTTAAGTTTATTTGTTTATTTGGGGGGGCGGAGTTGGAGGGGGAGAGAGAGGGAGAGAGAGAATACCAAGCAGGTTCTGGCTGTCAGCACAGAGCCTGATATGGGGTTCAATCTCACCAACCATAAGATCACGACCTGTGCCAAAATCAAGAGTTGGATGCTTAACCCACTGAGTCACCCATGAGCCCCTAAATTATTTGTATTTCTTTTTTTAAATGTTCATTTATTTAGAGAGATAGAGAGCACACACACACACACACACACACACACACACACACACACAACATAGGGAGGCGCAAAGGGAGAAAGAGAGAATCCCAAACAGGCTCCATGCTCTTAGCACAGAACCCGACTGGAGGCTCGAACTCACTGACTGTGAGATAACCAAAACCAAGAGTTGGATGCTCAACCAACTGAGCCCCATATTGCTTATGCAGTTCTTTGATTTCACCCTTTTTCATAATGTTCCTTATCTTCTAGAAAGAATTTTAAAACAGAAAGAGCCTAACTAGCAGAGATATGCATATGCTAAGTAAACCAAAACTTTTCAAATTGATTCTTTTCATACCACTACGAAGGATTAATCTGTTCTGTCATCTTCTCATCCTGTCTCCCGGGCGTCCCTCTTCAGCAGCGCGTTAGCCTAGGAACGGAATCCTCCTTCCCATCATGTAACATATATACACATGTATGTAACGAACATGTGCTGATTGCTGTCAATTCCACAAATGAATTTAATTTTTCTCCAATCTCTTCCCCCAGATGTAATACATTAAAATTTTTGAGTCCATTCCACTTATGATACTTGGGTGGACCACCAAATTTCAGCGAATTTTCAGGCAAGCCGAGTCCAGCACAGCTGAAAATCTTCAGCTCACGTTTGATGGCCAAGCCATCTCCCCCTCCATTCTCAAGCAGGAGCCTTGAGGGAGGGGTAGGGAGAGCGGTTGGCCACCTCCTTTCTTGTCTTTCCAGCCTGGTGGGTGGAGGTGTGTTCCGGTGGGGGCTGGGCCCGCTCAGCTGTCCCCCGTGGCCTCATCCCTCCGGGTGCTGGACATCAGGAGGGAATGCAGGAGAAGAGGGACGAATGTCTCTTCCCTCCACTTGCACTCTGGACACACAGAAGTTGTGCTCGGGCTGAGGCTGACTGGCCATCCAGCTGCCTTGGGCCCCTGAGTGTCCCCTTCAGAGGGTCCTGAAGCCTTGCCCATTCACAGTTTCTGGACCGGAAACGGCCTCTCCCCAAGTCAACTGCTTGAAAATGACATGCCTGCCACACCCTATACCACGTCCCTAGATTACTACTGTCCCTTCGTCTATAATCCTGTGCCTATTTTAAAATCCTCACCATAACCTCAGTGATATAAAAGTCTTACCTCCTTCCCCGCGTTGTGTTCTGTGTGAAAGACATTTCTTACAACAAGATGCTCTCAAATAGGAAGGTGCTGTCTAGTGCAATACCCACGTGTTCAGGGCAAGAATCCAAAACGAGAGCACTGGCTTACCTGTGAAGTTATTTACTGAGCTCTATAGCTATCTTGATGTCATTTGCCTGTTTATAAGCATCAATATCTTACATCCCAGATCTAAAAGCCTCTGAAGTTGAAGATCATATCTGTTTACCTTGATACATGTACCTAGCATCATGCATTTGAAAATAAAACTGATAAACAAATCTTAATTAACTCAAACAGATTAGATACATCACTAGCTTTAGTTTGTGGAGATAAACTCAGAGAATTATGTTAATTATGAGAAATATTTTAGATGAGCTACCTCATTTCCATAAAATAATTCCGTCAAGAATGTATAATTAACAAAGAAAAATGTGTTAGATTCTTGTCACTATTGTAGTCTATTAATATTCATATATTTGACACACATTTTACCATCTCAAAAGTAGATAAAATGAGAAAAGAAACAGTTTCCCATGAGTATTATTTATCAGCTTTCACCTTATAAGTGTCACATCAATAAGCATATTTTAAATGACAGTACCGTCCGTAGCTATTATTTAAAAACCGAACTGTTTAATTTACTTTCAAATTAGTTAAAATTATTTTGAGGTAAGTTATCGCTACTAATAAAATATATTTTACCATTCCAGGTGTTGCATATTTGATTAATAGCAACACATTCAACTACATTAATATGTCAGCAAATAGACTGTAACATCTCATTAGTTCAGATGCTGAAGAATTAAATAAGTTTGGAGTGTGCCAATTTATTAATACTCTTGAAATTGACCTGTTTCCTCTCGATTTATGTCTAAATTTATAAGTGGTTTTGATAATTAAATTAAAATCAGGTCACTACCACGTACTCACAGGAGACTGAACAGATGCAAAAGAAATGTTTAATTGTGTTAGTTTCCTCCTCTATTCAAAATACTTTATGAATTATAAGCATTTCCTCATAATATTTTTATATCTCTAAGAGTGTTAAATACATTTTCCTTCCCATGGGAATAAATCATAATTCCATTCTGACCGAGGCCGTATGTGACAAAGAGTATTTTCTTTTTATGTAAAAATGTGCCAAAGTTAATGAAGAAATTACTTGGAGGAGAATGTTTTAACTTACAGATATTAACTTGTATTAATAGACCGTTTTTATTCCAAAGATCTCACAACTAAATCTCCAAAAATTTATTATGGTGGCCATACAGAAAACATATCCACAGCAAAATATAAGTGGGGAAAAATATCATCCTATAATCCCATAACCTTTCAAAATTTGCTTCTATATTTACTGTCATCTTTCAACTGGCTCAACATCCCTTATATATTGAGGGTAAGGTAAGGATTCATATTCCATACTTATTCCAATCCATCATATTAATGCACTGTGTATTGTTAAACTGTGTTATCTACCTATGTTATCCTAACTTCTCTGGGTTATTCCAGAACTCTCTATTGCATTGCATCCTCACATTTAAGAAAAAAATTTTAATGTTTATTCATTTTTGAGAGAGACAGAGACAGAGCTTGGGGAGGGGAGAGGGACAGAGAGAGAGGGAGACACAGAATCTGAAGCAGGCTCCAGGCTCTGAGCTGTCAGCACAGAACCCGATGCAGGGCTCGAACTCAAGAACCAAGAGATCATGACCTGAGGCGAAGTTGGACGCCTAACTTATTGAGCCATGCAGGTGCTCCTCATTCTCACATTTTTAACTTCTAACTGGAACCCTTCTACACCAAAGTGGTCCAGTCAAGAAGGAAACCAAAACTTAAAATTTAGATTTGGATGAAACTTAGGGACCATTAAGCCCACAGCACTTTAAAACATCACCTCCAGGGTTTCACTCACCTGTAAAGCCAACTGGCACTAGGAGCTTCCAAAAGTTGAAAGTTCCTCTAAGCTTTATTTTCAAACTTTCAATTTACATTTCAAACAGCATTGTCACTGTAGGGTTATCATAAACTCTATGAAACACACGACAATACACAGAATTGTCACTTTCTCTCTCGTGCTACAAGGAGCCTACTTATGAAGCCTGCTATGCAAAGAAGTTCAGTGATAGGGTCTTTAATGGAATTTGCATAATCACAAACTCAACTAGTAAATCCAAATAATCTCTTGTTGTGTTCATAAAAATGGGAATTGTGACACATGTTCCACTGCCCCCCCCTGGATTCCCTCACACTCACTGTTCTCTGCTGGGTCCAGAGGTTGATCTGTAAGGACCTTTATCTGGCTCCAGGTGGGTTCTGACAAAGGAGAAGGTCAGTGAGCTCTGGGAAGGCTAAGAAGTGGGTTGCACTGCTTGGTCCCTCACTTCCTCTCCCTGGCCTCTGCAGGTACCGGTGTGACTCTTCTCTTCCAGGCCAACTCCACAGGGTTGGCCAATTCCTTTGTCAACTTCGGCCTCACTGCTGGTCACCATCGCTCCTTCGGCCCCAGTGCTGGTCACCCATCCTCCCAGCTAGGGCTGGAAGAGGCTGACTCTCGTGTTCTCCTGCCTTTTGCTGGTTTCCCTCAACTCATCTAAGACCTGCCACATTGTCTGCAGTAAGGCTTCTCCAACGCTCCTTTGGAAAGTGCCATCTGTTTCCTCCTGAAGCCCTGACTGACAAAGTGACAGTTACCTGTGTCTTCCAAAACCCATCTGATTGCTGCCCCACTCTTGAGAAAATAGACAAAACTCATGAGTTCTCAGGTATTCATTATGAGATAAAGAGTTTATAAATATCTAGACAATTTCTTGCTCATATATATAGCCCATATGTGAAAACTCAAATATGTGCACATAGCCAGAAGAAAACCTCTTCCTATGTGCTAAAGAAAGGTAATTCAAAAGATGGTAACTCTTTTGTTACCATCTTTTTGTAAGATTTGTCTTACAATCGGCAAATGGATCAACTCAGTAATGTTTAAGTCTCAAACAACGGTCTGTGGAGAACAGCATTTAAAAACATTAAGTAATTGTAACAAGTGGCTCTTATTGTTTAATGCTTGTTTGATAGGAAGAGAAGATGAGCATTGATAAAAGAGAATGGAGAAAAATCCAGCTTTTCAAGCAAAAAGCCAGACAGGAATAGCTGTTACATATTTACTAGAAGAGATGGTAAGTTTAAAGGAAAACAGTGAGTTTTCAAGCAGATAGATTACTCAGCACAATGCCCGTGAGAATCAAGCTTCCTTATCGTCAGGAACACAATTTCAGGGAAAGCCAGGACAAGTGAGGTGAGGGCTCACTTAGAGGAGTGTTAAAGGCAATGTTTAGCAGCACAGAAAATGCCGAGTTTCTCTCTTCAAAATATAAAACTATTTGCCAATTCTGTGGAAAACGTTTCTTTTTCCCCCTTTGTTCTGTACTTCTAATTTCAAAGCACTTTATTTTTCACCATCTCATGATGGGCAAATCACGAAATACTAAGTAGGTATTCGTAATCACCACTTCCACATGGGCTGATCTCAGTGCTTAGTTTTACTTTATGGCTTACAAACGGCTCGCTCCTGATAAGATAAATACTTTGTTTTTCTGCCTTACCCAGTGAAAATCAGATGCCAATACCATCTTCTACTTAGCTAGTTTCTTTCTTTTCTCTAAAACAGTTGAATGTGTTATATGAATAACATATGCATGAAGTAGATTAAACTGTTGTTTAATAGTTGTGCTGAAGCAGATTAAACTATTAAGGTATACCATTGTTATTTATTAGCCACACTATTCATTCACCAGTGATTTGCTGAACTTTTCCTTAACATGTAGCAATTGGTACAAATGTTCCCACCTGGAATTCCAAAGTGAAGGGTTCACCTAATCCAGGTTTATTTGGGAACTTCTACAGTATTTAAATTTTACCTAGGATAAACATTTTTTTTAAATATCTGGAATAGATACATTGGTATTTAATAAAGGATTACATTCTGTCACACCTTTTGGTTTATGTTTTTACTTAGAGATAAATGATATCATTGCCTGTGGTATTTCTGAAGACATTATTTTAAATTTTTTTTTTTCTAGGTGAGAGAGAGAGAGACAGCGTGAACAGGGGAGGGTCAGAGACAGAGGGAGACACAGACTCTGAAATTGGCTCCAGGCTCTGAGCTGACAGTCAGCACAGAGCCCGACGCGGGGCTCGAACCCACAAACCGCAAGATCATGACCTAAGCGAAAGTCAGACACTTAATCGACTAAGCCACCCAGTCACCCCCAAAGACATTATTTTAGTTTTGTGATTAACAAGAACTCTGAAGGTCATATTAGTTTTCGTTTTTGACAAAAATCACTCTGAGTTCTGAAAACACCGACTGTAAAGTATTGCATTGGGGAGCCTTTAGAATTCCGTTAGTTATGCTATGACCAAAGATCTTCTTGCCGAAGGGGCATAGAGAGTTCCCCAGGAAGGTGCATATTTGTTGGTTCCAAAATGAAAAATGTCACCGAACAGTTTCAGCACATTTTCTAATGAATAGGCCCTTGGAATATATTTAATCCTATAGAAGAGTCAAATTCCAATTCCTTGTAGGTAAAAATTTATTTTTAGGATCTAAGCATAAATAATAAAACGAACGGTTCTTATTCATATCAGAATAGAGCAGCCTGAATTTCCCTTGTATCCCAAAATTTAGCATCAGGGTTGTTCACTCTATCAGATTTGTTTTTCCAATGTTCAGGGGGCCACGCTGCTTTTATAATTACACATGCACAAGTGTTTCAAAAAAAAAAAAGAAAGAAAGAAGAGAGAGAAGGCACATGTGCATACACAAGAGAGGAGAAAGGGGGAGAGAGGGAGACAGAGAAAGAAAAGGAAGAACAGCTTCCCCCACCCACACTCACATAATAAAAGCTGTATTATGGAGGATACATATAAAAAAAAATAATTTTGCAATATGCTCTCAGTTCCTGAAAATTCTATTGTAATGAAGCTTTTTCCATGGTTTTCATCCCTTCAACAGGAAGAATAATGCTGCCTGAAATAAAGGGGTCATTGAGTCTGAAAGCTGGCTTTTCTTGAATCTCTACTGAGTCTTAAAAGCCTGGGTATGTTGGAAAAGAAATAATATTCCTCATTTTTAGAAGCCCATTTTACACTCAAGAGCAAAGCATGAAGCCACTGTCAGAGAACAGGACGGCTAAAATGGAAGAGCTATATTACCCCTGACAGGAGCCGCCCTATGTGTTTGGGAGGAAGACAGGGAAAGCAGAGAGAGAAAAATGAGGGCAGATTCCAGAAGTCTGCAGTCTTCCTGATCCTCCATTAGGTTTCTACTTGGGGGGAGGGTATAGAAAAACTCAGAAAGGGTGAGTAGGAGCTAAAAGCAAAGGGACAGGCACGTATCTTGCCATCCACTTATAACTGTAAGAGGCGGTGCCCGTCCAGGGGCTGCACAGTGAGTGGCCAAAGCAGCTGAAGATCATTCCAGTAACCGCTGAGATGAAGAGAGAGAGCGCACAGAATGGGAGTCTTAAGGCTCTTTCCCTCAGCAAGCTGGTGACAGGGAAGGACCCCCAAATCCCTGTAAATTACCCACAAGGACAAGGGTGCCATGAAGCCACCTCCGTGAGGGCTGAGTTGACCCCAAAGTAGAGAGACTTACAGTTGAGGGTTGAGGACTGAGACCAGATGCCAAACAGGGTGATACGGATGGGTCCTCGGTGGCGGCCAGAACTCAGGTGAGTCTGTGCTAACAGGGACCAGGACGTGGCCGTGACAGAAAACATTCTATCTACGGGGACTGTGGCAGAGACATCCTTACTGTGATGATGCAAAGTAATCTGGAATATTTTCATACCTTTTTGTAATCCAGTTTTTTAACTTTTAACTAAAAATAGATTTATAATGGAGGTTATAATTAGGGGTGCCAGACATAGTAAATAAAAATACAAACACCACAGGAGGATTTACTCCTACTAAAAAATATTCACTGTGTATCTGAAATTCAAATTTAACTGTGTAGCCTGTATTCCCTCTGACAAGCCTAGTTGTAATTAAGTGGCAAGTTTGAACTTTTTCTCAAAGTTAGGAAGCACGATTTTACTAGATACGTAAAATAAGGAATGTGAATTTTTTTCCCCACCCAGGTCTGTACTTGTTAAATTTTAACTCTTCCACATGAGGTAAACACAAAATCTGCTTTTCTGTCTAACTTAAATGTTAACATTGCTATGAAATGAAAGAAGCAAATGCCAGCACACTTTTCTTTGAAGAGGTTTCAAATACTACGTGAGTCTTCCACACAGATAAGAACAGGCTGAAAACAACACCATGTGCACAACCTGGGCTTAAAGCTCCTTATTTCTTATGAAGAAGATATTCTTGAATTGGATAATGTGTTTGTCTCTAGGCAAGACTGTGACTGTAGACAAATGGAAAAAAGTTTCTTTGAAAGAAAGAATATAATGGGATCAGATGCATGTGGATTATTCCCCCAAATATTTCTCTTGATGAGGAACTGGATCAGAAGACGAAGAAAAAGAAGTTCTATCTCAAAATAAATGGGTAAGGTTAAAAAAAAAAGTTCTAGAAATTTCTGGAAAACCTCTCTCTTCCTGCGTAAATGTGAGTACTGGAGCTTAGTGCAAGGAGCAGTTACCAAAAAACGAGCAAATGAGAATTTCACAGCAACGTAATCTAGGGGTGCCCAGCTTCTTCTCCGCAGAAACCTTACCCCCACGGGCAGGAATAGTATCCACCACCTTTTCTTCTAAGGACTCTATGTCTCTGGGAATATTCTCAGTGTGGGGAGACTCAGGTGAGTTCAGCAAACGTGGAATGAGGGAGCAGCGTCCCGTGGGAGTGTGGCTTCCCTGGGCTGAGTGTCCCCCTCAGAATTTGACCTTCAATAACTACCTAGGCTCCACCTGCGTTTGCTATGTCTCCTTGGCCTCAAGTGAAGGTTGGTTTTCTGATGTTGACTCCTGGCTATTCCCAAAATGAATTGGAGGAACCATTTCTTAGGTGAGGTTCCACCTCAGTTTCCTTACATGTAAAAGGGGGGCATTTACGGTGCCTAAGTAATAGAATTCTTTGGGAAAATGATATAAGCCATGCAAAACACCAATCACAGTCCCTGCTCAACAATCATGTAAACTAATAACCTTATTACTATTACTATTATTATCATTATTTCATAATCAACACTGTAAGGTAAGGATCATGATGAATTGGAGGCAACAGGAGTATAAGAAACTTGGTTACATGTAATTGGCCATGAAAACAATGGGGTAAAACAATTCACTGGAAAGAACAGAGGCAAATGGAAAGTTTCTCTATACTTCCTGCTTAGCCAAGAACTATTGTCTATTGAGACATCAGAAACATTCAGTCATCCAATATTTATTGATAAGAATTTTTTTAGGTATGATAATGTTGCAAAAGTATTTTCAATAGTCTCTCTTAATTTTTTTCTCTCCTGTCCCTCAGTCCACCATTCACCTTTAACATAACAGCCAGAGTGGTCTTTAATAAATATAGATCAGTAAGGACAAATTTCTGCTTCAAAACTGTCCAATGTCTTCAGAGAACATCAGATAAAATCCAAACAGCGTGCCATGACTTATAAGTGCCACTTGATTAATCAGTCTTGTGTACATAGTTCCCAATCCTCACCATCAGGCTCCATTTGTATTTTTCAAATATACTAAGCGGGTTCCCTAACTTCAGAATGCCCTTCTTGCATCACACTTTAAAAAAAAAAAGAAGAAGGGAGGGTACCTGGGTGGCTTAGTCAGTTAGATGGTTGACTTCAGCTCAGGTCATAATCTCCTGGTTCATGAGTTCAAGCCCCGCATCGAGCTTTGTGTTGACAACTCAGAGCCTGGAGTCTTCTTTCGATTCTGTGTCTCCCTCTCTCTATGCACCCCCCCTCAAAAATAAATACACATTAAAAAAGAAAAAAAGAAAAAGAGTGCCAGGGTGACTGAGTCAGTTAAGCATCTAGCTTTTGATTTCAGCTCAGGTCATGATTTCACGGTTTGTGATTTCCAGCCCCACATCTGGGCTGAAAACACAGAGCCTGCTTGGGATTCTCTCTCTTTCTCTCTCTCTCTCTCTCTCCCTCTCTCTCTGCATCTCCCCCACTTATGCTCTTTTTCTCTCTCTCTCTCTCTCTCAAAATAAATAAATAGACTTAAAAAAAATAAAAAGAATCCTTAGGTAGCATTTATTTTCATCTATTTCTTTATTCTCAAGTATTTATTTGGGGTCTCCATCCTTTAAAATAAAAGCCCCCTAAGAACAGAACTGAAATGCTCCACCTCAGCACCTAAGTCAAAACCAACAACTAGTGGTTAAGTGCCTGAAAAAGGTCTTATACTTTGTTTTCTACTCCTTTATTAACATATTATCTGTGCAAGTCTCTGGACTAGTTCATAAATTACATGAATTTATATGTATTTTTAAAAAATAACCCCCAAACTAGATTACCATTTCTACTAATTTTTAAAAATTATCTTTCCCCTCCTTCAAAGCAAACACACAAATTTAAAAAATTTGATTTTAAAATACCGTATTACTTAAACCAAGGGTAATGACAAAAAAGCTTTCCAATTTTAACTTATACAGAACCAAGAATAAAACAAGCAAACTCCTAAAGCAAATAAAGTAGAATCTACTTGTTTTATGAAATATCCAGCCCTCAGGAGATACCGGAGATTTATGCGGCCGTGTTTTGAGCTCTGACTCGTTGGGATCGTGTCCCACAATTTCTGGGTGCGCTCCACACAGTTTTTCTTATTTCAGTGCAAGTAGTAGAAACAAGACCCAACGCCTTGAGTCCCTACACAAAGCAGATATAAGAGATGTCATCTTCAAAGACACCTGCTCACCCAGCTCGTGTTGTCCCAAATCCCCGTGTGGTTATGAAACCCGGGGATGGCTCGCTCTGAAGGATGTCCCAAGTTCTGCCTTGGCTTTTGTTTCAGAACACAAAGCCCCCGGTCCCCCCACCTCTCCAGACTGCGGCTGTCTAACCACATTCCCGTTCTCCACCTTCCTTCCACTCCACCATTCACAAACTACTCCAGAAAGTGCTTCCACCCGTCTGGTAAGCGGCGGCAATTAAATCCTTCAGCCGATGACCGTGTCATACCCTTATCTCAGTCTGAAACCTATAAGGGCCCCCGATCTTACTGTGCGTCAGATGCAACAGGAGGCATAATGTCTTTCAGCTTCGAATCCTCCACCCTGCTTTATCTCTGCTTCTCAGATCACAGGAAGTGGAGGACACCGAGATGGACACAGGTGGATGTTTTGTGTTTATGAGCCGGTCGGTGTGGCACAGACGGGACAGAGGGAGACAGAGGGCCTCACCCCGCTCCCGGGGGCTGGAGGCAGCAGGCGTGGCCGCAGCCAGCCTCCTGGAAAGCAGCCGACAGGGTGCGGGGAAGCACCGGCCAGAGCCTGCGCTCTGCCTTCTGCGGGAAAGGCCAGGCCGGGCCGGGAACGGAGCAGGACTCGGGTATCCGAACGCTTCTGTGGGGCTCTGGCCGCTAGGGGTGGCCCCTGGCCCTGGGGGTGCACAGGTCAGATGGAGGAGGTCAGGCACGCCCCAGGCTAGTCCTCTGCTATTTCTGGAAATTGAGTCCCTACGTAGGTGTGGTCTCTCCAAGCCAGGAAGGTTTTTAACTGTCAAAACAATGCGGTTCACGGAAAAAATACATACGTGTGTGTGTGTGTGTAGACAGTTATAAAGATATATAATATATAGTATATACATATGTACACAAAATAATCATATCCACACAGTATATACACAGTATATACACACAATATAATTTTTACTGCATTCTACTACATAAACACTGCACACACACACACACACACACACACACACACACACACACAGTGGCAGCCTTATCTACAGAGCCATACATTCCTTAGATACATTCCTTAGGGTACAGACACTGCCTATGACCTCCCATAGGGCCTGGTGCATACTAGGCGATGACATTCATTGCGTGCGTTATCCACGTATTGAGTTTAACCAAGTTTCACGTTCTAAGTGGAGCAGAGTTTAATGGGAGAATTATGTTCAGTGACAGGTTTCTATTTGTCAGGTAAGGATTCATAATTTGCCTCCTGAAATACAGATGCCTCCTTCACTGTATACAAGGACAGTAATTCCATTGTAATGAGAAATATCAAGTTGCCACCTTTATATAATGGCAACTTGTGTATATGATACAAGCCAAGGAATGATACATGAATCATGATAATCACCTAAGGAGGATAAATTATGAATTAATAATGAGCCACAGTAAGAAACAAGGAGGGGGTTTCATTTCATTTGAAAATGTAATAAAATAACGGCAAAATTAAATCACTGCCTATTGCATGGCATAACGTTCTTCAGGACTGCAAGCCGTTTCCCCATGCTGTAACTCACAGTGTGATTAGGAAACTATCATACTCTCTTTAAATCCTTTCAGTAACTATTTACGTCTCCCATCCCTTCTGATACAGACACCACAACAAAAATAACAGTTGCAAATACCAGTACTAACAGTTTATACTGTTAGTAATAACTAAGAGTTATTTTGTGTAACTCACAAAATAATTAATACAAATGATATAGAAAACTGCATACTTCCACAGACTTTTGGGGGTATTTCTGGTATACTAAGTGTTTGATTATCAGGTGGCACATGGAGGAAATTCTTTTTTGTAAAAAGCACCAATTTTGTCATCATATAAGAGAGATAAGAAATTAGCTGATTTGGTAATATCTAGCTTTACAGAATGCGCATGCAAAATTATTAATCTATACGCTTTTATGAGTCAAATACAAATTTGTTGAATACACACGAGAAAAGAAAACTCTGCATATCCTTAAAAAACAATGGAATGGTGTTTTAATGTATTTTTATTTCTTACAGAACAAGACCACTTCATATTCCTGATTCACAACAAATTTTTACTTAGCAATTTTTTACTTAGGCTAAAGTAAACACTTGCACTTTTTTTTTATTACATTTAATTCTTTTGAACATGGCCTTCTGTTCTCATTTATGAATTATCAGTAACTGTAAGAATGACTCTATTGGCACATGACCTCTTCTCTTTTAGCAGCTGTAAAAGAATAGGGTGTATTTTAATCATTCTTTCAAACATTTATGAATCTCAGCCTCCTCTTTATTTACAATATTATTAAACAAGATACTGGCTGGCTAACAGTCTGCCTGCATTGCATTATACAAACAGAACTGGTCCTTGCCACCCCCACCCCAAATCAGTAAGTTAAAATTAGTCATGACCTCTCTGATGCTGTTAGCTTTCCTAGCCACTGAATGCTTTCATGATATTCCCTTCTTCCTCCTTAAGAACAAAAGCAAAGGAAATCCATATTTCCCTGGTATCAACATAAAAGTCACTTGGATCAATACTGTATTCATTAGAAAAGTATATTTCATTATGGACAGAAGAGAAAGGGCCTGCCTTTCTTCTTCCTCTTCTCCTCCTGTCTTCACTCTCTCCCTTCTTCCCCTTCTCTCCCTCGCTCCCTCCCTCTGTGTATGTCCCCCCTACCTGGGGTCTCTGAGATCTTTGTTCATTTGAAAGTATATGATTTTTTTTCCAGTTTGAGAAATGTATTAAAATAAAAACAAGGATCACTTGTCCGTAGAAATAGTCATTTGCCCTATGTGTGGTACTAAGAGCAGAAAAGCAATTTTATTTTGTTTTTTTAATTTTTTAAATCTTTTATTTATTTTTGAGAGAGAGATAGAGACAGCGTGAGAAGGGGAGAGTCAGAGAGAGGGGGAGATACAGAATCTGAAACAGGCTCCAGGCTCTGAGCTAGCTGTCAGCACAGAGCCTGACATGGGGCTTGAACCCACTAACCGTGAGATCATGACCTGAGCCAAAGTTGGACACTTAACGAACTGAGCCACCCAGGCACCCCAGAAAAGCAATTTTAAATATATTTTTTAAATCACAAAATATATCAGTTAAGGCACTACACCCCGTCCCATGTTTTCAATAAATATGCTGTTGTTTTAAAAAGGCAGTAATGAGTACCTCTGGTTATTAAAGCAATACAGGCACTATTCTAGTAAAGGCAGTTAGGTTTTGCTGTGGCCATCGTATGTAATTTATTCTCAAAAGAGCTTTCATTAACTAAGATTAGCATTAAAAAAAAACTGAGAATATGAAAAAAAATCAGTTTTCTCTTTCCAATATTTTCCAGTAATTTCCAGTGTTAAGTCTCTCCCAGAGGGACCTAGGCACACAAGGTACTATTTCTTCATCTATTCTTTAGCAACAAGGAATTGTGTATAAAGTACAAAAGATCACCTCGCAATAAGTAAAGCCATTGGAGATTAGGTGTCTTGGCATAACATGAGTCTTTGGAAAAGTTTTGTTGTGGTGGTTGTTGTGATTTTTGCAGCCATACTAAGATCATCAGCTTTGGGAAACCCCTCGACCTCCTGGCATCCAAAAAGGCTGCTTTGTAAGTGCCCTGCTGCAAGGAGCTTAGCTGAGCAACCAGGGGCGCATGGACCGGGCAGACAGGGCACCGGACGGGCAGTCAAGCGGAGGTGTGCCCGTTCGGGCCCCGGTACCTCCTACACGATGCCCGCGGTGCGTTTTGCGGGCAGCCTCAGCAGCTCACGGAGCATGCGCTATGCACCGTCCAGCGTGGTCCCCCTGTGAGCCGGGACCGTTGGAGGCCACGTTTTCTGCGGTCGCTTCCCTTCCCGGGAGCTCGCTAGTCTGATGGCGTGAACTAGTTTTCTTAACTAATGATGGAGTAGTTTGAGGATCCTTCCTTCTTCACCCTGCTTTCGTTGTTTTTGCAAACCTTTCAAGGCAGGAAAAATGTGTGCCATTTTATATTATATTTAAACTTGGGAACTAATAATTTGAGAGTCAGAGAGCCCATGTGCACATATGCAAACACTCACAAAGGCAAGCAGGGGAGGGGCAGAGGGCGAGGGAGAGAGGGAATCTTAAGCAGGCTCCATGCCCAGCTCAGGGCCCAAGGCGGGCTTGATCTCACAACTGTGAGATCATGACCTGAGCTGAAATCAAGAATCGGATGCTTATCTCACTGAGCCACCCAGGTGCCCTACCCAAAGAATAATTTTATTAGGAATTTTGCTTACTCTTGTATAGTTATGGCACAAAAGAACAAAAAGTAAACTCATGTTCTGTCTTAAATAAAGATATAAATCCATCAATATTTACTTTCCATTATTTTAATTTTTTAATGTTTGTTTTTGAGAGAGGGACAGAGTGTAAGTGAGGGATGGGAAGAGAGAAGACAGAGGGAGACACAGAATCAGACGCAGGCTCTAGGCTCTGAGCCATCAGCATAGAGCCCGACTCAGGGGCTTGAACTCATGAACTGGGAGATCATGACCTGAACTGAAGTCAGACACTTAACTGAGTGAGCCACCCAGGTGACCCATTATTTTAACATTATTAGAAAATTAAGGTCCTCCAATCTAGAATAGAAATAAAATGGGCCAAATAATAAGATCAATGAATTGGTTTTGCTATGAATGTGCGTGTATGAGTGCGTGTGTGTGTGTGTGTGTGTGTGTGTGTGTGTGCATGTTTACAATCTTTTTTCCCATGTTTGGGTTTAACAAGTTTTAAATTTCAGTAACATGAGACCACACTGAATGAAGCCAAGTTTAACTTCTTTAGTGAGCAAATGTACCTAATAGCCAATTAGGTTATGTAAAGATGTTACAAGGAAACATAATTTTAAGTGAAAGTTAACTTGAAGTGTATCTGAACAGTATTTAGTTTAACAGGTGTGATCTGAAATTTAAAAATAGAGGGTTTTTCCATAAAATACCTCGGAATAAACCTAACCAAGGATACAAGAGATCTGTATGATGAAAACTATAGAAAACTTATGAAGGAAATTGAAGAAGACACAAAGAAATGGAAAAACATTCCATGCTCATGGATAGGAAGAATAAATATAGTTAAGATGTCATTACTACCTAAGGCACTCTACACATTCAATGCAATTCCAATCAAAATTGCAACGGCATACTTCTCAAAACTAGAACAAACTATCCAAAAATTTGTATGGAACCACAAAAGACCCCGAATAGCCAAAGTAATCCTGAAAAATAAAACCAAAAGGGGAGGGATCACCATCCCAGACTTTAGCCTCTACTACAAAGCTGTCATCATCAAGACAGTATGGTATTGGCACAAAAACAGACACATAGACCAATGGAACAGAATCGAGAACTCAGAAGTGGACCCAAAAGTATACAGCCAACTAATCTTTGACAAAGCAGGAAAGAATATCCAATGGAAAAAAGACAGCCTTTTTAACAGATGGTGTTGGGAGAACTGGACAGCAACATGCAGAAGAATGAAACTAGATCATTTTCTCACACCATGCACAAAAATAAACTCAAAATGGATAAAGGACCTGAACGTGAGACAGGAAACTATCAACACCCTAGAGGAGAAAGCAGGAAACAACCTCCTTGACCTCCACCGCAGCAACTTCTTACTTGACACATCCCCAAAAGCAAGGGAATCAAGAGCAAAAATAAACTGTTGGGACCTCATCAAGATTAAAAGCTTCTGCACAGCCAAGGAAACAACCCAGAAAATTAATAGGCAACCAACGGAATGGGAAAAGATAGTTGCAAATGACATATCAGATAAAGGGTTGATATCCAGAATCTACAAAGAACTCACCAAACTACACGCCCGAAAAACAAACAACCCAGTGAAGAAATGGGCAGAAGATATGAACAGACACTTCTCCAAAGAGGACATCCAGATGGCCAACAGACACATGAAACGATGCTCAGCCTCCCTCCTCATCAGGGAAATACAAATCAAAACCACACTGAGATACCACCTCACACCAGTCAGAGTGGCTAAAATGAGCCAATCAGAGAACTCTAGATGCTGGCGAGGATGTGGAGAAACGGGCACCCTCCTACACTGTTGGTGGGAATGTAAACTGGTACAGCCCCTCTGGAAAACAGTGTGGAGGTTCCTCAGGAAACTAACAATAGAACTCCCCTAGGACCCAGCAATAGCACTGCTAGGAATTTACCCAAGGGATACAGAAATGCTGATGCATAGGAGCACATGTACCCCAATGTTCATAGCAGCACTCTCCACAATAGCTAAAACATGGAAAGAGCCTAAGTGTCCATCAACGGATGAATGGATCAAGAAGATGTGGTTTATCTATACCATGGAATACTACATGGCAATGAGAAACAATGAAATCTGGCCATGTGTAGCAACATGGATGGACCTTGAGGGTGTTATGCTGAGCGAAATAAGTCAGGCAGAGAAGGACAAATATCATATGTTTGCACGTATAGAGGATTAGGAGGAACTTGACGGAGGACCAAGGGGGAGAAGAAGGGCGGAAATGGTGGGGGAAAGGGAGAGAGGCAAACCATGAGAGACTCTTGAATGCTGACAAAAACTGAGGACTGATGGATGTGGGGGGGGAGGGGGTGGGCATGGAGGAGGGCACTTGTGGGGATGAGCACTGGGTGTTATGTGGAAACTAATCTGACAATAAACTATTTGTAAAAAAAAAAAAAAAAAATAGAGGGTTTTTCCCTCCTGTTCTGTTTTTGCTGGTCCCTCAGGACCTGATTAATTTTATGTAATATAGTCTATATCTTTAAAGGCATTCTATCGTTTACATTGTTTATTGATTCAGGGTGGTTCTGCTCACAATAAGCACAAATCATAAAACTTTTGACAAATGTAAGGCATCTGGAATATTTGAGCTATCGAATTTTAATATTATGTATCCACAATAGCTCACAGATATTGACAAGGAAATAAAGGCGATACTATGTACTACCTTCAGGGTCTCATAACCTAATGTAAAGTCCCATTTAAACACAAAATATCGAACTGTTGTCACCAAACTGACAGCATATCTCAGGATGAAGACGGAGACAATGCTGGGAATAGGTTTTTCTTTGAGGAATTGGAAAATGGACCATAATAACTAAAATAAAAAGAGCCAAAATAAACATTCCCTCTGCTGTAATGCACATCTTGTTTATAATCTCCTGAGACAAGCTTTCAACTTACCAGGTTTTCAGAGAATGTCAATCCCACATCAGGATATGTGACAAATTACTGGAATTCACATTGATTAGATGATTTCTTTTCGGATGTGAGTCTATCATTATGCAAACATGTTTATGGAAACAACACTCACGCTGTTAGGTTATTATACTCATTAAGTGTGCTACAATTTACAATTACATTTGAAGCCCAGGACGCAACTGCGTACTTTAAAAATTGCCAAATCTTTAGATGGCCCAGATCTTTATGCTTTTAGGTCCAGTGTTCAGAATGCTAGAAATGCAGGAGGAAGCAACTGAAGTAACAAAATATCAACCAAAGTCTATAGTGAATATTATTTTCAAACAAAAGCAGATGAAATTACAATGATTAAGCTTTATTTGGTGTCAACAGGATGCTAAGACCTATCCTGCTGACACAGACACAAAAGCATGATATTTAAATGAGAGAGGGCACAATTCAGATTAAATCACACACACACACACACACACACACGACAGAGAAAGACAATCTCCTTGCAGCACATGTAACTGTAACTTCTTTGTCAAGAGTCTTATTCAGAAATGAGTTAGTTCAATGTTTCAGTTATTCTGATGACAAAACTTTAGTGTTTCAATAACAGGACACATTCCTGTGGGGCAAGGGAAGGGGTGTGGCCAACAGTAGGCAGAACCAGGTGGTCGGCTCTGAGTGCCCAGAGCTGTTGTAAATGGGAGAAGGAGGGCCAGCGAGACTGGGCGTGGCCACAAGACTTCCGTAATGTTTAACCGCAGACCTAACTTCCGAGAGTCGGGCTAAAAAGAAACCACTGGTGAAGGTGATGAAAAGCAGGTAGAACTGCCAGTCATCCCTCCTGGCTCAGAGAATTTAAAAGGCAGGACAGTTCTTAATGGCTTGAGTTACTTGGGCATAAAGTTGAAATAATTGCTCAAACTCCCAAGAGAAACCACCTTTCCAATGCTTAAATGCTATTAATCTGGATTTGTTGAATTGTGCACAGATTTGAGGGTTTTGTAATCTTCTAGGAGAAGGATTAATCAGCTAATACCCTCCATGAATGCTCTATAAAAAACATTTTTTAAAGCCAAAGCAATTCACTGAAGCTTCTAACAAAAATAAAGACCAAAAATCTAGCACAAATAGAACAGGGTTTTATTATGTGTTGAATAAATATATCTTTAAATACCCATGACATTTAGAATTTTTAATATCAAAATGGAAAGAATTAATGTAATAAAAATATTCATAGAAAGCTGATGTCTGAGGATACATTTTGTAAATATTTTTAACCATCACAGCTCAAGGGGGACGTGAGGACACACACACACACACACACACACACACACACACAGACATAACAGTTTATAAAGAAGACCAGCAACTAGCATTTCATTTACAGATAGTTAGTGAATGACATCTATCTTCCAGGACTTGTGCGAGCACTTGAGAACACCTGGTTACAAAACACAGGTGATACTCGCCTTCACAAACCAAATGCTTACTAGGAAACGCCAACAACTAGGCAATTAATATAATCATTAATATAATATGTACTATAACATACCATAATATGTAGTATAATAAAATATCAGTGATATAGGAGCAAACAGGGAAGATGCGACACCCTCACAATGTTAAGGAAGACAACATAGAAGAGGTATTGTATCCTACATACCTGAAAAATGATTAGCAGGTAAACACGGCTAGCATCTAACCAGACAAGAGAAGGAGAGGATGCAAAGAAAAGCTTTCTAGATGGAGTGAAGAGCAGGTAGAGGTGCCAAAGGTGACAGAGAGGGAGCAACAGCCATCGGGAAGCAATGAGCTCATTGTGTCTGGGGCTGAGCTATGTTCGAGGCAGACCAGAAAAGGCCTGATAGGTCTCAGTAAGGATTAAGGTTTTTGAACTGTTCCGAAAGGATTTAAGAGAGAAGGCAGACCTGAGTTTAATAGAATGACCGTCTTCCAGACGGAAGATGGTCGGAGAGGGCTAAAGGAGACGATGATGAATGGCTTGGCCATTTTTTTTTAATTGCTTGGCCATTTCCACCCCAACTTCTTGGGACATATACACACAAGCACAGACAAATGCGAAATGCTTTGAAAAATCGGTATGAGTTAAAAATGTTTTTGATTTTGTTTTTTAAAATTTTGAAAAGATGTTTATGGCAGTGGAAAGGAAAATAAGGACAGAGAGATCACTTAAAGACTAGAGAGGAAAACAATTGCGGGAAAGCATAACAATGGATTTAGTCTCCAGAAGTGGGTGTTATTCAGAGGAAAGTTGGAAAGAATTTAGAGCAGACTGGGGGTATGTGCTCCAGTGTAATCATACGGGATGAGTAAAGCAGTATTTTGATACCAGTAAGACTGTTAGGCATTTAGCAGGATGCTGAAAAGGTGAGAAGTAGGTGAGAAGATAAAGGAAATAGAAGACTGAAAATAAGAGTAAAATATCAAAGTAATTCTAGGAGACATTTCTGGGTCAGAGGAGTTTGAAAAATTTTCCAGTAAAATATTTATAAATGGGTACTGTGTGCGTGTGTGTGCGTGTGAGAGAGAGAGAGAGAGAGAGAAGTATCATCAAAGCCAAGACACAAAGTGCCTGCACCTGCAATAAACACGATCATTACTGGTAATAATAGTAGTAATGACAGCAAAGCTGCCATGAATGCACTTTGGGATGTATTAGTCAATTTAAGACTTCTCCTTGCTTTCCTCAAACATAGTATTTCCTTTCGTGTGTGTGTGTGTGTGCGCGTGCACACACACACACACACATACACACTAAAACAAATTAAAAGACCCAAACGTGAAGCGGGAGGGGATGCTGCTTTGCCAATTCGAAAATGAGCATGGTCTGGCTTGAGATGAGACTTCAGGACAGAAGTGAGCTTTCAAAACGATGTTGGTGAAATACAGAAAGAAAACAATACGTTTTCCAGATAGATGCCGCAACGTTGCCTGTTCTGCACAAGTCAAAAAATAACAGATTCATTGGCTTCAGCTGGAAAATAATAAATTCCCAAAAGTGTCAATTAATATACATTTTTCATACCAATGAATTTGCCAGCTCTCTGTGAGTTTGCTAAAATTTCTTCACTGCCAATGGAAAGGTATAAATGACTTCATATTTCATTACTGTTTCAAAATATGTAATATGTATGTGGAAACAATATATGGAAGCATACATTGATCATGCCTATCCACTACATTATCTTTTTTTAAGTTTTATTTATTTATTTTGAGAGACACAGAGAGTGTGAACAGGAGAGGGGCGGGGCGGGGGGGAGAGAAACCCAAAGAGGTTTACACAGTATCAGCAGAGTGCATGTTGTGGGGCTTGAATTCATAAACCTGTGAGATCATGACCTAAGCCAAAATCAAGAGTCAGATGCTTAATCGACTGGCCACTCAGGTGCTCCATCCACTACTAAAGCATAAATGTATATTTAGTTTTACATGCATAAATTCTCATGGGTATCTTTCTTAATAGTGCATGTATATATGGATATATTATGTCAATATTATGTTATTCACATATTAGTACTACCAATTATATCTCCTTGTTAGTCTATCATATCAGGATACAAGAGTATCATCTGACTCATTATTGGTGATATTAACATTTACCATTTAGGTTGTGAATATCTGCTTTCCTGTTTTCAGCCAATCATTGATGATGCCTGAGGGATTCAATTATTACTTTTGTCCCTGTAAAAGAATACCTTTTTTTCCTATCACTCACTTTACATTTGAGTTTTGTCCCCCACCCAACACCCCTTTTATATTGCCACAGAGAGTAAGGAAACTGGTTGAAAGGGGGCTCAGTGACTTCCCTAGTGACAATTTAAACATCAAAATGAAGAGCAAGAGCAATTCATTATAAATTAAAAAAAAAAGAGTCTAGGGGCTCCTGGGTTGCTCAGTTGGTTGAGCATTTGAGTTCGGCTCAGGTCATGATCTCACAGCTAGTGGATTCAAGCCCCGCGTTGGGCTCTGTGCTGACAAATCAGAGCCAAGAGCCTGCTTCAGATTCTGTCTGTCTGTCTGTCTCTCTCTGCCCCCTGCCCCCGCTCACTCTCTGTCTTTCAAAAATGATAAAAGTTAAAAGGTTTTTTAAAAAAGAGTCCAGAAAAGTTATTGAAGAAATAAGCAAAATTCATTTTTACCCACAAATAACATACTAATAGGAGGCCAGCTTCTTCATTTTAGTGCTTTTACCCGTACATACATCAGAAGAGTATTACGTTCTTTAGTAAAAATTATCTGAAAGTTGTATCTTCATATTAGTAACACACATTTAAGTACCGGATGTAATGAGTATACTGCTTTCATATTTCTTGTTGAGATTTGCTTCCTGAAGGTGAGTCATGAAATATCATTCATTTACGCTCACCGACGGGGAGGTGCGGCACCTGTGGCAGAAGCTTAGTCCCGGAGAATGAAAGTCCAGAAACAGAAGCCACACGCCTGCACCCATCACCATCAAATGCAATAAACAAAACAGTCCCGAGCACCTTTTCTGGAGAAAAGGGTGCCTTGGCTTTAATCTTGGCTTACAATCTTCTAGTCCCTCACCAGATGCCTGAGTCTCCTCAAATGCAAGAAGAGGTGAGCATTAAATTATTTGTAAGAACAATGACACATGTTCAGTATTCAATAAAAGCTGGCCACTAATTATTATTGATGTTATAAACTTGGTAACATGAGGACTAAGAGGTCAAGAAGAAACCTGGAGAATAGATATAAAATTAGAAAAAAAGGCAAAACATTCAGAAAATCGATGAACCCTAGAAAGTACAAAAGGCAAATTTTAACTGTTACTGAACTTTCATTTATTGAGTTTGGAATTTAACAAATTAAAGGGTACTTGAATAAAAGAATTTATTTTTGAAATGTACTGCTGAATAAAAACAATGCTGCAGTATCACTTTTTGGAAAGCACACTTGGTATAGTCGATATGGTCCACGGCTGTAATGCTTGAGTGACAAATGTTTATTTTTATATCATAGAAACAAATTTGAAATCTCATGTCTCCTCTATTTCAAACAAATTTGAAGTTCTTAATCCCTCCTTTAAATTCTGGTTTTTAATCTGGATACTCTGTAATTGGTGGAAATCTCCTTAGAGAATTGGCATTTCAAACCTAATTGTTCATTCTTTTTGGGGGAAAAAGATTAATGTTGTCATTATTTGCATGGATTTTAAAAAGATAAATGAGTTCAAATTGCCCATAATTTAGCTTTTTGAATATAAATGATGAGTCATTTGCCAATACAGCTGCAGGTAATTTTACTGAAAGAGAAGGACTGCCAATATTTTACATTTTATGCTGTGGCATTTACCCCCAAAATGTTCTAGTCTTCTCCTGTGCTATCAATTAAAATCTCACATCGGATATTATTTCACATCCCAATTTAAAAACAAACTGCTAGATAGATCAAATACCTCCCAACATACAATTGTGACTCCACACAGTTCTAACACATATACCACATACACCAAAAAGGAAAAAGTACCTGGAAAAGTACCCACTGAGATATTTTACAGTATGAATTATTGATATCTAAAAATAATATACACATATGCAATATAAATATAAGACACGTTCACTTTATATCTTAAAACACACACACACACATACAGTTATTTTATAGACCTTCAATGTAGTAAAGGTTTTCTGCTGACTTAAGAGAGAAAGTCGATCAAGTGACTCTTGACCCAGCAAGAATGGACGTCAGGGATCTGTTGGAATCCTGTGAGGCATTACGATTCTTATTAGAAGCATAGCTACCTGTTTCCCCAACATCATCTTTTGAGATAATCCTTTCTCTATTGTATATTCCTGACATAGCTGTTGAAGATGAATTGGCCACATACGTGTGGATTTATTTCTGCACTCTCTATTCTGTTCTATTTGGTCAAAACATCAGTCTCTATGCCAGTGCCATGATGTTTTGATTACTGCAGCCTCATCATGTATTTTAAAATCAGAACATGTTATGCCTCCAGCTTTGTTCTCCTTTCTCAGGATTGTGGTCTTTGGCTATATGTGGTCTTTTCTAGTTCCATATGAATTGTAGAATTGTTTTTTTCCTATTTCTATAAAAAGTGTCTTTGGGATCTTGATAGTGATTGCAATTAATGTGTATATTGCTTGGGGTCCTAAGGACATTTTAACAATCCATGAACATGGGATGTCTGTATATTTACACAAACTACTATACACTAACAAGGAATAATCTGACAATGAAATTACTAAAGTAATTCCATTTATAATAGTATCAAAAATATAATACTTAGGAATAAATGTAACCAAGGAAATACAAGACTTGTACACCAAAACTACAAAAAAATCACCAAAATAAGTTAAAGAACCTAAATAAATGAAAAGACATCCCATGTTCATCAATCGAAAGACATAATAGTGTTAAAAAGGCAATATCCTACCCCTGCAAGTGATCTACATAATCAATGCAATGCCTATCAAAATCCCACTGGCCTCTTACAAAAATTCATATGATTCAAAATTCATATGGAATTGTAAATAGCCTCAAATAGCCAAAATGACCATGATAAAAGAACAAAGTTGAAAGACTCACTTTCCAATTTTAAAATTTACTAGAAAGCTATAATAATCACAACAGTGCAATGCTGTCATAAGAACAGATAAACATGTGGATCGATAGAATACAGCAGAGAACCTAGAAATAAACCCATACATTTGTGGCCAACTGATTTTCAACAAGGTTGCCAAGACCATGCAAAGGAGAGAAAAAATAGTTTCTTCAATAAATGGTGCTTTGACAACTGGAAATCCACATTGAAAAGAATGAAGCTCATACCACATGAAAAACTTAAGATGAATCAAAGACCTAAATCTGGAGTTAAAACTTTAAAACTATTAAAAGAAAATATATGGGTAAATCTACATAACATTGGATTTGGCAATGGATTCTTGGATATGATACTGAAAGCACAGCAACAAAAGATAAAAATAGATAAAACTGAAATTCATTAGAATTAAATTTTTGTGCATCAAATCATGTTACCAAGGAAGTGGAAAGACAACTTACAGAATAGAGGAAAATACTGCAAGTCATATATCTGACAAGGGTCTAATATCTAGAATATATAAAGAAACTTCACAAGTCAACAACAACAAAAGAAACAACCACCTCTCCCTAAATGGGCAAAGGGCTTGACTAGGCATTTTCACCAAAGATACACAAATGGTTAACAAGTCCATGAAATGATGCTCAACATATTAGTCATCAGAGAAATGAAATAAGGGGTGCCTGGGTGGTTTGGTCATTTAAGCTTCCAACTCTTGATTTCAGCTCAGTATTGATCTCATGGTGGAGATTCTCTCTCTCTCTCTCAATAAACTTAAAAAAAAAGAGAGAAATGAAATCAAAACCACAATGAGATGCCACAGAAAGTAAACTGGCAATTGCCAGGGCCTGGGGGAGTGGGAAATGGGTGATGACTGAGCAAAGGATAGGGTTTTCCTTGGGATGATAAAAAATGTCTTTGAACTAGACAGACGCCCGGTTGCACAAACATCATGAATATACTAAATTCCACTAAATGTTACACCTTAAATGGTTAATTATATACTACATGGATTTTGTCTCAAAAAATAATACATATATACTATGAAATAACATTTTTTCTTTAAAAAAAAGAAATATGGCATTCAGCACCAAGGAGACCGCAGTAAAGATGACAAATCCTTTCCTCTGAGGTTTTTAACCAAGTTAACCTCAGAGAAACAATGATAAAAGGGGCACAGTTCATGTGGAGTTGAGTAGTCAGAAAATGCAGTCTTGGAAAATGACCACAAATTGAATCAATTCCCATGTGGTGTTCTGCTTGCCTAGTTGCTAAGGTAATGAGATCCTGGCATCATACATTCACCACTGTTCTTTGGTTCTCTTCAAACACCCAGCCATCATGATCCATCTATAGTGATCATTTCTTTAGCTACAGTAATGAGTTCCATGCTCTCCAAAACACTGTAAGGTCTTTAACAACTCCAAACTGCCTACTTGAACTTGATCCTTTATTAGCTCGGCCATTTCCGTGATGTCATCTAAAGCCATCTTCAAACTTACATTTTTAATATGCTGCCTGATACCCTTTCTTGGTTGCTTTATAAGTAGAGAGAGCTATAAATATATAATTATACAATTTATTTGTGCATATCTATGCATATATGTGCGTGTGTGTGTGCACACGTGTGCACGCGCATGTACGTGGGGAGAGAGAGAAAGAGAAAGAGGGAGGAACTAAACCACCCCATGTTGTATGGAGCATCTGAAAGCAAGTTTACATGTAGGATCCACTGGGCACAAACAAGATACACACAAGAGGTTTTGGGACACACAGACATGACCTCTACCCCGTGCTTGGGATCACCACCTTTAGGGGAGGTGATATCTGAGAATTTTAGACTGGCAAAATGCAGTAGTAAGAATGTTGAGGGTCTATGTCCAGAAGGCGCTATCAGCAACTCCTTGAAGCAAGACAGACTCCACAGCAGGTGATTTTGTGTGGCAGGAGCAAATTGTACAAGGGACGGGAAGTAAAGTGCTGGGGAACGAAGCAAGAAACTGGTCCGTGTGGTCCTGAAACCACACTAAGGAGTATAGACCATCTTCAAGCACAGTCAAGTCAGATAACAGAATCTGAAAACAAATGGAACAAATATGGCCGCTAGTTACGATCTTGCGGGATGCGGAAGGCAGATGTGGACTCCGATTTCCCTGGCTTATCCTCTGCCCTAACCAGCCGTACCCAGAAGAGTGGAGTCCCCGCTATCTATAACCGCATAATAAGTATACTTTCACAGGACGTGACTTACATCATTTGTCTAAATGATGTAACTAGTTTAATCGTCCCCTGCCCCCACTTTGCTGAGGAGGGAGTGGAGAACAAAGAGGAGAACATTGCCAGGAAGCGCTGGCTCTGGGTTCCAGCCAGAGGTGCTCCGGAATCCATACACGTAACTGCTAAGCTGTGGTATTTCTCTTGGGGTGTCTGTGTCTAGTTGTCTGCTGAGAAGAAGCTATGCATTCAGCAAGTAGTCAAATTTCATGTTTAGACACTAAAATCTTCCTATAAACATATATTCTAAAATCAACGTGTGAACATTATGTTCAGAAGACCACAGCTCCAATACGGATACGATTTTTGACTTTATAATAAGTTAATTCAGGCCCTGAATCTACTGATGCATTGGAAGGTGCACTCCCCTCTATGAATCCTCTCGATACCAAAAGAAAGTCACATTCATAAAACAAGTGTGAAGCAACATTCATCCCCCCCACAATTTGTGTATTAATTCAATGAGCATTTATTAAGCGCTTGCTATGCGTCAGGTTTTTGCAACGAAGATGTAGTGAGAAATAAGGAAAGTGGTCCGTGACCTCATGCAGCTCACAGTTAGTGGGACAGGGAAATACTGGCATAATATTCCCATAGGTAATTTAAAATTGTCATATTTTTAGGAGAAAATACAAGTGGCTTCAAGACAATAAGCAGCATATTATAAAGTATCAAGCAGAGATTAAATTTCTATTGCTAAAAAAATAACTTCTATAGCATAGTGAGAATCCTTAAAGATACTTAAAAAGCACATAAAAGTTAATTCCAAAAAGCACAAAAAAGATAATTCCAAATGATGTTGTTAGTGCTCATAAGATGAGCAAATTCACCCTATTTTAAGGAAGAAGAATGGAATAAATTAAAAATAACACTAATGGTGAAATTTTTTAAAATGCAACACAAGGTCAAAGAAAGGCTGATTAATTATGTAGGGCCTGTGCACAATTTAGGATTATCCAAATCCTCAGAATCCTTTATTCTGTTCTTTTACTCCATCTCAGCATCTCCCAAGGTAACCATATTTTAATTCCGGGCTTAAATGTTATCTTTTTTTCTAAAGTATTTTTCTGAACTCTGCCCTCGTTCCAGCCAGGATAATTTGTTCTTTTTTCTTAATATCCAAAATACCGTATTGTGTCTTTCTTAAGCCACTCAAGACGTTCAGTGCTACATTACGCATATTGTATTTTACTTCTAGGTCATCTCCTTTATCACGGAACACCTGAGGTGTTTTTCACATGCAACAACTGCTGAATGAACAATTACTCTGTGCATCCCTTGGCTGTTGATATTTCTATTATTAAAAAGAGTAACAGATTTGTATCTACATTTATTGCTACCTTGTCCAATCCAGTTCTGCTGGCCCAAAGAATACAATTCTCTGATTCAGAAATATCTTGTAAATTTAAGTTATCTATGCTAGCCATGTTTGGAAGAGTCATTGAGGGTACATCTGGTATGGCTTTGAAAATTTTTCTCCATAAGAAACAGTTCAAAACAATTCATACTGAGTTATACAGCAATAGATGTTATGTACAAAGATGTCATATTACATTTATTTGTTCTTGTCTTCTAAGGTCTTCAGTTGCAGAAATATTTCAAAAACCAGGTAAGAATTGAGATTTCGGGAATAGAAATATTTACCACAAAATAGAAAGTTGAACAGAAAAGGAATAACTTAATTACTGAATTTCAAAAGTTAATCACCCTTCTAAAAGAATCTTTGTCATCCTTTTATACTATTTTTGACTGAATTATAATAATAACTACAACGAAATGTTACTGGAATTTCATCTCTTACTGATATAAAGGTGCTTTTGTGTTAGCCTATTAGGATGGATTTAATATGAATTCGAAACACACACAAAATATACCAGGAATAAGGAAGTATAGAGAATTAATTTGAAAAGTTCAATTTTAGTATTTTTCTGTCTTCTATTGTAAGATCAAAGCCTAAAGTAGTCAACTAATTTTTTAATTAGCCTATTGAGAATTAAATAGTGTGATTTGAAATACTTCCATGAAACGGCTGCATTTCACTACCCACTCACTCAGGACACGTGGATCAAAGTTTCAATTACACAACGTACAAACGTTTTCTCTTCAAGGACTACAATCTTACATAAAGTCCATCTTTCTGTATCATATTCAATGTCCTTAAGAGTCAAAGCAAACAATATATTTTTTAATGAGAATGGAAATCCAAGAAGAAAAGACCATTTGTGAAGAAAAAGTTAGATAACGGAGAGACCAAATTCTCCACGGAACAGATCGATGCTGGCAGACAGCGGACACAGTCCCTACAGGAGCATGAGTGAGGAAGACTGTAACCCAAGAAGAATATTCAGAGTCCAGTTATCGTTCAAGTAGAAGGCTAGCAGGCAGACATCTGTAAGTATCCAATACATAAGTCAGGAAAGGGGTCATGACTGTTCTTAGTATCTTCTAGAAAATAACTGTTTGATGATGAAATCTAGCCAATCTTTATGTATCAATATAAAGAACTCAAGGGCAGAGTGGCTATGATGGTGAATATCACTTATATTTAAACATAGAACTAAAGTTTTAAAAGGTATAAAAACTGTAAGTATACGACAGGATGTAAATATCAAAAACTCTAACAAGTCGGGGTAGGATGCAAAAATTAGGAAGAAGAAAAGGAGAATTGTAAGTGCACTAACCTTATCAATTTTCACAGCAGAGAAAAAATATGATCTTAAATTATCTTAAGTAGTATCTCTATGTTTCTAAAGAAAAGTGGAAAGAATAGATATACCTCAGGGGGATAAAACTGAAAAGTGAGGGGGAAACACTATTTAAAAATGTATCTATACAGGGGCACCTGGGTGGCTCAGTCAGTTAAGTGTCCGACTTCAGCTCAGTCATGATCTCGTGGTCCAGGAGTTTGAGCCTCTTTCAGATTCTGTGTCTCCCTCTCTCTCTGCCCCTCCCCTGCTCACTCTCTCTCTCTCTCAAAAATAGATAAACATTAAAAAATATTTTTTAAATATATACCTATAGAGCTTTCCTTGTACGCAAATGACATGTATTCTTTCAAAATAAAAAATAATTGATTGGAAATAATATAGGAAAAAATAAGCAAATAAAAATGTTTTAAATGCATTCATTGAAATGCAAAAATAATACTTAATGCTCTTCTGAAACTTGAACTTCTGACCATTCATTATTCATCCAGGCATAAGCCCAACAGTTCAAGATCCACATCTTAAAGGAATCCTTTCTCATTCCCAGGTCCACAATTGATTAGATACCTCTTTTCTATGCACCTCCCCGCCCCCCGCCCCGAGCTCTATGAGACCTTACAAAAACTGTTAGTTTACTAGACCACCTCCATTGGTTCAGTGTGATCTCCTTAATGGAAGAGTCCATGTCTTGTTTGTCTTTATATGTCACAGAGGGTGCAGGTAAGTACATATTTGATAAATGCATGATGACAGGGGCTTAAAAATCACTGGCTTCTAAGGAGAGAGAGAGCCTGAAGCCAGTGACGGGCTGATGCAGATGTGAAGGCTGGTCCCTTTGCATTAATTTGCAATCGCTCTCTGGAACAATCCCAGGATCAGAGCCCACTGGGCTCTGCTTCTCCTTCTACCAGTCCTACCTTCTTCATCGCTTCACATGTGTATCTCCCCAGAGTGGAAACCTTCCGTGTGCAAACCTCAGTGCACACCCCACTTGTGTGGCACAGGTGATTTCCCTTCCCTTTACCCGAGCTGCACCACTGTCCTAAGGGGAAGAACTTTTGCTCTTCTCACGAGGAGTTTCAAGTGCAGTGTTTACTAGTTTGCCCAAGAGCACACAGGGAGGACCTGGCCGAACCATTAATGAAGCAGAGTACGGGGAGCACCGCAAGTCAGCGAGCACTTGCGGAACGAATGAAAAACGAGAGCACCGGTACCAAGCATAGCTCCACCTGGCCCAGAACCTTGTTCTACTCTTTCCGGGAAGCCTCTTAGATCCTTCCAAATTTCCACACCAACTGGACACAACCTTCCATGCTGCTGCTCAGAAAAGAAGCTCAGAAGTCAGTACAAAAGAGAAGACACAAAGAAAGGAAAACTACCCCCAAAGGAAAAATCATGTGCAAACAGGAAACGGTGCCACAGCTGGGGCTATGAACCCAATGGGTGGTATTCTTCTGCCGTTGGTCATGCTTTGGCAAAGTCTCACAGCATACAGACAACCTGAGTGAGACTGTACATAGGAATCCAGGTGACAAAGCCCCGAGTGTGAAATTCCTGCAGTTCTTTCCATCTTTATGTTCTTTCTAGTTATTTTAATGTCATAGAAGCAACTATATATTTAACAAGTTCCTGAAAAGAAATGCTCCACATTTCCTTCCAAACGTGTTATATCTAGGTCTTTTAAAAGGAAAGAATATCCGGTTCTCTTCTCTCTCGTGTACACAGAGGATACAGACAGAGCAAATCCTCAAGAACTGTGTGCACATTGAGCAGGACTCAGTCCTACTCACAGAGTAAGAAACCAGCATGGGAACTCTTCCCAGTAAATGTGACTCACTGCATTACATTTCCAAGTTCAGCAAGGAGACTTGGATGGATATGTGATTTTATCTCTCCCTGGGGTAAATTTTGGCTGCTATTTTGGTGAACATATATTTTTATTACATTATAATTAACTTACAAAATTTGATGCATTAAAAAAAAGTTGCTCACTGAAAAGACATCTCTAACTTTCCCTGACATTTAAAAAAAAATTTTTAATGCTTTTATTTATTAGTGAGAGACACAGTGAGACAGAGCATGAGCATGGGAGGGGCAGAGAGAGGGGGAGACACAGAATCTGAAGCAGGCTCCAGGCTCTGAGCTGTCAGCACAGAGCCCGACACGGGGGTCAAACCCACACACTGTGAGATCATGACCTGAGCCAAGGTTGGACGCTTAGCCAACTGAGCCACCCAGGCACCCCTTCCCTGACATTTCTATTACTGGGTGCTGATGTTCTTGCAAAATATCTGAGTGAAGGCTATTAGGTTTTTGCCACTCAATTGCACAGTAAAATATTTTATTTTTTAAAAATGTTTATGTATTTTATTTTGAGAAGGAGAAAGGCAGAGGGAGAGATGGAGAGAGAGAATCACAAGTAGGCTCTGTGCTGTCAGCACGAAGCCAGAGGTGGGGCTTGATCTCATGAACCATGAGATCATGACCTAAGCCAAAATCAGAAATCAGACACTTAACCCACTAAGTCACCCAGGCAACCCTCACAATAAAATATTTTTAAATACCTTACTGAATCTCAAAAGTAAAATTAAGGAGGAAAATTGAAACCCACATTCTAAGAGGGTTTTATTACCTGTCCGTCAAGCAGAAGGGGTAGTCAATTAGCATTAATAACTATACAAGTAGCAAATCTCCTAGAAACCTTGGATGTATTCTATTTCAATTTCAAAAGGACTTCAAATTTTATTAACATATTGACAAACTAGATCCAAACCCACTGGGGCGCATGGCATCAAGCTCTTTAAATACAGTCCGATGAGGTGGAGGACAGCATCTCAGTTTCACAGGCGGCCACCTCTCTGCCGCTGCAATAACCAGAGCCATTGGGACAAGTTAAAGCGCTGTTTGGAGGTCACGAAGACATGTCCACGCCTTAAAGCCCTGATTTAACAGCACTTATTTGGCCAGAAAACATAATGCCACTTACTTTATCTTTAATTACGAAATCCTAAAGAACTACTCTTTAGCGGGATTAATTCCTTTTATGCATTTCAAGCACAACACAAATTGTTTCTTAATGAAAAATTTTTAACATTGTATTAATTTATGTTTTGAATAAAATCTTATTTTCTTCCATTAGTCACTTTTCTTTGTCCTTTTTTGTTTTTTGGAGGGGAAAGTCCAAACTTGCAAACTTTGAACATTAACACGAAGGAATTAGCACCAACAAATGTATTGTTGTTGCTGGTAGTCAGTAATTAATTAATTGGATGAGCTAAACTGCAGATAAGATTAATTTTACATATTGAGACCTTGCTGAAATACAGAAATATGCATATCGGTCTCCTCTCTTCTCTCATAACAGTTATGTATGAACAATTCAGCTTAAAGTAGTTTTCGCTTTTCATTCAGTTTCACTATTAGGTTTGGTGATCTTTCACTCCACTTGAGAAGAATTATAACTATGAGCTTGGCTGGTTAAATAACTTTTGGAGAAAATGTTCACAAATTATAAACTATATTATGGACTACCTTAGTATGTAATTGTAGTATATTTTCAAATTCTCTTTTGGTGTTTCCTTTTCTTTGATTATTACAGCTTATGCTGGTTCCTATACAAATGGCTTTGGCTTTAAAGAAATGTAATATCTAAATGTAGGAGGCTATTTTTAATACAGGGAGACAAACAAAAAGAATCAAGAGAGAATTATTCTATGCTATGTACGATATTCATGTAAAAGAAAGCTGGATGAAGGGTGTACAGAATTCTCTCCGATTTTTTGTAACTTTTATTTTTTTATGGAAAATTATCTCAAATTTAAAAATTACAAAATATAGAACTTTAATTCCACAATGCACCTTGTAAGAAATTATCTAAGTGGTAAGGAGAATCGAACAGGAGTTCCATTAAACAAATTATATAATATCCACAAATTGTGCCGACTGAACATGGTGGACACAATACTTTACTGTAAGAAAGTAAAAATTATCCTGGAGTGTAACTATCAATCCTGCCATTAATTGGGCTGGAATAAAAATTTGCTCTCGGGGCGCCTGGGTGGCTCAGTCGGTTAAGCAACCAACTTCAGCTCAGGTCATGACCTCACGGTTTGTGGCTTGGAGCCCTGCATGGGGCTCTGTGCTGACAGCTCAGAGCCTGAAGCCTGTTTCAGATTCTGTGTCTCCCTCTCTCTCTGACCCTCCCTTGTTCATACTCGCTCACTCTCTCTCTCTCTCTCCTTCTCTCTCAAAAAATCTCTCTCCCTCTCTCTCAAAAATAAACACTAAATTTTTTTTAAAAAATCTGTTCTCTATTTTATAATCAATATTCCCTTCTACATATAAGTGGTGTTTTCTACATTTTATAATCTGATCACCAGTACAATACAAAGTAGACTAAGCTAAGGGCCATGAAGAGTCATAAACAAAGTGAAAACAGATGTAAAAATAGGGTCAATACATTAGACCAGAAAGGATTAGGAATAACTAGATTCAGCAAAGGAAATTCAATAGTCAAAATGTGAAATATCTTGTAATCTGCAAAGCAAATTGGTATAAATGCTTATTAAAATTATAATCTGTGATGTTTTCAACAATTCATTGTTGATTTTCCTGTGTTTTCCATTTCTTTATTTTATAATAGTATTATCATGATCCACAGTATTTAGTAACATGGTCCAAATGTTAGTCACTTAATCTTCTCAAGAAATTTATGCTCAAAATGGTTTTTATAGGTGATCTGAAAGGACTCCTTTGGGATTCTGTTTCCATATATGTACCATTTAGAAGTTAAACCACATGGGGAGCCTGGGGAGCTCAGGTGGATAAGCATCCAACTTCAACTCAAATCATGATCTCACAGTTCATGAGTTCGAGCCCTGTCTTGGGCTCTGTGCTGACAGCTCAGATCCTGGAGCTTTCTTCAGATTCTGTTTCTCCTTCTTTCTCTGCCTCTCCCCTGCTCATGCTGTCTCTCTCACTCTCTTTCAAAAAATAAACATTTTATAAAAAGATTTTTAAAAAGTTGAACCACGTAATGTCTAAAACTCATTTCTGACTGAGTTTCTAATTTAAAAACTCAATGAAAAATTTCAGCATTTTTTTTTGATGCAACTTAATAACAGATCCTAAAATGTAAATAACAAAATAAAGGCTTAAATGTCCCAGACAATTCTAAGGAGGAAGGAGAAAGCTGTTGGAAGGGGGTGATATCAAGGCTCATTATATCCAAAGGAACAATAGGAAAGATTTGGGAGCCCAGATACAATCCGTACATACATAGCAACTTGGCATCTGAAGAAAGTAGCTTTGAACATGAGTAGAAGAGGACAGAATGTTCAACAAATAGTGATGAAAAAGCTGTCTAAAAGTAATTAGAAAATTGGGGCGCCTGGGTGGCTTAGTTGGTTAAACGTCCGACTTTCGCTTAGGTCATGATCTTGCGGTTCGTGGGTTCCAGCCCCACGTCGGGCTCTGTGCTGACTGCCAGCTCAGAGCCTGGAGCCTGCTTCAGTCTGTGACTTCCTCTCTTTCTGACCCTCCCCTGCTCACGTTGTCTCTCTCTCTCACTCTCCTAGAAATAAATAAAACATTAAAAAAAAATTATTTTAAAAAAAAAAGTAATTAGAAAATTATCTCACACTAACCAAGAGTTATTCCAGAGGAACTGAAACCCTATGTAAGAAAATTAAAATTTGAACCGTTAGAATGAAATGCAGACTATATTCATGATATGAATCAGAGAGAAATTCTTCAGAAATTAAAAATAAACAAATAAATATATCTGGTTGTAATAAACTACAGTTAAGATAATCTTAGAGAGTCTTCCATCCAAGAACTAACCAGGTCCGACCTTGCTTAGCTTCCGAGATCGAACAAGATCAGGCGTGTTCCGGGTGGTATGGCCGTAGACTTACCTGATTCCTTAATATGTGGGCAGAGAAAGACAAGGGGGACAGAGAATCTGAAAATTAGGTATATGTTTAATAGTTATAGGATTTCTTTAATTGTGATGCATAAACAGTTTTAGACTTCTAAAATCAGAATCATTTTGACTTAAAACTACAAATACCTGATTAGAGATTGTGTAAGGTACTGCATTTAAAAATATTCTTCTTTAAAAATAAAAAATTCCATTAGTAGTGATGCAATGAATGATTGTCTTAAAATAAATTCAAATTTGGGGCTCCTGGGTGACTCAGTTGGTTAAGTGTCAGAATTCAGCTTAAGACATGATCTCACGGTTTGTGGGTTTGAGCCCAGCGTCAGGCTCTGTGCTGACAGCTCAGAGCCTGGAGCCTGCTTCAAGTTCTGTGTCTCCCTCTCTCTCTGCCCCTCCCCTGCTCACACTCTGTTTATCTCTCTCATCCTCTCTCAAAAATAAAATATTAAAAAAATTAAAATAAGATAAAATAAATTCAAATTTCAAGTTAATATATTTTTTGTGAGATCTTATAAAATAAATGTGGTTGTAGAACAATTAAAAATTAATTTCATGAACCAAGAAAGAACATGAAATGCAGGAATAAAGGTATACAAAGAATACAAGCAAAACGCTATAAGTAACTGGAAGGGATAGGGGAGGGCCACATATTTTTTAGGGGTCTAGAAAAAGCTTTGAAAGTTTGGTGACTTTTTAAAAATGTTTATTTATTAATTTTGAGACAGAGAAAAAGAGAGAGAAAATGTGCAGGGGCGGCGGGAGAGGCACAGACAGACTGGGAGAGAGGATCCCAAGCAGGCTCTGTACTGTCGGCATGAAGCCTGATGTGGGGCTCCATCTCACAAACCGTGAGGTCATGACCTGAGCCTAAGTCAAAAGTTAAATGCTCGCTCAACCAACTGAGCCACCCAGACACCCCTAAAACTCTTCTAAAAACCCAGTGACTACACAATAAGGTTGTAACTTTCTGTGACCTTAAATGTCTTCTAAAATCTGACCCTACCCTGGCGGACTTCACACACAAGGCGTGCAGACATACTTTAAGTTCATAGCCGCAGACATTCTATGAGCCCCCTGCCCTGCCCAGGCCACTGGATTTCTCCACCTAGTCATTCCTGTGCACCCACCTAATGAGCTCCACCGTCTCCATTAGAACTCATTCACACGCCTCCACCGTTCTGGGACCTCTTGCAGTTTCTCATCATCTTCCCTTGCAAAAGGCTGGTACAGCTCTGTGTTGCAATTGTGTGTTTATCTTTTTGGGCCCTTATTAGATGTGCTCCTCAAAGCAGGTTTCATGCTCTTGGTTCCTTGTATCCTGGGCACTTACAAAATGCCTGCACGGAACAAGCCCTCCGTACATTCCATACTCAAGTGAATCAATGTTTGATACAAGATACACGGAAAAAACAGCTTTCCTATAAATAAATCACAACCAATTAGAAAATCTCATGTAAAACCCAAAAGTCGTCCATTCAAAACAACAGCAAAAATGTTAAAGTACGTAAGAGTAAACTTAACAAAATATTAGACATACATACAAGAAAGCATGAAGTGCTGACTTTAACAAGCTTCTGGATAAGAATATTTAATAAATGGAGGTGAAAAACTGACTATACATGTGGAAACAAAGATACCAAACTTCTATCCTAAAATAAGGATTAATCACAGGTTGATTAAAGCTCTAATTGTTTATAGAAATACATGAAAATAATAGAAAAAAAAGAAATAGCAGCTTTATGTTATAGCATGGAGTGACTTCTTAAATAAGACACAAAAGGTACAAGCCAAAAAAGAAAATGGATAAATTTGATTTCATTAAAAATTAAATATCAGTAAGACACAGGAGACCATAGCAAATGTAAAGGTAAACCATAACACGTGAGAAGATAGTTGTATAATTTATAACCACAAAGGAGTAGTATTTGAAATACAGATGGAACTCCTATGAATCATTAAGAAAATATATCACATAGGGGCGACTGGGTTGCTCAGTCAGTTGAGCGTCCAACTTTGGCTCAAGTCAGGATCTCGTGGTTCGTGAGTTCGAACCTCACATCCAGCTCTCTGCTGTCAGTGCAGAACCTGCTTTGGATCCCCTGTCTCTCTCGCTCTCTACCCCCCACCCCGCAACACACACACTCACGCTCTCTCAAAAATGAATAAACACTTAGAAAAAAGAAAATGTGTCACATAGAAAAATGCACAGTGAAACTGAAGGGATGATTCACAAACCAGGAAAATCAAATGATCAAAAGACATATGAAAACATGTTCAAACTGCAGAGAAATATAACTTTAGAACACCCATTAACCCAAGGGAGGGAAAAGTCTCACCTAAAAATATCAGGTGTTGGAGAGGAAGCAGAGCAAAGGGAACTCAAATTCAGCGGAGGGTGCATGTGGCTACACCATCTGGAAACAATTAGGCAAGATCTAGTAGGTATGTGCCAACTCGTTCCCAGCAAATATCTTTAAGCAGAGGCAAGATCTCGTAAGTACGTGCCATCCCATTCCCAGCAAGTACCTCTAAGCACGTAACTTGAATCAACCAACCAAACGACCAACAAATCTCTTGCACATTTGTACCGGGAAATGCAAATTGTGGAGTATTTCTACAAAGCAATGGTATACAGAAGTAAAATGTACCAACTGGATGTCCACCAAAATGCTTCCATCTCAAAAACACAATCTTGAGCAAAAGCAATCCTGCATGTTTCAGGAAGTCGCAAAGTGCAGGATTCTAATTATATGAAGTTGAAACTAAGCAAAACAGTAAATGCAAAGCAAGAGTATGCATTATGTAAATAAATATAAATAGGTAATAAATGCAGAGAAATTATGCACGGAATTACAAGGGTAAGTGAACTTTTGAAATTAGTGTATTGGGAGATACAAAAGCTTCACTTTATCCAGTTTATTTCTTTTCTGAAAATCTGAAGAAAATATAGCAGCATGTGCTTTTTAAAGAAAGTTTCATGTTCTCTGTGTGCTTGAAGTAGTTTCTAATTTATTTTTTTTTTAATGTTTTTTATTTTATTTCTAGGAGAGAGAGAGAGACAGTGTAAGCAGGGGAGGGTCAGAGAGAGAGGGAGTCACAGACTGAAACAGGCTCCAGGCTCTGAGCTGGCAGTCAGCACAGAGCCCGACGCGGGGCTCGAACCCACGAACCGCGAGATCATGACCCTAAGTGAAAGTCGGACTTAACCGACTAAGCCACCCAGGCGCCCCAGTAGTTTCTAATTTAAAGAAATATAGCAGTATCAATTGATGCTGAGGATGTAATAAAAGAAGTTCTAGTTCATTGGTTCTGGGCTAATGAGTTGAAACAATTACTTATTGGCAATTGGAAGACATCTGGTAAACAGAAGATGTACATGTTAAAAATCAGCAACTCTTCTGCCCAAATACCCTAGAGAAACTTGGATACATGAGATCAGGGAGAATTACATGGACTTGTTGGCTAAAGCGTGGTTTATCACATCCAAACCAGAAAAACCTCATGAATGTCCATTAACAGAGGAAGAGGAGCTTACTGACTCAATAGACAATACAAGCATTGAAATGAACAAACTAGATCTACATAGTAACATGGTTAAGTACTAAATACAATGGCTGATGGTGTTCATGTCGAGAGGTTCAAATATGTCTTCAACTCTCAACATTTTTCTATCTTAGAGAACTTAAAGCAGAAAGAAAAGTACTATCATAACATTGGTAAAATATGGGTAGTTCATATACGGTTGTTTGTAATATGATTCCTCTACGTAATTTCCAATGTGCTTGAAATATTACATAACCAAAAAAAAAAAAAACCCCACAATGAAATAATGGGAAGTATTATGGATAGCTCTGAATTACAAGTTTAAGTTTAATTACTACTCTAGGTAATAAGAAACCATGGGAAAATTTCAGAAGGGGAATTACAGGTTTCAAATTGAAATTCAGAAAATCAGTCTGGTGGGAGTACAGAGATAATCGAGGAGGCAGTAAGAAAAACGATTGGAAAGTCGTACCAACACTTCAGCTTAAAATTATAGATGCAGGATGCCACCCAGAACGAGACCACAGATGATACAGACATTCCCAGGCAGCACCAGTTAAGACATGGCATTTGGTGGCCGTCTGTAGTGAATCAGAAATGGGGAGGAGCCAGAATGGGGTCTCTGAGATCTGATATTGAACTATTTTCAAATAAGCAGCAGTTCTAAAAACATCTACTTGCATGGGTTTGTATGTGGCAAAACGACTGGTTAGAAAAGAAAAAAATAGTATGTTCTACCTGGACTCACTGGCTTGGGGTGCAGTACAGGTATCAAGCAGGAAATGCAAAAATTGGGGCATGCAAATCTGGAGACTGGAAGTGAGATTAAAGTTTAAAATATCTACTTTAGAGAAGTCTTGTGAAAAGTTGGGATAAAACTACAGGGCTCGGGACTAACTTCGGGTTCTAAGGGACAGAGGATAGCTTTGAACAACAGACCACTGAGAATCCTCCCAATGGTGAGCACCGGGAGGTTACTGAGTGGAGGGGAAGCCAGGGAAACACTGAGAGGAAAAGATGGGGGGAGCCACCAGCATGGGGTCCCCTTGCCTTCCAAGCAGACAGGACAGCAGGCATCGGTACAAGGATGTGCAGTAGGACTGGCAATTGCTTAAATATATAAATAATGAAAGGTCTAGAAGGTAGAGCTTCCTTCCCATCTGTCCTTCTGGTGGCTGACACAAATTGAAGTTACATTTTAAAAAGTTTTTGAAAGACAGAGGAGAGCTAGTCAGCAAAGGCCAGGGAGGGCCCAGCACTGGAGGGGAGAAGCATGGCAACCAGAAGGCAGGTGTGGCCGGGACGGGATCACCCTAGCAACCTCCGCACTGGATCCCCTGCCTTCACTGACACGGGTCCCTGGGCGTCAATGTGCAGGCGAGGCTTCGGATTCTGTGTCACCTTCTCTCTGTCCCTTCCCTGCTCTCTCTCTCTCTCAAAACTAAATCAACATTAAAAAATAAAAGAATAAGTCAGAAGAAGACAGGTATCATGTTTTCACTCATATGTGGAACTTAAGAAACATAACAGGAGATCATGAGGGAAGGAAGGGGAGAAAATAGTTTCAAACAGAAAGGGAGGCAAATCCATAAGAGACTCTTAAATACAGAGAACAACCTGAGGGTTGACAGGGGGCGGGGGCGGGGAAAATGGGTGATGGGCACTGAGGACGCACTTGCTGGGATGAGCACCAGGTGTTGTATGTAAGCAATGACTCACGGGAATCTACCCACAAAGCCAAGGGCACACTGTATACACTGTATGTTAGCCAACTTGATGATAAATTATATTTAAAAAAATGACCTTCCACCAAAACCTATTGTCCAGTTTTTAAAAAAAAAAAAGAAAGAAAGAAAGTAAAAAGAAATGGCAATGCTAAAAGGTAAAAGAGTGTGGGGTCTGACATTTCCCAGGCAGGTGGCATATTTCATCTTATTTAGGCTTTACAATAACCCTACAGGCTGGCCTTTTGTCAATTTAAAGACAAAGGGACAGGACTGGAAAGTCCAACATTCAACCAAAAGTCATTCTCTCCACCATACTATGCTCGTGCTCAGAGTCTGGAACCTTTGAGGTGAGTCTTCGATCATGTTAATCATCTGAAATACTAAAAAGGGTCTATGGAGAGTTGGTTCAGAGACAAAAATAATGTAACTGTTGGTAGAAACAGGGATCCATCAATTCTCTGTAGGTCATAAAATCACGTCATAAAACTCAACATCAACGAGATGGAAGAAAACCCATTTTAGAATTATACTTTTGCATACAGGACTACTTCTATAATGGTTTCACATGTTAAAAATAAAGGCAAGTGAGAAAATTTCTTAATTCTTAAAAGCATTTAAGGTGATGCATATATCTTAGGGTTTCAGGGCTGACAGATGGCACCCATCACAAGGAAAGTGATAACGAGATCTGAGGGACCATTCATGCATCACCTCTGAGGTTAGGAATTGAGACACTCAGCAGAAACTAAGCACTGGAACAGAGATATGAAATGGCTCCAAATACATAGGGGGAATAGGGCTTAATAATTATTATAGGTTATTAAGAAAAAGAATACTATGTCCTAGTCAAGGGTGCCATATGAGAGGAATACGCTGTCTCAAAATGCATGCAGTGGTTAGAACAGGCACTAGACATCTATGGAAAAGAACTGAGCCTTCAGACTCAGGGTGTGGTCTCCCACATCCCTTAAAATCACAGCCTTCCTATAAAAAATGAAGACAATATCCAACCTGCACCCCAAGTAGTGGACTCTGAATTGAGAGTTAACGTGTAAAAGCAGGTTTTAAACTGGAAAATATTACAAAAACGCAAGTCATTGGCATGACTGCTCATAGAAAATGGAGAACAGTTACTACCGGCTCTAATTCTGTACTATTTGAAATGACACAATCAATATTAAAAATAAATACATACTCGGGCACCCACATGGCTCAGTCGGTTAAGTGCCCGACTCTTAATTTTGGCCCAGGTCATGATCTCACAGTTCGTGGGTTTGAGCCCCACAGTGGGCTCTGTGCTGACGGTGCAGAGCCTGCTTGGGATTCTCTCTCTCCCTCTCTCTGCTTCTCTTGCTTGCACTCTTTCTCTCTCTCTCAAAATAAATAAACTTAAAAAAATATACACACAAAAATAGTCAAAATAGCACCTGAACTGAAACATCACAATATAAGAAAGACATTTAAAGACAGTGTTGCAGATTGCAGAGCTTTATATTTTTAAATTTAGGCAACCTTTACATCAACACTTATTTCTTCCAAAAAACTAATGCACTTTGGGTGGGTTTTTGTTGTTGTCGTTATATGGATTTTTGCTTAAGAGGAAACTAAATTTTGATGCTCTCTCCAAGAATTTTCAGAAAATATTTTCCGGTGAAGTTAAAAAAACGTAGTTTGTAAAAATGAAGCACTGAATAACATATTTTAGGTAGAATAGAAGACATTTTCTGGGTGATTTATTTCCAATTATAGCCTTCGTATTGCAATTCAATTGGCTGCTAAGGCTAATTACAAAGGGGAAAATTACAAAGTGCCCAGGAAGGCAGTAACAGCATTCCTCAACACGACAATCATTCCCATGGTAGCACAGCTCGGAATTTGAACTTATTTGACCATTGAGCAAAGATTTATTGTCTGCCCTCTTTCTTGCCAGGCTGGACTGGCCCGGCATATGGTTTTATTTATCATTGTATCCCCTGTGTGTGGCTTATACCAATTTTTCTCTTGGTTCCTTTTACCACTTCATCCTTGATAAATTTCATATGACTATTTCCTTAGTTATAATATGTCTTATATATAAAGATATCCTTGGTATTTTTAATTGAAAAAAAAATGCACCAAATATGTTACAGGTTCAAACTGTACAGCAAAAACAATTATTTCTTTCCCCAGTGATTCTGAATCCTAGACGACTCTTGGATCTCCAACTGCTTCAGGTGAGGTTAACTCCTCCCCCTTTTATTTAGTCATTTTACTGCTCCCCCTTCACGTTCTATTCAGGTATTGGAATTAGCCTATCAGCAGAGAGCATAGTATCTGAAACTTCTTCTTAGAAGCTTCGTTTGGAATTTATTTACTTTGTATTCTGGACCATTTTATTATCGTTTCAAAGGAGCTGCAAGTCGGTATCACCTTGAGCATCAAAATGGCTCATGACATTTTTCAGATGGGAATGTAGCCAGGTGATCTTTTTTCTGGAGACACAGAATGAAATTTCACTGAAATACTGCTGAATGTTATCTTCTTCTCAGTAATGACCTTTTTTAAAATTTGGACAAAGTGGCTTATTTAGAGCTCAAAATCAAAGGCAGAGAAGTGTTTGCACTGCTGTTTGTTTCTAGAGTCCATGGGGTGTTGAAGCCACTTGGCTCCCAGTTATGAAGGTGTCCTGTGGGCAAATGTAGCTCATATAACTCTCATTGCACACAGAACACTAGATTGCAACTGCAAAATGATCAACATTTATATTCTTCACGATTCAAGGAGAGAGTCATTTGACGTAGTCAAATCAACAAAATTGAAAGGCAACCTGTGGAATTGGGGGAAATATCTGCAAAACAGATCCGACAAGGGGTTAATATCCAAAATATATAAAGAATGTATACAAATCAATAGCAAAACAAACCTAACAACACAATTAAAAAATTGGGCAGACAATGTAGACAGTTTTCCAAAGAAGACATACAAATGACCAACAGGTACATAAAAAGGTCCTCCATATCACTAACCAGGGAAATGCAACGAGCTATGCCCTCACACTTTGCACTTGTTAAACGGCTGTCCTCAATGAGACTAGATAGCAGGTATTGGCCTGCATGTGTTTGTATAGTTGTTGGGGGTTTTTTTAATAGTATTTTACAAAGATTTTGCAAGTATTTTACAAGATATGCATGCACTGTAGTTGACTTAACCATCCACCCAACGATGGACATCTAGTTTGTTTTCAGTTTGGGGGTATTTCAAATAAAGCTGCTATGAACATTTGTGTATAGGTTTTTGTGGGAACAGAAAGTTTTCATTTCTCTGGGACAAATGTCTAAGACTGTAATTGATGGGCTATATGGCAGGTGTAGAAGTGGTTTGTTTATGGAACTGCCAATTTGACCTCTTGTTCTCTCTACCACTCTCCCACTTGTACTCTGCCCACCCCCTCTTCAAAAAATAAACAAACATTTTTTAAAAAGGGGCAGGAGGTGCCTGAGTGGCTCAGTCAGTTAAGCAACGGAGTTCAGCTCAGGTCATGATCTCATGGTTGGTGAGTTCAAGCCCTATGTCGGGCTCTGTGCTGACAGCTCAGAGCCTGGAACCTATTTCAGATTGTGTCTCCTTCTCTTTCTGCCCCTCCCTTGCTTGCTCTCTGTCTCTCTCTCAAAAATAAACAGACAAACAAACATTACAAAAAAAGAAAAAGAAGAAAGAAACTGTCAAATCATTTTCAAGAGAATCTGAATGGTCACTTCACATTCCCAACAGCAATGTATGAGCGATCCAGTTTTTGCCTTCTTGCCGGAATGTAGGGTAGTCACTGCTTTTTATTTTCACCTTTCCAGTAGGTGTGTACTGATAGCTCATGGTGGCCTTAATTTGCATCCCCCTAATGGCTGAGAATACTGAACATCTGTGCATGGCTTTATTTACCATTTGCATAGCAACTTTTGTTAAGTGTCATCAGTTCATGTTTTTTGCCCATTTTCTAACTGAATTGTTGTTATTTTTAAATATACCATAGAGTTTTAGGAGATTTTTATACTAGCTCTTTGTTAGAGCTATGTAGTCTGTAAATATTTTCTCCCAGACTATAGCACTTTTTTTCATCCTCTTCATAGGCTTTTACAGAGAGCAAACGCTTTTAATTTTGATAAGGTTAATTGATCAATTTTCCCTTTTACAGTCTATGCTTTTGACATCAAATCTAAGAACTCTGCCTAGACCAGTTTCCAAAGGTTTTCTTATACATCGTGGCAGTTTTATAGTTTTACTTTTTACATTTAAGCCCAGGATCTATTGTGAGGTTTATGTTGAGATTCATTTACTTTGCCTTGGTTTATCCAACTGCTCCAGGAACATTTATTGAAAAGGTATAATCCTTCCTTCGCTGATTTGCTTTTGTACTTCCGTCAAAGATTCATTGGTTATATTTGTGTGGGTCGCTCTTTTAAAACAAACACTCTCTTAATTATATAGCCTGAATGTATGCTTTCATCAAAGCTCCCACACTTGTCCATGGGTGAAAAGAATAATTTGGTAATGGTGCGCTAAACGCCCAATGGTGCGCGAGGAGTGACTATAGTATAAAATGAATGCTGGTATCCCCATATTAGTAAGGAAAGCCATTTACTACTCATTACTTTAAAAATTAATTATTTTAGTGTATTCTAAAATTTAATTGGGTCACTTCCAATAATGACATTTTATCCGTCAGAGGTATTAGTTGCTATTAGTTGTAATAGAAGTCGACACTGGCTGATTCAGTTAGAAGGAAATTTATTAAATTTTTCATTACTTCAAATTAGGAAGAGAGGACTGGAGAACCAGGTTCGAGCCGGAAAAATCATAAGTGATCTCTTAAATCATTAAGTTTCTTGATGAGGCCATTGCCTTTCGACAGTAGGTACAACAGTTTACAACGCTTATACTTTTGCATCAATAAATCAGTCCAGTAGAAACAATTACTCTGTTGTCCCCTGTGAAGATCCCTATCCTGGGGTGCCCTTTTTAATCGCTAACTCAAATCGCTAACTCGTCACGTAATTGGTAACACCTAGCTCGTTTCTCATGTCCTGGCAGCAGAAGATATGAGGAAAGAATATGTTCGGCCTTTCATCTTGTAATGATGTGAGGTTTATTTACTATCTTCTATATATACAATATTGATGATATCTATAATACTGATGATATCTATAATATTGATGATATCTAATATTGATGATATCTAATATTGATGATGGGGTGCTCTCCATATATATTGAAAAAGACTGAAATGCGGGGTGTAAAACCAAATGATGACTACCTGATTCATACTGTTAATTTGTTTAACTACTTATGAAGGCAGAGTGAACCTAATTATCCTAGTTCAGTAGGGTTCTGTGGTCATATATAGTGATAAACAACTTGTTGTGAATTCTCTTCTGGTGAAAAGTATGTTGCTCACTATAGAGTCACGTGAGTAGACTGATAACATATCAAACAAACACAAATGAACAAACGACTCTATTGTCCAGAAATCCATTAAACAAGAAATCTCTGGAAGCAGAACCTGTCATTGTTATTTACACACACACACACCCTAAAACTCAAAAACCATTACCTGTGATAGTAACGCGTGTCCAGTGTTAAGAACCATGGCTAAAAGAGGCAGAACAATTGACCTTGTCCATGAAGTCGAATGCTAGAGCAGGCTTTTAACTGCTTTGTGCCTCATTTGCCCCCATTTTATCCAGAGGCAGGTTACACATCAACACTACTTGCAACACTTGTGTTTAGTTCTATCACTCAAATGCTTAGTTGTTGGGTGTTTGTTTGTTTTTTTTTCCAATTTCACTATCACAAACCCTAGTTTCCCTACAGAGACAGATAACCCATCTAAAACTATCTAAAGACAAAATTACCCCAAGAAGAGGGTCTCGCTGTTAAGGAAGAGCTACTGCCAACTCTCTTGGCTCTCGGCACAGCTCTGGAGGCCCGCAAAGCCCGTTTCCCCATGCAGAAATCACTACCAAATTCAACCAGCTGAGAATTTTCCACTTCTATTAGTGATGTCCTGGGTAACTCAGGCCAGCCTACAGGCTGACAATTAAAAAAGCTGGGCAAATACAGAAGTTATCTATTTGAAGGCACTGAAGCCCACCAAAGACAAAACTGAGAATGTATTTCTATAGGAAATTCCAAAAATAGGATCAAATGAAAATTGTATCCCTGAAAAAGTAATTGAATACAATGAATAAATTAAACAGCTTATTCATTGGGGTGCCTAGGTGGCTCAGTTGGTTAAACGTCCAACTTCGGCTCAGGTCATGATCTCACGGTTTGTGGGTTCGAGCCCCACATCAGGTTCTGTGCTGACTGCCAGCTCAGAGCCTGGAGCCTGTTTCCGATTCTGTGTCTCCCTCTCTCTCTGATCCTCTCCTGCTCACAGTGTCTCTCTTTCTCCCAGAAATAAATAAAACATTAAAAAAAATTATAAACAGCTTATTCATAGCTGAGTAGAAAATTAGTGAACTAGAAGATACGTAAGAAGAAAATATCTAAAGCTTCGAGTGACAAAAAAGTGAACTAGAAAAAAGCACAGAAGCACAGAAAATATGGTATAAATGATCCAGCAGATGAATCAGGGAGTAAAGAATGGACAGAATTGATAGTACAGAAGGGGAAATAGCAAATAATTTTTCAGAACAGAAGAAATATATCAAGCCATAAAATCCAGAAGCACTATAAACCCAAGAATAATAAACAGAATTAAAGCTACATTTATACATAACAGAGCAACATTTGTGAAAACCAGAAAACAAGGGTATTAAATGCAGGCAGAGGGGGACATTCTCATTATTTTCAAAAGATGACAGTAAGACAGCTAACTTTTCAAAGCAAACAGTGAGAGGTAGAAGACTTATTTCTTCTCGGTGCTAGAAAAAAGATACTTCCATGTCAGTGACTCTCAATCATGGCTAGCCACTAGAAGTAAAACATGCCTTTCTAGGATACTAAACTTCACCTCTCATTGCTCTCCTTTACCAAATACTTCTTTACCACAATGCATTCCATACATTCGAGATTCAGTGATGTTGCTAAGTTGAGAATGAACATTAACCCTTCCTATAAAATACATCAGTGACTCCTTGGGTTCTTAGAACATCGTAAGCCCTTTATTCTGGGCCTTTACTCAATGCTCCTCTCCCTCACCCCCCCAACACATGTTATTAGTTAGGTATGCAATTTCTTCTACATGGAACTCACAAAGCCTTCTCTATTCATGATTTCTCACCATGGTGTTACTTTCTCTATAAACCACACAGCACATACTGCCTACGGGTACTCAATAGGTATGTGTCACATATTGTCTCAATTTTCTCTCCCCATCCATCCATTTATACTCTGTCTCCTCAAATAGGAAACTAAACAACAAAGGAAAGAATAAAAGAAGCCTCTTAGATACCAAGAATGAGGTGTTACATTGCAGTTAACCACTTTGCAGAGGCATAAACCCAGACCTATAAAGAACATAAAACTGACTCTAAACGACAGGGGTTTTTTCTTTTATTCTTCCTTTTTTAAAAAATGTTTATTTCCTTTTGAGTGAGACAGACAGAACGTGCACAGGGGAGGGACACAGAGAGAGACAGACACAGAATCTGAAGCAGGCTCCAGGCTCTGAGCTATCAACACAGAGCCCGACACAGGGCTGGAACCCTGTGAGATTATGACCTGAGCAGAAGTCAGATGCTTAACCAACTGAGCCATCCAGGCGCTCCTATATGTGTTTTTTCCTTAATAAAGTCTGAAGCATTGAATCTCCAATAAGAAAAACCAATAGAGTATCATCAGAAGTTACTGAGTTTTAAATCAAGTACAATTTGAACTGCCATGGCATTGCAATTACTTAGATTAGAACACACAAAGTAGAAGAAGGATGTCTTTTGTGAGTAACCATATTGCTGGCAGAAGTGTCAGCCGGACATCAAGACGGCTCACAGAAAGAATGATCCAGAGCCTTTAGAAATTTTTAAGTTATGGGGCACCTCGGTGGCTCAGTTGGTTGAGCGTCTTACTTGATTTTGGCTCAGGTCATGATTCCAGGGTCCTGGGATCAAGCCCCGCACTGGTCTCTGTACTGAGCATGGAGCCTGCTTAAGATTTTCTGTCTCTCTCTCTCTCTCTCTCTCTCTCTCTTTCTGCCTCTCCCCCACTCACTTGTACATGCACTCTAAAATAAAATAATAATAAAACAAAGTAAAATAAAATACAGAAAAATTAAGTTATGTCCACCACACTGAGAAGTAAATTTCTGTCCCTCAAAGAAATCTTCACTCTATCATGTTTGTATTCACATTATAAAGCCTTACAGAATGCCAGCAACTAGCATTATGTGACTGATTTATTGGATAACTAACTTTATATTTTGGAAGTGACAATTTGTAAGTCTCCGCGCTAATCATGGTGTTTTTTGTTACTTTACAGGAGTCTAATACATCTCACATTTCCCTTATTTACCCCCAAATCCTCACTGTAAGGCAATGATTATCAACCCTAGCACCAGATCAAAAAACCTCTGGAGAACTTCAAAAGCATATCCATGATCAAACCCCAGCCATACCAAATCAATAAGGAAAAGCCCAGGCTGTGTAGGTAACTCCAACATGCAGTTGATTTTTTCTTTTAAGTCGAGGTCTAAGTAGCATAGATAATTGTGTAAAGTATCAGAAATGACAGTAAGTGTGCTAAGTAAGTCATCAGAGTTTTAAATAGCTGTCATTTTAAATGTATAGAAGAACACATTTCATACTTACACACAAATGGGGCAGCTCCCAGTTAAATCCAGCATGATGAGAAACAAAAAACAAAAAACAAACCTTAGCATCATGATCCAGCATAGATGCACTTTTGTTTAGAAGACTTGCAGAGCTAATACTTAAAGATTTCAAAGTGTAATGAAGTGTATAAAAGCCATCAGGAAAATGATGACAGGGGTGTTTTCCACAGCACCGCCTCAGGGTCCGTAAAACACCCAGGGAGATACCTTCCTACTTTCTAGTAAGTTACAGGAAAAGGCACAGTTTCCAAAGCAAGTTCAAATACGCAAAAAGTATGTTTTCATTCTTTTTCTTGAATAGCATGTCAGAAATTTTGCTAGGGTTATGTAAACAGAGATAAAGAAGTTTCCCTTTGAAACTTAGCCTTTGAAAGCTATAGTGTTTTAAAAATATGCTAGATTTCAATTTTAGACTAGTATCAAAATTTTTCCAAAGAGTAATGTGATCATGTAATAACTTAGGTAATAAAAACTTAGCTTGTATGCTATTAAGACATTTTATGAACATTTTCTTCTGTCATCCTTCCTGACTACTGTATTTGTATATAATTCAACCTGTGCGAGTACTAACATGTCATCTGGAAATACTGTACATACATATTATACTTAATACATAATACACATGTATTTATGGACACACACATATGTATACATACACATGAACATACATAGATAAGTACATATTTTAAAAGTTAGTGAATGGTCAGAGAAAACCAATTTCATATTTACAAAGAAAAATCATGAGGATAAAAATAACTGTACACATTTATACATGTATAAAATTTCTATAAAACTCTACATAGGGATGCCTGGTCCTTTAAGTGTCCAACTTTGGCTCAGATCATGATCTCATAGTTCATGAGTTTGAGCCCCACATCAGCCTCTCTGCTGTCAGCACGGAGCCTGCTTTGCTTCAAATCCTCTGTCCCGTCTCTCTCTGCCTCTCTCCTGCTCTTGCTCTTTCTCTTCCTCCCTCTCTCTCTCTCTCTCTCCCCCTCTCAAAATAAATAAACTTTAAAAATGTATCAAAAATCTACACATAAATAACAAAGTGGCATATAGACTATTTTTAAAATAAGAGAACAGGAAAAAAAAGAAAGGAACATCATTTATTTATATCTATTTGAAATCCTTTTCCTTAAAAGTACACAAGAAACAATGAGGCCTGCCAGGCACACGTCATGACAGTCACGGAGGGATTCAGTCCTGCGCGATGTGCAGGTATTGGGGTAACACTGTCACACTCTTCGCTGCATGACTACGTCACTACATACCATCTTTTGATTAGCCAGGTCCCAGGAAAAATGTACGATTTTTAAAAACTATGTTTTTTTTAAAAAATGAACTCACTTTTCATTGTTAGTTTAAACAAAATCTTTTATATAAATTGTTCTTAAAAATTTAAGTTTATTTATTTTGAGAGAGAGAGAGAGAGAAAACAAGCGGGGAGGAACAGAGAGAGAGGGGAGAGAGAATCTTAAGCTGGCTCCGTACTGACAGTGCAGGGCCCAATGAAGGGGCTTGAACTCATGAGCCGTGAGATCATGACCTGAGCAGAAATCAAGAGTCAGTTGCTTAACTAACTGGGCCAACCAGGCACTCCCTATAAACCTGTTTTAATAAAAAGATCTCTTCCATAACTAAAGGTAATGCTAAGATAAAGAGACTTAAATGTGTTTAAATATTTTAAATTCTACATAGACACGACAGCTGCATTCTGGATCTGTTCTCCACTCCTACAAGAAGTTATCTGGTGTTTAGATGGTACGGTGAAAATGAAACCATGTCCATTTAAGGTGGTCCAGAAAAATACCTGCACATTATGGCCTTATTGCGGTATAAATTTTGCCAGTCTTATTGAGATATAATTGATATAGGACACTGTAGAAGCTGAAGGTGTACAATTTAATGATCTGATATGTGTATACATTGTGAAATAATTACACTAAGTTTATTGAACATCCATCACCTCATCTAGGTACTTTTTTTTTTTTTTAATGGGGTGATGAGAACTTTTTAGATCTACTCTCCTAACAACTTTAAAACATACAACAGAGTACTGTTGGTTACAGTCACCATACTGTACATCACATCTCCAGAACTTATTTATCTTACAACCGGAAGTTTGTATCTTTGATCACCTTCAGCCACTCCCACCACCTCCCACCTGCCATCAGCACGTTCATCTGCAATGTAAGTAACTTAAAGTGGAGTCAAGTGAATGGTAACGTTAGCTTTACACTATGGAACCAACTGAAGAAAGAATAGTTACTTTGAATTATGTGCATAGCTGGGCTGCCACCTGTCTATGTATGTTGCGAAGTGGAAGCTATGGCATTGCATATGTAACACTGAACCTGAAATTATAATACCTAGATTCGAGTATATACATTCACACACAAACCCGATCTGTCTCTCTGTAGCTCTGGCTGGTTCACTTTACATTTTTGGGATTCACAATTATGTACAAAAGGTAAAATTTAAATAAGGGTTGGGGCGCCTGGGTGGCTTAGTCGGTTGAGCGTCCGACTTTCGTTTAGGTCATGATCTCGCAGTTCGTGGGTTCGGGCCCCGCGTCGGGCTCTGTGCTGACTGCCAGCTCGGAGCCTGGAGCCTGTTTCAGTCTGTGACTCCCTCTCTGACCCTCCCCTGCTCACGCTGTCTCTCTCTCTCTCTCTCTCCTAGAAATAAATTTAAAAAAATTTTTAAAAAATTTAAATAAGGGTAAAATTAAATATACTTTCAAAAGCATGCTGGGAAAAATTATATAAGACAATATATGTGAAAATTCTTTAGAAGCTGTAAAATGAATGGTACCCAATACTGCAAAATGATTACATTACTAAGCTTCAAATTAAACCTCAAAGTATCTGATCTCTTGGTCATTTTACTGTTAAGCCAAAATATTAGCCAAGTTTTTAATAATGATTTTAGTACAATAACAGGAGAAATACTTTGCACGTGGTCAAATATTACAACCACCACTTATTTCAAACACCATGAAAACATTTCTTTATTAAATGAGTTTGAGTTTTTTACTAACAACAAAGTATCATTCCTTGTTCCATTCACTTTGGCCGACAGGTACAATACTCTCACTGAGGCACACTGTTGCAATATAAAAAGGAAGTGATCAAAGGATAATACTGCTCTGTAGCTTAAAATAACAGTAATGAAGACTTATGCAGAAAGTTAACGACAATGTTCTTTACCCACGTTCTTGAACTCTGAACAACGCTACCAGAGCTTGAAGAAAAAAGAAAATACCATTGCGAGAGTTAAGACAAACAATAAAACTGAGGTAATGCAATTACAGTATCCTCTCTTTTAATTAGTTTGTCCCATTTGATAGAAATTATTTCTTCTTTAAAACTAAAACTTCAAAATTTACAAATCTGGAGAAGATCAGTAGATGGTAGGAAAACAGGTAATTTTTATTTTGTTTGTACTGTTTGCTTTTGATCTGTGTACAGTTTCTAAAATGAACTGGGTGTCAACAGAAACAGAGCAAAGTCATGAATACCTAATAGTCCTGCTCAATATTATTCACATGGGTTATTATGATCCAAATAGAACAGCACATTACAACAAAAATACTTCAAACAACAAAAATGGATCACACCTATTTCAAATACATAGGCTTCAAATTAACCTATTTGTGTGTGTGTGTGTGTGTGTGTGTGTGTGTGTGTGTGTGTGTGTGTGTGTATTTCAGACTGATCCTAGATATTGACCATTGCTGAGCACTTTTGAAAGACATTTAAGGAAACGGGCAATGCAAATTCTTACAGATATTTGACCACTGTATAATTACTCTACTCACAATTTATTTCAGTTATTTGAAAGATTTCCCTAAGTACTGAGTATAATCTCTGTTATCTGAGGACATGCCATCTTTTAAGATTCACCTTGCCAGCAGTCATGTGTAAATATATCAAGATAGAAACTGAGATGTGAACATTTATATCTCACTCCTGATTTAACGGCTTGCCCCAGGTAGCACACGTACATAATCACTGAATATCAATATCTGGCAACATGTCTGGGTTTGGTTTTTACAGTTAGGCTGACTTTTATTTTCCTTGTTTTCGGTTTTAAGTTTTAAAGATTCAAAGAACATCAGGCATGCCCATGTGCACACATACGGGTTTTTTTTTTTTTTAAAAGACAAGATTCTCACCAATTTCTAAAAATACCAGAAATGGCATACACACATACAATTGCAAACAAATTAATATACAGGGATTCTACAGGAAGTATACAAGATGTTTTTCAACTCTAAAATCCTAAGAACCAATAATTCTTGTAGAGATAGATAGATAAGTCGATAGAGGTAGAGATAGATATAGATACAGAACTTAAGTGGGACACAGACGTAGTGTTAAACATATACATGATAGTCACCACGAAGGAAAACCTAAGATAAAAAGAGCTAAAATAATTAGAATTTTCATACATTCTAAATCCATATTTAATGAGAAAGAGATAAATGATAAATAACCATGGATATAATGGATCCTTTTCAGAAAGCAACGTTCAGGATATGCAATATTCTAGAATGAGTGAAGATTTAAGTATACTGAAAGCAACTTCCAGGTCTTAAAGCCATGGATTGGGAATTCATATCTCAAGTAATGATCCTGAGAGTTTTTTTGAACTTCTGAATGGTCAAAGCGATTCAGTTATTTATACATTTTATCTTAAATATATTTATTGCATCTTATTCTTGGAAATTTGGTAATGAATGTCATATAAGATAAAATCACTCTTCATAAAATAGTTTCTAGATATTTGGGAAACCAGAGAAATTTTTAATTGCTCTAATCAACCAAAATAATGCAAATGCACACATGAAAATTCCCACCTAGATTAATAAATGAACTTCTACCAAGGGGCAAATTCTCATAAACATGTCTCATGAAAAACGACTCTCTTCCATCATCAGAAGAAAGCTGTTTATGGAAGGACAAGAAAACCCAAAGATCTTATAGGAAGATCAATAATCACCAAACCAGGGATGAAAGCATCTCAAGGTCTGAATCAAGGTGGTAGAAAAAGTAAGATGTGGATGAATCCACCGTAAGCTCTTGAAACAAATAGAGACTATGCAAAAGAGAAAATCCTGAATAAATGTTCGGCTCATAAAGTTGGGGCTCATCACATAGTCTTAATGTGTTGTTCGAATTTTCCCTGCTTCTCTTATATCTAGGTTGAGGTAAAGTGACTCTTACTGGCCTGAGGTACTATGAGTAGTAGTGATGTAGAAGGTATTTATTATGAATAACCCTGACTTAATACAACATGACTCTAGAACATTCACAGTCACACACACACACACACACACACACACACACAATCTCATAAACAGTAGATGCTCCATAATACTTGATTATTCGTTGAATGCACCAATGGCAACCGTATTTTGAGACACTCCTTTGATACCCACACAAACCACCACCAACTCCTGACCTGACTTTGAGAAACAAACAAAAAACAATTTGTGTAAATACTATTTATTTGTGCCCAATGTGCCTGTGAAAATTCTCCCTGATGTATTTGAACAGAATTCCTTGAGAACAATGATGTGAGGGCTGAGTCTAGAATTAGTCAAACCGTGGCAGTCTGGAATTTGTACAGCGATGTTAATGAAAGGGATGGTGACCCCTCGATAAGGCCGCATTTACTTTTGCTACAATATCGAGTCAGCGCGTCAAGTATAAAGTTATTTTCATGGTTTCAGTGGTTGAGTTCTTAGTTTATCTGCAAACCAAGAATAGGTTGGATATTTTATAATATATGCCTTGCTGACTAAATTTGATCTTTCAGCGGTCCAAAAGAAACAATAAAAGCTAAGAGGTAAACAATTTTGACCAACATACTTTTGCTTTGTTTTATTGTTATTAGTGTTCTTAAGTAACCTTTTATTAAAAAATACTGATCACTATGGCACCTTGTGAATTATAATACCAATCATGCAGCATAGAAGAGAGCAAAGGAAACTGACTACTGTAAAGGCTTTTCAATCATGCAAAAGGAAAACAATATATTCAAAGAAACTATGAAATGTTATAATGAAAAACTGACATAGACTATAAAGACATGACTCTGAGTCATGTCATTATTTAATGATTGAATACCTTTAAAATTTTAATGATTGAATAAACACATTTTTAAAGAATAAGAGTAAAATTTGGGACAATTAAACTATTTTTTTTCAAAATTATTTTCCTGAATGGAAGATAAGCTAACTAGTGACTCGAGGCAAATTCCAAAGCAAACATTCAAAAAACTGTTCAACACTTACTACTTCACTTCAATAACTGGGTGAGGCAGTACCCCCTACAGGGAGCACTAGATTCTCTAAGAAGACACAAGGCAAGGGCCCTTTTAACACTTTCATTCTGGAAGCACCTGGATCAGGCTTTTCCCCCAGCCCAGAAGTCAAGTAGTGCTTTTCTGCCCTCATTCCGCACAATAGGGAACGCTAACTAGTAAGGAGAAAAGAATACGATAGGACATTTCATCTCAAATGTGCTTTCATGTCATAATAATCTCTGATACCATTGGCCTCATGCCCAGGGGTCTTTTTTCCCTTTAAATTGTTATAAAAATTGGTTCTTGAAAACACAAGTTCTGTACATCAAAAATCAAATATCTGTGCATATTTCATTAGAATTTTTTTTATTTTGATATTTAGTTCTGAAAATAAGCCATAAAAGAATCGTTACGTATCATGTGAATTCAAAGTATTATTGTCTTTGGAAAAGTCCATACTTCTGAGTCCATGATATTAGTAATATGTATTATTAGCTATGAAAATTAAATTTTAATGTTTAGATAAGTTCTATTTCTATGATTTGGGATACTACTTGTCATGTTTATTTGCTTCAAGTTTTACTATCTTATGAGACAAACTTAACTTACTAAGTTTCACAGAACCATCTATGGGAAGTTTTGTCAGGTGAATTCACCCATCCGAATACTAGAATACTCTGAATAGAAAGTCTCTATAGTTTTTAATACTATTCTTCAAAATAGTGAAGGTTAATTTAGTTCAACGTTTCGATTTATTAAAACCAAAAGTGTTTCAACACCAAACTCTTAAGTTCACATTTCTCAAGTAGAAATGGAAGACAAAAGCAATTAACCTATATATAAATCTGCTTTTACTGTTTTCTCTGAAGGGTGTCTTTTACAAAGGTTTATCTCCAAGCAGCGAGTATGGAAAGGGATGCTTTGGGACTGCAAACACATCTGCACACACCTTTAAGAGGAATGGTGTTGTCAAAGGACATTTCAAAGGCTGTTAACGCCACGGGGTTACCCAGGAAGCAAGCGATGCTCTTTTCTGGGATCCTATATTTTAATTAGGTTGCATATTCCATTTTTTGTTGTAGGATTTCTGGAAAACTGGGAAGGGGAGAGGAATCCTACAGACCCCGGGGGGGCCAACAGCTCAAAGAGCAGGGTCCTCAGGGTGATTTTTCTTAGCCTCATTCTCAAGCACACAGCGACTCTGTGAACGGATACACCTCTACCCGGGGCACCTGAATCATCCCATCCGTTAGCTTATAACGTCTGCGGTGTCAGACGCAACCGAGATTCCAAGAAGACGGAAGGAGCGAGAATGATGACGGGACACCCCGCGGGGGAGCAAAGGGCTTCAAAGGTCAAGTCCCCAAAATGGTTCTGCCCCCAGGCTCTCGCCCGCCCGATGGCTGCGCGGGTGGCAGGTGCGAGCAGCGCGTCCCGGCGGCGAGAAGCCGGCAGCCCCCGGACAACTGCGGTTCTGCACGTGGGTTCGTCCACCTCGCGGGAAAAGGACGGGGCGCAATTAAACCTCCGCCCCAGAGGGGCCCCTGCAACCCGAGGGCGCGCCCGGCTGCGCGGGGGCGGCCCCGCGGTCCCCCGGCGACGTACGCCCCGCGCCTGCAGACCGGCCGAAGTTCGGGCCGGGTCCCTCGGCCCCTCGGGGCTCTGTCTGCACCTGCGCCCCGGAAGAAGGCAGCGCAGCCACACAGGCCGCCCTTTCCCTTCCCCGTGCGCCCCGCACCTGCGTCCGACTCCGGAGAGAGACGACTCCTGGGTGCGTAGGGACGCTTCCTCTTTCGGGGCTCTTAGGTGTCCTGCCCTCTCTTCGCTCAATTTTTCTAATCTATACTTAGGGTTATTTTTCTTTCTTTCTTTCTTTCTAAGTGAGAAAATGAGTGAATTTCTCCCTCCTCACTTCCCCTCTCCAAGTTGGAGGATTCATCCAGTCAGCAGGGGACGCGGGGAATGTTCTGGGTCCAGGCCGCTTGGCCCCAGGGTCCCGGAGCTTCGCAGAACTGTAACTTCGAGAACATCGAGGGCATCCGGGAAAAGGGCTGTTTCGCCCCCACGGCGGGCTCCCCCTCCCGCTCCGGGCCGGCGCGCCAAGGTCGTTCCGGGAGGCGCCCCTCCGGGCGCGCGCGGCCCGCTGCCGCACCGGGACCCCTGCGCGTGGTTCCCAGCACCCCCTCCCCCCGCCGCCCACGCCCGCCAAGCCCAAGGGCGGGCGCCCGGGCTCCTCTCCCGGGTCCCTCTCACCTCCTCGTCTGGTCACTAGAGAACTTCCGAACCCCCGGGGGGTCTACACGGTTTCTCCCCCGAGTCGGGCAGAGCAGCTTTCACGGAACAACTACAACGAGGTCTCCGGAAACTTTGCGCCTCGAACGCTGCCGCGCCAGCGGCCGCGAGCACACACCTGCCTGCGCACGGGCGCAGGCACACCTGTCCGGGCGCGCACACGGCCGGGGGGCGGCCGCCGGGCGCCCGACACTCGCGGGCCGTCGCCGGCGGGGACGCGCGGCCCTGCTGGGGCGTCGGAGGAGAATTTCGGAACGGGCGCGGGGAGCGGGGAGCGGGAAATGGTGACTCCAAGCCCACACGCGGGCGCGTCCGTCCAGCCCCCGCGCGGCCAGCGATTGCCCCCCGCAAGGCGCACTTCGGAGGGCGGACCACAGGGGCTGCGCGTGTGTAAACCCCCCTCCGAGGTGCGTGCATCCCCGACCCGCCCATCCCCTCCGTGTGCACGACTTCTCGGTGTGGTCCAAACCGGCACCGCGCACAGGAGGATGGGGGCCGCGGCGCTCCCGCTGTGCAGAGACCCCCCCGCCCCCCAGGCAGGTGCGGACCCCACACCCGCCGAGCAACCAGCGGGCTGTCGGCGAAGGGGCCGGGTCCCCCCTTCGCCCCTGTCCCCGCGCGGGTCACCTCTCCCCGCCCCCCCCTCCAGCCAGCCGCGCCAAACGCGAGCCGGGGAAGGAGAAAGCCGAGCGAGCCACTCACCCCCAGCTTCCTGCTGCGGATTTTCACGTAGCCCTGCTTGACTATGTCGTTAAAGTTGGAGGCCATGGCCAGCGCGTTCGGGCTGCTCCCCTCCGCGATCGGCTTCCCGGCGTCCGGAGCCGCCGCCGCCGCCGCCGCCGGGTCCGCGCAGGTCTCGCATCCAGCCAGCCGCCGCCACAGCCGCGCCGCCGCCCGCTCCCCCGAGCTCCCGCCGGCGGGGACGCGGGCTGCCGGCAGGGCGGCCGCGGACGGGGAGCGCGGGCCCGGCGCCGCGAGCAGCGCCCGCCCTCCGCGTTCCGGTCCTCACCCCGCCCCCGCCGCGAGCCGAGCGCCGGGCCCGCGCCGCCGCCGCCGCCCGCTGCGGCGCCCTCCGCGCCGCCGCCCCCGGCAGCACCCACGGGCTGGCGCCTCGCTCGGCGGAGCGCACCGGCGCGGGGGGAGGGCGGGGGGCGGGCCGGCTCGGCGGCCGGGCTCCCTCCGCACCCCACCCCCACGCCCCACCCGGGCCCCGCGGGGTGGCTGCGCTCAGAGACGCGCGCGAGACTCGCTCCATCGCCGGCGGCTCGGGCGGGGACGTCTCGCCTCCCGCGCCCCGGGTCGCGCTCCCCGCCCCCACGCCCCCGGCGCCCTCCGCCCGCGTCGCTGTCTCGGGTGCGGGATCCCTGAGGACACGGCTCCTCGTTCCGGGGCTCTCCGTGTCCACTCCCCACCTGGGCACCGGGGAACGGGCGGTGGGGTGCCCCCCAAAGAGGAGAGGGCAGACGGGAGCGAGGCAAGGGTTTCTGCCAGGGGCCTTGTGTACGTGCACGTTTGTTCCCGGGCACATGCTCGTGTTCCGGGTCTTTGCCCCATTAGGAAGTGTGTGTGCATCGACGCCGAGCGCTGCCTGGCGCACACAAAGAGACCGACCGTGCGCATGTGTCTAATCCCCTGCCGCCGGGGAGGCGGGCGCGCGAGGCCCGCGTCCTCTCGCCGAGCAGCCGCGGCGGGACCCGCGTGCGCCGCGCTGGGCTTCGGCTAACTACGCCTCGAAGGGGCTCCTGGCTCTTCCTCCTTTAGGGAGAATGGAGACCGTTCCCGGGGGGCGCAAATGATTTACCGAAATGTTCAACTTGTGCAAATCAACACGGTGGACAACTTTCTCCCCTTTACGTAAGAACGCTTGGTATTTAAAAGTAGGCTGTTCCCTAGTGCAAGGAAATTTTAATTTAAAAATTGTATGGTTTTTATAAGATGCGAGGGAAAACAGGGAGTATTGCATTCTGGCTAGAGGCAGTGTATGGGGGTTTGCTATAAGCAAGACTATTTAGTACCGAGTAGCTCAGGGTATTTCTCTTTAAGAAAAAAAAAAATTGAACGTTTTATAAATGGCTCCTTCATTTATAGCCTATATTTGATACAAGTTCAAAAGATTATGCTTAATTCCACTTTCCATAAGCGAGCAGTGTGTTCCCATGTTTTCTGTAAAATTTTCTTAGCCCTCTTGGAAACATACTAATTTTAATAGTAAAAGGAAACTCCTTGATTGAGGGGAGGAAAATTACGAAATCTTAAAGGTCAAAGTACTATGCCCCTGACCGCAATCAAGTAGACACTCCAGAGCTGATTTTTGTACCATCAGTAGCAAGAGTTTTCATCGAGAGCCGGTATAACGCACTGGAATAACCAATCCTAGCTTGCTTCAACAGCATACCCTTCCTCTCCATTCGATTATGTAGCAAATAGTGGTTTGGACTATCATCCCCGCACCGCACCAGATGCTGGGCAAATAGAATCACACGGACAGATGTCTGAGGCTGTCATTCAGGAATAACTTCAAGCTCTGACCTCCCAGGAAATTTGCATAAACCTATTGACTCGCTGTGATTTCCTTCCTCCAAGTACCTGGAGTATATTGTCTGTCTGTTCCATTTGCTTGTTGCTGTTCCATATATTAGGGGACTATGATTTCCTTCTATGAAGGCTGATTCAGATTTGCAGATGCCTTAAATACCTTTCCTTCAGTCCTCTTACCATGTCCTGTGTTAAGCAAAAACTACTTGTCATTTGATAGATGAGGAAACTGAGACTCTGAGACACTGGGTTGCAGAGACACCATTTCCAGATTGGTTTTGGGTCTACAGTGATTTCCACGGCCACTAACTTTTCCCGTAATTTATGCACTAATGTTTCTACAGGTCAATTGTGAGGTATTTGAAATCGGAGATTAATTTTCCTGATAGTAATCTCCGTGCTTACTTAAAGGTCAGGTATGTTTCATAAATCTGGCTTTTAATAATTATATAATGATTATGCCTTTGCTTATGTACTTATGTAGGCCTTTACAACACCCTAATATGATTTAAATACTCTCCTGCAGTTACTTTGGCTTCTTAAATTTCTGATAGAGCAGTCTGTGTGTGTGTTTGTGTGTGTGTGTGTGTGTGTGTATACAATTGATTGTATCCATAAGGCATTATTTATTGTAGTCACCTAAGTCTCAGACTTCCTGTTAACTAGTAACAGGACTTAGAAATTTGAGCACATTCTTTTTTTTTTCAAGAATAATTCATAAGAGGTACTGTATATATCAAACTAAATCACATCAACAACAAAATGTTTGACCGCCCCATTGATTAGAGTGTTCAAGTATCGTCAGCCTGATGCATCCATTCTAAAATTCTCCACCAGACTTCTACCTAACGGTTTTTTTCAGCTATGAATGATGATTGCATTGGTGCATTATTTCACGAAGGACTGCAAAATCGTGATTTTCTAATTTGATTTTATACCTGAATTTATAAGATACTATCTTACAAACCAAAACTTTCCTTTGCAAAATACAGGATAGTCTTGAAATAGATTCCTTATAGGAAAGGCAGGGAATATGCTTGATTCTTAACCCTTATCAATCAGTTTTTAGAAATATTAAACGTGTTCAAGCAAACACAAAAAGATACCTTTCTTCCTTAGGAATATCATAAAAATGCAGTTGGACATACATGATTCATTTCAATGCATCAGAGCCTTTGTTCTTTTTGATATTTCAAGTGCCCCATCTTTACCCAGAAGGAGCTGGCTTCAGTTGTCATCTTGTACCCACGGACCTTAATCGCTTTGTTGTGATCAATCACAAGATATCCCAGGTTCATCTTGTACATTTCCAACTCTAGACCTGGAATCCATTATTCTCCCTAGGAACCATTGTTTGTTTAATGGGAAGTGAAATTCAGTTCCCATAATCTGGTTTACTAGGATGTTATTTTTGCTACAGATTCTAAGCTTTTCAGTTACAAAGACATGAAATACTTTATTTTAGAAAGATATTTCAAAAGAGAAAAATTCTCAGTTTTTATGGCTGTTTCCAATCACCAGGTTGGCTGATCCCATATTTAAGGATTGTTTCTTTTCTTTTGAGATTTGTATTATATAAAATAGTTATACGTTTCCAAAGTCATACCTACAAAATAAGACATGTGGAGAAATATAGTTCTGATTTTTGTCCCTTCCTCTCTGTTTTCTACCTCTCTTTTTAGGAAACCACTTTTATTAGTTTTAGGTTTATCCGTCCATTGTTTCTTTTTGATGACACAAGGAAAGATATAAAAGTGTTTCTATTTCTGTTTTTCTTACACACACAAAAAATAGTATACTAATCATACTCTAATTACTATAGTAGACAGTCTAAAATGGGCCTACAAAGATTCCCAGGTTTTGGTATAAGGTCTCCTTGTGAATGTGGGCTGGACTCTAACTTCTAGTGAACAGTACGGTAGAAGTGATGGAGTGTCTTTCCTTAATTAGGTTATAAAAAGACTGTGACTTCGATTCAGATCGTCTTTATTGGATTCCTTGCTTTGGGGGAAGCTAGCTGCCACAACAGGAAGCAATCCTGTGGCGACACCCATATGAATGAGCCTAGAGAAAGATCATCAGAAGCTTTCCAACAGCCTTGCGAGGAACCCCAGAAAGGGATCCTCCTCAGTGAAGCCTTTAGCTGACTACACTCTGCTCATCCCTAAGATACCTGAGCCAGAACAAGCCGTGTAAGCTGCTACTGGCTATTCATAAATAATAGATGTTGTAAGATAACAAAAGTTTGCTTTCGTCTTTCCATGTGCTAACTTTTGTTTTTTGGGTTTTTTTTGTTTGTTTTTTGTTTCTGTTTTTGTTTGTTTTTGTTTTTTGCTGCCTAAATGGATAACTGAAATCCATTTTGGTATGTGGAAGTAGCCAGCAGCCATCCCCAAAACTGTAAAATTGGGGCATGGCTTTGGAATCCATCGGTGGCCATGAGAAGGGTGTTAGGGAGGTCAAAGTGCACAACTTTGGATATTAAGGACACTGTGAGTGAGACATTAAATAAAGTGAGGAAAATATTACTGGGAATTGGAGGAAGGGGCATTGTGAGTATGTGGTGGCAGGAACTTAGCTGAACTCTTCCTGAAGCTATGTGGAAATTAAAATATGTGCCCATTAATCTATGTCATCTAATAGATTTCCAAGCAAAGTGTTGTTGATACAGCCTTCTTGTTGCTTAGTAAAACCAAGGGGGAGACGATCAATTGGGGCAGGGAAGGGACCATTAAACAAATAGGAGCCAAGAACTGATGATGGCTTTAAATATCCTCAGTCTCTCTAAATACAACAATGCTAGAATGCAAGTGATGACTTCTGGACCAAGATTAATCCTGGTCACTGCTAGGAAAATTTGGTCTGAAGATAAAAGCCAAAGGTGTGACCGTAAGATATATATACTTTTTTAAGATTTCAGAAAACCAATTATTTTACAGTCACATCTTTGGCTGTATCTTTAGACCAAATTTTCACAGCAGTGTTCTGGATTTAATCTAATAAAATAAAGAGGTTCACAGGAAACCCACAAAGTTTTTAAAAGGTGTATATATGCAGAAAGATTATCAGATCAAGACTCAGAATGAGGAGATGTACTTGAACTCCCAGTCTCCGACTGGTAGGAAGCTAGCTGAGGGAACCGCCCAGCTGCAAGAAAATGTGCTACATTTAAAAGTAAGAATGGTTGGGTTGCTTGGGTGGCTCAGTCGGTTAAGCATCAGACTTCAGCTAAGGTCATGATCTCATGGTTCATGGGTTCGAGCCCTGCATCGAGTTCTGTGCTGGCAGCTCAGAGCCTGGAGCCTGTTTCAGATTCTGTGTCTTCCTCTCTCTCTGCCTCTCCCCAGTTCATGCTCTGTCTCTCTCTGTCTCAAAAATGAAAATAAACTAAAAAATTTTTTAAAAATAAAAATAAAAAAAATAAAAGTAAGGATGGCTGTGTTCCTCAAGGAGGAACCAAAAGCCTACAGAAAAGAACCAAGAGTCATGGAGAAGCATTCCCTGACCTTGAGAACTAATCCAGGAACTACTCAAATATCCCATCTGGATTTCAGAATTGTTGAGAACCCATGATTCTGTGTGTTTTTTTGAGTCCATTTGGGTTTTCTGTTTGTTCGCTTGCATTTTGGTTTTTTAGAGACAGAGAGAGACAGACAAAGAGAAGGAGAGAGAGAGAGAGAGAGAGAGAGAATGCACGCAGCAGAAGGAGGAAGGAGAGAGAGAGAAACTTATATACCCTTCATGCTCATTGCAGAGCCTGACATGGGCTCAATCTCATGACGCTGGGATCATGACCCAAGCCAAAACCAAGCGTGGGGCAGGCTCAACCAACTGAGTCACCCAGACACCCCTTGAGTCCATTTTGAGGTAGAATGTGTGTAGTGGTTGTACGGTGCTTTTTCCATCTTTGCATGTTGGACTTGTGGTGAGAAGATTACTTGTCTGTTTAGATTCAGAAGTCTACAGTTTGAGAACAAGATTCACAGCTGAAAAATTGTGCCTAAGATACCAGACTTGAGGACCCTCACTGACACCAATGCCCTTAGTGTTTAAATATGTTTGTTTCTGGTCTCTTATTCCTGTTTTTGAGTCATCTCTTCTTAATTATTCTCCTGAAGTAGGTATGTGGGTGATACAGTCTGCATTGGTTATGATACGGATCCTTGGGTTTCAGTCCAATAACTCTGTGTTCTGTATATGTTATTCCATAGTCCTTCATTTACATCATGCAGTTAAGAAATGCAAAGCCAATTTGACTCTTTTTTAATGTGTAACTTTATTTCTACCTAAAACTTGTAAAACTTTCCTTTCATCCTTAAATTCAGGAACATACATTGTTATTTTATCATCAATATAATAAAAATAGTTTCTATTGTTATAACCATTATTTGTTTAATTTTTGTTACTTGCATATTATGCTGTTTTTCTTTCTGGAATTTCTGTTGTATCTTGTACCTAGACTCTGGTTCTTTTTTTTTTTCCCTTAATTTTTCCATTTCTTCATTTTTTTGGCTCTCTCCTCAGAGGCATTCCTTGAACTTGATCTTTCAGACTACAAAGTCATATGTAATCAGTAATACTGTTCTCTTTAAGTCACCTTCTAAATATTAAATTGGAAAATCGTGTTTATATCTCTTGAAAGTCTTTTGTCAGAGTTCAGAAGGTTGTCGTTTGGATATTCTCAGGTGTTCTTTGTGTTCCTTTGCTCACATCCATGTTCTCCTCTAATAGTTGTGCTTCATTTATTTTGTTCTCATTGCTTTCTCTGATCTCATTGACTTCTGGACACGTCCACTTTTCTTCATTCACTGCTCTCTAGATATTGGATATAGATAAGTGCTAGGACTCTTGTTCTAATAGAAACCAAAGTGTCCTCTTCCTTGTAGGTCGGATATGCAGAAGCAGGCTATTATTTCAAGTATTTCAAAGGCATGTTGGTATGTATTTGAATAACTGAATGAGATAATCTGAAACACTACCTTTTGGTGTTCTCCTACTTAACATAGAGTTTGACTAACTTTTACTAATATCTCCCCTCTCCTACATAGGGTTCAAAATATCAATTGGGAAGAAATGGTTACTTCTAACACATTTTTTCTATTTCAAGAATTTTTTAAGTTTATTTTTTTTGAGAGAGAGAGAAAGAGAGAGAGCTAGGGAGGGGCAGAGAAAGAGGGGGGAGAGAATCCCAAGCAGGCTCCACACATTGGTGCAGAGCCTGATGCAGGGCTCAATCTCACAAACCATAAGATCATAATCTGAGCTGAAAGCAAAAGTCAAGACGTTTAACTGACTGAGCCATCCACGTGTCCCACATTTTGCTATATCAAAAATAGGTTTGACATTTTGTTCAAATTTATAACTGATATATTATTTAAGCATAAATAAAGTAATTCATTCTTCTTAAATGACAGGAGGAAATCTCATTTCTAGTTCCCATTAAAACAAGCAAGTAGGTTCAAGGTATTAAATGGTGATATTCAATTATTAAATTTAATTTGAAAGTTTAAAATCTCAATGAATTGGCATACTTATTAATATACAATACTGACTGGCATACTTACAAGACATATAATTCAAGAAAGGTAAAATTACTTGACTAGAATTGCAGAGATATCTCCTTAGATTTTAGTGAGACATGTTCAGTTTTATAAAACCAGTAGTTTATTTTCAACCTTACAGGAACTTTTATTTTAATCCAGAGATTTTTCTATAATGGAATGATAGTGTAACAGTCATACGTGTAGCAGATATAAAGAAACCAAAATCAGAGAAAGCTATTTCTTAGTTAAAAAGCAAGATACACACTCTCTTAGAACAGAAAATATGGACAGGATGGATAGATGGAAAGAATTTAGAGATGTCTGTTAATATTAGGTTATAGGACATCTCTGAGATAGTACCCATCACATAGTTTTTATAGAATGAATACCAGTTGTTTTCTTCTGTCTTAAGAATCATTTTGGCATAAGGGTTTATCCTCTCCATATTTCTAGGAACATGATTCACAATCATGTTGAATTGTGAATCACAATTGATTCACAATCAATGCCATCTATGTGTATTCTAGCTATCGTCATTATTTTGGAACTCAGAGAAACAGGTAGACTGTTTAAGCAGCTTATTTACTTCAATCTAATGACGTTTAAATATAGTTGGATAGGCAAAGCATATAACTTACTAATTGCAGTGAAATGGTGTTTTTAGCTGATTCACAGATATTTTACTCAGGTCTTTTAATATTAATTTACCAACAGTAGTGTAATAAATAAAACTTCTAATATCATAGTTTATTATAGAACTACATTATGCTTGGGGCACCTGGGTGGCTAGTCGGTTGAACGTCTGACTTTGGGTAAGGTCATAATCTCACAGTTTGTGAGTTTGAGCCCTACACTGGGCTCTGTGCTGACAGTTCAGAGCCTGGATCCTGCTTCAGAATCTGTGTCTCTCTCTCTTTCTGCCCCTCCCCTCATCGTGCTCTCTTCCAAAAATAAATAAACATTAAAAAAGTTAAAATGATAATGAATTCAACAGAGAGGCAACTTGAAACTGAATAAAGATGATGCGATTTGAAGTCAGATGCTCTTATTTAGGGTCTTATGTTTGCAATTTGTTAGCTCTTTGAATGGAGGAAGTTTGGTTCTTCATTTATATTTTCTGATCTTAAGTTTCTTTGGTAAAATTAAAACAGTTTTTAAGGTCACTTATTTTGAGAGAGAGAGCAGATGCAGGGCAGAGAGAGGAGGAGGGAGAGAATTTCAGGCAGGCTCTGTTCTATCAGCATGGAGACCAATGTGGGGCTTGAACTCATGAACCCTGAGATCAGGATCTGAGCCAAAACTGAGTTGAACATTTAACTGAGTCACCCAGTCGCCTCTCTTTGGTAAAATTAAAGTGGTTATCCAATTCAAACAAAATTCCAAGTAATTGATTTGATGATCAAATGACAGATGAATGGAATCAATATAATCTTAAAGCACACTGTAAATGCAAAACTCATGATCTATAACTTCAATTATTGCAAACCATAAGAAAAATATTTAGAAGATAGAGGAAAAAGAACATTCATTTCACCGAAGACTGCCTTTAACTTTCTAATAGCAAATGTAAACAAATATCATAAATATCATCTTGTTCATGTGGGGAAGAAATTGACCATATTTATTTAGGAGGGGACCCTGACCATAGAGAGCCTTTCAATAAGTAGAAATGGTTACTGGGTGAAAGTATGCAAAAGTGACTTGTATTTGCAACATATTTTTAAAATAGGGAGAATATTGACTCCAAATGAAGAAAAGATCTATTTTATTAAAGCCTGGATAAATCGAGGAAAGTTGTAGGAACAAGGTGACAAGTTAAACCTTTTTCTGAAGGAATGGCCACTATCATCAAAACAGAAACTCAAATCAGTGATAAGTTCATACCCGCAGAGCATTCGAAGAAGAAATAAGAAAAAGACAATGAGAGGATTTTTTTCCCCTCTGAGGATACCCAACATTCCCTGAGGCTGAATGACCGGCTATCTGGCTTTATGAGTCATAGGAGATTTTATAGACCACATATGGGGACCAGACAAGCCTCTGGTTCGGTCATGACTCAGAGAGGCAATTTCTCACCACGGTTTCACATCCCTCAGTGATTCATCAGTGTCTTCCTTCTTCAGTCCTTTTTCATTACCACGGCAGTTCAAACAACTAAAAGAGAGAAAAGGTGTCAGAACGCATCTTGCTCCTATTCCCTGAATTTAAAATATCAGTTCCAGCAGTTTCTGTCAGAACACAGGTAAATATCAGGTGCATTATGTGATATTTAATTTAGGCAACTTAAAGGAAAACAGTGTAAGTGGAAAATGTCTTAGGACCGATCTGACCACTCAAAAATATTCTTCATTTATGCCATAATATCAAATCCATACAGATAATTAGGGAAAGACCAAACGCAAAATTTTCTGCTTGCTTGAATTCACTTCAGTGCAATTTAAATATCAGATTTCCTTCAGATTAATTTTAGGTATTCATCATATTTGTCCTTTGACCATGATGGGTGGTTAAAACTAGTCTATACAGCAAAGATAGAAAATGAAAATAAATGACAAGGAGTCACAAAACGAGTAACCGTTTTTAAAAGATAAAAAGTATTAATGCTAAAAATGATGGCTTCTTGTGAATTGCTTTCAGGTTTCCCTTAGTTTTTCACAATAAAAGCAATCCATACCTACTGTAGAGAATTTAGAAAATTATCAGAAGATTAATTTAACTTACCCTTTATGAGCAACTGGAAAATATTTAGTGTCATGTCTGCTTAAATGACAATGCCTTAAATGCCTGACGGTCACAAAAGGATCATAGTCCAAGTTCCTAGGATCCTAATTCAACCTGAGCTCAGGACTACTGACCAGAGGGAAGATAACTATTGCTGTACTTCCCAACTGTGCTTTTAATTTCGGCTGCATTAAAAATATCATATGATAGTCACTTTATTCATATAATGAACTATTTAATTATTATTTCCTTCCCCATAGTGTTCATACTAACCTTTTTTATACACTCCCATAGTCTTGCTGGCCCACCCATGTCTCTTGTTCATTATTTCCTTCAGTCGCTCATTTATTCATTCAACAGATAGTTATGGAACACTTTTCATGGGGAAGCCTATTCTGGACACTTGGGGGAAATGGTAGTGAAAAGACAGACAAAAATCTCTACTGTCATGTAACTGCTACTTTAATGAGAAAACAGAAAACAAACAAAAACATTCAAATATGTAGCGTTTTAGACTGAGAAAATCCTAAATTTAACTCTAAACAGAAGGAGGCAAAGCATTCAGAACATTTCTTTCAATACCTGTATAGGGTGTGCTAGATGGTTCTTGCTGGAAACACGAAGTGGGTCCTGCTCTCAGGTAACAGATGAGAAATTAGATTCATACGAAATAGCTGCTAGGGAACTCCCTGCTTGTCAGGGGGTAAGTGGGGATACAGCACTCAACACTCAGTATCTGAGGGCAAAGCTTAGAGCACACCATACCTGCATTATACCAAACTCAGTGTTTCCTCATATAGGATGAAGTTGACCTTTCTCAGGGAATTAAGAAGACATTATGCTAACATCTATGGGATCGTGAAATACTGTACATTGTGATGGTTGGACAATCACTATTGAAGAAATGGAGAGTATTTGTGTATCAACATGACCTAACCAATTCAAATATATAATTTCTTCCCAGATGGTGTATCTGTAATATTATAAAAAATCTAGCTACTGCCCCTTCATGGGGTCTCAACCAAAATGGTGTATTTTTGAGGTTGTTTCTAACTTTTCAATGCTTTCAGACAAAAATCAGTAATTTCTTGATCTTTTGGAATACAAGTAAATGATATATTAGGACATACATAGATTGAACATTTTCTGATGTAGCCATCAGCTTACATACCCAATGTCATGGATACGACATTGAGATCTCCAATAGAATAACAACAATGTCTGATTTGCTTTTTCATGTATATAATTTCGCATAGTGAGTTGAATATGATAAATCTCAATAAAAATGTAGAGAATGAATTGTGTGGTAACAAATTTTATAGTCAAGAGATTCAGCAATAAAAAGGAAATATCAAATATGACTATGAAATCCTTATGAGAACCAGAAAATTCTGAAGATAGACATTGGGCTTTAATTTCTTGTTTTCATGTGATGTTGATAACTGACAAAGTTTTGAAAATAAAGTGAACAATAGGACTTGGCTTTCTGGTACATAGTTTCATGTAGAACACATGCAATCTACTCCAGGGCAAAATGATGCTTGGGAAGATTATAAAAAAGATATATCTTCTTTGAGTTTTATTGATTTCATGACAAGGAATTTAAGCTTAAAAGGAGAGGGAGAAAGAAGGGTGTGATATACCTCTAATATTGGTAGAATGTGGGAAATCTTGTCTGTCAAGGGATAAAGAAAATCAATAGAAGGAAGTCTCTGCAGTTCTTGGGAGAAATTATTGTTAAGTATATCAGAAATCATGTTCATGACTTTGGATGGCAAAACATATGGATCAGAGATAACATGGACTTGAGATTGAAATCCAAACAGAAAAACACACTTGTAGGGGTATCGCAAAGACCTGAAACTTAAAATATAGACAGTAAAAATATATATTATTCAAAAGGAATGTGTCTGATGGAAAATGTACCAGTTATCACCTGCCATATATAGGAAGGCTACTAACAATGTGCACATTCATGTACTTGAGAATGTAAGCATCATAGTGTACCTGTGAGTGGAGAAGAGAGAAATGAAGAGATGGATAAAGAAAGAAGGAGTCTTTGGGGCACTTGGGAGGCTCAGTCGGTTAAGCGTCCGACTTCAGCTTAGGTCATGATCTCACGGTTAGAGGGTTCGAGCCCCACGTCGGGCTCTGTGCTGACAGCTCAGAGCCTGGAGCCTGTTTCGGGTTCTGTGTCTCCCTCTCTCTGACCCTTCCCTGCTCATGTTGTCTCTCAGAACTAAATAAAACATTTAAAAAAATTTTTTTTAAATATAAGGAGTCAAGAGATAGATTACAGATCTGCTAGAGAAAGAGGGAGAGAAGAGCAGAGGAAGAGAGAGTGAGAGAAAAGGAGAAGAGGGGAGGAAGGGAGGCAAAGAGAAATACGAGGAAGAGAAAAAGCAGGGAGGAGAGAGGGAGAGGGAGAGAGGAAGGGAGGAAGCAAGGCTAAAGCTATTCCAGTCAGATGGAAAAAATGGAAAAGAATAAATGAGATGAACAGATGATGTGTCTCTGATAACAGATTGTGATATGGAAGGCTATATTTTTAAAGATATGTGTGGATGAGTTCTACTAAAGTAAGAATTATAATTATCCTCAAGTAAGTATCTGAAGTGAGTGTTTGAAAAGCGATTGGAATTTTTGTGGGCTTAGAGAATAAAACTGGCGAAGAGAGCTGAAAGGTATAAGAAAGGATTTTTCTTCTCAATTTACTACAGTCATTTACAGTTTGAGCTATTCAGAAACAGCCTATCTCATGAGATAGTATTTTCCTACCCTGAGAAGTTTCAAGAAGAAATTGAGTCTTTCTTCTGAATTTTGAAGAAGAAATGCATACATTTATCAAGAGGTTCTTTTAGATGCTTCTAAGAACACTCACAGCCTGTGAATTTATAAAAAAAATCTTCCTTAAAATCAAAGACTTTTCACATGGGTGTTCTCAATCTCTGATTATCTTGTATCTTTACTTATCTCTCCATCATCGTTCCCCCCACCCCAACCAACAAAGGTCCCTTCTGCTTATCAGAGATTTCTTCTCCACAGGTACTACTCATTCATACTCTTGTCTTGCTATTCTTCAACTTACCCCTATCAACTCCTTCTAATTCACCTAAAAATTGGCTTCCACTACCTTTTAAAGCGTCCTCTGAGATTGGTCACTACCTCAAGCTAGCATTTTACCCCTACCTCACCGACCCCCTTCACTTGCCACCAAATTCACACCACTCACTCACTCCAATCTTTGCAATTGGATTTCTGTCTCATAAGGTCAATGAAATCCATTTTCTTAAGTCACAGATGACCTGTTAATTTCAGTTGTATAATCTCTCGCTGTTTAAGATGCAACAAGGCAGAACATTTGGTGTAATATTAGGAAGAGATTTTTAAAAATTAGAGAAACCCAGACACAGAATTGGTTGCATTATAAGGCAGTGATTTTCCCAATCACTGGTGTTTCTGGTAATTTCTGTAAGCTCTCTTCTCTAATTTATCTGCTTCTGGCAAGATTTCTCCCCACTGTGTATTCTGGATGATGCATCAGAAGGTGTACCGAAAGCAAGTGGCATGAACTCTTTCTTGCTAATTCAAGCATAATATAATTTATTGGAATGATCTTGAGGGCTCATGGAATTCTGGGAGTCCTGGTGATGGTTAAGAACCAAGGTGAAGGGGAGTATGAAGTATAGCACTACTCTAGTAAGAACAGACTCCTCAGACCCTGCTCCTCACATTAGGACCTTTCCTTTGGTTTTAGCAACACAATTTCAAGATCCAGTGTTTTGCCAGACATGGAGATAGTACACACCCTGACTCCTTCCCCTCCCCCTTTTAAGGAAGATCTGACCATTTCATTTACTATAGAGGAAGAGAAGCACTTAGATTTGCATATAATAAGAGAGGATTTTAAAAATTTTACACACACACAAAATACTGGTTTGTGCTTACAAAAGGGGAGTGAAATTGTGAGCAGGAGAAACTGACAAATACCTAATTTAGAAACAAAAATTTACCTTTATAATCTTCCCCAATTAAAACCTCACCTGAGTAAAGGCAAAGTGTCACAAAACATGGTTTATAAATGATTTCTAATTGATGAGGGAGCATGGAGCAAGCTGAGGGCAAAGTACAGGCTAACAGCACCTCCCCCCCCAAACCCCAAGTGGGATGTGTGTGATATTCCTCAGACACTTCTGGCTGCCCAAGAACAGCAGAAAGGAAAGAAAGCAGATGGTTGACAGATAGGGATCAGTCGTGCAGGACAGGAGTCTCCTTCAGTTAACAGATAACTTAGTAAACTACAAGAAGGCTTCTTATCCATAGTCTAATTTCTAGAAACCTATAGACTTCATTTCCTGGAGCCTAATATCACCCTCATCAAGATGTAAGGGGTTTAGGTGCTTGCTATGGTGATGTGGGAAATCAGGCAAATGAAAACTTAAATTCCCTTACTGCCTATGGCCCATTGATGAGTCTTCGAAACAGTAAGAGTGACCTTCTTCCTCTAGGAGCTCAGCTGCCTCTATAATGACACTTTGCTAGGAATGAAAGGGAATCTTGGCTTAACATTATCCTGACCCCTTAGGATCCTGGGAGTTTCCTTAAACACATATAAATTCCTTTGCAAACCTCCTTTGGTTTTAATCCCCAAATATATGTTGGCCATTATACTCCAAGCATATGGCTCCTGATGTGTATCTGAAGGGTCTCATGACTGCGGCTTTCCCAAATAGTAATAAATGACGTTTTCCTAACAACAGCTAGTCCCTCAAGGTTCTGGAAACTTCGCTTCCAAAATTCCTTAGAGACTCACTCTGTCCCTAACCCTCACCTAACTTGAAAGTATATAGTCAGCCACTCTTCACAATCCCAGTGCCACTCTTTCTGCCCACAGGTCCTGTCCTCTGCTTTAATAAAATCACCCTTTTGCACCAAGATGTCTTTAAGAATTCTTTCCTGGCCGTCAGCCCCACCATCACCTCAAATTCCCATCATAATGACTTTGGATCTCTTTGCTAGACTCACCAGACAGGTTAAAGATGGAAGAGTCTTATGTCACTTCCAGAAGCTTGGGAAGACCATCGCATCTGGTCTTTTGGAGAAACTGACCCACAAATAACACGTATTACTGCTGTAGTATCATGTGCTACTGCCCATGTCTGTGTTTCAGTTCCGTTCTACCTGCGCTTTATGTCTTTACTAACGTGAGACTGCCACATACTGACTCTAGGCTGTAGGGTGTCATGACACTGCTAATTCTCAGCGGATGGCACACATTTCTAATCAGTTTTATGTTGCTTTGTGGGGTTGCACTGTTTCTCAGCATCTTGGCTCACATATCATTGGCTGGAGGCTCAAATATCTAACCAACAGCCTTTCTTATCACCTCAAGCTGTTCCTCCTCGTCTCAGTGTTTTTCTTCCTTTTCTTCCTTTTACCGTTTTTGCTGCCAACTGAGTCCTTTCCCACAGAGCAAGGCATGGACTTCACATCACTTCCCTGAGGAAGTGAGAAAGGGAAAGAAACCATCAGTCGCTGACTGCCTGCTTTTCCCAGATACTACACATATGCCTTCTCCTTCACTTACTCCTGAAATATTATAAGAAAAAGAGTATTATTCTAAACTAATTGGTAGTTTAGAATAATAAATTGATAGTTTAGCGCCTGGGTAGCTCAGTCAGTTAAGCGTGCAACTTTGGCTCAGGTCATGATCTCACAGTTCGTGGGTCCGAGCCCCGCATCGGGCTCTGTGCTGACAGCTCAGAGCCTGGAGCCTTTTCAGATTCTGTATCTCCCTCTCTCTCTCTGACCCTCCCTTGCTCACGCTGTCTCTCTCAGAAATAAATAAAACATTGAAAAAAAATTTTTAAATAAACTAATTGATAGGAAAGCTGAATTTGGGTAAAGTAACTTGGCCAACATCTCAATCTGTCTACCTTAACTGGATACTGATATCATTTTTTTTCATATCACACTGCCCTTCTAAGCCAACTGACTCTGGGGGAAAGAAGGTGTATGTGACACCCCCACACACACCTCATTGCTTGTTACAATCCAGAGCTCTTCAGCTATGTTTTGTAGGGATACTACCAAAGGAGAGTTATCTCACATTAGCTTTTTTCTCTATCATCCCTGGGAGGCACTGCTAAGAACACTGAATCCACTCTACTTGTGCTGCATATTTGAAGGGAATTCCTGCATACATCTCCCGGTAGTGAGGGACATATTAGAATCTGTCGCTGTGCTTATCATACCCTTCTTTTTTCTGTGAGACTCATGAAGTTCATTGCCTTTCCATTATTCTTATTGAATATGACCTCCCAGAGCACTTAATTGTTTCAAACAAGTTTAATTTTTAATTATAAAAGCAATGTAAATGTAGCACGGATGTTTGAAATGAGACAAAAGAAAGAAAATGCATAAGCATTTGTGAATTTTGGGAAAAGTTCCCAGAAATGGATGTGACATTGGTTGTGACTCAGAGATGAACTCATGGAGTCAAGGTTGTGTGATCAGAGCAGAGACTGGAAAGTGGCATTTCTAGATTCTAAGATTAGAGAATCCAAGATGTTGACAGAGATTAGTACTGAGTTTAGGTGAGAAGTGGAAAGATTGGTGGTGTTGATCCTGGAAAGGTGTTTATACACCTTCTTCCTCCTATTTTTCATTTCTTCTTTCTTTCTTGCTTTCTTTCTTTCTTTCTTTCTTTCTTTCTTTCTTTCTTTCTTTCCTTCTTTCTTTCTTTCTCACTCTCTCTCTTTCTTTCATTCTTTCTTTCTTTCTCTTTCTTTCTTTCTTCCTTTTAAATTTTTTTTATTTTTTTTATTGTTTTTTACAAATAGTTTATTGTCAAATTAGTTTCCACATAACACCCAGTGCTCATCCTCACAAGTGCCCTCCTCCATGCCCACCCCTCCTCCCCCCCACATCCATCAGTCCTCAGTTTTTGTCAGCATTCAAGAGTCTCTCATGGTTTGCCTCTCTCCCTTTCCCCCACGATTTCCGCCCTTCTTCTCCCCCTTGGTCCTCTGTTAAGTTTCTTCTAATCCTCCTATACGTGCACACATATGATATTTGTCCTTCTCTGCCTGACTTAGTTCGCTCAGCATAACACCCTCAAGGTCCATCCGTGTTGCTACACATGGCCAGATTTCATTCTTTCTCATTGCCATGTAGTATTCCGTGGTCTAGATAAACCACATCTTCTTGATCCATTCATCTGTTGATGGACACTTAGGCTCTTTCCATGTTTTAGCTATTGTGGAGAGTGCTGCTATGAACATCGGGGTCCATGTGCTCCTGTGCCTCAGCATTTCTGTATCCCTTGGGTAAATTCCTAGCAGTGCTATTGCTGGGTCATAGGGAGTTCTATTGTTAGTTTCCTTAGGAACCTCCACACTGTTTTCCAGAGGGGCTGTACCAGTTTACATTCCCACCAACAGTGTAGGAGGGTGCCCGTTTCTCCCCATCCTCGCCAGCATCTAGAGTTCTCTGATTGGCTCATTTTAGCCACTCTGACTGGCGTGAGGTGGTATCTCAGTGTGGTTTGGTTTGTATTTCCCTGATGAGGAGGGAGGCTGAGCATCGTTTCATGTGTCTGTTGGCCATCTGGATGTCCTCTTTGGAGAAGTGTCTGTTCATATCTTCTGCCCATTTCTTCACTGGGTTGTTTGTTTTTCGGGCGTGTAGTTTGGTGAGTTCCTTGTAGATTCTGGATATCAACCCTTTATCTGATATGTCATTTGCAACTATCTTTTCCCATTCCGTTGGTTGCCTATTAATTTTCTGGGTTGTTTCCTTTGGTGTGCAGAAGCTTTTAATCTTGAGGAGGTCCCAACAGTTTATTTTTGCTCTTGATTCCCTTGCTTTTGGGGATGTGTCAAGTAAAAGTTGCTGCGGTGGAGGTCAAGGAGGTTGTTTCCTGCTTTCTCCTCTAGGGTGTTGATAGTTTCCTGTCTCACGTTCAGGTCCTTTATCCATTTTGAGTTTATTTTTGTGCATGGTGTGAGAAAATGATCTAGTTTCATTCTTCTGCATGTTGCTGTCCAGTTCTCCCAACACCATCTGTTAAAAAGGTTGTCTTTTTTCCATTGGATATTCTTTCCTGCTTTGTCAAAGATTAGTTGGCTGTATACTTTTGGGTCCACTTCTGAGTTCTCAATTCTGTTCCATTGGTCTATGTGTCTGTTTTTGTGCCAATACCATACTGTCTTGATGATGACAGCTTTGTAGTAGAGGCTAAAGTCTGGGATGGTGATCCCTCCTGTTTTGGTTTTATTTTTCAGGATTACTTTGGCTATTCGGGGTCTTTTGTGGTTCCATACAAATTTTTGGATAGTTTGTTCTAGTTTTGAGAAGTATGCTGGTGCAATTTTGATTGGAATTGCATTGAATGTGTAGAGTAGCTTTGGGTAGTAATGACATCTTAACTATATTTATTCTTCCTATCCATGAGCATGGAATGTTTTTCCATTTCTTTGTGTCTTCTTCAATTTCCTTCATAAGTTTTCTATAGTTTTCATCATACAGATCTCTTGTATCCTTGGTTAGGTTTATTCCGAGGTATTTTATGGTTGTTTGTGCAACTGTGAATGGGATCAGTTTCTTGATTTCTCTTTCTGTTGCTTCATTGTTGGTGTATAAAAATGCAACCGATTTCTGTACGTTGATTTTGCACCCTGCAACTTGGCTGAATTCTTGGATCAGTTCCAGTAGGCTTCTGGTGGAGTCTGTCAGGTTTTCTATGTAGAGTATCATGTCATCTGTGAAGAGTGAAAGTTTGACTTCTTCTTTGCCAATTCTGATGCCTTTGATTTCCTTTTGGTGTCTGATGGCTGATGCTAGGACTTCCAGCACTATGTTAAACAGCAGTGGTGAGAGTGGGCATCCCTGTCGTGTTCCTCATCTCAGGGGGAAAGCTCTGAGTTTTCCCCGTTGAGGATGATGTTAGCTGAAGGCTTCTCATAGATGGCTTTGATGATGTTTAAGTAGGTTCCTTCTATCCCAACTTTCTCGAGAGTCTTTATTAAGAAGGGATGCTGTATTTTGTCAAATGCTTTTTCTGCATCTATTGACAGGATCATATGGTTTTTATCTTTTCTTTTGTTGATGTGATGTATCGCACTGACTGATTTGCGAATATTGAACCAGCCCTGTAACCGAGAAATGAATCCAACTTGATCTTGATGGATGATTCTTTTTATATGCTGCTGGATTCGATTTGCAAGGATCTTGTTGAGAATTTTTGCATCCGTATTCATCAAGGATATTGGCCTGTAGTTCTCTTTTTTGCTGGATCTCTGTCTGGCTTGGGAATCAGAGTGATGCTGGCTTCATAAAATGAGTCCGGGAGTTTTCCTTCGATTTCTGTTTTTTGGAATAGCTTGAGAAGGATTGGGATTAATTCTGTTTTAAATATCTGGTAGAATTTCCCAAGGAAGCCATCAGGTCCAGGGCTCTTATTTGTTGAGAGATTTTTGATCACTGATTCAATTTCTTCACTCGTTATGGGTCTGTTCAGATTTTCTATTTCTTCCCGTGTGAATTTTGGTAGTGAGTGTGTGTTTAGGAATTTGTCCATTTCTTCTAAGTTGTCCAATTTGTTGGCATATAATTTTTCATAGTATTCCCTGGTAATTGCTTGTATTTCTGAGGGGTTGATTGTAATAAGTCCATTTTCATTCATAATTTTGTCTGTTTGGGTGCTCTCTCTTTTCTTTTGGATAAGTCTGGCTAGAGGTTTGTCAATTTTGTTTACTTTTTCAAAAAACCAATTCTTGGTTTCATGGATCTGTTCAATTGTTTCTTTGGTCTCTATGTTGTTTATTTCTGGTCTAATTTTTACTATTTCTCTTCTTCTACTGGGTTTAGGGCGTTCTTGTTGCTCTGCCTCTAGTTCCTTTAGGTGAGCTGTTAGATTTTGCACTTGCGCTTTTTCTAATCTCTTGAAATAGGCCTCGAGAGCAATGTACTTTCCTCTTAGGACTGCCTTTGCCGCATCCCATAGATTTTGAATTGTTGTGTTTTCATTTTCATTTGTTTCCATATATTTTTAAATTTCCTCTCTAATTGCCTGATTGGCCCATTCATTCTTTAGAAAGGTGTTCTTTAACCTCCATGTTTTTGGAAGTTTTCCAGACTTCTTCCTGTAATTGATTTCAAGTTTCAAAGCATTGTGATCTGACAGTGTGCATGGTATGATCACTATTCTTTTATATTTATTGAGGGCTGCTTTATGTCCCAGTATGTGATCTATCTTGGAGAATGTGCCATGCGCAGTTGAGAAGAAAGTAAATTCCCTGGCCTCAGGATGTAAAGTCTAAATATATCAGTCAGATCCATCTGGTCCAATGTGTCTTTCAAGTCCATTATTTCTTTAGTGATTTTCTGTCTGGTTGACCTATCCATTGCTGTAAGCGGAGTATTAAAGTCTCCTGCTATTAGCACATTCTTATCTATAAGCTTGTTTCTGTTTGTGATTAATTGTTTTAGATATTTAGGTGCTCCCATATTTGGTGCGTAGACATTTATGATTGTTAGTTCTTCCTGATGGATGGACCCTGTAATGATTATGTAGTGCCCCTCTTCATCTCTTGTGATTGTCTTTAATTTAAAGTCCAGTTTGTCTGATATAAGTATCGCTATTCCGGCTTTCTTTTGATTTCCTGTAGCATGATATATATTTCTCCATCCCCTTACTTTTAATCTGAAGGTATCTTCAGGTCTAAAATGAGTTTCTTGTAGACAGCATATAGATGGATTTTGTTTTTTAATCCATTCTGCTACCCTATGTCTTTTGATTGGAGCATTCAGCCCATTTACATTCAGTGCTATTATTGAAATATGTGGGTTTAGAGTCTTTGTATCTTTTGTAGGGTTCATGTTTGTGGTGGTGTCTCTAGAATCTTTGTTCCTTGCAACCTTTCCTTCAGAGCATCCCCCTCAGGATTTCTTGTAGGGCTGGCTTCGTGGTGACAAATTCTTTCAATTTCTGTTTATTTGGAAAAGTTTTTGTCTCTCCTTCTATTTTGAATGACAGGCTTGCTGGATAGAGGATTCTTGGTTGCATATTTTTACTGTTCACCACATTGAAGATCTCCTGCCATTCCTTTCTGGCCTGCCACGTTTCAGTAGATAGTTCTGTCACCACTCTGATGGGTTTCCCTTTGTATGTGAGGGCCCTTTTCTCCCTAGCTGCTTTCAAAATTTTCTCTTTGTCCTTGTATTTTGCCATTTTTACGATGATATGTCGTGCAGAAGATCGATTCAAGTTACATCTGAGGGGAGTCCTCTGAGCCTCTTGTATTTCCACATTTACTTCCTTCCCCAGGTCAGGGAAGTTCTCTGCTATAATTTGTTCCAGGACTCCTTCAGCACCTTTCCCTCTCTCTTCCTCTCCTGGGATTCCTATGATACGGATATTGTTGCGTTTGACCATATCGCTGAGCTCTCGAATTCTTCTTTCCTGTTCCTGGATCAGTTTGTCTCTTTTTTTGTCAGCTTCTTGTTTTTCTATCATGGTGTCTTCTAAATCACTTATTCTCCTTTCTGCCTCTTCAATCCGTGCATTGGAGGCCTCTAATTTATTATGGATCTCATTTATCGCATTTTTTAATTCTTCATGCCTATTTTTATTTTCCATTCTGTCTGTAGCCATAGTTTCTTTGATGTCCCTATGTTTTTTTCAAGCCCTGCTATTAATTTCACCATTATTATTCTAAAATCTTGTTCACTTATGCTGCTGATATCTGTTTTGAGCAGTTCATTAGCTGTCATTTCTTCTTGGAGTTTCTTTGGAGGAGAGCTCTTTCGATTTGTCATTTTAGTTAGCTTTCCGGCTCTTGTTGGTTTTAAAGACCTGTTATGCTCTCTGTTTCTATGACCGCTGCTATATCCAAGAAGACTCTTTGACTTTCCAGGGCCTATCCTTTCAGAGATTGTTTTTTGAATGGTATCCCTCAGTCTCTCTTGTTGGGACCTTGATTATTTTATTTTCCTATTGGTAGTGATATTTGGGACTCTTCACCTTGTGTACTCTAGCTTGTTTCTTGAGGTAGCCCTGGAAAAGAAAACAGACAGACAAACACACAGGGAGCAGGAGCACACAAACGCACAGGCTGATTCAACTAACATGCAAAGCGAGAGGGAAAACAAAAAAGTTAAGAGAAAAGACGGAGGAGGGAGGGCGAATAATAGGGAGCATAAAATACATAAAAGGGTCAAAAAGGGGAAAAGAAAAGGAAAAAAGAAGAAAACCGATGGACAAAGAACGGTTTAAAGCATATACCTGGATTTCCCAGCTACAGTTATATAGCCGTGTGTATGCAGTGCTGGTTGAAGAGCATAGAGAAAAAGAGAGAAGGCAGGGCGAGACGAGGCAGATTTGGAAATAGAATGAACAGGCAGAAGGGATAAGAAACTTTTTTCAAAGAGGTAAAGGGTAGAATGTGGTTGGATAGGTGAGAGAAGGATGCTGGAATTATCCAGAGAAACTATATAGTCTAATTACTCCTGAGAGAAATAGCTGAAAAAGTTGGTAGGTGTAGAATTTACATTTACAGAATGGACTTGTTGTGATTGTTTAAGCAAGCTGGCGACCAGAGTTAATCAGGTTATTGTTCTGGGGAAAAAAGTGAGAAAAGAGAAAGAAGAAGAAAAAAAGAAAGAGAAAAGAAAGAAGAAAAAAAAAGGAAAAAAACAAAAAAAAAGGAAAAAAAGGGGAAAAAAGAAAGAGAAAAAAAAAGGGAGGAGGGCACCTCTCAGGCAGGGATGGGCGTGGCGTGATCCGATGCCTCAGGCTGGGGTTCTGCCTTGGCGATTGTGGGGAGGAGAGTGACGGTGCTCCGGTGCCTTCTTGAACCCCGCGCTGCAGCTCGCTTTTTTTTGGTGTGTCAACTCCCCGTTCTGGGGACGCAGCCGAAGTTGGTTGCACTCTTCAACCCAGGCCAGTTCCAATCTCCAAATCCCAGTCTGCTCGCCCCGCTGAAATTGCCTTAGACACAGCCTCCCAGCCAAACCCCTCGGGCTACTCCAGGCTCCCTGCTGAGCTCTGGGGGCGGAGTCAGAATCGCTGCTTCCTTCTCTGGGTCGGGCTGGTGCGCATGCGTGGGGGCTTGCCTGCCGGGTGCGCTGAGCCCGAGCCCGCTGGAGTGAGGAAAACCGGGTCCCTCTATGGCTCGTCACCCGAAACACGAGCTCACAGGCAAATTTCCCAGTTTTTAGCTCTTTGCCTTCCCTCTCGAGTTCCAGCTAGCCAGGAGCGCGGATGCCTGGTGTCAGCGCGGCTCTTTCAGGGGCCCCAGCTGCACTGGAGCTACAATGGCGGCAGGCGAGCCGCCGCTCTGAAATGCAACCTCCAGGAGCGGCACAAAGAAGCAGTTTGTGGCTCAGCCTCCCCCAGGACCAGTTGACGTGAGGGGACCTGGTGTGCAGGTATTTGGCAAGTTCGGTCTTTCTATGCACCGAGCGGAGGTTTTTCTGTTTCAGACTCTCTTCCTTTTCCCCTCTCACTCCCCGTAGAGGGTAGAGGGGGACCGCCTCCCACCCTGGAGGCTCCGATCCCGGCCCGATTTTACCTTCCCCGGTTCGCACTCACGTTAGAAGGCTTTCTCAGTGGATTCTGCGTCCTTTTTCTCCCAGTCTCTCAGGTTTTGTAAGGTTTCCAATGGCTTCAGATCTTTTCTGTGTGATGTATGGCCGCGAGTGCAAGTACGGATCTCCTTACTTCTCCGCCATCTTGCCCTCTCTCCCTCACTTTTAAAATTTTTTTAATGTTTATTTATTATTGAGAGACAGAGCATGAGCAGGGAAAGGGCAGAGAGAGAGGGAGACACAGAAGTTGAAGCAGGCTATAGGCTCTGAGGTGTGAGCGCAGAGCCAGACAAGTGGCTCAAACATCACAAACCATGAGATCCTGACTTGAGCTGAAGTTGGATGCTCAACCGACTTAGCCACCCAGGCGTCCCATATTTTTCATTAAAAAAAAAAATGTTGGCATTTACAAATGAGTCCTATGCATTTTAATTATCACCTAGAATATTCTGTCCCATAAAAGGGATTCCATCAACGTTTATTTAATTGAACCTTTATTCAATGACTAATAGAAAGGTATTCAACATTTATGCATTTGTATGTGGATAATTCTTACACCAGAGGCATTAAATTATAGTGGAAGAAACAGAGTGCTTTAACGTTGCTAAATATTTAAGTGTGCTCTGAAGGTTATTTCTGAAAGCCTGTTACTGCTTCCTTTAAGAGAGCAGTAAATTGTGAATGCATTTAGCCTTGTTGTTCTTCCAAATGAAAATATGATAAAAAAGAGTAAGGCATTTCATCTTTTGGTTTATGACGAAGATCAGGCTTTGTCCTTTGGTCAGAGTCCATGTGGAAAATAAATTCTAAATGCCACCTTTCTTTTTTAACCTAAAACTCTTTTCACAATGTACTTGCTCATGCAACTCTTGCTCTACAATGAATGGAAGAGTCATATTAAGGCAGAGAATGCCGGAATATGGGTGAGAGGATGGGTGGTATGGATGCTGGGGTTATTGAACGAAGAGTTCAGAACGGGTCCTGAAAGGAAGGTAGCCTCTTTCAGATCAAGGTAAATTGTGAAGTAGGTGTTTATATTCACAACGATCTTCAAATTATTTGCCATTTCAAGTTATATTTTCATCTGCCCCTAAATCCATCCTCTCCCTACATATTTAAAGCCTCTCACATCAGGGGGCACCAGAACTAAAGCCCCACCCCCTCCCCAAAGGCAATGTAACCAGGTCAAGATATTCATTATGAGACAAATATTTGGGTGCAGGAAATTTCTCATAACAGCCTTTAAATGATGTATCTGGTTATATTGGATTACAAACATTACTCCCATAAACATTAATTTTACTCACTTTTGTATACTATAAATGCATTAAAAAGTGATTTTTACACAGTGGGCGTACATGTTGATTCAAAGACCTGGAACCAAGATTTAAGAGGAAATTGAACTAACTTTGTGTTTCATATCACCTTAAACCTATGAGTAGTGCTTTGTGGGGAAAGCAACATTATTATCAATAACGTCATTTTTAGGATAAGCTATTCTTAGTGTTCTCTAAAGAATAAAGGAAGATCTAACGTACCTGAATGAAGAAAATATGGAGACGTTTTGAATGGAGAGTACATGCACAAAAACAAACCAACCCCATAATTTAAATTCAGTGGACAGATAATTAATGAAAAGAGAAGGAAAGGTTATTATAATATCATTCTAGTAGAAAACATCTTTAGTTTTATAAAGACCAAGATATTAGGACTAAGAAATGGAAAGCTGTGGATCTAAGGAATAGGTCAGGTGGTCAGGTGGTAGATATCAGATGAATGAGAAAGAGTCCATAGTCATGGTACTTATCAAACACTGCTTCCGCAGTTAGTCCTTCTGACTTCCTCTCCTTTTGGTGTGAATAACTTGCTTGTGCATTGCCTTTCTTAGACTCTTGGAGATTCCTCCGTATCTGTGACTTTCGGTGATCTAATACAAAGTCCATGATGGAGAGATACCTCATGGAGGCTTGTACAAGCATAGGTCAGAGGGTAACTTTAAGAATTAAACAATTACAGTCATTGTATAGGTTTGTAATTTCTGTGGCAACACAACTTCCTCAAGCTTTGGCAGGCTTCATGTCTATTTACTTTCAATAAGCTTTATATGAAGTTAATCATACAAGTGGTTCTCAAAGGAAGCTATCTGTATCCATTCCTTTTCATTTTTCTCAGTATCTGAAAGCATCAAGAAGCAGCCAAGGTATATCAATATTGTGAACTCTTCCAAACCGTTAGCTACAGACTTATTAGGCAAACTTTCTACTCCCATCTCCCAAAGTGTCTATTTAACTTTGTTTATCAGAAATTTATTTGAACTCTTTGCTCACGCTCATATTCCATTGTGTACCAAGCCAACATATTTAAATTTCTAATTACTTTTCAATAGCAATAATTTCCTATCTCCCTATAACCATTGGGACAAGCTCTTTAGAAGAATGCTGACAGCAGGTAGAAGTCATTTAGAAAATAAATTATTTTTTGATAGACAAACTACATTCAAATAATAATCAAGGAATGACTCTATATTAGAAATTGTTGTCGGTTTAAAATGTACCTGCATTTGTGAGAGCTAGGAAAGATGGCTGAGTAGAAGGACCCTGAGGTCTCCCCATCTAATGCTTATAGCTAGATATCATCCACATCCAAGTCAATACACCGGACAGCGATCTGAAGACTGGCAGAACAAACTATATAACTAAATATAGAGAAGAAGCTGTATCTGAAAGGCTCAGAAGGGCAGAGGGGCAGAGGGAAGCTGCCTGCAGGAGGCAGGGAGCTGCGTTTACAGAGGGCAGAGAAATAGGCTCTCACACCGGGGAGCTCACATGGGGAAGACTAATCCTCATAACATGTGGCTTTAAAAACCTGAGGGGCTGAATTCTGTGAGTTTTTAAAACTAGTGAGACTTGGAGCTTGGAACTTTAAAAGTCAGCTGACTCAACACTGGGTGAGCTAGAGGGCTCATGATAGCTGGGTCCCTGCCCTTCAAGGGGCAGCAGCCTTCATGGAGAGGCAGCATCCAAACAGCAGTTTACATAACACCGACGGCAAACAGGAGACAGGTCTGTTCATACTGATTTTGAAGCATGTTGGAAGACTTCTCTGCAAACAAGGGAGCTGACAGGTGCCATTTTCCTCCCCCATCCACCAGCAAAAGTGACAGGGGCACCCTAGGCAGGTGGCACTCCAGACACTTGTTACCTAACCAGCTAACAGTGTGCAATGCCCAAGAGTTCTCTGGAGGACTTGCCTACTCCAAACCCTTCGGCCCTGGGCTCAGGGCCAATTTTGTTACATCCTCCTGTGCATTGTGCTTGGCCACTGGGTGCACAGGTGCTACTGTGCACCATACCCATCAGACACGGTGTGCCTAGCCATGAACCTCCAGCTGCCCTGCCCCCAGCCACTGCAGTGCTTCGGGTGATCTGGCACAGAACTAGTGGCCCAGCACAAATTTTGCTAATATTTCCACCCCACTCCCAAATCCCCTCCCCCTCCTCTGCCGCCCAGAGCTGGTCTGCCTGGGTCCCACTAACACTGCAGACAGCAAGCACAGCCCACGACAGGCAGAGTCAGTGCAGATGAGTGCATTGAAAGGATAGATGACTCATGCACAAGCATGGGGTGTAAGCAAAGGATATTCTCCTGATGTGCCACATTCTGGTGAACAAGGGACACTGCACTGCAGGGAACTAGGACTTTTTCTTTGTAAAGTTACTACTTTCAAAGCAGAAAGCATACCTGGCATTCTTAACACACAAAAACAAACACAGAAAGGCAGACAAAATGAAGAGACACAGACATTTATGCTAAATGAAGGAACAGGCCACAGCCAATGGTCTAAGTGAAATAGATATAAGTAACAGGTCTGATAGAAAATTTAAAGCAATGATCATAAGGATACTTACTGGACTTCAGAAAAGAGTGGAAGACGTGAGTGAGACACTTAACAGAGATAAGGAATAGCATAGTAAAGATAAAGAAACACACTTGATAGAATAAACACACTTGATACAATAAACAGGAGGGCAGAAGAAGCAGAGGAACAAATTAGTGACCTAGAAGATAGTAATGGAAAGTAATCAAGCTGAACAAAAAACAAAAAAAGAATTATGCAAAATGAGAATAGACTTTGGGAACTCAATGACTCCATCAAATGTAGTAACATTTATAGTATAGGGTTCCAGAAGAAGAGAGAGAAAAGAAGGCAGAAATTTTATTTGAATATATAGTTGCTAAAAACCTCCCTAGTCTGGGGAAGGAAAGAGACATTCAGATCCAGGAGGCACAGAGAATCCCCATCAAAGTCAAGAGAATCAGATTCACACCAAAACAGATTGTAATTAAACTGGCAAAATATCATGATAAAGGAAAAATCTTAAAAGCAACAAGAAGTGACAAAAGAAGTCACTAATTTGCAAAGGAAAACTCATAAAACTAGCAAGAGATTTTTCAACAATACTCGTCAAACCAGAACACAGTGGCATGATATATTCAAAGTGCTGAATGGGAAAAATCTGTGGCCAAGAACACTTTATCCAGCAAGGCTGTCATTCAGAATAGGAGAGATGAAGAGTTTCCCAGACAAATGAAAACTAAAGGAGTTCATGACCCTGCAAGGAATACTTCTTGAGTGGAAAGGAGAGACCAAAAGTGACAGTTATACTGTGAGGAAACACAAAAGTAGTAGAAATGAAAGAAATTGAAGATAACACAAAGAAATGGAAAAACAATCCATGTTCATGGATTGGAGGAACAAGTATTGTTAAAATCCTTATACTACCCAAAGCAATCTACACATTTAATGCAATTCCTATCAAAATAACAGCACCATTTTTCACGGAACTAAAACAAACACTCCTAAAATTTGTAAAAAACCAGAAAAGACCCCAAATAGCAAAAGCAATCTTGAAAAAGCAAAGCAAAGCTGGAAGCATCACAATTTCAGACTTCAAGTTATATAACAAAGCTGTAGTAATAACAACAATATGTTAATGGCACAAAAATAAACACACAGATCAGTAGAACAGAAAACCCAGAAATGGCCCTACAACTATATGGTCAACCAATCTTTGACAGAGCAGGAAAGAATATCCAATGGGAAAAGAACAGTCTATTCAACAAATGGTACTGGGAAAATTGGACAGCAACATTCAAAAGAAAGAAACTGGACCACTTTCTTACACCATACACAAAAATAAGTTCAAAATGTATTAAAAAATTAAATGTGAGACCTGAAACCATAAAAATACTATACGAGAACACAGGCAGTAACTTCTTTGACATTAGCCATAGGAACTTTTCTCTAGATAAAGAGGCAAGGGAAACAAAAGCAAGAGTAAACTCTTGGGTCTACATTAACAGATGTTAACAGATTCTGCACAGCAAAGGAAACAAACAACAAAAGTAAAAGACAAGCTGCAGGATAGGAAAATATATTTGCAAGTGACATATCTGATAAAGGGTTAGTATCCAAAATATATAAAGAACTCATTCAACTCAACACCCAAAAAACAAATAATGCAATTAAAAATTGGATAGAAGACACAGAAGCATTTTTTTCAAAGAAGACATCCAGATAGCCAACAGACACATGAAAAGATGTTCATCATCACTAATCATCAGGGAAATGCAAATTCAAAGTGCAATGAGATATCACTTCATAGCTGTCAGAATGGCTAAACTCAACAACGCAAGCAACAACAGCTGTTGGTGAGGGTGTGGAAAAGAAAGAACCCTCATGCTCTGTTGGTGGGAATGCAAAGTAGTGCAGCCACTCTGGAAAACAGTGTGGAGTTTCCTTAAAAAGTTAAAAATGGAACTACCCTGTAATCCAGCAACTACACTCCTGGGTAATTACACAAATAATACAAAAACACTAATTCAAAAAGATAAAGGCACTCCTATTTATAGCAGCAATATTTACAAGAGCCAAGATATGAAAGTAACCTAAGTGTCCATTGAGTGATGAATGGATAAAGAAGTGGTGGTACATGTTATTCAGGTCGTAAAAAAGAATGAAATCTTGCTATTTACAATGACATGGATGGAGTTTGCAATGACATGGATGGAGTTAGAAAGCATGATGCTAAGCAAAATAAATCAGAGAAAGACAAATACTGTATGATTTCATTCATATGTAGAATTTAAGGAACAAAAAAAAAAAAGAAAAGAAAAGAAAGGAAAGAGAGAGAGAGAGAGAGAGAGAGAGAAGAGTGACAAACCAAGAAACAGACTCTTAAGTATAGAGAGAAAATTGATAGTAACCAGAGAGGAGGAGGGTAGACAACTGGGTGAAATAGGCAATGAGGAATAAGGGGCACACTTGTCCTGATGAGCACCGGCTTATATATAGAACTGTTGAATCACTGTATTGTACACCTGAAACTAATTTTTTAACACTGCGTGTTAACCAACTATAATTAAAATAAAAACTTAAGGGGTGCCTAGGTGGCTCAGGGAGTTGAATGCCTGACTTCAGCTCAGATCATGATCTCACGGTTTGTGGGTTCGAGCCCCACCTCGGGCTCTGTGCTGACAGCTCAGAGCCTGGAGCCTGCTTCACATTCTGTGTCTCCCTTTCTCTCTGCCCCTCCCCACTCACACACACACACACTCTCTCTCTCAAAAATAAACATTAAAAAAGTAAATAAAATAAAAACTTATATATGAATTCATAATTTCCCAAAGCTGGTATTAAACTGTATGAAATAGATTAATTTGAATAACATATATTCTTTTTTCCTGTAATAATGATTTCAGGAATAGAATTTAGTGATTCATCATTACCAGTGCTCATCCCAACAAGTATCTTCTTAATGCCCCTTGCCCATTTAGCCCATCCCCCCACCCAAAATCTCTCCAGCAACCCTTAGTTTGTTTTCTGATTTAAGAGTCTTTTATGGTTTGTTTCATAAAATATATTGTTAAATTGATAGAGTCAGTAACTCTTTAATTTAGATCCCCAAAACATCTACTGGTGTCTTCCTGTATGAGTCACAAGAATGAAGAGAAATAGATTTTGCTCCTTGGTCTATAAGATATAAATACTGATTTGTTAATTTAACAAACATTTGTTTTTGTGGGTTACTTGCCATGCTCCTGTACTGTGTTTCATCCTGTGAATATATCGGGAAAGACAGGTAGGGAGGCAGATCTGAAAGAAAGATGGACTCTGCCCTGATAAAAACACAGATGAATATGTAATTACAAAATCAGTGAAATAGTAGAATAAAAAAAAATAAAAGCAGGATGCTTAGCTTGAAAGAGATTAACAGAGAGGAAACATTATTTCAGACTGGATTATCAGAGCAGACTTCTCCAAGAAAGTGCTGTGTAGTGCATTTTATTTGTTCATTTATTTTAACTTAACATTCTTACATTTTATGGCCATATATTTTGTACTCCATTATTAGAAACAAGCATATGGGCTATGTTCTACATAGATTAAACAGAACTTTTTGTGTAACTGCTTCAAATAGAAATTTTAGAGGACTCCTAAAATACTATGAACTCGTTTCAAAGTATTTTTATAATCCAAATAATTCAAAAAATCTTACATTATTTTTCATTGTGCTTTTCTCTCTGTTTCCATCCTTGCCTTCCAGAACCTTTCCTCATAAATCCAATCACAGTGTTTTTTGTAATATTTTAAGAATCATGTCGCTCCTCTGCTTAAAGTCCTTGAACACCTTACCGTGAACTTAGAATAAGCCCAAATCCCTTCTTGTGGACTACAGAATTTCTTGTACGATTTCGTCCCCTCCCTCCAATCATATTGCCCTATCTCCTCTCCTCTACTGCTAGAGGAAATGTGATTAACTAGCGTTTGGAGAAAGCAATTTGGCTACATATCTTAAAATTAAAATTACAGTATCACTTTGACCCACCATGTCATTTATGGAAATGTAGAAATGATGGAACTGGTAATAAATGTAAATGCCGTGTATGTGGACATTTAATGCAAGAATTCTTTGTTGTAGTAAAAATCAATTAACAAACCAAAAGAAATCCTGAAAACAATCTTAATATTCTGCAGTTTGTGAAAGACCCTGGGAAGTTATCTTAAGGAAACCATTGTTGCCAATTATTAAAACATATTTGATAGTGATTTTAGAATGCATTTAACAGATGTTCATTTATTTATTTTGGAAGAGAGTGAGAGAGAGGGAGCCAGCAGGGGAGGGGCAGAGAGAGACCGAGAGAGAGCTTCAAGTGGTTTCCACATTGACACAGGACTCAGTCTCAAGACCAGCAGATCATGACCTGAGCTGAAATCAAAAGTCTAGTGGTTAACCAACTGAGACACACATGTTCCCCTACAATGCATTAAAATTTTTTAAATATTTTATTTATTTTTGAGACAAAGAGAGACAGAGCATGAGTGGCAAGGAGGGGCAGAGAGAGAGGGAGATACAGAATCTGAAGCAGGCTCCAGGCTCTGAGCTGTCAACACAGAGCCCGATGTGAGGCTCAAACACATAGACTGGACCATGAGATCATGGCCTGAGTTGAAACTGGACGCTTAACCAACTGAGCCACCAACTGAGCCACCCAGGTGCCCCTAGAATGCATTTTTATAGGTAGCTGAGAGTGAGCTTGTCAGGGCAAAGATCTGATTCTGTATGGTAGACTGGAATTGTCACATTGGAGATGGGAAAATGTCTTTCAGGCTGATCCATCTCAACTAGAAACATGGCTTTCCTCCATTGGCTCCTAAGAGTTTCCCTGCTAACCAAGCTGAGTGTGAGATAGTGGTGAGGGTGAAATTTATTCAAGTTTCAGTACACTCTAGATTCATCACCAATAATTAGGGCTTATTGCTCATCATCAATAATTAGGGCTTATTGCTACTGAGGTCTTGAGACAACAAGGAATAAAGACTAAAAGAAATGAAAAGGTGTGGAAAGGAAAAAGAGAAAAGGAAGAGAGAAACATAAAAAAATAACCTGAGTTAGAAAAAGGACATCAGTTGAGTGAGAGACACGTGTGTGAGAGTAGCTTAAAGACATATTTCTTTTATTTTTATCTTTTATTTTATAATGCTTACTTATTTTTGAGAGAGAGAGAGATATGAGCAGGAGAGGGGCAGAGAGAGAGAGGGAGACACAGAATCCAAAAGAGGCTCCAGGCTCTGAGCTGTCAGAACAGAGCTCGAACGAACCAACCGCGAGATCATGATCTGAGCTGAAGTCAGATGCCCAACCGACTGAGCCACCTAGGTGCCCCAAAGACATACTTCTTATTAGGAAACCCAAAATGAAAGAAGAAAGTAGCATATAGTTTAAAATTCTCTATGTAGTAACTCATGAAGCTAGGATTATAGTTTGGATAAGATATAAGTGGGGTAGATAATGCACAGGTATATAGTTAGCTCAGGTAGTAACTGTCTTACCAGTAAACTTGCTCTTTCCTTCATAAATTTGAATCTGTATTAGGAAGTTTCATTTGGGCATTCAGCCAATGATTCTTGCTAAGGGTTATACAGCTTCAAATTTAATTATTTGCATAATGATAGATTTCATACTAAGATTAAAATTAGAATTTAGAAGATTACCAGAGCAACTCCGAAGACAAAAGGCAGGGGCACAAAAGGACCTTATTTTTGTGAGTTTAACACGGTGTCTAGAAAGTCCGATCAGAAATGGGCTCAGATAGACCGATCTCTGTCAGCTTGTTTGGAGGCTACCGGAAGCCTCTGACAGTATTTGTTCTGACATTTTTCTAAGGCTTCTGCTGATTTTTAAGCTGGAAAACTTCAACTCTCTCTAGAGTTTTCAAAAATCAGCCTCATCTAGGCTTGCAGACCTACCTCAATATTCTGCAAGTGAGGTTTCAATGCAGTTAAGGAAAAAAAAACAAACAAACTCATGGCTGTTTTTCAGAATTTCAGGATGAAGGATGACAAGTTTCCTTTTAATTAGAAATGTTGTTGAATGCACTAATAGGATCTTAGCACTGAATTCTATGTACCTCATTTTAAAAACCCCAAAAATGATTGTGTAGCTAATTATGGCAAGTACTAACTCCTATCCTGGAGCGAGCTTTTTTGACTCATAAATTTCATTTAGATCTTAGGCTTTTAAACAAGAAATATGTAGAAGACAATTGCATTAATAAGGTGAAAACAAATTATCTCTGGTTGCAGATGACATAATCTTATATGAAGAAAATCTTAAAGACTCCACAAAACAAAAATGAAACTATTAAAACTAAAAACGAATTCAGTAATGTCGCAGGGTACAGAGTCAACATTCAAAATCAGCTGCATTTCTGTATACAAACTATCTGAAAAGGAAATTAAGAAAGCAATTCTTTTACAATCACATAAAAGAATGAAATTAACCAAGGAGATAAAAGGCACTGAAAACTGTAAACATTGATAAAAGAAATTTCTTTGATAAAAAGAAATTTTTAAAAGATACAAATAAATGGAAGGATATCCCATGTCTGTTCATTAGAATAATTAATACTGTTGTAATGTCCATACTACCCAAAATGATGCATGTACTCAATGCATTCCCTACTAAAATCTCAATGGCATTTATTACAGAAGCAGAAAAAAAATTCTAAAATTCATATGAAACCACAAAGACACCAAATACAACAATTATGAGAAAGAAGAACAAAGCCAGAAGCATCACACTTCCTCATTTCAAAATATATTACCAGGCTACAGTCGTTAAAACGGTGTGTAGGAATAAAAACCAGCATACGGACCAGTGGAACAAAAGAGAGAGTCCAGAGGTAAACCCACACATACACATGGCTTGCTGAGTTTTTACAATGGTGCCAGAAATACACATGGCAAAGGAACTGTCTCTTCAATGGTTAGTGTTGGGAAAACTGGATATCTGTATGCAAAAGAATGAAAGTGAACCTCAATACTCCACCTTACACAAAAATAAACTCCAAAGAGATTAAAGACCTAAAGATCAGACTTGAAATGATAACATTCCTAGAAGAAAATCTAGGGGGGGTGTCTTCATAACTTTGGTATTGGTAATGATTTCTTGGATATGACACCAAAAGCACAGATACCAAAAGCAAAACCAGATCACTGGGACTGTGTTAAACTAAAAAGTTTCTTTTAGTGAAGGAAACAATAAAGAGTGAAAAGGCAACCTACAAAATCAGAAAATATTTGCAAATCGTGTATCTGAGCAGGGGTTAATATCCAAAGTATATAAGAAAATCCTACAACTCAATGGCAAATAGAACAAAACAAAACAAAACACCTTACTTAAAAAAGGACTCAATTAGACATTTCTCCAAAGAAGACATACAAAGGGCTAGTAAAGTATATGAAAAGGTATTCAATTTCACTTGAATGTCAGGAAAATGTAAATCAAAATGCCTATATCTCCTCATAGCTGTTACAATGACTATATATATATATATATATATATATATATATATATATATATATATATAAAGCAAGTGCTGCAAAGATGTAGAAAAAGGAAATCTTTGTAGACAATTTGTGGGAATGTAAAATGATGCAGTCACTATGGAAAACAGTATGGAGGTTCCACAGAAGGTTAAAAACAGAACTATCCTATAATACCTCAATCATAGTAGTAGGTATTTACCCAAAGAATACAAAAACACTAATTCAAAAGAATATATGTCCCCCTATGCTTATAGCAGCATTATCTGCAATAGCCAAGATATGGAGACAGCCCAAGTGTCCATGGATAGATGAACAGATAACGAAGATGTGGTATATATTTACAATAGAATATTACTTGGCCATATAGAAGAATGAAATCTTGCCATTTGCCATGACATGGATGGAACTAGAGAGTATTAACTACTAGAATAGTAGAGTATTAACTACTAGAATTAAAATAAAAACATAAAAAAACTAAAAATAGACCTACAATGATACAGCAATTCTACTTCTGGGCTAGATGAAGGATCAAGAGAATGTAATATATATATACAATTGAATTATTCAGCCTGAAAAAAAAGCCAACATTTGCAATGACATGGAACCTGGAGGATTTACAGCAAAATCAAATAAGGCAGAGTCTCAAAAGGACAAATGCTCTATGGCTCCACTTATCTGAGGCATGTAAAATAGTCAAATTTCTATAAATTTAGATAATAGACTGATGGTTTTCATGGTCTGTGGGGAAAAGGATCTAGGGACCTTTTTGTTTTGTTCAACAGGTATAAAGTTTCAGCAAGATGAACAAGTTATACAGATCCGTTGTACAACATACTGCCTATAGTTAACAACCCAGTATTTCACACTTAAAATTTTGTTCAGAGGGTAGATCTCATGTTGTTTTCTTTTAAATTTTTTACTGTTTATTACTTTTTGAGAGAAAGAAACAGAGAGTGTGTAGGGGGCGGGGCAGACAGAGAGGGAGACACAGAACTTGAAGCAGGCTCCAGGCTCCACAATGTCAGCACAGAGCCCTATGTGGGGCTCGAACACATGAACCCTGAGATCATGACCTGAGCCAACTGAATGAGTCACCCAGGAGCCCCCTGAGCATTTTTATCATAAGAACAATAGCCACACAGGGAGAATTTTGGAGGAAATGCTTACTACCTGATTGTAGTGATAATATCATAGGCGTTTGGATATGTCTGAATGCATAAAAACACTAAAATTGCACTGTTTCTTTACGTATCAATTATACCTCAATAGAGCTGTTAAAAAAATATCAGTTTCAAGGTGTTAACGATCATTGGAGTTGGACGTATATTTTTGTCTTCAGAAAGCTTGCCAATATACTTATGGAATTAATAGTCGAAAACACACACCAGATGAGACATCGTCAAGGGAAAAAGGCAGGTAAAGTTAAGCTGAGTCCAGGCATGAACAGATGATGATGTGAAGAGGTGTCTAACTCATGGAAACAAAGGAAGACAGAATGTGTTAGAATGAAATTTCACCACCCACACACTTCTGAAGGGTTCACAGCCATTTCACTGTGAGGATAAAATATGAAGAAATATGTTGGAAAAAAAAACAAAATTCTGAGGCATAAAATAAAGAAAACATCAAGGGGTGGAAAGTACTCCATTCTAGCAACACAAACAAATATAAAAATATTCTACATGCATTAGGGAAGGGGGGAAAAGTTAAAAATAAGGTTGAATTTTTTGGAATCCAGCTGAAAACTCTTGAAAGGAATACGACAATGGCAGAGGGAATTAAGCATGAGAGGCACACTCCATAATTGCATAAAAAGGCAGCATAAAGTAATTATTGTTTCAATGCTGGAGGATTCAAAAAGTAGATAAAAGGAACACATATTAAAGAGAACATGCAGTACTATCAGTTCTTATTAGGTTCCTTTTGGCAGAAGCTTCAAAAGCATCAAATGACAGTTCTAGATCATGAATCTGGAGGTGATTTTCCAACTAAAACAGGTAGAGGAATGGCCTAATGTAAACTATCCAAAATAAGAGGCAATAGAATTAGCCACGATGCCCCAGGGATTCAAGTTTGCTCAAAAAATTAGTAGACCCTGACAGATAGATGCTAACCTTGGTGCAACATTAGGTTAGAAATATGGGAATTGGGGTAAGTAGCTAAGACTACTTTTGGTTTTAAAAGGAAGACACATCAGCTATAACCTATCGACTGCTATTTTCATTGGAATTTTCTAGACTTCCAAGAAGCTAGCAGTATTTCAATGCCAGTGTATGTGATAGAATATAGATACATAAGTGAAACTTTCCTTCAGATTTAACAATTGGTTAGTAGCAAAAACGATACTTGGCAGAACTATTGCTTTGCCCCAGACAACACGCTTATAGGGCATGGATTCTGAATAACAAAAATGGGCTGATTTCAGCCAGGACAGGGTAACTCCATGAAGGTTATCTCTGCACACTCTCCTTGATTTGGTTTTGCTATCAATTTTGATGAGCCTATGTGCTGCGTTCTGGGAATATAATTTCCCCTGGGATCACTATTTAAGGGCTAATGGTTGTCCCATGTCTTATGGGAATGAAGACAGCAAAGTGATAATATTCGGTGTTTTGTGAATACTTCTCATCCAATAAAAGGGAAACTCTAGAGAAATTTCTTACATGTGTGATTTCTCAGGTCCTGAAAGAGACGCACCCATTAGAGAGACAGCATAAGCCATCCCAGGCCGCTGGTGGGAAAACATTACTGGGTGGTCATCAAGAATGCGTCTGTATGAAATGAAATTGAGTAAAAAATTTAGGACAATGATTTTCTTATTAATTTAAACCAAGCTTTTGGATTTTAGATTTTTAACTTATAAAAGTAAAATAATTGATTCTAATTGCTTTGGACTTTTATCTTTGGGTTTTAACTTGAAAGGGTTTCCATATTTGAACTTTGGTTTCTTACTGGGAATTTTATAATTGCATAGGATGAAAATCAGGGGCCTGTTTCAGTTGACACATTTAATTGGAGTTTATGTGCATTTCATACTACCGTTGGCGTCTACTCTCACAGTACTTTGTGGCTGGATATGACACTGGTTAAGAGAAGGAATAGAATGGAAATGTGATGACTGAAGAGTTATTTTTCTTGCTATGTTAAAGACCTAAGAAGGACTGAATCTAATCTGTGCACAGGAGACCCAGGAGAATAGCCAGAGGACCTATATTTGGCACTAGAGGAGCAGCCTCATGAAGGTGGAGCCTTGATAAACAGTTCACCCCGAACCTTGGGAGATGCACCTCCCCCTTTACAGCAGGAATAATGATAAGGCTAAAAGAATTTTCAGAACAATAACCGTCTTGGATGCAAACCTCAGTGTATCAGGGAAGATACCCTTTCCATGGAAAGAGATGTTCACTAAAGAAGGCAACGATTCCTTAGATATCATTTTGTGTGAGGGCACAGACTAAATTAAATTAATTAAATTTAAAGCCACAACACTCTTGCTCTCTTCATGCATAGAGAGGCAGACAAACTTAGTTGCTTGGTAACCTTGGTAGAAAATAACTTCATAGCTCAACTCTGTCCTCATTTTTCCCTTTGGGAATCAGCTGCCCACAATGAGGACATGTTTTGTTTTGCTGCCAAATGGGTGGTGAGCATTCATAATTCTGAGGGCTAGTTGACACCTGTCTTTTATCAAGCTGCACACTTCAATTTACCTTTGGTAATAAATTGATGTTTTGACATACACAGTTGTAATTTATTTTAAAAATGTTTAGAATCTGGTGATTTTTTTGTATGATCTTCCTGGGGCGACCCTGCACCCTAAGTAAAATTATCCATATTTTGAAGAAGGAGCAAAAACACCACATAGTTGGAATTCTGAGGTATAGATCTCACAGCGAAGTAGATAAAGTGTTCTTTATAGATAAAAAGATGAAAGAATCTTTCTAAAGACTTAGAAAGATAAAGGTTCTCACATCAATGGAATCCTCTAGAGACTAAGCTCTTCACAACTATGTTATTTTAAATTTTAAATAAACAAATAAAGTAACATAATAATTAGACAAAAGGGAAAGAACCAGTTTTAGCAGGTTTGATGTAGAGGGAATTAGAGACAAAAGCATAAACAAATGTGAGGAATAAAGAAGAAGGCAAACTACAGATAAAAATAATTCTAAGCAATCACTTTGAACAAATTCATACCAATTCAGCTGAAATTAATGATGAAAGGAATGACTAACTAGGACAAATAAAGAATGGCCAAGAGTTTAAAGAGTAGGCAGAAAACTTGTTGGAACATAGAAATAAAAAATAAAGGATAATTTGGAAAGATAAGGGAAGTTCTGTTCTCCAAAAGGACATCAGATCAATCATTTTAACAGGCTGAATTCTGACACATTGTCAAGAACGTCGTAGCTTAGTTAAATAGATGCAGAGCATGGAGAAAATAAAAAGCTTCCTAACTCATTTTATGAGGCTACTCACCTTGATAAGAACTGGATTGGGTAGGAGCTTCTGGATAGGGTAGGTTGGTTAAACATTGGACTCTTGGTTTCAGCTCAGGTTATGATCTCCCAGTTTGTGAGATTGAGATCCAGGTCATGCTCTGTGCCTCCAGTGGGGAGCCTCTTTGGGATTCTCTCTGCCCCTCCTTCACTCATGCATGTCCTTTTTCTCTCTCTTTCAAAACAAGTAAATATGCAACTTTTAAAAAGAACTGGATAGGGTCATTGCAATCCATGTGTTTCCTGGATTCCCTCTCTTTGCTCCTTAACACTCTTGAAGTTCATGGTTCCTGACTATGAGCACACCATTCTGGAAAACCTCAATTTTCTTGCCTTCTATGTACTTACCTGATTATTTTTTTAACACTATTAACTGAAATATTTGCTTTTTTCTCTTTTTTAGAGGTATAATTAACATATAACATGTAGAAGTTTAAGGGGTACAAGGTGTTGATTTGATATATTTGTATTGCAATATGATTGCCATTGTAGTGTTAGCTAGCACGTGGACTGAGAAAACAGAGCTAAAGCAGTTGACTTGTGATCCCTTTCTCTCTTGATTACTAGGGATTGATTACTCAGGCAAAGAGAGAAGGCAGGTAGATCTATCTAATTTCCTTGTGGATCCACTGATAACAAGATCTCCTTAAAATCGTCTAAACATATCCAGTGGGAAGGGAGCTGGTACCTCTGTGGCGATTCTATCAAGATGTTCCTGGTTTAAGAGTGCTTCTGGTAAACAAAACTATTATGTATGGATCTATGAGGCATAGTACCCTGGAGAGAGCCGCATAAGCTGAGTATTTTTCTGAGTATAGAGTAAAGATGTTTGATCATCTAAATATATTCTAGTGTAAGAGCTAAAATCTCTCTTAAAGTTCTCATCTCTAACTCAGGGCTAAAGAGAAAGTGCTCTTGACGTCTCAGACCCCTCCCTGTTTCATCCATGTCTCTTGATTGTATTCCTGAATTATTAGAAAAGTTTGATACTGGGTAAGATCTCTAATATTCTGATTTTGTGTGTTCTAGTTTAGCTAGCAAATTAGATTCTAAATAGATTCTGTGCTTTCACCGACAGCAGCATAGATGGTCCTCTGGGTCTTAATGATCATTTGGTTTTAGTCTAAGTGATCATTTCACTATAGCACAGTAAAACTATCGAAGACTCCTGTTCAACCTGCCAAGATTCCAAAAAAATTCGCAATATTTGTTTTTCTATCTTCACAAATTCTAATCTACATTTTAAAATATTTATTAGAACAGAAATTCTTCATTCTAGTGAAGACATTCTAGAAAGTATGTTTAAATATACCAAATTTTACTACTAACAAACATTTAAAATATATTCACCTTTAATAAAATGCAGATATATTTTAGAAGGCTTGTAAAGTTCTCTTTTCTAGTATCCTCAAAAAAATAATAATTAGCATTTGTATAGTAGTTTGTAATTTACAAACAACATATACAAACTGTCCCAGTGATAACAGGAAATACTGAATAAAGTTTCTGCAAATTATCTAATAAGGTTTATTAGGGATTTTATCAATTGATTTAATGTGATTAAAAAAATCTTACCTATACCAGGATTGACCTATACAGTGACTTAAATATTATTTCCAAATCCAAGACACATTTTATTATGCACATGAAAAATTTAAAAATATTTTCTCTTATTTTGAATGCCTGCATATTTAAATGTCACTTTCTCCAATACTCATGAAGAAACTAGAAAGATGCTAACAAAGAAACCCAGCATTTGCCTGTAATAATAATTCACATAAAGAAACAATAGAAACATTTTTTGAAAGATACATGGAAAAAGACTGTAATAGAAATTTTCTGCTCTTCAATTAAATTTATGAACTCTTTTACCTAGAGGACTTATGACAGGGTTTCTTTCATTAGTTTAGAAGAGCTAATTGGAAACTGTAAATGATGAATTACTTAATTCCCATAGTAAGTAGGAGACATCAGGCTTGGCAGAAGGAAAAATAAATGATAAAAAAACCCACTTTCCTTGCTAAGATTCATAACTTTTACCTTACTCTGTCGCAAAAAGCATGCCAAATATGTCTAATATGATATGGGTATAATTGCACAGTACATTAAAATATATTCATTTGTTTGTGGTTTTAAGTATAACAATAAAATAGAAAAGAAATAAAAATTTGAGAAACAGGAAGCTATGTTATGTAGGTTTTGTGAAAAGGTAGTGAACACTTGTACAATGGTCAAATCTAAGTTGGAATGTAGTAAGAGCTCTTCCTGTTCATTGCAGTCGGAAGCCAAGATTTTAGCATAGCCTTTCTGGGCCGCCTGGTTCTATGTCCGTTCTGAGACATGTGAATTCTCCCCAGTATGTCACCAAATTCTGGGGAGGATTTTGACAGTCTTACAATGGACTATTGCCCAGGCATTTATTTATTTTTTTTTTAATTTTTTTTTAAATTTATTATTTCTAGGAGAGAGAGAGAGAGACAGCGTGAGCAGGGGAGGGTCAGAGAGAGAGGGAGTCACAGACTGAAACAGGCTCCAGGCTCTGAGCTGGCAGTCAGCACAGAGCCCGACACGGGGCTCGAACCCACGAACCGCGAGATCATGACCTAAACGAAAGTCGGACGCTTAACCGACTAAGCTAACCCAGGCGCCCCTGCCCAGGCATTTATAATCCGGGAAATAACAGAACAATAGCATCAAGGAAAACAGTTGGTCTGGAATAAAGTGTAGTTTCTTACAGTTTTAATTATTTAATAATTATGTAAAAACTAAGTCACTTGAGCCAAGTGCATGGAGAAACTATGAGTCATTGCCAAAGTGGTAGAAAAGCCAATTAGCAAAGAGCAACCTGAAGAAGGAATGCCCTGGAAGCTATCAACGTCGATGGGGATCGGGACTTTTAGGGATGGAGATTTCTGTTTGTAAATGGATAATAAAGAGCACAGTTAGGATTAACATCAGGCCACTCTTTTGCTCAAAATTCCCATACTATTCATGATTTCACTTGAGTAAAAGTCAAATTCCTTACTGTGACCCACAAGGTCCTGCTGTATCTAGGCCCATAGTATCCCACTGACTTTTCTCCTATTCTTTTCCCTGTTCCCACCCTGCTCGGGTCACACCTTGGCCCCCATGTCACTAAATGGCCATAGAATAGTGGCTTTGAAGCTTAGAAACACTAGCTTAGTAATGGGCAGTGTACAGTCTTACAGCTACTTAGCATCACACACCCATCCACACGCCTCTGAATTTTCATAAAACAATAAAAACATCTCTATGCCTCATCTAACAACCTGATGCCTTCTTTTGTACAAATTGAGATGTTCTCTCCTTGAGCTGAGGAGATGCAAGGAGCCAGTTGTCACTCATCCATCTTTGGGACCAAGTTACATTATCTTCCCAGGTACATCAGCTATCCTTAAAACTGAGTCACAATCCCAACTGAATATTCAGATACCTAAAATCTAAACTGTTAACAACAACAACATCATAAAAGCTATTAATAGGAAGAAGAAAAGAGAAGAAAATAGGGGATGCTCACATACATACCAATTGAGAAAAATATGCTGTTATAGTCTTTATTTCTGTAACTGATGTTGAAATAGTAGCAGATAATTTGTCTGTTTGTTTTTCCCACTATACTTACATGTTTCCTTTGCCTTAATTGAGGAGATCACTGGTAGAGTAAAATGAACTTACATTTCAATTAGGATTTTTCAATTCTGTGCTTCTGGGTTAAAATAGATAACTAAACGGTACAATCAGGGCTGCAAAGCTAGGAATTCAGGTGACAGCAATATCACCCAACTAATATTTTCTCCATCTCATTTGCAAAACTGTCACATAAATGCATTTGAAGAAAGACTTCTGGGTAGCAGAGGACAATAGTGTCCTCATAGCTACACGTCTCCAAAAATATCTTTCCCGAACCATAAATAAAACCAAGAGAAAAGTAAATTCTACACAAAACTACACCCTCAGCATAGCTGGAAGACAAAGAATGCTGAAGCTACAAAATAACTTTGAGTAAAACAAAAAAAAAATCACCACATCCCATCATGCTTTCTCTCACATTGCAAAGCAACCTCCAGCCATTTCCAAGGCTTTGTGGTAAACAAAGGCAGGCAGAGAAACTGGGAATGACAGAAGAAGGGGCCTGATGAGTGGATCTCATTGTGATTTGGAAAATAAAACACCAAAAAGATGAAATCTATCAAAAACAAAACAACAACAAAGAAAAAAACAAACAAAGCAAACAAACAAACAAACAAACAAACAAACAAACAAAAAAAACCCCACAAAAGCTGAGGAAGTGTTCAGGAAGATCTAGGCATAAAATGGAGGGAAATAATTCTAAGTGCTTAATTTAAAGGGCCAGGCACAACTTTTAAAAAATACAGGTTTTTAAAGAACGGGAGTAACGAAATAAGGAATATTTTGAAATGTGTAACTTCTATTTTAACATATATTGAGTGTGTTAAGTTCAATTATTCAATATATTTTGATATTATTTCAATATATTCATTAACTGTAAATTGAATATATATTCACCCTTTGGCAACTGAGTAGTAGACGAGAAATGTAAAATTGAATGGCTCTTTGGTAGGATTCTTAGATATAATATGAAAAGTGTAACTAACAAAAGAAGCAGGAAAAATCAGATTTTCTCAAAATTAAGAACTTTTTTGTACAAATGAACATTGTCAAAAAATTGAAAAGACCACCTATATAGAGTGAAGAAAATATTTTCAAATCTTATATTTGACATGAGTCTAGTATCCAGTATATAGAAAGAACTCTTAGAACTAAGCAAAAAAGAAAAATGACTCAATTAAATGATAAGCAATGTACTTGAATAGACATTTCTAGAGGATGTATAAATGACTAACACATACATGAAAGATACTCATCACTATTAGTCGTCAGGGTAATGCAAGTGTAAATCAAAACCTCAAAGATGTATCATCCCCTGTGGCACTGCTACAACTGCTAATACCCAGAAAACATCAAGTGTTAGAAATGATGTGGCGAAATTAGAACATTCCTCCATCACTGGTGGGAATGCGGCATTGTTCAGCCACTGTGGAAAACAGCTCAGCAGTTCCTCAAAAAGTAAATGGAGAATTTCTCTGTGGCCCTTTATCTCACTTTTAGATTGATTCTCCAAAGTACTCAAAACAAGTACTCCAAGTAGTCCATGTGCGTGGAAACAGTTCAAATGTCCATCAGCGAATGAATGGGTAAAGCGATTTTGGTATAAACGTACAATGCAGTCAAACTAATGCCAGTCTTGTTGGGTTTGGAACATGCAACATATTTGTGTTTCTACATGTGCTTTCCTCTCTGAAACAGTAAGTTAAGTAGGAATAAATGTGGAATATGTTATTACCCAGCTATAGTCTCTGAAGACTCATGGCCAGCCAACACAGATCAGAAAATCAGGCACAGGTTTTCTCTTGCATGAGAACCATATCCAGATTATAAGGATACTTAAATGAAGTAGTGGGCTGGCATTACAAATACAGATCTATAGGCCACATCCAATTTTCTAGCAATGTTAGAAAACCCTGCAATTCAAACAGAAGAAATTTCATACTGGTCCAGCACAGATGGCTTTCACTTTAGATGAGATTTGAAAGGCTAAATCTAAAGAGTGATTTGCAAAAACTTGATAATGAGAAGGAGGTATCTTATATTTATTTAGTGTTAAGGAAAAATCTACAATGGCTTTAAATGCATTCTGTGAGGGGGAATCAAGGATTACTGTAGATACAACAATATATAATCTATAATAAATGCTGGACAAAAGAAAGAAAAAGAAAGAAAGAAAGAAAGAAAGAAAGAAAGAAAGAAAGAAAGAAAGAAAGAAAGAAAGAAAGAGAGAAAGAAATATAAAGGAGCATTATAATAAACTAAAATCCTAGGATGTTTTAAAATATTGGCATTTTGAGGGATACCTGGGTGACTGGGTCAGTTAAGTGGCTGCCTTCTACTCAGGTCATGATTTAACGGTTCTTGGGTTTGATCCCCATGTCAGGCTCTGTGCTGACAGTGCAGACCCCTATGTGGAATTCTCTCTCTCCTTCTCTCTCTGCCCCTCCCCTGCTCACACTCTTTCTCTTTTGCTCAAAAATAAGTAAAAATGTTAATTTAAAAAATATATTGGCATTTTGATAAAATGCACATAAAAATACCCAACACATGGCACATGGAAATTTGAGCAGATAGGCTAAGAGACACATAGTCTGGAAAGGCTGCATAGGGAGTTAAATGGTATCAGATCAATTAAAATATAGGCCAAAAGTAACTAAAAAATTCAAATGTAAATGAACTAAACAATCCAACATAAGGCAGAAATTGGCAGGACTTATTTAAAAAAATGTGATCAAGCTACATGCTATCCACAAGAGACACATTTTAGATTCAGAGACACAAATAGGTTGAGAATAAAAGGATATGAACAAAATTTAATGCAAACAGTACCCAAATGAAAACCCAAAGTCACTAGAGTAATTATACTATAATAAACATAATAGATTATAACAAAAAAGATCAAAATTGTTGCTATAGAAAATTCTTATTGGAAAAGAATATTTTATAATAATTAAGGGGCCAGTCTACTTGGAAGATATAAAATTTATAAACATACTTGCACCTGATAACATGGCATCAAAATACATCAAGCAAAAATGACTATATTGAACAGATCAGTAGATGTCAACAATAATGAAGACTTCAATACTCACCTTTGAATGGCTGACAAAACAACTCGGCAGAAAAGGAACAAGGAAATATAAGCATTGGATAAGAACATGACTCAACTAAAACTAACAGAATTCTCTGAAATAGACCAACCAAATACAGCCTTTCTTAAAGGCAAATGGAATCTTATCTGAGATATACCATACATTAGGCTGTAAAACAAGTCTCAATGAATTTAAAATAAGTGAAATACAAAGTATGTTTTATGACCACAATGGAATGAAATGAATAACAGAAAGAAATTTGAGAAAATCACAAATATATGGAAATTAAACACCATATACTCTTTTAAAGTTTACTTATTTATCTTGAGGGAGATTGAGATAACAGGAGTGGAGAAGGGGCAGAGAGAGAGAGTGAGAGAGAGAAAGAGAACGAAGATCCCAAGCAGGCTCTGGACTGCGAGAACAGAGCCAGACTGGAATGCATGAAACTACAAGATCATGACGTGAGCTGAAATATATATATGTGTATATATATATGAACATACATATATATGAACATATATATATTATATATAAGAAGAAGGGGTAATGGGTGGATTAGAAATTTTTACAAATTTCTGGAAAGCAGAGAAGAAAGATGACTTTGGGTTAGGAAACTGTAGTCCTATATTTGTTTTCTCTTTCTGTGTAACAAATTACTAAGACCTTACCAGATTCAAATGACATGATTTTATTATCCTAGATTTTTTTTTAAAAAATTATAGTTTATTGTCAAGTAGGTTTCCATATAACACCCAGTGCTCATCCCAACAGGTGCCTTCCTCCATGCCCATCACACCCCTTCCTCTCCCTGACCCCCATCAGCCCTCAGTTTGTTCTCAGTTTTCAAGCGTCTCTCATGGTTTGCCTTCCTCCCTCTCCCCCACTATTTTTTCCTCTTCCCCTCCCTCATGGTCCTCTGTTAAGTTTCTCCTGTTCCACTTATAAGTGAAAACATATTATCCTAGGGTTTCTAAACTGGGTAGGAAGTCCAAACCCAGATTAGGTGGGTGCTGCACTCAGGGTCTCAAGAGGCTGACGTAAGAGAGTCTGCTGGGACTATTGCCCTAGCTGACCCACATCCTGGTCCTCTTCCAAGCTCATTCAGCTAGCTGGTAGACTTCAGTCCCTTGCGGTGGTAGCTCTGAGGTCCTCAGCAACTAGAGAAGTTTAACGTTCCTGCCATATATTCCTCTCCACACCGTGGCATTTGCTTCTTCAAGGCCCAAGGGAGGGCTTTTCTTCTACTTTGAATCTCTTCTTACAGGAAGAGGCTGATTAGTTCTGATTCATTCAGGACAATTTCCCTTCTGATTAACTGCAAGTCAACAGATCCCGGCAATAAAATCCCAATTATTTCTGGATTCTCTCTCATACTCAAAGGAAGGAGATTAGACAGGGTGTGTATACCAGAGTGCTGATCATGGGGCCATCCTAGACGTCTGTTAGCAGGAGTTCCGACTGCAAAAGGAGGAAGGGACACCAGAACTGGAGGTCGAGGAATAACCAGCTAAGTCTGAAGGACTAAAACAGGACTAAATATTTGTTAATACGTGTGTATTCACATGTTTTATTCTTTAATTACCTTGTAAGAGGAGGTCAGCTGAATTTATTTCCTAAGTATCGACCTAATTATCTGTATAACAATAATTAACGACTCTCATTCCAATTGACTTGAGATGGCTTATATTTAATATATTAAATCATCCCTTGTAACAGATGATATTTTTGACTTTTAAATATCTATTTCTGATGTGTAAAGTGGCTATTTATTTGTGTTTTGTAATATAGCGTCTGATAGATCTAACCATACCACATACCACTAATTATATATCTTTCCCCATTATTTTTGCCTTTCTTGCCCTTTTATTCTTTCAGAAAAGCTTTTTGAGAAAAACAATATTTTGTCAAATTTCCTCCAGAGGTGACATTGGTTTTGTTTGCATCATAATAAATGATGAACCTGAAAAACTCTCTGATACATTTCTAAAGCAAATATTTACCTCTCATGTCTATTTTTGAAAAATCTCCCTTTAGATATTTTTTCATATACTTTCCATGGATATCTTATTACTGATTCTTGTTATTAAGACAACTTGTAACAGTGATCAACTAGTCAGTGATCTCAGAGAAGGAGATATATCGGCAAGCACCTTTATAGAACAGAGTCAAACATTTTGGGTCAGGGACACTAAAAAGTAAAGATTTTTTAACACGATTCTTATCCATGCAGAATTGGTGAGATAACCATGCTACTCAGTTTATTCCTGGCCTGGTTCTTGTAAGATTTCAACCTGGAAAAGCCATCTTCCAAGTCAGCAAATGGCAGCCAAAGTCAAGGATCATGTCTGCCTTGCCCCAAACACACATAACAAATGCAGCCTGAATAAGGAGAATATAACACAGTTATGTCCTGAAACCCATCTCAAGATAGTTAGATGGGCTTCTCACCACGTCATCCACTTTCTGCATTGTCTACTTGAACCACAATTGCCAACTGAACTCATTAGAAGTTATTTATAGTGTATTGATAGCTCCTTTAAAAACCTGTTGAAATTAACTTCATATATAAAGTGAATAACCCAATTGTTACACTTAATGTTCTGCAGACTAAAGAGTACTACCTTTGTAATTTATTGAGGCATCAGATATTTTAAAATTATTTTGATAAATGCATAATTGCTCGCTTATCTCCTGTTAATGGTAGTAAATTCAGAAGCTAGAGTTAAAAACTAAGTAACAGGCATTAAAATGAAGCATTAATTTGGAGTTATGTATCATCAGATCTTGGGCCTATTAATGATTATACAGCATATTTCTCCATAGTCTGTTAAGCCTAATAAAAGCTTGAAAAATAAGTCATGTTGTTTGAAAATAATGAAGCTTAATAGAACTTTTAACATGATATTTTATCACAACTGAAAGGTATCCTATTCTATTAATAAAAGAGCTGTACCGGTGACCTGTTTAATTGGCGCTATCCAGCAAATTTATTTTAACTGAGATTAATAGTCACTAATGTTAAAACTTATAAATTGGTTAAATTTCAATGCTATTGTTAATGTTAATAAATTTTTAATTCCTAATTAAAAATACTTTCATCAGTGATATGCAAATTCATACTGTCATATTTGGATTCTAATAAAATAGTACTAAATGTGATGGCTGAATACTTCTAAGTTTATTGAAATAATTATTAATTAATTACTTTTTAAATTATAAGTCATTTTAGCTTGATCTATAAATTAAACATTAAAAATGTGATTTAAAGATCATATACGTATTCAACAGCTTCATATTAGGTTGTATGTTTTACAATTTGTAAAGTTTTGTATTTAATTTCAAGACTTTTGAGTCTGTATTAGATAAGGAGACAGTATGTTATAATTATATATCATGGACAACTGAGCCATTTTTTTTTTTACTAAAGTTTTTTATGTTTCCTAAAGTTCTAAAGAAATATAACATTTTTTATTATTCTTTCTTGCCTGAAAATCCATTAAATGTATTGGAATATAAAAATATTTTAAAATCTTGATCTTCAGTTAGTAAGCCTACAACTAACATCAAAGGAAAATAGAGAATTTCTTGCCATCTTATTTCTCCTTAAGGTAAATTTTACATAATGTAAAATAAATAGATTATAAACATACAAATCAATGAGTTTACAAATATATACACTTGCATAACAATCATCCCATCAAGATATACAATATTTCCATCTCCTCAGAAAGTCCCCTTGGATGCCCTAGAAGTCAACTTTCGTCTTTCCAATTATTCACTGTTCTCCTTTCTATCACCATAAATTAGTTTTAGCTCCTCTAATAAAAATGGAAGAAAAAGAAAAAAGAAATCCTATAATATTAAGTCTTTCACATTTTTATTCCTTCACTCAACAGTGTTTTAAGATTTATCAGTATCATACGTATTAGTATCAGTAGTTCACTGTTTTGATTTACATCATTGTCTAAATATATGAGCATTTATGTATTTATTCTCATGTTAATGGACATTTTGGGCATTTACAGATTTGAGGTATCATGTACACGTGCTTTCAGGAAGATCATGGGGGTAGATGTTTAAATTTAGAAGTGGTTAATCTTTTTATACTTCTCTAAGAAAGGCATAAAACTTCCAGTTGGTTCAACATTGTAGTCAACACTTGGTGTTGTCAGGCTTTAAAATTTTAATCATTCTACTGGTTTGAAGTAGTACCTTATTTTGATTTTAATTCTCATTTCTCTATATTCTAATGACTTTGAGAAATATCTTATGTGCTTACTGTCCATTCATGTCTTATATTTTGATTGATCTATTCACATATTGCCCACTTTGTCATTTTGTCTTTTTTAGTATTTTGAAAATAAAACTGCATATTCTAGATACATGTCTACTGTCGTATATTTGTATTTTAGATATTTTCTCCCAGTCTCTGGATTGTGTTTTCATTTCCTTGTCTCTCGATCAGCAGAAATGTTAAATCCTGAAGTCTAAATTATTATTTTATTATTTTTTGTGTCAGCAGTTATGTGTTTTCTGAGATAACCTTTTGCCTTCCCCAATTTGATGAAGATATTAGTTCTGTGTTATCTTATAGAAGTTTTGTAGATTTACCTTTAATATGTTTAGGTTTATGTTTTATCTCTAATTGCTTTGTTATATGTTATGAAGAATGGGTCCCAATTCATTTTTTTTCTGTGTGTTTCTCCAGTTTGTTCCAGTCTCATTTGTGGAAAAGTTGTTCTTTCCCACATTAAACTGTCTTGCTTTCATGATCATAAATCCAATGACCATCTATGAGAGTCTACTTTTCAAGTTTCTACTATGATACACTGAACAATATACCTATATGCAAACATAACAAACATTTTTCAAAAGTTGCTGTGTGTAAACTCTCAAAATCACACAGTGTAAGTCCTTCAACTTTGTTCGAATTTTTAGAAATTACTCTAGGGGTGCTGGGGTGGCTGAGTCAGCTAAGCATCTGGCTTTGTCGAAGGTCATGATCTCAAGGTTTGTGAATTCCAGCCCTGCGTAGGGCTCTATACCAACAGCTCAGAGCCTGGAGCCTGGTTCTGATTCTGTGCCTCCCTCTCTCTGCTCTCCTTTCCTTGCTTATGGTTTGTCTCTCTGTCTCTCTCAAACATAAATAAACATTAAAAATCTTTTTAAAAAAGAGATTACTCTAGTTATTTAAGTCTTTTGCTACAATCGTCTTGTAGAGTTCTACAAAAAAAAAAAAAAAAAAAAAAGCCTGTTCAGTTGTAGACTGGAATTTAGATAAATTTATAGATCAATTTGGGAGAAAATTAATATCTTAAAAATAATCTCTTTCAATCTATTAACATAGTATATATGCCCACCTATTTAGATTTTCTTTATTTTTTAAAATGTTTTATTTCTTTATTTTGAGAGAAAGAGTGAGAGAGTTTGTGTGACCAGAGTGACAGAGAGAGAGAGAGAGAGAATCCAAAGCAAACTCAGTGCCATCAGTGCAGAGCCTGACTTGGGGCTTGAACCCACGAACCGGGAGATCATGAGCTGAAATCAAGAGTTAAACCCTCAACCGACTGAGCCACCCAGACACACATAGATTTTCTTTAATTTCCCTCATCGGTAACTTAATTTTAAATGCAGTGTAGTTTTCTGTACTAATGTTTAAGTCTCACACATCTTTTGCTAAGTTTATTTATCAGTGTTCTATGTACTTTGATATTGTTATAGATAGCATGGATTTTAGGTTATTTTTCAGTTGTTTTCTAGTAGCTTATAAAAATATAAATGATTTTTGTGTACTTGGTACTGACGTCATGTTTCCAGAATGCAGCAAAGAGCAAGATGGTGAAAGACCAGAGGAGAGCACGTCTGGTCACTCACAGTATACTGACCTGCTGGATCCTTGGAATCTTAATTTTAGGGATACTATGTTGTGTTTAATATTTTAAGTTATCACATTCAATCCCCCGATAGTATGCCAGCTGTACTTCAACTTCCTACTTCTTGTCTTTTATGATATTTTTTCATGTATTTTGTTTCCTTGTATGTTACCAACCTCATAATACATTAATGCTATTATTGAATCAATGTTCTTTAAGGTGATTTAAAAATTTTACAAAAGCTCTATCATACATATTTACCCACATATTGTTCTTTCCTCTTGCTCTTCACTTCTTTTCTAGAAGCAAGTTTGCATGTGATATCATTTTCTGTTGGCTTCAAGAAACTCCTTTATCATTACTTAAAGCTCAAACTGAAGTTTAAATATACTAGTGATAAAATCTCTCAGCTATTGTTTCGTTCTGAGAAAGAATAATTGTTTTGCCATTGATTTTTGAAAGATTTTTTAAAAATGTTTATTTATTTTGAGATAAATAATTATCTCTCTTTTGAGAGAGAGAGTGAGAGAGAGAGCACATGAGCAAGGTAGGGGGAGGAAGAGAGAGACGGAGAGAGAGAAACCCAAGAAGTCTCCACAGTCAGTATCAGAGTCCAACACAGGGCTCAGTTTCACAACTGAGATCATGACCTGAACAGAGTCAGATGCTTAACCAACTGAGCCCCCCAGGCGCCTGGGAACATAGTTTCAGAGTAGAATTCTGAGCTGACAGCTGCTTCTGCTTCCTTACATTACTTAAAGCATATTCTCCATGTTTTCAGATTTGCAAAGACTTTGAGTATCTGAGCAAGTTATTTCACCCATGTCTTTGAAAGATATTGCCTTCGGGTAAAGAACTCTAAATTAACAATTTCAGCTTTCTCTCAGTAGCTTAAACATGTTGCCTCTATGCATGATTTTCAGTTGGCACAGCTTAGTTAGAGACCATGTCTGAGCAACACACTTAAAATTTCAGTTACCACAGTATGTCAACTGTGAGCAATTTTACAAAGTGCAAATATTGCTTCTAGCTGTGCAGTACACATATAGCTATGTAAATAACAGACACACATCCTAGTTGGTGTTCAGTCACGTCACTTATTTCAAATTCTGCAGGTGACACCGTGCATTCAGTATTCAGATCAAACACAGACAGCAAAAAAACAAAGCAAAACACAACCAAACAAAAGTGTGTATTTGTGTTTCCAATGCCTCCCAGAGAGAAACCTATCTGATATTTTAAAACAATGGATAATCAAAAGAGGAAATTGGCCAACAGAGATGGAAGTGCGGCACAGAAATGAAAAGTGATAAAACGTTGGGAGTGTAATTCAAAGGGAACATACACTGAGTCATGGGAGAGATCGCTGATTAGGGGATGTTGACACTGATGTTATTTAAAAAAATATCTCTACACAGGCAGCCAGAGGAACTTAGCAAACGCCAATTTACTGATGTCATGAAGAAACGGTTTTTGACAAGAGGGACCAGAGGTCCCCCAGGAAGTGATGTCAGTGCTGCCTTCTGCTTATTTCCTCCTAATCTATAGTGGATGCTAACTAAATGTCATCTTACAGTTGTAATAAAAATTCTATTACTCTGTCAGGGTATAGAAGAATGCAATTCCTTTTATTTATTTCTTGACTATGGCCATTTAGAGGAAAATATAAATACATCACACCAGATGTACAATTTTTGGTGGGGACTGTGATGATTTTAATATGCATGAAATAATCTTTCTACCATGAAAAAAAAAAAACCTCTTCTATGATCCTCCAAACAGAGTCAGCTATCTTCTCTCCTTCATGGTCATTTTGGTAAGTGGCATCCCTTATTCATAAATCTTTTGTGGTAATAATGGCTTATCAAATCCCTTGTCCACCTCTGCATGTTAAATACATCTTTGTGAGTCAGGGGCTTGGACTTTAAATTACCAAATTGTCTTTGTTTTACTTTTCTCAGAAAGCTTGCTCTGTGAAACGCATTTTTTTCCCTGTATTTTGCTGTTATATTTTGGTTGTGGATTTTAATTAGAATTAAGCATTACTGAAAGAGTTTGCATGTTTTGTTAGAAGTGAAGCATAAATAAAAAAATAAATGTGTTATTCCTTCTTTCACAGAATCTTCTGAAGGAAAGATTTAGGTAGCATTTTTAAGAAAATTCATTTTCATATAGTGAAGAGGTAAAGACACATTTTAATGAGAAAGTACGCAATTAGGGGCACCTGGGTGGCTCAGTCAGTTGAGTGTCTGACTCTTGATTTTGGCTCAGGTCATGATCTCATGGTCTGTGTGTTCAAGCCCCACATGGGCCTTTTAGGATAGAACCTGCTTAGGATTCTCTCTCCTCTTTCTGCCCCTTGCCCACTCATGCACATGTGCTCGCTTTCTTTCTTTCTTTCTTTCTTTCTTTCTTTCTTTCCCTCTCTTTCAAAAAATATAAATAAACATTAAAAAAAAGATACTGGGGTGCCTGGGTAGCTCAGTTGGTTAAACATCTGACTTTGGCTCAGGTCACAATCTCACAGTTCATGAATCTGAACCCCCACCCCCCGGCTCTTTGCTTATAGTTCAGAGCCAGAAGCCTGCTTTGGATTCTGTGTCTTCCTCTCTCTCTGCCCCTCCTCTGCTCTCTCTCTCTCTCTCTCTCTCTCTCTCTTTCTCAATGAATAAACATTAAAAAAAGAAGATACCCAATTATAATTTAGGAGCATAGTCAGAAGACATTTTTGTAAGATTTGTTTGTAAGCTAAAATTTCTTGTCATTTACATTTTTCTTTAAAATTATTTATTTATTTGTTTGTTTAGTTTTGAGAGAAAGCACACAACAAAGGAGAGGGGCAAATGGGGGGTGGAGATTGAGAAAGAGAGAGAGAGGGAGAGAGGGAGAATCTTAAGCAGTCTCAATGCAGTGTCCAATGCAGAGCTCAAAGTGGGGCTTGATCTCATGACTGTGAGATCATAGCCTGGGCTGAAATCGAGAGTCAGATGCTCAACTAACTGAGCCACCCAGGCATTCCTGTCATTTATATTTTTAGAGAGGGGGTCAGTTTCTCTTATTTTCGTATGAAATTTGCATTTTTTCACTACATCCTCTTATTGAACATTTTCGGTGTCCAGGAATATTTCTCTTTAATGTGATTTCAGAGGGAATGGGGAACCAATTAATGAGTACTGAAGTTATCTTCAAGGGCTTTCAATGCACACCTAGTAGGAGGTACGTAGTTGAACATATTCATGATTATTGTCAACAGAAACATTTCAGATGACTTAGATTAATCAAACCTAGGAAAATCCAAATCATATAACAGTGGTAGGGAATGCTGTACCTAATTACAGAGTAGGAAATAACAAAACCACAATTTCCTGTGTGCTTACCTTGAAGATTGACAACTGAGAGGTAACAGCAAGATTTCTCAACATTTCTTTATGTAGCTTATTCTGTTTGCAATGCTGGTTGATGGAGAATATATATAGAAAAACAGATGTGGATTCTGTTCCCATTAAGGGTTTTGATTATATTATAGTATAAGGTATAAAGTAATACATTTTTGAGACTATATTAATAAATTAGTATGGAAATTTGAAGGAAAATAAGTGAAGTCTGATGGTAAGTAAATAAAAAAGGCTTTATAGAAATGTTTGAACATGTTCAAAATGGTAAAGAGGAAGCATGTTAAGATAAAGAAAGCTGATGCCAGACCAGCGTGAAAATGGGGAAATACAAAGTAAATCATGGCATATATAGGTACCCAGATAACGAATAACTTCGACATGCCTCCCTCCCCACGAAAACACATAATAAAGGGAATAAAATCTATAACTCTGAAAATTCAGGTAGGAATCAGATTGTGGAAGAACTCAATCTTCTAGGTGTCCTAAGGATTTGCACTTGATCCAAGGGGGACTAGATCCCAGGCATCTGGCTGGCTCAGTCAGTAGAACATGCAGTTCTTGATCTCCGGGTTGTGAGTTCAAACCCCATGTTAGGTGTAGAGATTATTAAAAAAATAAAATCTTTAAAAAACAAAGGGATAGATGAGCTGACTTTTGAGCTGGGAAATGCTGTAGTCAGAACTGCGCTTCAGAAAACTGAATGAAAACGACTGTAGAGGACACAATTTAAAAGGAGACAACTAGATAGACTAACATCACATTCCTCTCTGTGGTCTTTACACTATCATTCATTTTGTAACATTTTTTATCTTAATTGGTTTAAAGTCCATTAGAATACAAGTTGGCAGTTCATAATTAAACTGCTGGGTTTTTTCCCCCTAATTACTTATTTGATTAAAGAAAAGAAATAAAATGCAGACCTCTAGAGCTGCTTTATTGCTCCGATAGGAGAATAAACCATGTGTAAGACCTCAGAGAAGATCCCAAAGATGTCTCCTAAGTCAGACCACCCTGGCCTCCGAACAAAGTCGAACTCTGCATGGACAGCAGCAACCAATTCCCTCAGAACCTCATGGCAATAGAGGAGAGAGATGAGAATATGAACCATGTAATCATAGCATACACATTCCAAATCCCTGCCAGTCACCTGGAATACTTTCGTCCAGTTCCAGCAGGCTAGAAGTCTGTTCTTACTGTCAGGATGATAAATGAACCTCAATGTTCCACATATTTATCATATCTAGACTCAGCCATTATAATGTGCTTTATCTGAGCATTATAACACAGCAGGCAAATCAAATTGCAGTCAGCATAAAATAGATCAGCTCACCCACTGGTAGGAACAAATTTCTCATAAACACAAAGGCACACACTCAACATCTCCACAGCCACCACATTCGAGTCTTATATATTCAAGGAGCCCGGATGAATCTTTCTCCCTAAGTTCATCATCTTTCTTTCTTTTTTATTTTAAAGTTTATTTATTTATGCTGAGAGAGAGAGAGAGAGAAGGAGGGAGAGAGAGAGAGGATGAGCGGGGAGGGGACAGAATGAGAGAGAGAGGGAGAGAGAGAATCCCAAGCAGGCTCCACACTATCAGTGCAGAGCCAGACACAGGGCTCAATCTCATGAACTGTGAGATCATGACCTGAGCTGAGATCAAGAGTTGGGCACTTAGCTAACTGAGCCACTCAGGCACCCCCATCATCTTGTAATGAATTAGATTTTATTAAGCACAGGACCATTTACTCCGATACCATTTTAATGAGACTGGTACATGACAAAGTGATGATCTTTGAAAATAAGTCTTTTTAACCTTAAATTGATACGTGTCAAATTACATAAAGTTAAACAAACGTGTGATAATAATTTCCCCATTCTTTCACACAATACTCATCGTAAGCTCTTCTTGCTTTATTATTTGTACCATTTAAAAAGATTCTTTTATAACTGGGCAGTATTTCTTCTGTTTTGTAAATCACGCACGTTGGGTTCAGGAGCCAAATTTCTCCCTAAATAACACCCTTTGCCCACCTGTTCATCAAAAGAAGTATTTTTTATTTTTTTATCTTTTTATTTTATTTTTTTCTGGGCACAGTTACCCTGAATCACACAGATTAGCAATTAAGATTAAAGTCTTCAACGAGTATATGCATCATTATTTTAAGCTCTTCTTTTAACTTTTAATCTCATTCTCTGGCTCATGAGATAGTAGGTTATCACACATACCGTATTTTTGTGGTGCACATCAGGATATATTAGAAGGCTGGGTGATAGCAACATTTGCTATATGGGAGGTTATAGTGTTGGAAAAGCTATAGCTCATCTTCTGGGAAATACACATTCTCACCCACAAGTTAGCTGAGAAACACAGGGGCGCCTGGGTGGCTTAGTCGGTTAAGCATCCAACCTTCGCTTAGGTCATGATCTCGCGGTTCGTGGGTTCGAGCCCCGCGTCAGGCTCTGTGCTGACTGCCAGCTCAGAGCCTGGAGCCTGTTTCAGAGTCTGTGACTCCCTCTCTCTCTGACCCTCCCCTGCTCACGCTGTCTCTCTCTCTCCTAGAAATAAATAAAACAAAACAAAACAAAACAAAAAAATACCCTAGCAGCTACTGATACCTATAAAATATTTATGTCATTCTTTTTTTACACCATTTTAATTTTAAAAAAGAATGTTTATACCATTGTTAACAATTTCATAGTACCAATGTTTTCCATAAGAAGGTACGTTATTTATATTTTAGTGATATTACAAAACAGAGACAAATAAAGGGCTTTCACAATGTCTCACTGAATATTAATCACAGACCCTAATATAGAATGTTTTTCTTGTAAAAATAACTTACTCTTCTTTATATTTTTCTTACATAAGAAATACACATAAATAGCCTATTCCACTTGGATAATATTTGATAATAATTTTCTAATGTTTGTGAAGCTTATCCCTCAATATCCTACAATATTGTTATTTACTAAAACTAATTTTATCTCTACTTCTGGTCAAGATACGACCAGAGACATGATTAACGACCCCACTACAAGCAACTAAACACTGGACAAAAGAGATTAAACAACTTCTCACTCCACTCTCCAGATATTGGATAACAAGTTCTTTAGTCTTATAATCACTGAGAAATGAGAAGTAAAATAAGGTAATTTTTTGTTGCCTTGGTATTCTGCCTGGAGGTAGTGATCTTGACAGACACATATATACTTAAATTCGATTTGTTTATTTAACAATGGCTTTATTTTACAAATTTGCATTATTTCACTTACCTTACAGCAAGACTCTGTCAAATACCATTTTATATAAAATATTGGTATGTAAAAGAAATTTAAAAAATAGTATTGTTTTTATAGGAAAGGGAAGGGAAGCTATTTTCAGTTTTACCTTCAGCACATTCTGTAGCATAGCTGGTGACGGAACTCTAGAAACCACAGTTGGAAATTCTTAAGAGAGTAAATTTGTTCCAGCGTATTTAATCAGATTGTAAAATCTTGGTAGAAAGCATTGTTTTTATATTCTTTCTATAGAATGAATATTCCAAATTAAGTTGTGAAATTTAATTATACAATATCAAAATGAAATACATACAAGCTTCTGCACAGCCAAGGAAACAACCCAGAAAATTAATAGGCAACCAACGGAATGGGAAAAGATAGTTGCAAATGACATATCAGATAAGGGTTGATATCCAGAATCTACAAGGAACTCACCAAACTACACGCCCGAAAAACAAACAACCCAGTGAAGAAATGGGCAGAAGATATGAACAGACACTTCTCCAAAGAGGACATCCAGATGGCCAACACACACATGAAACGATGCTCAGCATCACTCCTCATCAGGGAAATACAAATCAAAACCACACTGAGATACCACCTCACGCCAGTCAGAGTGGCTAAAATGAGCAAATCAGAGGACTCTAAATGCTGGGGAGGATGTGGAGAAACGGGCACCCTCCTACACTGTTGGTGGGAATGTAAACTGGTACAGCCCCTCTGGAAAACAGTGTGAAGGTTCCTAAGGAAACTAACAATAGAACTCCCCTATGACCCAGCAATAGCACTGCTAGGAATTTACCCAAGGGATACAGAAATGCTGATGCATAGGAGCACATGTACCCCAATGTTCATAGCAGCACTCTCCACAATAGCTAAAACCTGGAAAGAGCCTAGTGTCCATCAACAGATGAATGGATCAAGAAGATGTGGTTTATCTATACCATGGAATACTACATGGCAATGAGAAACAATGAAATCTGGCCATGTGTAGCAACATGGATGGACCTTGAGGTGTTATGCTGAGCGAAATAAGTCAGGCAGAGAAGGACAAATATCATATGTGTGCACGTATAGGAGGATTAGGAGGAACTTAACAGAGGACCAAGGGGGAGAAGAAGGACGGAAATGGTGGGGGAAAGGGAGAGAGGCAAACCATGAGAGACTCTTGAATGCTGACAAAAACTGAGGACTGATGGATGTGGGGGAGAGGTGGGATGGGCATGGAGGAGGGCACTAGTGGGGATGAGCACTGGGTGTTATGTGGAAACTAATTTGACAATAAACTATTTGTAAAAAAAAAAAAATGAAATACATACATACATGTTATGTGATCTAGGCTCCATCCATGTCATCACTGAGATTTTAATGAGTCTTTATATTTGATTGACATCAGTCAATCTGTTTTAACAAGCTAGGCCAATATGACTTGTTCTTTGGATATGTGCTTTTCATTGACCAGGGTTATGTCTGCTAAACTAGGTTTACCAATTTTGGGCTGAAGGGTTGTTTCTGTACCTAATTCATGCTGTCCTGCAAATGCAGCCCCAACTGTTGATGTTTATTTTTGGTCTTAATTATCCTAATAACTTATGATTCCTTGAGCATTCAGATTTAAGCAGATGATTAATGTAGAATCTATTTAAAATGATGGAATAGGGTACTCTGTAGTGATAGTCTTTTATCATTATGATTTATCACATCTTTCCACTAATATGGTCAACCTTTTAAAAATTTATAACTTTTAGACAAAAAGTGTGCATTTTCATCATTTTCAAATGAGAAAAGCATCATTTGAAAATTAAGTACACATTTTAAGCTATCAAAAAACTACAATGGCTTGCCTTGAATAGATTTGTCATTCATTGAATGATTCCATTGTTTTCCTTTTAATAGTCTTACCTGAGATTTCAATATGAAATGAAAGGTTTTTACAATAAATTTGAAGTGTATATAGAGGAATTTTTACTTCAAAATTATTGTTGTGTCCCTTACTATTTTGTCTAAAATGTCTCTAAAGGGGTGCCTGGGTGGCTCTGTCGGTTAAGCGTCCGACTTCGGCTCAGGTCATGATCTTGAGGTTTGTGGGTTCCACCCACATTGGGCTCTGTGCTGACAGCCAGCTCAGAGCCTGTAGCCTACTTCAGATTCTGTGTCTCCCTCTCTCTCTGACTCTCCCCTTCTCATACTGTCTCTCTCTCTCTCTCTCTCTCAGAAATAAATAAAACATGGGGCGCCTGGATGGCATAGTCGGTTAAGCGTCCAACTTTCGCTTTGGTCATGATCTCGCGGTTCGTGGGTTCGAGCCCTGCGTCGGGCTCTGTGCTGACTGCCAGCTCAGAGCCTGGAGCCTGTTTCAGGCTGTGACTCCCTCTCTCTCTGACCCTCCCCTGCTCACGCTGTCTCTCTCTCTCTCCTAGAAATAAATAAAAGATTAAAAATAAATAAATAAATAAAACATTAAAAAAATTTTAAAAAGTCTTTTAAAATATAGACTAGACACTCTATTTTGATAACAATTATGTGATAATTTCAGATGTGATAACATCTTAACATGTATTAGAGCATTTTTTACTACCATGAACTATATCCAGGATTCTGTCTGGATGCTCTTGATAGGAAAAAAGGAAACACTGAAATAGTTTGAGTTGCCTTCATTCCACAACCCACACCTCTTCTGATTTTAATTCTGTTTATTGGTAAGTATTTCACATCTTCTTGATTACTGGTGCCTATTTATTAATGTGAATTTCAAAGTGTCTAACTTCCTTTTTAAAAAGGGCATCCTAAAGCAGTAGGAAAGCATTAGCCTGACACCCTAGATATAGTATTCCTCCTTTAATTTTTTTTCAATGGTTATTTATTTTTGAGAGAGAGAGAAACAGAATGTGAGTGGGGGAGGGCCAGAGAGAGAGGGAGACACAGAATCTGAAGCAGGCTCCAGGCTCTGAGCTGTCAGCACAGAGCCTGTCCCCGGGCTCGAACCCACAAACTGTGATATCACGACCTGAGCTGAAGTCCGACGCTTAGCTGACCGAGCTACCCAGGTGCCCTCTCCTTTAAACTAACTTATTTATGGAGTTGGATTTGAGGAGGAGAAAAAAAAAACACACATATTTAAAATGTCTTGGTTGCTTTACCTTCTCCCAGATAATATTTAATAATAATGGTAATCAAGCCAGCCCTATCTATTTCCAAATAGATATTTTGTTTTTTATAAACACATTTATTTTTTCCTTCCATATTTTTCAGTGGCTCCGGCACACAGGGGAGACCATGTTCTTTGGTCTGACTCCTTATCACAGGTCCCGGCAGGTAAACCTCAATATTCTAAGATTAGTTTTGGGTTTCATAGTTACCCTCTTGTACTCCACAAAAACTAAGGGGAAAAAATTGTGTGATTTTTTTAAATTTCAAGAGACAAATTATCTTGACTTTCCTTCATGTGTCTTAACAAGTAACCAGATTTGACCCTCCTTCTTCCGTCTTATCTGATCTGAGAGTTCATCCCGTATTCTCTTGTGATGGGCCCATATAGGGGTCATTTTCCCTGAGTTGCTCCCTGGAGCTGAGGTCTCCCTGCCGGGGCCCATAAAAAGGTGTCAGACCCACAAGTGCAGCGAGGCTGTGGTCCCCCCCGGGTGCCGGTAGTTTAGGAGATGGCCAGGTTGGAGCAACCCGAGGATGCCCGTCTGTTGATCAGGAGCACTTGAGAGGCAGGACTGGGCTTCCTCGCAGTAGACACAGGCCGGAGAAAACAAGAGATGTCAGACCCCTTCTAGGTGCTGTGGTGGGCAAGGCATCGCTTCTGGGGCTCTGGGGGCCGATACCACCAAGTCTCTCATTTCATTTCTTTCCTCCCAAATTCTGCTCCCAAGACGCTTACCCAATCTACAGATGTGCAGCAGGCCTTTCAGAGGTAGCCAGAGTCTGCTCAAATTACCCTGTTTCCCTAGTAGCTCCACCAAGATCCTGATCTGAAAATGGCAGAAGGATCCCAGATTCTCTTAAATCTCTTTTCTCTTGTACTATTTTTGAATGTATGAGAGTGCATAAAACTTTTAAGTGTGCATAAAATTAAAAATAAGATATTTAGGTTTAAGTTTACTTACAATTACGTTATCTGACAGAAGGTAAAATGTAATAATACAATGCTCTTACTTGCATCTTTGACACATAATTTTTGTTTAAGTTTAAATTCCATAGTGAGTTAAAAATGTTAAATGCAGTACTAACAGTACTTGATATCAAGAAACTCAGCTAAATTATCATTTTTATATATGAACAACCGATTTATACTTTAATTTTTAAAGATGTATAAACTATATTTATATTCCTAAGGCATTGAATTATCAGAATACTGAAAAAAAAAACTTCAAAAATCAGCCAGTCCCCAGTAAGTTTTAAGATGTAGCTATAACCAGGCTACCAGATGGCAGGGTTACAAGAAGTAATCAAAATTTTATGAGCATGTAGTTGGAACTTTAGGAGCTGTTCTATCACTGCAATGGTGCCGGAGATTTTAGTGAACTGTTAATTATGGTTTTGAAAATAAATTAATTTTAGAGAATCATGGAATTTATCCCTGAGGGCTGGAGCTTCATCTCATAGTAGAATACAACTTTAAAATATCATTTTGTATGATATCAATAATGCCTTTATTTAAGAAAAAGGAGTAATATAAAGAATTTAATGCCTCAATATGAACTAAGAGATCATCTGTCTTTACAATGGTGCTCTAGTCCCTAGATGCTTATTGGATCATGATATACGATGGTCTCACTGTTAATTACTAAGGCATTTAAAGGACAGGGGAGTAGAGAAATGAGTCATGTCTTATGTGAGGACTCGCTGTCCCCAGGCTGTCCTCTCCTGCTCAGGGGCCCTATTATTTTATCCAGTTCCATGCGTGGTCTCAGGCATTTTGGCAGATGCTGAGCTCACAGTCAAGGTTAAACATCTTCACTTGTGCCCTGCACCTGCCAGCAGCTCACATGAGTAACCCAATTAGTGAATCTTACACTTACTTTAGTGCCTCGTTTTGGAATAAAGTTCTCAAATATGAGTTACAGCAAAATCTTCTCTGTCTTTAACACGTTCGTAAATCAGACTAAAGTCCACATCAACATGGTGACTCTTTGTACAACGTACTTTTTGTATTAGTAGATTCACGGGATGTTTGCCATTTCGTAGTTTCTATAACTGTTCCTATTGCAAAATACCTCCATTAAAGGTTAACTGAGGAAATCTCTGGGAACCAAATGCTAAAGATCACTTTTCAGGTATGATAGATATTAACAACTCAGTCTGAGGATATTTCCAACTCTGTGTTAGGTATCTTTTCTCCCTAGAAACTACAAAAACAGAGAATGGAAGGAAGGAAAGAAGGAAAGAAAGAAGGAAGGAAGGAAGGAAGGAAGGAAGGAAGGAAGGAAGGAAGGAAGGAAGGAAGAAGAAAGAGAGAAAGAGAGAGAAAGAGAGAAAAAGGAAAGGAGAGAGAGTGGGTGACAGTGAGGGAGAGATAGAGGGAAAATGTATATGCACATATGTGTACAAAAACACACAACCATTCAGAATGGCAACATAAACCTAGCTTCTTGGTTTATTTACTTCCAAAGTTCTGACCATATTTTCTCTTCCCAACTCTATCACCTCTTCCTAAGCTGGTACCTTGGCCTTTCATGTTAATAGTAACTAAATCATCCCCCTCCCCAATTTACTGTTTAATTTCCATCAACATATCATCTGACTCTTTATTTACTTTCCTGATCACTTATCCTGGAACTGACCCACACCACTAATATAAAGTATCAATCTGGATGGGCTGTGGATACCCCCAGGTATTTCCCAGTTAGGAACATCCGGAATGGTGGCTGTTGAATAGGTGGGCTTATTAAGTGGATTGCTCTCCCCAATGTCGGTGGGCATCATGCAATCAGTTGAAAGACTGAATTGGACAAAAGGCAGAGGGAAAGAAGAATTCAGACCTTTTTTTTCCTGTCTCACTGTTTTAGCTGGGACATCTCATTTCATCTCCTGCCTGTGGACTGGAGTTTTACACCATCAGTTCTCCAGGTTCTCACGGGATTTGCTCTTTAGATTTGCCCTATTTTCTCCCATGTTATCAACTTTATCTATCTACCTATCATCTATCTATCTATCTATCTATCTATCTATCTATCTATCTATCTAAGTTACAGGTATAGGCATAATATAGAAAGATATAGGCAAATACATCTATATACACATAAATATATGCATATAGGAAGATACAGGTATAGATATATCACATTGTATATCAAGTTATAATTTATAAAAAGAAAAATCTAAATCTAAACTGTGTAGACCTCATGCCTTTCCACTAAATATGATTCTTTTCTCTTCTTTATAAAAAAATTCAAAATAGTTGTGGATACTCAGTACATTAATCCCACAACTCACACACTCTTCTCAAACTACCTTCTTTCCCTTTTTCTTTTTCACTGAAACAGTAATTATAAGAGTCATCAAAACCTCCATGTAGTCAAAACCACAACCTTTCTTTTTAAATTTTTTTTTAAATTTATTTCTAGGAGAGATAGAGAGAGACAGCATGAGCAGGGGAGGGTCAGAGAGAGAGGGAGTCACAGACTGAAACAGGCTCCAGGCTCTGAGCTGGCAGTCAGCACAGAGCCAGACGCGGGGCTCGAACCCACAAACCGCGAGATCATGACCTAAGTGAAAGTCGGGCGCTTAACCAACTAAGCCACCCAGGCACCCCAAAACCACAACCTTTCTTAATACTCCTATTTGAGCATTTCATACCTTGAAATTGTTTTCACTCCGCTGTGCTTCAGCCTCACAAAATGCTCCTCTGTTTTCCTTGTTCCTTCTCTTCTTCCTGACTTTTAAAAAGGGACTGAAGCAAGAACTGCTTCTCGTAAATTTTCTCTTCTCTACTTACACATATTTTCTAAATTATTTCGTCCTATCCCATGGCTTTAATTATAAACAGCACTGGTGCCGATGACTCCCAAGTCTGCATTCAAGGCTCCATCTTTTTCCTCTGAAGATGTTACATAATATTTGACCCTCACAGATGCATTGAGGTATATTCAGGCCAGGGTATTACTGTCCAGTTTTAGATGAAAGGAGGAAGTGTGACAGATCAAAGTTATAGACATGTACCAAAGAGCTAATAAATGAAGGAAGCAGGTCTGCCGCCCAGGTCTTGTGATTGCTGGCTGATTATATTACACTATTTTGTTCACACTTGGTATGGTTCAAATAGATATTTTAAAAACTTTGTAAGTACTACTGAATACTGTATTCTGAATTAGTTGGAATGAAATTCATAAATATTTATCACTATTACTTTCCTTCTCTACTTTGCGAAATTTAGATAATAAAGATACCATTTGCAAAAGTAAACAAGATTTTTAATGTGGTTAAAGAAATTAAGGCCGTCGCTTTCCAAGGAATCATCTGCTCTTGTCTCACCATCTTTACGAGTGCACTGCTTACACTTATAACTATGGCACTAGAATGGGTCCGTGATGTTGCTGGGTAGAATATTAAGATAACCTTCGGGTGAAGTGTCACAGATAAGGGAATTCCTCTTTGCTTCTCCTGATTTCTCTCCACTTATTCAGGGAACCCTACTAACGTGCGTTTGCTATCTTCCATGTTTGATGTATATCCTTAGTCAGTGTTCGTCTTCCAACATTCTAGAAAACATTAGGCAATTATTCAAATGGTTGCAGTTTGTCAGAAAGGAAGCCACCAAGCAATGCGTTTTCCGTGACAAGAGCAGATGTGATTCTGAGAATATTCCTATTGATAAAAGCAGTAGGAAACTGGAGAAATAATAGCTAAGGTTACTCTCGCCCCCTCTTCAAAAATTATAAAATCCAAGCAATTCAGACAAGTTGAAAAAATGTTAGTAAAGGAGATATTTCAGAGCATATTTCCCACATCAATGTCAAGGAATTTGACATCTCTTAGTAACACACTTTTATCTCTGGAGGAAATGTTGCTGAAGGGCTAAGTGGTTTTAAAAATAATTAAATCTTTAATTCAGAATAGCTTAGATTCCCAGAAAAGTTGCAAAGATATTACAGAAAGTCACTGTGAACCCCTCACCAGGTATCCTTACTGTTAATGCATTCTATTAGTATGACACAATTTCAAGACTAAGAAATGAACTTTGGTGCAGTACTGTTAGCTATACTTTTTTTTTTTAATGTTTACTTATTTTTGAGAGAGAGAGAGAAAATGTGAGCGCACACAAGCAAAGGAGGGGCAGAGAGAGGGGGAGAGGATCCCTCTCTGTGCTGACAGCAGAGAGCCAGATTTGGGCTCAAGCACACGAACCAGGAGATCATGACCCAATCCTATATTATATCCAGATTTTCTCAGTTTGTTTCAAAAGCCCTTTTTCTATTCTAGGATACCACATTTCATTTAGCTGTTGTGTCTTAAGTTTTTCCTGGTCTGTGAGAGTTTTTTGGATTTTCTTTATTTTTGAAATAAATAATGACCCTGGAAACTTTGAAGAAGATTCCCAGATATTTTGTAGGGTGTCCCTCAGTTTGGTTTCATCTGATGTTCTTCTCATGATCAGAGAGGGGTTATGTATTTGAGGGCAGAAGACCCCAAGAGGTAACATGCCTTTCCTCAACAAATTATATCAAGGGCTCCCTATCACCATGATTTCTTTCCATTGATGTGCCCCTTGTCACCTGGCTGAGGAATATTTATCAGGTATTGTCACTGTAAGCTTCCTTTTTTTCTACTTCTTTCCTGTTTGGAAGCAGAGAAACTCTTTGTTTTTTTAATTTGTAACATATCAAATCAAAGGCAATCAAAGGCACAAAAGTATCACAGGGTGCAAAGGACGCCCACATACCACAGCAGACTAAGATTCCAGGGTGTCAAATGTACCTAAGAAGATGTCCCTCGCAGCACCTGTTATAAGAAATCTCCTGACTGGTGAATTGCAGTCACTTCTCCCAGGAGGTAGATGCTACCAATACCTATGGTTAAAGTTGTCCTTTATTGTGAAAAGATAGCTTTTCCACAAGAAGAAACTGGGAACTTTTCTCAATTCCCCCATAATTATAGCACAAAATAGTTAAATACTCTGTTTTTTTTTTCTTAATGTTTTATTTATTTCTGAGAGAGAGATAGCATGAGCAGGGGAGGGTCAGAGAGAGAAGGAGATACAGAATCTGAAACAGGATCTAGGTCTGTGAGTTGTCAACCCAGAGCCCGATGCAGGGCTCGAACCCATGAATCCGTGAGATCATGACCTGAGCCAAAGTTGGACACTTAACCTACTGAGCCACCCAGGCGTCCCATACTTTGTTTTCTTTTGGCTTGTCTTTTGAAGTCCCTTTAGAACAGCTCTGTTGAATACTATCGCTCCCAGATCACTGAACTACTCGGAGGAGGCATTTCATGAGAAGAATAGTTTCACATTCAAGTAAATTTGGGAAAGGTGTGGTTAGAAGGGTAAAAGATTATTCTTACCTTAAACCTTTCCCAGTTTTTCAAATGGTGATATACACTGTTCACACAACAGTGTTATATTGTAATATTTCCCAATATTGCAGTGAGGACATTAAAACTTTTATAAAAGTACCGCCTTCCGAAAGTACAGTTTTACGACAATTTTTTATGAAGGTAAATTGGATAACTCAAAGAACTGAAAGCATTTTGAAACAAGAATACCGTTCGGCTTGAAGACGTGTAACATATGTACAACTAAGAATCTGAACGATCTTTATATAATTTCTTTCCAACTCTATTACTCAAATGTATAAATTGTTTTCTTAAAACATCTGGCCAAACTTCACTGCAGTTTTAAAAAGAAGACATTTTTTTAAATAAAGATTTATTTTTTTCAGGGATTTTTAGTTCACAGCAAAATTCAGCAGAACGTACGGAGTTTCCATAAGCCCTCTGCCATCCCCCGCCTTGACCCCATGCTCAACCTTCCCCAGTATTAACATCTCATTCCAGAGTAGTGTATTTCTTAAAACTGATGAGCCTACATGGTCAGGTCGCCATTGCCCCAGCTCCATAGTTTATATTACAGTGTACTATTGGTGTTGTACACCCTCATGGTTTTTTGACAGATGCATGATGGGATGCATCCACCTAATTAAGGTGTCCTACAGAATAGTCACACTGTCCAGGGGTGCTGGGGTGGCTCCTTTGCTGAAGCGTCCCACTCTTGATTTCAGCTCAGGTTGTGATCTTACGGTTTGTGAGACTGAGCCCTGTATCCGGCTCTGCACTGACAGCGTGGAGCCTGCTTGGGGTTCTCTCTCCCTCTCGCTCTGCCCCTCCTCTGCCCTTTCTCTCTCCCTCTCAAAATAAATAAATAAACAAACATTAAAAAAAAAAAAAAAACAGAATAGTTTCAGTGTCCTAAAAATCCCCTGAGCTCTGCCTCTCCTCCTGTGCTTCTAGTCCAGGACAAGCACCAGATTTGGGGGCTTTTATTGTCTCCATAGATCTGCCTTTTCGAAAATGTCATAAACTTGGATTTGTAAGTGTGGATCTCTTTAAGAATGGGTTCTTTCATTTTGTAATATACATTTAAGTGTCCTCAATGTCTTTTTATGGCATGATAGTTCATTTCCTTTTAGCTCTGAATACTATACAGTTGTACGGATGTACTAGAGTTTATTCACATGTTGAAAGAAACCTTGATTGTTTCTAAGTTTTGGCAATTATAAGTAAAACTGCTATAAACATTCATGTTCAGGATTTTTGTTTTTGTTTTATTTTTTGTGGACATAAGTTTTCAACCTATTTGAGTAAATATCAAAAAGTGTGATTGTACCATCATATGTTAAGTGTATACTTAGTTTTGTTAGAAACCACCAACTGTTTCCTAAAGTGATTGTAGCATTTTTTTAAAAGCTTATTTATTTTGAGAGAGATACAGAGAGTGCACACAGAGCTGAGGAGAGGCAGGGAGAGAGGGGGAGAGAGAATCCCAAGCAAGCTCTGCACTGTCAGCCCAGAACCTGATGAGGGGCTTGAACCCATGAACTGTGCGATCATGACCTGAGCCAAAATCAAGAGTTGGACACTCAACTAAACAAGCCACCCAGGTGCCCCTGTTTGTAGCATTTTTTATTCCTACCAGCAGCAAACTATGTACCTGTTGCTTAATGCCCTCATCAGCATTTGGTGTTGCCAGTGTTTTTGATTTTGGCCATTTTAATAGGTGTAATCGTGGTATCTCATTGTTTTAATTTACATTTACCCAATGACATGACATCAAGCCTCTTTTCAGATGCTTATTTGCCATATGTATATCCTCTCAGGTGCAGCATTTGTTCAGATCTCTTGCCTATTTTCCTTTAAGTTTATTTTTATTTATTCTTAGAGAGAGTGATAGAGAGCAAGTGGGGGAGGGGCAGAGAGGGAGATAGAATCCCAAGCAGGCTCCATGCTGTCAGTATAGAGCCTGATGTGGAGCTCGAACTCATGAACCAGTTGATCATGACCTGAGCTGAAATCAAGAGTCAGATGCTTAACCCACTGAGCCACCCAGGTATTCCTCTCTTGTCTATTTTTTAATCAAGTGGTCAGTTTTCTTATTCTTTTTTTATTCTTTTCTAAAAATCTTTTTATTTATTTTTCAGAGACACAGAGAGGGAGAGAGAGAGAGAGAGAGAGAGAGAGCTAGCATGAGCTCAGAATCTGAGACAGGATCCAGGCTCTGAGCTGTTAGCACAGAGTCTGACGCAGGGCTTAAACTCGTGAATCATGAGATCTTGACCTGAGCCAAAGTCTGACACTCAACCGCCTGAGCCACCCAGGTACCCTGGTCAGTTTTCTTGTTGTTGAGTTTTAAGTGTTCTTTGTATATGGTGGATAACAGTCCATTATCAGTTATGTCTTTGGCAAAATCATTCTCCCAGTCTGTGGTTTGTCTTCTAATTCTTTTGACATTGTCTTTTGCAGAGCAGAGTGTTTAATTATAGTGAAGCCCAGCTAAAACTAAAGTTATTTAGCCATCTACTTTTTCAAAGATCTATGTAGCTTTTGTATTTGTTTTTTATAATCCTGAGAACTTTAACTTAGAAATACTATTGGACCAGTACAAACACTATCTCTACATATTTTCTTTGGTATTTTATCTGGAATAACTTGCCAAAATGTCCTTACCTGCCTTATTTTAGCAGTAGCAGTGATGTATGGTTTATAAGAATATGGTGGATGGATGGAGTTGTATTTCTGATTTTATGATTTTGACCTAAGGAAAACAAGTTTTTTTCCTAATTAAGAAGAAACACACACACACGCAGTCAATAGTGCTGCTGCTTCTTGGTCCAGATGAATTCCTTCTGACTTTATAAATGCAATGAAATCCCATGTTTCTTTTCTCTCTGGCTTCTGTATGCCAAAGTAAACATTCACAATACTCATGGCCTTGAGTGTTGTAAAAGTACTGTTCATGATGCTGACTCCAGTACAGCTTTAAAACTTTCCCTCAGTAAAATACGAAGCAAATATTTATTAATTCATTTCATTTCCTCAATGTTTCAGCTCAGAGATTTCAGCTTACTACATTTCAAATTTGAAAAGGTTAACATAATTGATCATAAAACTGATACTAAATTTCTCTTTGCATTCTCATTTTTTTTCAGGAAATGAATCCTATGATTTTTAAGTGTATGCGTGTTGTAAGATGTTTAAATATCTTAACTTTAGCTGTTGCTAAAAACTCAGTTCTAAAAACGTAAATATTTGTTGTAGTTGCTATGTTAACTTGTAAAACATGTGTAGGGAAGTGAGAATACTATTTCAGAGTATAGGACTTCTCGAGCCACAGGGATATTTTAAGGGTTTTTCATTTTAGGGATAGCTGGCGGAGAAGAAATTCAATTCACTTCTCAAGATTCAAGCCAAGTTAATAATTTAATGAGGGAAATGAGGACATGACATAATTGCTGAAATGTGCATTTGTGAGTAGGTATCTCCACTCTACCATGTAGAGGGGTCATCCTACAGCACAAATCTGGTCGACAGCAACTCCCTCAAATGCTGCTTAAATACCCGTCACAAGTATCCTATACTCTGAACATCCTGAACTTCCACTACTACCACCCAAATAGCTGCCAACGCCATGAACATGTACAGACATTGTTACAAGGACAGTAAGTGCTCTAAGAATCTATGACTTTTGGATGTCACTTTCCTTACATTTTTGATCAGTGATCATTTCAATGGTCAATTGTCAATGGTTACAATTCACATCTCCATTTTATAACTGATAAAAACCGAGTTTCAAAGAGTCTAAATAATGAGCCCCAAGTAACACTCATTGTCTTTGTAAACCCAGCTGATGCTTCCTTTCTTGATGCTACCTGATCATGACATGCTGCGTGCCTCTGATTTTTACCCCAGATGACATCTATTATTTTCTGTCTACCTGCTGAATCTATGTAGTTTCTTTAGGGTTCATTCCAGAAATCTCACTCAGCTCATGCATGTACTGTCTCTTTAGTAAAGTTCTAAGTTATATGCTCAATCCTCTCCTTTTATTTATTCAGATGCATTATACTTCATAGTTGCTTTGATATATCTGAACCTCAGGGAAAAAAAATAAGATTATAAAATCAATCAGAGCCAGTGTTGTGTGTTATTTGTCTTGATTTCCATAATCTGGCATAGCTTTGGCACATACGGACTAGCTGCACAATAAGAACTTTAAAATGATTATCTGTGATGCGTGGATACTAAAAGGTAAAAATCTGAAGGAGAAATTCTACACATACATTTAAGAAATGTCGTCCATGTTATGTGAATGAGAAAGTATATCCAAACAAGTTAAGATACAGTAAGTGAAAGATAGGTGGGGAAAGATTCGATACAGCTTAAATGGAACCAGTTTTAAACAAGTGACCCCGTGATACTAGCCCATAAAAACTCGCTTAGATCCTGACATCTTCAGGGTCAAATATCCATAATAGAAGAAAAAAATACACAGTAAATGACCATTGTAGCTAAAGCAGGGGCAGTGTGGAGTATATGTCAAGAGCTTAAAAATCACAAGGAGAACCTTGAGGATGGTTATGAGATTCCCAGTGCACCGTGTCTGATGTCCCCATGTCCTGTTCATTTGAAAGCACAGATGGAAAGAATACCATTAATACACTGTGATTCTTCAATTGTCATATCTGACTCAAAACAAGAGTTTTATTAACTTAAAATTCTTTTTTTTCCTGGATGAGTTTTAGAAGCTGAATTTCATTACTCTGAAGTAATCTCTGATAAGTATGAAAACTCATGCACATAAAAGCCCCTTGAAGTAAGGCAAATATTTTATTTCACATCTCTTCAAAATAATGAGGATTTCATGATACCAAATGATTTGCATTCCCTTTAATGCTGCTGCTACATTTTGAATCAGGGTATTATATAAGATCTTCAGCTTTTTTTCCCCCTTCTTCACTTTTATTGGTTTCTGAACAAAGAATGCTTCTTATAATGGATTTCTTAAAAATGTTTTAAGTGACAAGAAACTGCCAATGTCTAGGTGCTAGCATGAACTTCATTGTATATAAATGATGAATGTTTTTTATTTTTTATGGCTTTTATTTATTTTATTTTTTATTTATTTATTGGTGAAGCACATACCAAACGTGTTTCTCATACTTTGTGCTTTATGCAGACATGTGTGTTTTAACTTCTTCCTTCTAGAGCTAAAAGTTTATCAGTTTATAGCTATAAACAAAGGAATTGCCATTTGTACTCCACAACGATATGAATAAAGAACTCATAATGATTTAAACACCACTGAAAATATTGTAATGAGAAAAAATGAAAATTTTATTTATTGGAAATGGTCTACTTAGCATTGAAAATTAACAAATTATTGACTGAGAGATTTTTTAGTTACATAGTTCTGCTAGTGATTAAGTTTTTTGTCCATATATATTAAGAATATAAAATCAATATTATCACAGACCATGAATTTGAAGAACTTTATAATTTTCTTTTTTTTTTGAAATTTATCATTTTCAATGGAAAAAGTAATGATTCTCAATGACTAAAAAGGAGGCAAAGTTTAATTTGATTTAACTAAGAGGAGAAAGATGTAAGGAATCTTGAAAAATACAAGACGGTTTCTATTCAAAACACTGGTGTAGTTTTATTCTCTATGAAGTCAAAGCACAGAGAAACAAGTTTTAGTTCTAAGATGAGATCTAGGGAAAATATTCTGATAATTGTGGCGTATAAACAGAATAAAGGCAAGAGAAAACAAAATCATAGCATCCACGTAGAAATTTTCCCGCAGTGACATATACTTGAAATTGTCGGCCCTCACACACTTCCACATAGTTGGCCCACAGTCATCACGTAGTTGTGGTTTGGAGTTGGGAAGAAAACAGTACAGATTACAAGTTTCAAATGGTTTTATCATTCATATAGTACATTCCTGAACAATTTCACATGCCAGGGAATACGTTAAGTTTTGGAACATAACCTTCCATTCAGAGAATTGGTGATCCACAAAGATAAGAAAGCAGATAAATGAATATTCTGTAAGAGTTTGATAAACACTGCTATAGTAAGAATGACAAAGTGGATAGTATGGCAAGGAAAATCATACAAGGTTTTAGGAGACGGTTTTCTGCAGAGAAAATGTGATCACTTATACTTAGAATGCCATATGGGGTCACACAAGGGCCAAAGTAAACTGGGAGCACTGGTAGGGATAGAGGCCAAGATTGGTAAACTTGCCACATTTTGGAAACAGCCAATTGTTCAGTGTGTCTAGAACTGTATAAGGGTTGACTGCTATTTCTAGAAAGGTCTTCATGCCATGCTAGGAAGCTTGGGTTTATCGTGAACAAATGAGTAGTCATTAAAGCAAGCACATGGCCTGAACCTATTTTATAGAAATGTCATGGTATGAAGTGCAGGGAGGCTGGAAGCAGAGACGCATATAGACAGCGATCTGATACTTTTGTCAATAAACAATGGAAGACTTAATTAGATGCTGTTGGAAATGGAGAAAAGTCAGACATTGTTTGCATGTGCATGTGTATTTGCACACATGTATACAAATTCATGTATGTAAAATATCTCTGCCTGGTAGAGCCCTAGCAGCTAAGATTAGAGGAAGGTAATTGCCCTTTCCTCAATTAAAACTCACAGACACTTGAAAATAATACTTCCAAAAATTTCTGATCAATGTCTTTGAAGGTCTTTGAAGGGGACCTTGTCGTTTTCTCTGGTCTTTCAACAAAATTAAGTGAGGTCCTCGGCATTCTTATTTGAAAGTAAGGGAATGGACTGTCTTCTTCAATTTACTCTTTACCTTATTTAATGTAAAATTGTATAATACTGAATCAGTCTTGAAATTCATGGAAATAATTAATTTTTTAAATCAGTCTTCTCAACTATTGGATCTTGGCCTTGACTCAGGCTGTTAAGACAGTCAAGATTTTGGCAGACAGATGCATACTGTTGTATTGTCAGTCACTTTTTCATTCAAAATCATTGATGTTACTTTGGCTGATCATTTGCAAAGGAAGAAACAGCAAGTACAGATATGCCATTTCATCAAACTGGTGCTAGATATTTATAAAGTCAGTTTTGTCAACCTCAATTTACTTGTATGCTTAATAACCCATTCTTAAAAATTCTATTTTACTTGAACTACTGTATAACTCAGGAAATGCAATTTAACATCATGCTTTTTAAATGCTAGGCTTGCAACTGCGTAAAGGGTTGAGGAGTCCAGAAATCAAGCCTGTTTCATATGCTCGAAGGTCACATAGGCCAGTGTGCTAGTTCCATGAATTTGAGGGTGAACATTAAGTCTGCTGAGTTGTCAGCACAAAATATTCATCATTAAATGGGCTTACTTGTGGAATTTCTGGGTAGTGTAAAGTTGGAGAAAAGGTTTGAAATCAACTTAACAGATCGAAACTGGCCAAAGTGATTAAATACTGCAAGTTCAATCCCTCTTTACAGAGCTGGCTGCACGGAATGTGAAAGCAGGCATTTGACCAGAGAGATCAGGCAAAGAGAGAAATGCATTTCTGCTCACAATAATCCACATACATAATATATTCAAAGTACTCCTGAACTGAGATGTGAACCCTGGATTTCACCTTGGTAAGAGTAATTTTATGGCATACTATTAAGTCCTACAAAATATGCCTATAGAGAATTTTGAGTTCTGAAAGCAATTATTCTGTTATTATTTGTTCTAAATATCTTGTAGTTTAGTTCAAACAGGAAGAACACTTCTCTAGTAAAATCCACTTAGTCAATGCAACTGACAAATAATAAAGGACATGGAAAGAAATAGGCTTGTTATTATTCAAATTGGTGACCATGAATAAAATAGTCTGTCTATGCTATTATTTGAGAAATGCATTTCTTTGTGATTTTAAAATAGGAAATTTGTAGTCTTAAACACTATAATTATGGATCAGGGAGAATTTGTACAACCAGAACACCTAATCCAATTTATCTACTTAAAAAATAATTTTATGCAACATTTGATTGGAACAGATGTAGCTTTTGTATTTTTGTATTCCCGATAATTACAATACTGCAAGTAGCATTATCTTCTAATAAAAATTTCTTGGAACAATTGAAGTAGCAAAATAAATAATGTAGTATTGGAGTATAACCCAAAGCATTAAAATACACATGCATAAGTTCATTATGATAATGGTAAATGATTGAATACCTCAATAAATGCTGGGGGGAAGACAAATCTCCCATACAGAAGAATTTCAAATACTTTATGTAGATACGGTGCCCTTGAAGAGGCTAAGCCTAATTCTCTACTTTTTAAATATGGTCTGCACATCATAAATTCCTTTCAAAGAGGACAGTGTGGCTGGACAGAGGGTTTAGTAACTTCACAGTGGAGAGTCTTTCAAATGCTTCCTCATCCACGTAATCAAGTTCAACATCAATAGTGATAAGTCGTACTGATAGTGTGTATAGTAAAACCTTGGATTGCTAGTAACTTGTTCTGCAAGTGCTCTGCAAGGCAAGAAACACTTCTAATAAATTTAACTTGATAAACAAGCGATGTCTCCCAATACAAGTAGAACGTGACACCGACGTCACATGATCACAACCAAGCCAATGGTTCCTCTCTCTCTCTCTCTGTCTCTCTCTCTCTTTCTCTCCTGCTGTGGGGTTGTGGGTGACTCTCTAGCATGCTCAGGCTCTCAGTCTCAGGGCACAGCGTTTGGCAGAAATAAGTGATTTTTCACAACATTGGAAGGTGCCCACACTGACACCGGTGTACTTTTTGTCACTTCAAAGCATCCATGGACAGTTCTTTGCTTTTCCATATAAGAGTAAGCTTAGGAATGCTTTGCTTCATTGTAGGTCATTGGAAAAGTTCCTTGTTAAAGTTGCATGAAAAGAAAAAGATTCCATTGAGCCAATAGATAGCAGTGATTCTGTTAGTGATAGTGAAATTCATCCTACACAATAGTCCTCTCCTTCCCTCCCTCACACCAGCCATGAAAGTATTCAAAGGTAAGTGCATGTTTGTTTATTTTTCTTTATATCTTATATTTTCTTTAATATTTTATCTTATCTTAAAGTATTGTAATCATTTTTATCTGAATATTTTTGGGTTGCAGAACGGATCATCTGAGTTTCCATTATTTCTTATGGAGAAATTCGCTTTGATATACAAGTGCTTTGAATTACAAGCATGTTTCCGGAATGAATTGTGCTCGCAAACCAAGGTTTTACTGTATTATCTATATGGTGTGATGAAAATGACACTTTACTTCTGTGGCCCTCCTCTCAAAACATAATCCTGGTCAAATCATGAGAGAAACATCAGACACATTCCAGTAAAAGGACAAACCACAAAATACCTGACCTTTACTCCTCATAACTGTCAAGACCATCAAAAACAAGAGAAGTCTGACAAACTGTAAGCCATCAAGAGCCCAAGAAGACATAATGGTATATATATATCATATATATATATATATGGTATGTATATGTATATACATATGATATATATAATGGTATATATATGGTATGTATATGTATATATATGATATATAATGATTGATATATATATATATATGGTGTGTGTGTGTGTGTGTGTATATATATATACACACACACACACCATATATATATATATGTGTGTGTATATATATAGTATTCTAGATAAAAATCCCAGAGCAGAAAAATAACATTATGTAAAAATTAAGGAAACCTGAATAACATGTGGACGATGGATAGTCATATCAATATTGATTAATTAATTGTAATAAACATACGTTAGTAATGCAAGATGTTAATAATAGGGAAATTTGGCTACAGGGTGTATGTACTATCTACTCAATATTTCCGTAAAAAACTATCCTAAAAATAAAGACTATTTAAAATAACTTTGAAGACATTATAGATATAATAAATATTTATGTACATATAATATACATTTATAATTTTAAAAATTCATTTGAACACACAACCTAGTATCACTAATTAGGATTCCTACAGAAAAATAATGAATAATAATCTAACCAAACCTCACTGTCATATGTTTTCCTTCTTTTTCAATTGATAACAATTGTGAACCTCTTGATTTGGGGAGATTAAAACACTAACTGAGATGCATAAATTAAAAATGAAAGGTTAAATTTTATGTATGGACAAGTTGCTAAGAAACATCTCTCAGATTCTCAAATTTGTGTGTTACATGTTTCTTGCTCTATTTAAATTCTTGTTAAAGGCAAAAGAATCTTCAAATCATTTTCTACCTTTTTCATTGTTGTGTCATGAACATTTTCTGCTTTGCCCAGCCCTTAAGAGTCGAAGGAACACGTATGGATTTACCTTCAGGGAGGGCTCGTCGGGTGCAATATTCTTATGGTTCCATCACATCACAATGCAAGTCTTTTCCTCTTTCAGAACTCCCACTGCACTTTGGTCCTAATCATATTTTGGGACTAATCATTGTTGACCTTTCCATAAGCACTTCTATCTTCTCCACTTCCTTCTTTGCAGCTGTGGTAGGCAGAGAAATGGTCCCCAAAGATATTCCTGTCCTAATTTCCAGAAGCTAGAAATATGTTAGGTTACATGAAAAAAAAAAAAAAAAAGAGAGAAAGGTTGCAAATAAAATTAAGTTGCTAACTCCAACTTTAAGATAGGATTATGATCCTTTATTATCCAAATGGGGCCACCATAATCACAAAGGTCATGGAAAGTGGAAGAGGGAGGCTAAAAAGGAGAATCAGCAAGATGTGACTAAAAAAGCAAGGTCAAAGAGATCCAATGCTACTGGCTTGAAGATGAGGAAAGGGGGTCATGTGCCAAGATATATGGATGCCGTCCAGGAGTTTGAAAAGGGTAGGAAATGAATTCCCATCTTGAGCCTACAGAAAAGAACACTGACATCTTGATTTTTAGCCCAATGAGATCCATTTTGGACTTCTGAACTATAGAACTGATAGAAAATAAATTTGTGCTGTTCGAAGACACAAAGTTTGTAGTAATTTTTATGGCAGCCATGGAAAACTAATACAGTGCCTGCAATATATATTAAACTGTGTATACATTAAATATTTTTTACTTAACCAAAATTTTATTTATTTATTTATTTATTTTATTTATCTATTTATTTATTACAAATAGTTTATTGTCAAATTAGTTTCCACATAACACTCAGTGCTCATCCCCACAAGTGCCCTCCTCCATGCCCATCCCTCCTCCCCACCACATCCATCAGTCCTCAGCTTTTGTCAGCATTCAAGAGTCTCTCATGGTTTGCCTCTCTCCCTTTCTCCCACCATTTCCCCCTTCTTCTCCCCCTTGGTCCTCCGTTAAGTTCCTCCTATCCTTCCTATACGTGCAAACATATGATATTTGTCCTTCTCTGCCTGACTTATTTCGCTCAGCATAACACCCTCAAGGTCCATCCATGTTGCTACACAAGGCCAGATTTCATTGTTTCTCATTGCCATGTAGTATTCCATGGTATAGATAAACCACATCTTCTTGATCCATTCGTCCGTTGATGGACACTTAGGCTCTTTCCATGTTTTAGCTATTGTGGAGAGTGCTGCTATGACCATGGGGGTACATGTGCTCCTATGCATCAACATTTCTGTATCCCTTGGGTAAATTCCTAGCAGTGCTATTGCTGGGTCCTAGGAGAGTTCTATTGTTAGTTTCCTGAGGAAGCTCCACACTGTTTTCCAGAGGGGCTGTACCCGTTTACATTCCCACCAGCAGTATAGGAGGGCACCTGTTTCTCCACATCCTTGCCAGCATCTAGAGTTCTCTGATTTGCTCATTTTAGCCACTCTGACTGGTGTGAGGTGGTATCTCAGCGTGGTTTTGATTTGTATTTCCCTGATGAAGAGCGATGCTAAGCATCGTTTCATGTGTCTGTTGGCCGTCTGGATGTCCTCTTTGGAGAAGTGTCTGTTCATATCTTCTGCCCATTTCTTCACTGGGTTGTTTGTTTTTCAGGTGTGAAGTTTGATGAGTTCCTTATAGATTCTGGATATTAACCCTTTATCTGATACGTCATTTCCAAATATCTTTTCCCATTCCGTTGGTTGTCTATTAGTTTTGTGGGTTGTTTCCTTTGCTGTGCAGAAGCTTTTAATCTTGATGAGGTCCCAATCGTTTATTTTTGCTCTTGATTCCCTTGCTTTTGGGGATGTGTCAAGTAAGAAGTTGCTGCGGTGGAGGTCAAGGAGGTTGTTTCCTGCTTTCTCCTCTAGGATGTTGATAGTTTCCTGTCTCACGTTCAGGTCCTTTATCCATTTTGAGTTTATTTTTGTGCATGGTGTGAGAAAATGATCTAGTTTCATTCTTCTGCATGTTGCTGTACAATTCTCCCAACACCATCTGTTAAAAAGGCTCTTTTTTCCATGGGATATTCTTTCCTGCTTTGTCAAAGATTAGTTGGCTGTATACTTTTGGGTCCACTTCTGAGTTCTCGATTCTGTTCCATTGATCTATGTGTCTGTTTTTGTGCCAATACCATACTGTCTTGATGATGACAGCTTTGGACTAGAGGCTAAAGTCTGGGATGGTGATACCTCCCATTTTGGTTTTATTTTTCAGGATTACTTTGGCTATTCAGGGTCTTTTGTGGTTCCATACAAATTTTTGGATAGTTTCTTCTAGTTTCGAGAAGTATGCTGGTACAATTTTGATTGGAATTGCATTGAATGTGTAGATTGCTTTGGGTAGTAATGACATCTTAACTATATTTATTCTTCCTATCCATGATCATGGAATGTTTTTCCATTTCTTTGTGTCTTATTCAATTTCCTTGATAGGTTTTCTGTAGTTTTCATCATACAGATCTCTTGTATTCTTGGTTAGGTTTATTCCGAGGTATTTTATGGTTTTTTGTGCAATTGTGAATGGGATCAATTTCTTGATTTCTCTTTCTGTTGCTTCATTGTTGGTGTATAAAAATGCAACCGATTTCTGTACGTTGATTTTGTACCCTGCAACTTAGCTGAATTCTTGGATCAGTTCTAGTAGGCTTCTGGTGGAGTCTGTCGTTTTTTTTTTTTTTAATTTTTTTTAATGTTTTATTTTTATTTCTAGGAGAGAGAGAGACAGCATGAGCAGGGGAGGGTCAGAGAGAGAGGGAGTCACAGATTGAAACAGGCTCCAGGCTCCGAGCTGACAGCCAGCACAGAGCCCGACGTGGGGCTCGAACCCACGAACCGTGAGATCATGACCTAAGCGAAAGTCGGACACTTAACCGACTAAGCCACCTAGGCGCCCCAGAGTCTGTCGGGTTTTATATGTAGAGTATCATGTCATCTGTGAAGAGTGACAGTTTGACTTACTCTTTGCCTATTCGGCTGCCTTTGATTTCCTTTTGTTGTCTGATGGCTGATGCTAGGACTTCCAGCAATGTGTTAAACAACAGTGGTGAGAGTGGGCATCCCTGTCGTGTTCCTGATCTCAGGGGGAAAGCTCTCAGTTTTTCCCCGTTGAGGATGATGTTAGCTGAAGGCTTCTCATAGATGGCTTTGATGATGTTAAAGTAGGTTCCTTCTATCCCGACTTTCTCGAGAGTCTTTATTAAGAAGGGATGCTGTATTTTGTCAAATGCTTTTTCTGCATCTATTGACAGGATCATATGGTTTTCATCTTTTCTTTTATTGATATGATGTATCACATTGATTGATTTGCAAATGTTGAACCAGCCCTGTAACCCAGGAATGAATCCCACTTGATCTTGGTGGATGATTCTTTTTATGTGCTGCTGGATTCGATTTGCAAGGATCTTGTTGAGGATTTTTGCATCCGTATTCATCAAGGATATTGGCCTGTAGTTCTCTTTTTTTTGCTGGATCTCTGTCTGGCTTGGGAATCAGTGTGATGCTGGCTTCATAAAATGAGTCCGGGAGTTTTCCTTTGATTTCTATTTTTCGGAATAGCTTGAGAAAAATTGGGATGAATTTTGTTTTGAACGTCTGGTAGAATTCCCCAGGAAAGCCATCAGGTCCAGGGCTCTTATTTGTTGGGAGATTTTTGATCACTGATTCGATTTCTTCACTCGTTATGGGTCTGTTCAGGTTTTCTATTTCTTCCCATGTGAATTTTGGTAGTGAGTGTGTGTTTAGGAATTTGTCCATTTCTTCTAAGTTGTCCAATTTGTTGGCATATAATTTTTCATAGTATTCCCTGATAATTGCTTGTATTTCTGAGGGGTTGGTGGTAATAAGTCCATTTTCATTCATAATTTTGTCTATTTGTGTGCTCTGTTTTTTCTTTTTGATAAGTCTGGCTAGAGGTTTGTTAATTTTGTTTACTTTTTCAAAAAACCAACTCTTGGTTTCATGGATCTGTTCAATTGTTTCTTTGGTCTCTATGTTGTTTATTTCTGCTCTAATTTTTACTATTTCTCTTCTTCTACTGGGTTTAGGGCGTTCTTGTTGCTCTGCCTCTAGTTCCTTTAGGTGAGCTGTTAGATTTTGGACTTGCGCTTTTTCTAATTTCTAGAAATAGGCCTGGAGAGCAATGTACTTTCCTCTTAGGACTGCCTTTGCCACATCCCGTAGATTTTGAATTGTTGTGTTTTCATTTTCATTTGTTTCCATATATTTTTAAATTTCCTCTCTAATTGCCTGATTGGCCCATTCATTCTTTAGTAGGGTGTTCTTTAACCTCCATGTTTTTGGAGATTTTCCAGACTTCTTCCTGTAATTGATTTCAAGTTTCAAAGCATTGTGATCTGACAGTGTGCATGGTATGATCTCTATTCTTTTATATTTATTGAGGGCTGCTTTATATCCCAGTATGTGATATATCTTGGAGAATGTGCCATGCGCAGTTGAGAAGAAAGTAAATTCCCTGGCCTCAGGATGTAAAGTTCTAAATATATCCGTCAGATCCCTCAGGTCCAATGTGTCTTTCAAGTCCATCATTTCTTTAGTGATTTTCTTTTTCTTTTTTTTTTTAATTTTTTTAATGTTTTATTTATTTCTAGGAGAGAAAGAGAGACAGCGTGAGCAGGGAGGGTCAGAGAGAGAGAGGGAGTCACAGACTGAAACAGGCTCCAGGCTCTGAGCTGACAGCACAGAGCCCGACGCGGGGCTCGAACCCACAAACCGCGAGATCATGACCTAAGCGAAAGTCGGACACTTAACCGACTAAGCCACCCAGGTGCCCCTCTTTAGTGATTTTCTGTCTGGTTGACCTATCCATTGCTGAAAGCGGAGTATTAAAGTCTCCTGCTATTAGCACATTCTTATCTATAAGCTTGTTTCTGTTTGTGATTAATTGTTTTAGATATTTAGGTGCTTCCATATTCGGTGCGTAGACATTTATGATTGTGAGCTCTTCCTGATGGATGGACCCTGTAATTATCATGTAGTGCCCTTCTTCATCTCTTGTGATTGTCTTTAATTTAAAGTCCTGTTTGTCTGATATAAGTATCGCTACTCCAGCTTTCTTTTGATTTCCTGTAGCATAATATATATTTCTTCATCCCCTTACTTTTAATCTGAAGCTATCTTCCTGTCTAAAATGAGTTTCTTGTAGACAGCATATAGATTGATTTTGTTTCTTAATCCATTCTGCTACCCTATGTCTTTTGATTGGAGCATTCAGCCCATTTACATTCAGTGTTATTATTGAGATATGTGGGTTTAGAGTCTTTGTATCTTTTGTAGGGTTCTTGGTTGTGATGGTGTCTCTGGTATCTTTGTTCCTTGCAACCTTTCCTTCAGAGCGTACCCCTCAGGATTTCTTGTAGGGCTGGCTTCGTGGTGACAAATTCTTTCAATTTCTGTTTATTTGGAAAGGTTTTTGTCTCTCCTTCTATTTTGAATGACAGGCTTGCTGGATAGAGGATTCTTGGCTGCATATTTTTTACTGTTCATCACATTGAAAATCTCCTGCCATTCCTTTCTGGCCTGCCAAGTTTCAGTAGATAGGTCTGTCACCACTCTGATAGGTTTCCCTTTGTATGTGAGGGCCCTTTTCTCCCTAGTTGCTTTCAAAATTTTCTCTTTGTCCTTGTATTTTGCCATTTTGACTATGATATGTCATGCAGAAGATTGATTCAAGTTACGTCTGAGGGGAGTCCTCTGAACCTTTGTATTTCCACATTGACTTCCTTCCCCAGGTCTGGGAAGTTTCTGCTACAATTTGTTCCAGGACTCCTTCAGCACCTTTCCCTCTCTCTTCCTCTTCTGGGATTCCTATGATATGGATATTGTTGCGTTTGACCATATCGCTGAGCTCTCGAATTCTTCTTTCCTGTTCCTGGATCAGTTTGTCTCTTTTTTTGTCAGCTTCTTGTTTTTCTATAATGGAGTCTTCTAAATGACTTATTCTCCTTTCTGCCTCTTCAATCCGTGCATTGGAGGCCTCTAATTTATCATGTATCTCATTTATCACATTTTTAAATTCTTCATGCCTATTTTTATTTTCCATTCTGTCTGTATCCATAGTTTCTTTGATGTCCCGTATGTTTTTTTCAAGTCCAGCTATTAATTTTACCATTATTATTCTAAAATCTTGTTCAGTTATGCTGCTGATATCTGTTTTGAGCAGTTCATTAGCTGTCATTTCTTCTTGGAGTTTCTCTGGAGGAGAGTTCTTTCATTTCATCCTTTTAGTTAGCTTTCTGCCTCTTGTTGGTTTTAAAGACCTGTTATGCTCTTTGTATCTATGAGTGCTGCTATATCCAAGAAGACTATTTGACTCTCCAGGGTCTATCCTTTCAGAAAGTGTTTTTTGAATGGTATCTCTTGGTCTCTCTTGTTGGGACCTTGATTATTTTATTTTCCTATTCGTAGTGATATTTGGGACTCTCCACCTTGTGTACTCTGACTCGTGTCTTGAGGTAGCCCTGGAAAAGAAAACAGACAGACAAACACACAGGGAGCAGGAGCACACAAACGCACAGGCTGATTCAACTAACATGCTAAGCGAGAGGGAAAACGAAAAAGTTAAGAGAAAAGACGGACGAGGGAAGGCGAATAATAGAGAGTATAAAATACATAAAAGGGTCAAAAAGGGGAAAAGAAAAGGAAAAAGGAAGAAAACCGATGGACAAAGAATGGTTTAAAGGATATAACTGGATTTCCCAGCTACAGTTAAATGTAGGGCTGGTTGAAGAGCATAGAGGAAGAGAGAGAAGGCAGGGCGGGGATGAGGCAAAATTGGAAATAGAATGAACAGGCAGAAGGGATAAGAAGCTTTTTTCAAAGAGGGAAAGGGTAGAATATGGTTGGATAGGTGAGAGTAGGATGCTGGAATTATCCAGAGAAACTATATAGTCTAATTACTCCTGAGAGAAAGAGATGAAGATGTTGGTAGGTGTAGAATTTACATCTACAGAATGGACCTGTTGAGATTGTTTAAGGAAAACGGTGACCAGAGTTAATCAGGTCAGTGTTCTGGGGAAAAAAGAGAGAAAATAGAAAGAAGAAGAAAAAAAAAAAAAGGGAGGAGGGCAGCTCTCAGGCAGGGATGGGCGTGGTGGGATCCAGTGCCTCAGGCGGGAGCTCTGCCCTGGCGGTTGTGGGGAGGCGAGTGGCGGTGCTCAGTCCCTTCTTGAACCAAGCGCCGCACCTCGCTTTTTTGGGCGTGTAAACCCCCCGTACCGGGGGCGCAGCCGAAGGGGGTTGCACTCTTCACCCCAGGCCAGTCCCAGTCTCCAAATCCCAGTGTGCGCCCCGCTGAAGTTGCCTTAAACACAGCGTCCCAGGCACCCCCCTCGGGCAATTCCAGGCCCCCTGCCGAGCTCTGGGGGCGGAGTCAGAATCGCTGCTTCCTTCTCTGGGTCGGGCTGGTGCGCATGCGCGGGGCTTGCCTGCCGGGTGCGTGGAGCCCGCTGGAGTGAGGAAAACCAGGTCCCTCTATGGCTCGTCACCCGACACACGGACTCACAGGCAAATGTCCCAGTTTTTAGCTCTTTGCCTTCCCTCTCGGGACCAGCCAGCCAGGGGCGCGGACCTCAGCTGCCCGGAGGACAATGGCGGCACGCGCGCCGCTGCTCTGAAGTCCAGCCGCCGGGAGCAGTTTGTGCGCTCAGCCCCCCCGGGACCAGTTGGCGCGAGGGGACCTGGTGTGCAGGTATTTGGCAAGTACGGTCTTTCTGTGCCCCGAGCGGAGGTTTTTCTGTTTCGGACTCTCTCCTTTTCCCCTCTCACTCCCCGTAGAGGGCAGAGGGGGATCGCCTCCCACCCTGGAGGCTCCGATCCCGGCCCGATTTTACCTTCCCCGGTTCGCACTCATGTTAGAAGGCTTTCTCAGTGGGTTCTGCGTCCTTTTTCTCCCAGTCTCTCAGGTTTTGTAAGGTTTCCAATGGCTTCAGATTTTTAATGTGTGATGTATGGGCGCGAGTGCAGGTACGGAGCTCCTTCCTTCTCCGCCATCTTGCCCCCTCTCTAAACTGTGTATACATTTAATACACCATTCTTTCATACTATAGTGCCCTGATTTGTTCATTCATATTTTCCCCAAGGATTGTGAATCAGGCCAGAAAGTATTATTATTTGTAATTCTAAGTTAGCAATACCCCAATTTTGGCTACATTTTGGTACTCAGTAAATAATTACTGATCAGGTGAAGACTGTTCTCATAGCACATAAGGCAAGTGCCTTGTGCTTTAAGACAGAAGAAACGTTTAGCCTCTCTGATTTTCAGTCCTCATTTATAAAAAATTGTGTTCTTTGTGGTTATAAAATTGAATATTATAGTCCAGTTGGATATGAAACTGCAAACACTGTACAGATATAAAACTTTATAATTGTCTAGCTTGTATGTCTGTTACCTGTTGCAGCTCTTCCCAACTACTCTGGTAAGTACTTGAAAGTATAGACCACTTCTACCTCATTCATCTGCATCTCTTCTATAGCATGCATTATATAGATTTCTTATTTATTGTTCAGAACATAACTACATGCTAAAAAATTTTTATTAATTATTTTAATGTTTATTTAGTTTTGAGAGAGCGAGAGAGAGAGGGAGAGTGCAAGCAAGGGAGGGTCCCAGAGAGAGGGAGACAGAATCAGAAGTAGGCTCCAGGTTCTGAACTGTCAGCACGGAGCCTGATGTGAGGCTCCAACCTGCGAGCTGTGAGATCATGACCTGAGCTGAAGTGAAATTCTTAACCAACTGAGCCACCCAGGCACCCCCCCCCAATAGCTGCATATTTAAAGCAGCTTAATTAAATATAACTTAATAAAAGAACGGTCAAAGATGGTGCAATGACTTAGAAAAGAAGTTACATTATTATTCTAAATGCTATTTCTTTCATGGCAATCTCTGAGATTATTCTAAAAATGTGGTTCTTTTCTTGTCTTCAGTGCCTGAATATCATTCTTAGTACTTTCTTAAAGATGAGTAAGTGCTGGATGGTGACAATGATATAATGATACAATTATATGACTTATTCAACTTCTATAATTCAGAAAACAGGATTCTGCTTGAATTACCCATACCCACAATCTTCACTGATAAGCTTTGTGGGTCAATGGGTCCATTTCTATGCCACGCTTTAGCTAAGTTCTTACCAAGCATCCTGTTGTCAGGGTTATGGCAACAGAAGGCAAAGTTTTGATGCAAATATGCAAAATGTTCAAGACATGGATCTTCCATGAACACCCCAGGGTCTCTTTCTGAATTCTTTTCCTTTACCATGAAAATTGCATCTTCCATCAAGGTGTCTAGAATTCTCTGTTCTCATGAATTTCCTCCAGTGCTGGAATCCAGACTATAGAAAGTGTCACCCCTTTAAGCCTACCAGGTTACTTGGAGTTTTAGCTTTTCAATTAACTCTGGGATGAAAGGATTTGGCCACGTTAGAAAGAATTTCAGCCATCATTGAGCACGTAGAAAAGCACATTTCAGAACCAGGGATCTAATTTTCTAAAATCTCATTGCCTAGGCAGCAGCAAATTCTGTGTGGTTCTGAAGCCAGCTCTGTCATTCCTATTACTCAGCACATGAGTTTCAAGACTTGAAATGTCTTTGACCATAAGAAAATAAGGCAAGTTCCAACATATCGTATCTTTGCAAAAATGAATTTTATAATGAAATCCCTTCTTACAGTACTTTAATATCAGCATTATTGTAAGATTTAATCAGTATATTTAAAAAAACATGTTGAGATCCTTTAAGGATGACAGTTTACTGTTAAAAAATATTTTTTGTTACCTGTCATGTTCTATCATAACTCTAGAGAAACATACCTTCTGACATATCTGAAGGAAAGAAGCATGTGTGTGTGTGTGTGTGTGTAAGGGGGCTTGCTAAGTGTTTTATGATAGTATAATCAGATATATGAAATTAATTAAAAAACACAAGCAGTTTTACAATGCAGGTCATAAAAAGCTGTATTTGATGAACAGTACTTGCTCAGATTAATGTTCACATTTTCTCAAATTTGTGTCTGTCATTTAGATTGAAGTGATTTCACTCTATATTTGCCAGTTCACTTAACCTCTTGATTTTCTCCTATAATGATTTGTCATTTTTCAAATTTTTTAATCTCTATACTGCCTTTTGGCAACAGTAACTCACTGCCTAGGAAAAGTGCTGGAACATGTTACTGCATAAACAAAATCCCCATATTACTTGAGATTATCCTTGGTAATTTTGTATTGCTTAGGAACCCTAACACAAACTTCACATTTTGGGCCATTTCTAAATTTAACTGTTAAATTACACGTTATGCCTATTTAATATTAATTACGTCTTCCAATATATGAAAAATAATTTATAAGCTATTAAAAGTAAACATGCTAAAACTTATCCCAAAAGCCAAATTAGCCATTTAGAGCCTTGAGACTGGAAAAGGAGTTGAAACAGAGCCATTTAAAAGCTACTTATATCCAAATGTTTCAGTAATTATAGTTGGCTAGTGTGAGTCATAATGGTTAAATACTTCATCATCATTTTAGGTTGTATAGACAAATAGAAAATCTTGCACCAGTCGACTTTATCAGCTACCAAATTTTCTTTCTTTTTTTTTTAAGATTTTATTTTTAAGTGATCTCTATATCTAACATGGGGCTCAAACTCACAACCTGGAGATCAAGAATCTCATGCTACATGACTGACCCAGCAAGGTGCTCCCAGCTATTATATTTTCTCACTGAGTTTTGATAGTAGATTTAATATTTGCCCGACTAATTACCTTTTTAAGTTCTATGAATCGGTGCCTAGTCCTTTTCTTTCAATTCGTTGGGTCCAGGGTACACAGATGCTCAACAAACACACAGCCAGAAGAAAAAAACTCTTCAATATGCACCTTAAATCAATACATTTGTTATCAAAATGGCATTTTATAGCGAAGCTACTTTAGTGTTCAGTTTTAGCTGAGACTCAGAAAAATAGATTATACATTTCAAAGGAGGATCCAAGACCTCTTGATAACTCTTGCAGAGGTGATTTCTGCAAATGTCATCAGTCAACCAAAGAGGACAGAAAGACTACAAGAGCTGGCAATTAGGAAAATATTCAGAAAGGTGTTCCTATACAGAGAGTTCCTTCCCCCAGCGAAAGCCCAACAGAAGAGGCTTCAATGGGAAGACCTGATAGTTTGATATTTGTTTCCCAGAGTTTCAAAGACACAGTGAAGCAATGTTCAATTCACGTCTTGAAAACAAACTCCTAAGGGGTTGGCTGTCTAGCTTGTGCTGACGAGAAAAGGAGAGATGTTACAGGTGTGCCTTTTCTGACCATGAGGTCAAAGTCATGTGAGGGCCTCCCATGCGTAGCATGTGGAAGAAAACCAGCCTAGAGTTGTCTTGGATCCTGTCCAGGATGGCATCTTGGAGATCAGTGAGAACTACGGTAAGGTGGAGACAGAGGGAGAGGATGAAGGAGAGGAGAAGCCGCAGGGGCTAAGAACATACTAGTGTGTGCTCAGATCCTCCCTATCCAGGGGTGATAGTGGGGAAGTGTGCTAACCACAAACCCGGATAAGTTGGCTCAGTGGAGAAACTGGCCGCCATAAGAAATGCCACATAAAAGACCAGAATACGCAAGGGTTCCTCTCTTATTCTTACAAACTAAAATCTAGAGGTTCCAGAAATCAGAGTCCGTGAAGGAGTATAGAAACCCAAGGTGAGGTAGGGTTATGGTCACAACTTTGACTCTTTTACAACTGTCTTCTGTTAGGCCAGGGCTGGGTAGAGTTCCCTCAGAATGCAATTTGAAGATTTATTTATAACTGGAATCGGAAATATTATTCATCTGAGACTGTTTTCGTTACTAGAAATGACTGAAGGCCTTTTTATCATCTGAAAAGAGCTAGAGGAATCATGGGCAACTATTTTATTTATTGTCCAACAGCAGGAAAGAACTAGCCCTCTAAAATGAGTTATGATGGACTACAGCAGGAAGGGATGACAAAATGCAGTGATTTAAAAATTCCACCTTTTGTGGGGCACCTGGGTGGCTTAGTCGGTTAAGTGTCCGACTTTCGCTTAGGTCATGATCTCGCGGTTTGTGGGTTCAAGCCCCGCGTCGGGCTCTGTGCTGACTGTCAGCTCAGAGCCTGGAGCCTGTTTCAGTCTGTGACTCCTTCTCTCTCTGACCCTCCCCTGCTCACTCACTCTCTCTCTCTCTCTCTCCTAGAAATAAAAAAAAGAAAAAAAATTTAAAAATTCTACCCTTTGTGACTCTCTTTTTAAACCTGACAGAGCATAGTCAAGGGTTAAAAATGAATGGATAAGTGAATGATCAAATGAATGAAAAAGTAAAAATAAACAAAAGCAAATAATAAGCACTTTTTCTGAATCCAGTTTTCTTTAATGGTAGGCTTTTTAAGCTCTTTATGTTAACCTCTGAATTATAGCCTGTTTTTCTGAAACTATTACTTTACATCTTTTTCCTGGACATTTCTTCAGACTGGGGTCTGTTTCTTATTGATTAAAAACATAAATAATTAGAGGATGTTTAGAAAAAACAACATTTCTTAAATGGCTTTTCATATATTTATCTCGTTACATTTCCATGAGAAATATAAGCCATTTAAAGACAGAGAGGAAATTTAGGGGGCACTAAATTCTGTGAGAAATCCCATTTTCAACTGGGGAGTTCAACTTAAGCTGAACATGAATGTCAGATCATGTTGCCCATGATCTCCCTACATTCACATTGTCAAAGGCCACGCTGGGTCTCAATCAGTTCAATATCCAGTTGTCAATGGTTTCTGGCCATTTCAACACACAGAGCTAGGAAATACATGCATGTATGCTAACACATGAATGTATACATGTGACAGTCTATATATGTACATCTATGTATCTGCCTATGTATCATCTACCTACCTATCTATCTACCTATCTATCGAGTTCACACTGATACCTCTGATTTCAGTGCAATACCATAGGTACTGTGGTCATCCTTCTTTCCTTATTTGTAACTCCTTTCTCCCACGGAGAAATTATTTTCAATCCTCACATACACATAAAATAGATTTGCTAACTAGATCACAGCATTTATGTACAGCTGTTGGTTTTACCCTTGTGGTATCCAGTTGAGGAACTGTTTTTAAAAATTACTTAGCTCAGTTCTTTTCTTGCCCAACACTTCCAGTATGCTTATGTTATCAATTTGTAATAGACTTAGGTTTACTTGTTAGTGTTTAAATTTATTTTTTGGGTTCCTGCCAAACCAAATCCTGCTTGCATTCTGTATATATATATGAAAAAGCTCTTTCTTTCTCAGACTCACTTTCTTTCTCATATACAAAGCCTATATGATCATTATGAAAGGTCTGTGATACAGATTTTTTTAAAATTCCAATTTATCACCTAAGCAAAATAATCTGCATTGGAAATGGCCAAAATGATGTGTTTAGCTGTCTGATTAACCTGCCATATAGTTGCTGAATAAGCATCATGATTGAAAATATATGTTTGTTTGTTTGTTTATTTATTTATTTATTAATGTTTATTTTTGAGAAAGAGAGAGAGAGAGAGATAGAGTATGTGCAGGAGAGGGGCAGAGAGAGGGAGACACAGAATCTGAAGTAGGCTCCAGGCTCTGAGCTGTCAGCACAGAGCCCGACATAAGTCATCTTTATTTTAAACATAGTAGTGATCCCCAGTTATTACAAGGCTAAGAGAAGCTTAATCGATGAATGAATCAATATTTTACCTTGGCTTATAAATCTTTCTCTTATCAAGAATACTTGGTACCTGTTGGGGGCGCCTCGGTAGCTCAGTTAGTTAAATGTCCAACTTCAGCTCCGGTCATGATTTTACAGTTCATAGGTTTGAGCCCCGCATCGGGCTCTGTGCTGACAGCTAGCTCAGAGCCTGGAGCCTGTTTCAAATTCTGTGTCTTCCTCTCTCTCTGACCCTCTCCTGCTCACGCTGTCTCTCTCTTTCTCAGAAGTAAATAAAAACATTTAAAATTTTTTTAAAAAAGAATACTTGGTACCTGTAATTTTTTTTTTTAATTTTCAGATAATGTTGTTTTCTGTTAGAGACTGCATTTTCGGATCCTCTCCAGTTTATATTTTGAAACAATAAATTCCTGTTGGATGGTATTTGGAACTAAGGGCTGTAGGAGATAATTAGGTCAGGAGGGAGGAGCTTTTATGATGTGATTGGTGTACTTAGAAGAAGAGGAACAAGAGGAGTGAGAGCCTGTGTGGCTCAGTAAGTTGTGTCTGACTTCAGCTCAGGTCATGGTCTTGCAGTTCCTGAGTTCAAGCCCCATGTTGAGCTTTGTGCTGACAGCTCAGAGCCTGAAGCCTGCTTGAGATTCTGTGTCTCCTTTCTCTGATCTGTCTCCCTCTTTGTCAAAAATAAATGACCATTAAAAATAAGAAGAAGAAGAAGAGACACAAGAAAGCTTGCTTCCTCCCTCTGCTTTCCATCAAGTGAAGTTGCAATGAAAAACTAGTCATCTGTAAACCAGAGACGGGATGCTCACTAGGAATCCAACTGTGCTGGCATCCTCATCTCAGACTTCCAACCTTCAGAACTATGAGAAATAAAATTTGGTTTGTGTAAGCCACTGAGTCTATGGTATTTTTGTTAAAGCAACCCAAACTGACTTAGACAATTCATCTAACGATCTCATTGCAGATTATCATTGGGAAATCCAATCGTGTAGTATGCCCTGAGGAAGTGCTGGAGATGAGAGACATAAAATCGAAGACTTGGATTTTAGACAACCCTGAGTTGGGAGAATTATTTTGTTGTTGGAGAATTATAGAGTGCAAAGACATTGGGCTTCCCAAAGACAGATCGAGTCTGTCAATCAGCAATGAAATAGTAAAGAAGAGAGTGAGAAAACAACTTATGGTACATTTCGATGAAGGCCAGTTGCAGAAACTCCAGGCTGCATAGGGGTCAAGCTTACCCACTATGATGGAAGCTTTTGGAGATATTACTGTCATGACCAATAAAGGAAGCTCAAATGATGGAGCTGTATTTTGATTTTTAACTGTGTTCCACATCAGAGAGTTTAACTGCGAAGGTGAAATGCCACTGCACAGGTATGGACATGAAATGGGTGGACAAATAGGCTTCTAACCTAGTGACAAGAAGTTCAAAAATGGTATAATGCGTTCTTTACTCTCAAAAATGAATTGAAGGCTTTTACTGGGAAAGAATAGCTTCAGATTTCTTGTGTGTGTGCATGTGTTTTTACGTAAGTCTTGGGAAAGTTTGGCAAAGTGTGATACGGCGAATGAGTGGCAGTGTGCTTTGGGAACTGCTTGAGAATGAGGATCAGAAATTGCTTAACTTAGGGGTTATGTATAATATTATGAACGTTAGTCTTTGGGAGTTAAATACGGAGTAATTGTCCTTTTAAATATAATGTGGGTTTTCTTTTTTTTTTTTTTAATTTTTTAATGTTTTTTATTTATTTCTAGGAGAGAGAGAGAGAGAGAGAGGCAGCTTGAGCAGGAGAGGGTCAGAGAGAGAAGGAGTCACAGACTCCGAAACAGGCTCCAGGTTCTGAGCTGGCAGTCAGCACAGAGCCCGACGTGGGGCACGAACCCATGAACCGTGAGATCATGACTTAAGCGAAAGTCGGAACCTTAGCCGTCTAAGCCACCCAGGCGCCCCATTGTGGGTTTTCTTTGTATGTGTATACCACCTTTTCTTTATCCATTCATCCATTCTTGGATTTTAGGTTGCTTCCATATCTTGGCTATTGTATATAATGCTGCAGCAAACACAGAGTGCAGGTATTTCTTTGAGACTCTGATTTCAGTTATTCTGTGCATATATCCAGTCGTGAGATTGCTGGATCATATGGTAGCTCTATTTTTACTTTTTGGTTGCTTTTCACTGTGTTGACAATTTCCCTTACTGTGCAGAAGCTTTTCAGTTTTATGTAGTCCCATTTGTCTGCTTTAACTGTTGTTGTGAATTCATTTGTTGTCATAGACAAAAAATCACTGTCTAGACCAATGCCATAAGCTTTTCTCCCTTATTTTTCCTTCTAGGAGTTTAATAGTTTCAAGTCTTACATTTAAATCTCTAACATGCCACCTTAGAAAAGAGGGAAGTCCTGGTATATGGGACCACAAGGATGAACTCGGAAAGACATTATTGTAAGTGACAAAAGCCAGTCACAAAAGGGCTAATGCTGCATAATACCACTTAAGTGAGGTATTGAATGTAGCCAAACCCATTGAAACAGAGAATAAAATGGTGAATGCCAGAGACAAGCCTGGGGGGTGGGGGGAGGGGAAGGTGAAATAGTGAGTTGCCATTCAGCAAGTGTCAACTTTCACTTGTGCAAGGTAAATAATGTTTGAGATCTGCTGTACAACACTGTGTCTAAAGTTAACAATATCGCATTGGGCACCCAACATCTTAAGACAGTAGACCTCATGTTAAGTGTTCTTGCCACGATAAAAATAAATAAAAACTTAGTGTCTTGTTTGTTAGTTTTTGTATTTTGTGTACTCAGGAAAAGAACATCTTAAATGTGGCAAGGTTGATCACATTGTGTCTACTCCTATGTGTATTGAACTAATTTGAAGGCAAAGTTATATTTTATTTTTTATTTACAATTAAGCCTGAAAGTAGGCAAGGTAGAATATGGATCAGAATCTATGATATATATAGGACATAAAATATTATTGTATTTTAAAACTTTAATGCCATGAAGCAGTTTAGAAGTTACCAGATGAGTGACAAAAATTTTCATGTTGATGAATTTAACTTTTTAATTCACGTGGAATTTATTTCATTCCATCAAGTGAAGTTAGGCTAACTTGAATATGCCTTTCCAGAAGGATAAGCAATTATATCTGTACTATTTTTGAATAGCCTCTTTTCCATTAATCTATGCTTCATTTTACACATATTATGCCGTATTAACTTGAGAAAAGGAAATATCGCAGTGATTATATGGAAGAACTCTTGCTCACTATTACAATTACTCTTCTAATCATCTTGCAGTTCCATCACCACCTGTCACGATAAATTCCATCTCAACAGAAGAGTGACAGTCATCCAAATACATCCATTTGGTGGGCATGGTGGTGGTGGTGGTGATTATTTTCTTTTTACTGGAATTGCTTTGAAAATTCACCTGTTTACATATCTCTAGCTCCATGTTTTCTAAAGGAAGAAAAATTCACACTAACTGAAGAGTCCTCTGGCACTTACTTAACTCTTACTGAGCAATCTTTCAATCTCTTTCTTAAATTCACCTCAATAAACAACACTATTAAAGACACACAACATGCAAATATGGCAATTTCTCTGAATCTCTCCTTCAGTTTTCCAGCTTGGTCTTTGAGGAATGTATACATAGGACCCAAAAGCTAGCCAAGAGCAGCCCCACTTACAGCTACTCTGAATGTTATCTTATGGTGGAAATATTTGCCCCCAGTAATGGAGCGGGGCTATTTCTAAAGCCATTTCTTTTCTGTTACTTTTCACTTGAATGACCAAGTGTTTTATTTTTATCCAAAATAACAGCAGCACCCTTTTAGAATTCTGCTTCAAGGTCGTGTAAAATTCCTAGTCCTGTACTCCAAAGTTGTCCACTGGCAACTTGATGGATTTATTCTCTTCTAGGATGTTGTCCTTGTCTGTTAAATTTATAACATCAGGTAGGATGTGACAAGTCCTTTTTGCACGGAAAAGGAAGAGAGTTAAGCCTTATGAAGATCCATTACCTTTTAAAAGTTTCTGTGCACCCAGGGACTTAGGTCACAGAGGGATAGCCTTGGGAAAATGAAGGGCAAGGAGATGCATCCTGAACATCATGTCACTAAGAAGGTGATAGAGGGCTCAGTGAAACATTTTAGACTTTAAAGACATATAACCCCCAAATAGGTGACCTTCTCCAACTCATTCATCATATGACCAGAAAAACTGTTTACTCCAGTAAAGGGAAATCTTCACGGGTTCACTAGTGTTTCAAGTGTCTGAAACAGAAGGAAAGTAGCTTGAGACCAATGAAAGATTAATAGAAGAACTACAAGAAAAACCTCAGGGAACTGGAGCAAAGCTATACTTTCTTTCTATGTATAAATAATTCTCATTTAGGAAAAGAGAATTTGGCTTGCTGTAGGATTCTACCTGAATCTAAATAGTTGACCATGAGTTACTAGACATTTTTCAACCCATATTACACATTAAACTGGCAGATAAATTACATGTCTTGCAGCAAGGTTGATTTGACCCAACAGAGTGATATATGCCCTCAAAATATCTCCTTATTAAATGGAAGCTGTATAAATACATGTGGTGCCCAGGGTCACTGAAAACACATTTCTTAAATTAGAAAATTCCTCAAACACCCATGTATTAAACCTGTGGTTCTAAAAATCTGAGTTCATCAAATGGACACACTCAGGAGTTTCAAAAGACATCTCTTATGATTATAAGACGTGGCATAAAATAACAATACTTTTCTCTTATTCATAGGCATCTTTACAAAGAAATATTTTAGCATACTGGCCATTCACAGGCATGACCTCAGAAAGACATCCTGGACATGAATTTGAGCATAATGTTGATTGTCCAATTTGTCTGGAAGGTGAGTTAGCACTTTGCCAGAAACAACCTACCACCGGGGAAGTCCACAAATATAGCTGAAGAGAGGTAGAAAGACTGGGAAGAGACTCAGTGCTTGGCATATAGCCGTTGCCTGCCTCCAAGGCAATGATGATTACTGTCTCTTGGTTATTGATGAGCTAATTTATAACTCAGTTCTGGGTGATTTATAAACAAGAGGTTGATTAGGAAAAGCATTTTTTCCCCCAAATGCTCGGGGATAATTTTCCAGCGACAGTGCATGCTTATTCCAGTCAGCACTTTTTGGTTGACCTGTGAATTTTGCAGGTCATGAGACGGTGTCTTATGATTTCATACTTTTAAGAGTATCCTTATTGGGGCGCCTGGGTGGCTCAGTCGGTTAAGCATCTGACTTCGGCTCAGGTCATGATCTCACAGTCTGTGGGGTCGAGCCCCGCATTGGGCTCTGTGCTGACAGCTCAGAGCCTGGAGCCTGTCTTCAGATTCTGTGTCACCCTCTCTCTCTCTGCTTCTCCCCTGCTCATGCTGTCTCTCTCTCTCTCTCTCAGAAATATATTTTTAAAAAAATATTTAAAAATTTAAAAATATCCTTATTATAAATTAATACTCTACATCAGCTAAGATAATACGAGCTGTATCTTTTCAGCACAAAATAATCTAGTTTGCATAGTTGAAGTAGAATAATGATTTCTTTTTTAGATATTAACAAGTGATTAGCATCACATTCCTAGACCCTGCTAACATAGGTGTTACAGTTGCAAAAGGAGGTGCTGTCATTAGCCCTGGGAAGTTGTCAAGCATTGCCAGCAATTACTGTAACACATTCCTAGCAACTAAATGCATAATAATAACAAAGATGTCAGATTTTCTTTTCTTCCATTTTTTAAGGTGACTCCTGTTAAACAGAGGGAGAGGGATTTAATGTTAACACAGAAAATGTTCGTGTTAAGTTTTACTCTCTACTTAACCCCCTGAGTTGAGTCTTGAAATGAAGAGCCACAGTCACATAAATCTTGAACTGTTGAGGAATCTGAAAGGAGCAGAAGTAGTGGTATGTGTCGCACAGTATAAATAAACAATGGTAGATGGGTTTCAGAGAGAGAGTCCCTCTCTCATGATGAAGCAATACAGAACGGAAATGTCGGTGTGGTATCTTCAGTGCATTATTTCAGATGAAAGGAAGTCTCTAATGTATGTAGAATGCATAGATATGTTAGGGACGAGAGGAGGTCCGTGATTTGGCCCTCCATAGCTGAGAGTGGGGAGAGTCCAGAGGATTGGAGTCAATGGCAAAGTGGACCTGGAGTGTATTTTGAGTGAAAAGTCTGCCATGGAGTAAGAATTAGAAGCAGATTCTGAGAGGAATCATGCTTTTCATCGGGCCTGAAACTGATGTCATTCTCTTACTAAAGGTGCTCCTCCATTAAACTTGGAATCCATGGCAATAACTATTCAACTAAATGGAAAAAAAAAAAAAGCAAAGGGTAAGGAATTTTCTTTTTAGTCAATTGAACTGGATCTTTTATTAATTTTGCTTTTTATCAAGTATAATTAACATGCAATGTTATATTAGTTTCAGGTGTGCAAAATATTGATTTGACAATTCTATGCATTTCTCAATGCTCACCATAAGTGTAGTCACTATCCATCACCATACAATATTATTGACTATATTCCCTATTGACAATATTCCTTTTTCATGGTTCACTTACTTTCTACCTGAAGTTTGTACTCAATCCTCTTTACCTAGTTTGCCCATTCCCCCATCCATCTCTTCTCTGGCAACAGCCAGTTTGTTCTTTGTATTTAAGAGTCTGTTACTTGTTCATTTGTTTTGTTATATTGTAATTGAACCTCAGAACTATACAAGGCAAAATGATCTATGGTTATTCCTCTCAACAACCATTGTTACATAATCATAATTTAATAAAAAAATAAAAAATAAAAATCAAACTATTATAAGTCATATTAAAATCAAATGAATAATTAGATCTCATCACTCAGACAGGACAATGCTTAGGAGAAGGGTCGCTTAGGCAGATACCCGAACAGCAGGGGAACTGAGATGCTCTCTTGAAGTCATGATCCATGAAGCACCCTGCGTCAGAGCTGAATTTGCTGGGAACTAGAAATGGCACAATTAAGGGGCGACTAGGGGGTTTCAGTTGGCTAAACGTCTGACTTCTGCTCAGGTGATGATCTCACGGTTGGGTTCAAGCCTTGTGTGGGGCTCTGTGCTGATAGCTTGGAGTTTGGAGTTTTTGAGAGAGAGAGAGAGAGACAGAGTGTGAGCGAGGAAGGGGCAGAGAGAGAGGGAGACACAGGATCTGAAGCAGGCTCCAGGCTCCAGGCTCTGAGCTGTTGTCACAGACCCTGATGCGGGGCTCGAACTCATGAACCATGCGATCATGACCTGAGCCAAAATCAGATTCTTAACCGGCTGAGCCACCCAGTTGCCCCTGAATTGCAATTTTTGTAGGAAAATGATTTGGGGATTATTATTTTTATTTTTAGTAATGAAATGCCAAAAAGTCTTTGGATTATGACTGGATAAAAGGTAAAATTTTAAATTTAAAAATATACATTTTGGAAACAATTAATGACAATATATATATTCTGTTATATACTTGTATGTAAGTTTACATATAAAAGTTGTCACATCTTGGTGCGCCTGGGTGGCTTAGTCGGTTAAGCGTCCAACTTTCGCTTAGGTCACGATCTCGCGGTTCGTGGGTTCGAGCCCCGCGTCGGGCTCTGTGCTGACTGCCAGCTCAGAGCCTGGAGCCTGTTTCAGTCTGTGACTCCCTCTCTCTCTGACCCTCCCCTGTTCAACCTGTATCTCTCTCTCTCCTGGAAATAAATAAAACATTAAAAAAATTTAAAAAAAAAAGTTGTCACATCTTATATACAATGTGTTCTAATCAGAGATAAAATAATACATTTGAAATACTTAAAGGCAAATAAAATCTAAAAGGAGCTATTTTATAAATCATATATATATATATTTTAACTGATATACAAGCACAGTCTTTCTGCTGAATGACAACTTTTTAGTCAGTTGAGGTGATATTATTTTATTGAGCCATAGAAATGGGACAATTATGCTTGTCTACTCATCCTAAATCTGACTGAAAACAATATTAAAAATCTCACAAACTCCTCACCTACTACCTTTTTCCTCCTGCATAGTATTTTAATTTTAAGTATTATTGTTTTTCATTTCCACAGAATGTGTATATTTTGCAAATTTTTATTTTTTTATGTTTTCCCCATTGAAAATACTTTTTATGGTAATTTATTTTGACACTGAATTTTTCTGTTTTCTCATTTCTGGTCCTAGTTCACAGTTACTTAAAAAGAATAGGTGAAGTGACATCAAGAGAAAGTAATTACTGGGGGCACCTGAGTGTCTCAGATGGTTAAGTGTCCAGCTTGGGCTCAGGTCACGATCTCACAGTTCATGAGTTCTAACCCTGTGTTGGGCGCTGTGCTAACAGCTCAGAGCCTGGAGCCTTTTTCTGAGTCTGTATCTCCCTCTCTCTGCCCCTCCCCTGCTTGCACTCTGTCTCTCTCTCTCCCTCAAAATAAATAAACATTAAAAATTTTTAATAAAAGAAAAAAAGAAAAAGTAATTACTATATTCATATTTGAAACTTTTATTGTTTTTAAGTTCAGAGGAAATGCTTTGACATTAGTTATAAGTTAAGGTCAGTAATTATCAAACATTAGAATACTCCAGGTGGTCTTTAGTATGTTTGTAGATGCTATAAGAAAAAGTGTAAAAAATCATCACTCTTCATAGAGACGGTGCCTGCCCAGGGGTCTAAGTTCATGTTGGCTTAAGAACTCCCTCTTTTGGGATCTAGAATGTCTCAACTTTTTCAAACATTAATGGTGACTATAACATTACATTTGATTATTAGATTTCTTTTTTTTTCACATATTGACATTAATTAAACCTTCATATGTTCAAGATATGAGAGATAGAGTACTGCAGACAACGTATGTAGGTAGCATCAAGAAATTTCAAGTATACTAAGTGGTCACTTATAAGTAATAGACTGTTTTAATTTTAAAAAACCAGTTGAGGTACCCAAAATCTAGAGAAGTTAAGAAAAAAAAGAAATTAATTTTTATATGGAATATAGAAATTATAGAAGAGCTTTTATTTGAATGCTAGAAGCTTTGGATAATTGAAGATAGATGAAATGTATTCTAGGCATTTAAGAATGAAGGAATAGTTTAAGCCAAGTTATAAAAAATGGAAAGTATATGGTGCATTCAGGATGAAATGTAATTGCGTAAGACTGGAATATAAACTACATTGATAGGCTAAAGAACTAGTTGAAAGGTTTGCAGACATAGTTTGGGAACTTTGTAATGAATTAGGATTTTATTGTGTTCGCAGTGGTGAATGACTTTTTTTAACAATAGACCAACACCATCCAAGATGATAACATACTGAGTAAAACGTCCATCATTATAATGCCACTCATATGTAGCTTGTGGTCCAAATGCCATTTTCTGAAAGTACATTTGATTTTAGCCAAGTGGCTGTGATGCGATCCATTTTCTGAATTACAATATTGCCTTCACACGTGTCTGATCCCTTCACAGCACATAGTCATCCTATTGAGCTGTAAGCATGAGATGAAATGGACTGTTTGTATAAGAACATCTAATCCAAGCCATGATGGGTGAACTTCATGGAATAAAAATTACATCTTGAAAAAGCTGTATAAAAAGACAAACTAGCAAGTAAATAAAAACCTTAATGATAACCACACTTTTCAATTTGTTAAAGACCAACTTGCAAAACCAGTTCTATGCACATGAAGTTGACTCTCAAAAAATTCACCTCCCAATAACTAAAGGTCTTTCAATAGCAGAATAGATTTTATTATTCTATTAATAAAAATGACTAAATGAGTAAAAAGCACTAATTACTGAGTCTGAACATATTTGGAATTACCACTTTCACTAGGGCAAAAAGGATCCTTTTAGTTTTCTTTTTTTTTCAAGGTGGACAATTAGATGAGAGCAATTACAAATTATTCTTCTAAGTGCCATCATTGGCCAAAGTCTAAATAAGTCAGAAGCTTCAGAAAGTAATAACTCCATCAGGGAGTGGAAGAATGACAGACTTTGTATGTCTTCATAATTAAAAAAAATAATTTCTAACTGGAGACAGAAATTAAACATTACATTTCTCATATCATAGTTAACTTCACCGTAATTAAAATATTTGACATGCTTAAAAAGTTTGTATATCAGTAGGGTGAGAACTGACAAGTGGTATTCATAAAGTTTTACCTTAAGGAGATCTCATTGAATTGGCTCACAAGATTTGTGCTTGTAAATGTTAAGAATGGAAAGTTTTCTATGAAACTCCTAGGCTTACTATTTAAAAAATAAGGAACACATTAATGCCTGTTTTCTGACAGGTTTTTAAAGTTATCACAATATATGTAGATAATTTTTAACATTTTAAAAATTGTGTTAACAACCCAGAATGGTATTGTTAGATCCTTGGGTGTTTAATGTCAAATGAATGATTTAAATATTTATTTAATGTTGCCTCTTATATCAAGAAGGAAGCAAAAAGGGACCTGAGGGTAAGATAATGGAATACAATTTTAAGTCCTTATTGTTTTTGTTAATACTGTGTCTCTTTCAAAAATAGTGCTAACAACTTACATTTCTTCTAAAAGGAAACATCCAGATGACATACACTTTTCCTTCCCTCTGGCATTTAAAATCTCTTGTTTATTTGTTTTGGCTTATACTGTTTTTTTTTTTTTTCTCTCCAAATCATCTATAATGCAAAGCCTGTCATAATGGCATGGAATGCATTTCTTAGAACATAAACCATTTTAGAAATATCTTTGTAGCCAAGAAAAAATGAAGCGTAAAAAGCATGTAAATTGATTTAACATTCCCTCCCCTCCCCCCAAATAATAGCATTTTAAAATCCTGAATCTACTATTATGCATGCTTTGGGCTTACAGGATTCAAGAGGTAAAAGAAAATGCCATTGGTCAAATTTATTCTTCACCTTTTGAATTCATATTTAGAAAATATGATCGTTCCCATTGTGCATAAAGAACCTCCAACAGGAAGATCGTTTTAGAATTCAATACATTTGGACAAATGCCATCTTCATCTAAATAAAAAAGAAAAAAATGGAAAAAAGAAATAGTTTTTCTAGGATTCTATATGTAGGTACATAATCATGCTAGGATTAAATAAAAACACTGATAATCACGTGATATAACCTAATCTGGGTACATGTTGATCTGAAATTCTGAGATAGTCTATGATGAAGGTGGAGTTGAGAAAGATTTGCAAATTTCAAACAAATTTTACTGTGAAGGAATCTATGACATAAGGACTTTTGCTGTCATCAAGTATTATCAAAATTCACATGGGAACTGAGTTTCGTTCAAAGGTCAAGCTCCAAGATGGAGCT